>CM061236.1:96902997-97527997 GCA_030848705.1 Heracleum sosnowskyi
CCAACTTCGGTTCAATGTTATCTCGTGGTTCTCGATCCTCATCGAGATCTATTTTCCTCCCACTATTTCTTTTAGAAAGAAATTCTCTCTCAAGAAATACAGCAGTCCGAGCAACAAACACTTTATTCTCTAGAGGATTAAAGAAGTAATACCCCTTTTGTTTTAATTTGGTATCCCACAAAATTACATTTATCTGATTTTGGTCCTAGCTTGTCAGAGGTTAAACATTTAACAAACGCTTTGCATCCCCTAATTTTCATAAATGACATGCTATAACTTTTTTCAGTCCACAACTTATATGGTGTCTCCTGAACCATTTTAGTAGGAACACGGTTTAGTGTATATGCACCTGTCTCTAGGGTATAACCCTAGAAACTCATTGGAAGATCCACTTGACTCATCATCCATCGCACTATGTCCAACATAATGTGATTTTAGCTCTTAGAAACTCCTTTCATTGAACCTTTTTAATTCAGCTTAATATTCTTTGAACTTTTCAAACAATTCGGATTTGTTCATCAAGAGATATCTATATCCGTATCTACTGACATCATCAGTGAGCGTTATGAAGTAGTAAAATCTACCTCCTGCCATCGTACGTATATGACCACATACATTACCATGTATAAGTCCTAATTGTTCGATGGCCCTTTCACCATTTTCAGTAAAAGGGGCTTTTGTCCTTTTGCCAAATAAACCAAGATTCACATTCTTCGTATGATTCATAATCAAACTTATCCAATCATCCATCGTTATGTAAATTGGAAATGCATTTCTTATAATATGACCTTAATTACAGTGCCAAAGGTAATGTTTGATTTGAGTCATTTTAGAACATATAAATTGTTAACTAATTGTGCAACATCATTAACCTTTTCATTGAAATGTAATAAACAACAATTGTTATATATCCAATTAAAATGAAAAACCTTTCTTGTCCATACAAGAAACCAATATAATGTCTATACTCTTAGAGGCACGTAGTTACAATTATCAAGTTCTAAACTTAGCCTTATAGGCAAAATTAAGTAACGAGTTACTTCAACTAGAGCAACAACTTTTGCTCCAATTCTAACCCGAAACCTGAAGCTTGACCCTCACCGGTCTTCTTCTTAGATCTTCCAAATAAACATGACAGTTTAACTTCCAGTCTTTCGGTTTTCCACAGAAGCGACAATCGTCTTCCTTTAATTAGCAACACCTCCTTTAGGCGACAAAACCTCTTTGGGATTGGACTTTAATATGTCTATAGAATTAGATCAAATCTTCTTCTTTCCATTCCATTTTCCTTTCCCATTCACATTCCTACATTCACCATCATTATGGGAGTAGTCCATGCATTTATCATGTTGCTTACAACAGTTCTCAACGTGCTTCACAACTTAGTGGGTGCTATGTCTATCTCTTTTATTTCGTTGTTCACTAACTAATTGAGAATAGTTATTTTTCAAAGATTTGTATGATCAAATCATTCTGAGTCTCTAGACCAATCTTGAAACCCAAAAAAAAAAGTAATCAAGTTACTCATTATACCCTATCATCTTTAGAACATCTAGTCCAACTGAATCTCACTTTCCCTACTTGTAGGTGTATGGTGCCTTGCTATTGTCAAATCCCTTTTGACGAGCCTTTTCCTCAAACATATTTTAAGGTGCTCAAATATCTCATAAGCATCCATATGCTCATATTGTTTCTTAAGCTCAACACTCATAGTTGCAAGCATGAGACATGAAACATCATCAGTCAAATCATCAATTTGCTTCCAATAAGCATTATGTTCGGCACATGTTACATTCTCAGCTAAAAGGTAAGGGAAGAATTTGACTAACATCGTGGTGCCTGAGGACGATCCTCAAGCTCCTATATCGGTCGAGGAAATCTGTTCCTGACAACATGTCCTTCTTAAGGACTGATCGCATAGAGAAGTTGTTTGTGTTATTTGTCATTTGATAGCTACAATATTAAAGTGCATAAAATGAATCTAGGTTGCAAATTTATTAATTATTATGTTTAAGTGATTATGGTATATCATTATATACCTCCCACTATTTTTATCAAATAAATAGCCCTAACTATTAATTCGGAAAGTATTTCTCTTAAATCTTTCTAGTGAGCCAAGATCCATATTTCGTCATGCTTAAGGTCAGCTTTGGCTTTACTCCCAAAATATGATTTATTTAGGTAGACAACTCTTGTCAATTATATCATATATAAATCTTGGAAAGTTTGGTAGAACAACATTTGTTCACATTTATCTAATAAATCATACCAAACTCCATGCCTCTAAGTTTACAATCCTATTGTGGTAACTTAGTTAAGTCTAACCTAATGGTCTAACAGTTAAGTATCACATTTACTTCATCGCGTCTTACCACGATAGATTGGAGTGCTTCGCTTTGGCGAACCCACTCTTTCTCGATCTAGGTCTTGACGAGTGTTGCCCATTGGAAGGCATCTAATTGACTTAATATTTTAACTTTAGGGATTTGTTATTATTAAAACGACCATGATCCCATCATCAAGAGATTCCCAATTTTTCCTTGAACTAATTACTTCAAATCAAAATTCATCAATGGTTTGATTTCCAGTCCGTCGGAGGAGACATAGTGGTCTCACTTAAAACCCGTCTTTCTTACAAGTGCTGCTTGTATTTTTGTCAAAATCGCCCCATGTCAAAATTTGAAAATTCATACTTATTTCCGTGTTTCATAAACACAGGAATCTCATGTTCGTTTTTGTTCAATTTTAAAATCTTGAATCGTTACAGATTTTATCTTGTTTAATCAGACATGGCATGGGTGTTGTATCTAATACATACATACATGATTAATCTAATTAAAACATGCATCATTATCTACGCATACATATCATCACATGCAATCATATTAGATGTAAAGTGCGTAAATAAATGTGTTTGGTTATGGCCCAACCTAAGTGATCTTTCCAAGCTAATGGAAAAATCAAGGTCAATCTATGGTGGTATCAAAATATAATACAATGTTATAAGTCTTCAAGCTTTAACTTGCCTCCTTGCTTGCCTCCTTGTAATGCTTCCTTGGTTCTCCATCTTGGATGTCTTCATATACATTACATAAATAAAGAAAACCTATCCTACTGAACTTACAAGTAGAACTCGAGTTACATTCGAGATTTAAACATTACAAGGAATAACGACATGCAAGTCGTATTTAGAAACCAAACCATTAAAACAAAACCACTATCTTATGGGTCTTTAGGCCATAACCAATCACCATGCTCATATAACAATTAAGAACATCTCATATTGAATTAACATATCATACCATATCATATTTCTCATGATCCAATCACAGAAATCGAATAAAGTGTAAATCAGAAAATCAAAATCAGAATTCTAAAAACATTAAATCGTTGTTTACAGACAGTAAACGACGTCAAACACCTTACAGACGAATGAGTGACTTTGTCAGTTTTGTTCAGACGCCTGTTTCCCTTTCTGAAAATGTATTTTTGGCGAAAATCTGACAAAGTATGCAAATTTCACCAAATCTGCGCAGCGTATTCAGAAATCGTATTGAATACGATTCTCATAATTCGATCTAACATGTATCATATACATATAACAATATACACAATCATCTCATGATTATCCAATCCTCATGAATATCATATATTCAAAAACATATACATACATATATATAAATCAACACAAAAACATGGTAGATCGCAAACATGCATATATATAAAAAATTGTTAAACACACAACCGAATTAAAACTTTTCGCAAGTAGCTCTGATACCATTGAAGGGTTTCGAGCACATAAACGCAACGGAAAACGTGAAAATAAAGTCGAAACTCCTCCGCATGATCCATGTGAAAACAAAATATTTAATTCGGAGATTAAGAACAAATACCTTAAGAACAGTTCATTAATGGAAGATTAATGGAGATCCAAAGCTTATTCACTCACCATGTATCCTGCTCTCGCGATCTACACTCTACGTTATCCACACGAACACTTTTCTTGAAGGATTGATGTGTACTAGCACCCGAAAACTGCTTCTTTCTCTCTATCTTTTCTTGCTCTCATAAGCGGCTAGGGTTTTAATATAAAAAAAACGTTTTTCACCATTAAAATCAGCCTTCTTTGAGAGTTTATATAGATAGGAAAATAAGTTTTCTAATTATAATCCAATTATAATAAAATACTAATCCGAAATTCCAATTTATTATTTAATTAAGTCGCACTTAATTAATTAATAACTAATTTCAGAATTAGTTTAAGTAATTCCATTTTCTATTTAAGTAATTAATCATGTCATACTTAATTAATATTATAAATAGAATAAATTACTTATTTAAATTTAAATTCATAATTTAAATTATTTCTCCTTCAAGCATTCTTTGTGTGTGACCATGTAGGTTATTATTACGTTGGTAACAATTTTAATAACTAATTAAAATTGTAAACAATGAGTGGCATCTAGTAATACATCATTGCCACCCAAGTAATAATAATTAAATCAGTGATTCGATTAAGCCTTTCGTGAATAATGTTCCATGTAATATAATACCTTTAACCTTAATATTATAGATTAAACTCGAGGCATGTAATGTGTCATCCTCTTCATAATTTAATCTTAGTTTTCTTGATCGATGAGTAGACTATTAAATCAAATCAACATTTGAGCATGACCGTGCATTTCTTAGTCTCACTCAAACAAGAGGCCAATAATATCGCTCCTAAAATTAGAAGGGTTCAATCCCATCGAGATCATTCATATTTCTCATACAATTCATAATATACCCAATGTCCACTTTTATCATCACCCGGTCAAAGGTAACTTTTAATGTAATCAAAGTATATTAATTCTCGTATAAAAATATAATGATTTCAGATCTAAGGATCATTACACCATTATCACAATGAGAATTACTTATGACACTATTAACATGTGTAATCTCACGGCGGGTCAATACAGTGTCATGTACTCTTACATGCACCTATGTTTTGACTTTAGTATCACCATATCTATGACCAATGAGATGTGGTCATCAGTCAACAAATATACTAGTCTCTGTGCATTATTATTGTCCTTAAATAAAAACACTCGACTAGGGATATTTAGGAATAAAGATACTATTCATATAATCTCATTTTAAGTCACATACTTAAAGATATCGAATACGTATCATAATTCCAAGGACATTTATTATGCTAACATTTATAATGCAGTAAATAAAGACATAATAAAATAATAATAATAATCAATAAAACATAATTTATAATAATAAAATGTTTTCTTTAAAACATAAAATATTGTCTCTAGAGCACTAATACTAACATATTAATCTTCCAATATTGTATTGTTACAACCCAAATTTTTTATAACTTGAATAAAATTTCTTAAAATTTGGATATATATTTATATAATTAAAAAATATGCTTATTCTTCGTTTGTATGTGATGAAATATTAATTTAGATTTTGATAGTTTGGATTAAACTTTATCAAATTGAAACAATTGTATATAATACAAGTTATCGTTTTAGGATAACGGTCCACGTACAACATGCACATATGTAAACTCAGTTGATAAATTGATCATATATGTAGGAATATATTCCGAGACATATTACAGAACTCTTAGTAATAGTCATCCATGCGATTTTCTTACTCTTCCTTTTTTCTTCATACATATATAATTGTACAAATTTATACACTTTTAAATTCGGGGTCCGGTCATGAGCGAACGATGTATCCACACCGAAAAACTTATTGTACGCTGTTGGGATTTATGGGTGATAGCATAGAAACAACTTAACTTTGTATATACTTAATTTTTAATTAAGTAGAACATACTATCACAGCCAAAGTATGTTCTTGTAATCAGTATGCAATGTCATTTTAGTTGTGTAATTTGGAAGAAGTTCACTTGCTGTGTTCAAGCCTCAAAGAATGCATATTAGATGACAGCATGAATAAAGGTTACTGTCATGAGCATTGACAGTAAGATTACAAGAAGACAGAATGTTGCAAGTCACGACAGCATATTCACTCTGACAGCAACATTGGCGGAAGACTACACGACAACAACTTTAGCCCTCGACAGCATGTTTGGAAACCTCGACATCACTCTATGCGGGGAACTCATACTGTCACCAAAAGAACATTCCTGTGACAGCAAGCTTTGCGGCAAAAGTAACTGTCTCGATAAAGATCCTTGTTCTAGGTATCTTCTCAGTCAAATCCCGTGATAGTTTCAATGTTCAAGAAACAGGCGTGTTGCAGTATCCCTAAACTGCACCAAGTCTGCAAGACTACGACAGAAGCTTCAAGCACTACAAAACAAAAGCGAATCAATTCAAGAGCAAGGTCAAGTCTCTATTTGCTGAATTGTTTTAGCTGGAAATAGAATGAATCTAGGTTGCTTTCTTTGTAATGTATATCTGACATGTTAGCAATTTAGGAAAGTCACATGGGTAGACATTTTGTAAGAAGCTGCCACTTGATAATGACAGCAGCTTCATAAACCCGTGTTGACAGTGATAGCATTAGTTTTATACTTAGACTATCAATTCATTCTAGGTGTAAAAAACGCAAGCAAGTAAGTGTCTTGAAGAAAACAGAAGCTCAAGAATTCTCTCTTGAGGTTGTAGTAACACTTTGCAAAATAAATAAAAACATTTATTTTGTGAAACTTGTCTTTAGACCATACTGTTTGTGAATGCATACATATTACTGATAACGTTAAATCTTAGTTTTGGTTGTTGTAATTGAGATTGAATTTTATCAGTATTGCATTCATCCCCCCCCCCCTTCTGCAATACACGAGGACCAACAACTGGTATCAGAGCTTACAGATTAACATACATATCTGAGATCACGACGATAATGCAGAAATCAAGCAGTATCAAGATCCCAGCTTTTGATAAAGAGAACTACATCATTTGGAAAAGAAAGATCTTGTTGTTTATCAAAGCTGCGAATCCACTATACCCAGGTATTCTCGAGAATGGTCCTTTCATTCCAAGGAAGGAAATTGAAGCCACAACGGTAAATGGTGAAATCATTCCTGCACATTGGGTTCCCAAAGATCCCTCGGAAACTTTGGAACCTGAGAAGGAGAAGATGGTGCTAGATGATCACTTGCAACTCATCTTGCTCGATTCTCTCACGTTGGATAAAGCCATGTGTGGAAGTGTGATAAGCTGCACATCTGCCAAGGAGATGTGGATCAGGTTAGCCTTACTATGTGAAGGAAGTGAAGAAGTTAAGGGCAACCAAAGGCAAATACTGATATCACAATATGAGGCTTTCATGGCCAAGCCTGGTGAAGACTTAACTTCCATGTTTGAAAGGTTCAGTAAGCTCTTAACTAAACTACAGATACATGGCAAGTACTATGACAGAAAAGAATTGAATGTCAAGTTCCTGCTTACACTGCCTGATCACCTTGAACACAAGACAACAGCCATACGAGAAGGAAGAGATCTCAACAGTATAACCTTTGAGACACTTTATGGCATTCTGAAATCCTATGAACTTGAACTCTTTCAAAAGAGAGCCATACAGAGTGGAACAAGGAACAAGATGGCTAATATGTCAAGTGCCCTAGTAGCACATGTGCCAAGGATCACACAGCCAAGTGAAGTACTACAAATCACGCAACCAACCCCTGTACAATCCTTGAAGATAGAGGAGGTTGTTGAAGATGATGAGAAAGTAGTACTGCAGCTCAAGGATGTGGAAGATGAAGACTTCTACACAATGGAGGAACTGGAAAGCATGGACAATCCTACTATGGCTTACATGGCCAAAAAGTTCAAGAACTTTAGGTTTAAGAAGGATAGGTCATACAAGCCCCAAGGCCAAGCATCCAAGTTCAACAAGGGAAGTTCATCAAAGGCTGTTGTGGGAAGTTCAACCAAAGGAGGATATAAGACTGGATTTGTGGATAGGTCAAAATTTAAGTGTTACAACTGTGGTGAACCTGGTCATTTTGCTACTGAATGCAAAAGACCCAAACAGGTTCAGAGGTTTGAGAAAGGAACTGGTGGATACTCTAAGAATAATCAAGGTAGAGCCTATGTGGCTGAAGGAAAGTGTTGGGATGAGTCTGATGATGAAGAAGAAGAAGAATATGTCAACCTAGCTCTCATGGCTAGCACTGATGAAGTAGCATCAACATCTTCAAGTCAGGTACCTTCACTTGTCTTACTTGATATGTCCACTGATGAGTATAAGAAAACCATTAAAGACTTAAGTGCTGAAATGTTCAATGTCTATACTAGCTTATCTGCTGCTAATGAGGAAATCACTAGGCTGAGTAAGCAAAATGAAACACTAAAGTCTGAAAATGAATCTCTTGTTCTCAAAACCAGTTCACTAGACTCTTTAGCTCAGGAGAATGCTAGACTTAAAAATGAATTAAAATATGCTAAAGAGGTTGAGGAATTCATGAGGAATGAGATTGCTGAAAATGAATTCAAGATTAAGGCTTATAAAAACTCAACAAAGATAGTTCAGGATTACAATGATAAGCATACAGAAAATCAGACAGTTGGTATAGGTTTTTCATATGGTAGAAGACCTGGAAAGGAAACTGTGATTCAAGATTGTTCTGGAAATACTGCTGTCAAACCCACCATTCTTAAGAAGGTTAAAACTCCTATTTTCAAAGCTGCAGAAAATGAGTTTGATGAAGAAGCCATGCTCATCAAACAAGAAATTCTTGATGAGGATAAAGGTGTTGACAGCACATCCAAGGATGGAAAGGATACTGTCACAATCCCCAAGATAGTAAACTTACCAAGCAATCAGACAGTAAGTTCAAAAGATGTTGTCACAGTTGGCAAGACAGAATCTTCCAAAGATGCTGTCAAGAATGTTTCCAAGACAGTAACTTCCAAACCTTCTGTCAAGACAGTTGGAATAAAATGTATTGTCAAGGAAAGTTCGACAGCAACTTCTGAACATACTGACAATCCAGTAACTCCCAAGTCTAAGAATAGGAATGGTAAGGTAGGTGTCAATAAAGGAAATTGATACACTAATGTTGGAGGTGCTTCTAGGAAACTATGCAATAACTGTGGATCTTCACATCATTTAACACATGTTTGTAAGAAACCAATTGAGGATAAAATCAATGCTACTGAACTCAATGGTAACTTACACAGAACCCCCTTATGTATAGAACTATGAGTGTCTGTAATAACATTGAATGTATGCCATGCAAGATCACTGCAATGAGTACATGCTTTAACTTACCTATTCTCACTACTGGAAAATGTTCATACATGCACACTGTTGAGACTTCTGAGCCTGCTGGCAACAACAAAAAGGCTTCATCCATTAAGAAAAGGATCAAGTCCAATTCTAAGCCTAAGTGGGTGAAAAGAGAAGTCAAACAGGAGGTTTTTGATGATGCTTGTGATTTTATGACTGGAAGAAACTCAGGAGACACTAAAACTGCAGGACCCAACAAGGATTGGGTACCTTCACTACAAGAAAAGGGTCAATAGACATCGGTTTCTGGCCGATGTCTATGTTGTTTGCCAACCGATGTCTTAGTCGGTGATGTCTATCTTAGACATCGGCCAGAAACCGATGTCTGTACTTACATAAACATCGGTTTGCACAAAAAAAACTGATTTAGATTCTTCTCTTAGACATCACTTTGTTCCGATGTCTGTTTTGGATTTGGACATCAGATTTTATAAATAAAAAGTGATTTCTATTTATTTCTTAGACATCAGATATTGCAGAAAAAATGTGATGTATATCTTTGTGTTAGACATCAGTTTTGCCACAATAAAATTGATGTATATGTAGGTCTTTGACATCAGAATTTGTTAAAAATTTCGATGTATTTGTTACCATTAGACATTAGTTTCTGAGTCTATATTAAATAAACCGTTGTCTTTCCAAGCGTAAAAAAAAATTAAAAATTAAACCATTTACAATATATATCCAACCATTTATATTACACCATTTAGAAAATACATCCAACCACCAACACATCAATCCTCGAAACTAACCACACTTCCATCATCATCGTTATACAAAATTAACTACACATCCATCAACATTCAATCGACAAAACACACTAAATAACTACAAAGCATTTGCAGAACTGCCTATAAACTAGCAATTCAATCCGTAAAATAAATCATATTTATCAAGCGTTGTTAAACCAAATTTGATTTAAACCAAATTTCTTATACAAGCGTTGAATACTCACTTCAAAATAATCTACTAAAATTTGGGAGTAATGCCCTAGAGGTCCAGCGTAAATCACTTGTCCACCACCTCTCTTCATCAACACCTCTCTTCATCAAGAATAGCTGCAGGGCAAATGTTATAATATCTACAATTAGCAGCAACTCTATACATACAGAAGAGTAGAGAATGAGAAGACATATACCTCATCAAATGCTTCAAAATATCTATACTTGGTTGATGAATTGTGCAGACAACTGTCCGTCCTGTATCAACAGTGTTTCTAACTGCTCGCATCACAATCGCAGCTGCTCTAGCAACAGACCTGATATGGGCTCATCCATGAAGGTAATGGATGGATTAGCAACCAACTCAACAGCTATTGTAAGCCTTTTCCTCTGTTCAGTTGATAGACCATCTACCCCTGGAAGGCCTACTAGAGCATTTCGCAAGGAGTTTAACTCAACCATATGAAATAGGAAACTAAACTGAAAAGATTTGGCGACTAGCTACTGAAACCACTATTAAGAGCTCCACTAGTACTATGAATACAAATATTATCCTGATAAATAAATACTATTGCCCAAATTCAAGAGTATACCTTATTCTCCACATGAACAATTTGAATAAGTTGCAGATTGGGTATTGTGTATTAAACATGCAAGCCACATAAAATAATTAGTAGTAAGACAACAAAGGTCTGAACCATTCCAATACAAAACTCTAAACAAAAGTACGAAGCTTGTAATTCTGACTTATCAATTAAAAAAATTGTGATTATGACTGGATGAAGGATTGCAACTATATACCAAACACTACATCATGCTCAACGAACAATAAGGTTAAAATTAACAAACATTGACATAAATCGTATCACTAAGTAATAGGCAAACGTGTTTATATTCTTTTTATAAACACGTTCAAATAAAAGGAAAATGTTAAAAATGATGTGCTAGAGGATGTATACAATAAAGAAGATTAAGAAGAATGCTCTTGAAGTTGGAAAATAGAAACAAGGAAGAATAAAATAGGCTGCTGAAGAGTCGAACCCTGGTCTATGGGGAAAAAATCACTACTACCAACCAGCTAGACTGTAAACAGTTTGTATTGAGAATGCTTTTCTACGTACCTTCTTCTTAACAATCTGAACCACATCCTCATCTTGAAGAACCTTATTAAGGTCACAATCTATGGGTTGTGCATCACACTTGTGCCCCAGACCAAAACATATTTTACATCCTTCACCAAGCTCCTATGTATATGGTTACAGAAATCATCAACTGAGCAGCCACCTATATCCTACATATTTTAACATATCATCAAAATTATGCAGGGTCAGTATGAACTTCATAGTAAATCCCTCCTTTACAGATGAATTGGCCCCACATAAATATAAGTAATATAATGGTCGTCAGGATAACATACAGCAGAAAGAACCACGGGATCATATGATGTTTCTAGAAAACATGTGTGCGTTTAAGTTAATCAACTCACCTTAGTTCCTAATGAATAAATTAAATTATTCAACTCACCTTAGTTCCCAATTATGCTACAATTAATTCATTTTATGTAAGAAACCACTGATTCCAATATTAAATATAAAGATATAAGTAAGTAAATTCGAGTCAGCAGACATTTAAAGCTTATTCCTGTTTTTCATGTTCATTTTTTAATGTCAAACCTAGACTGTTATTTATTTATGCTATGCTACTGAAACACATGAAGACTACTGGAGCTTTAACAACATGGAAGAACCGCAGATCAGGAAAAAGAACAAAATGTGCAGTCAGCTAATAATTAAAATCTGAAACATCCTTGAATTCAGTTTTTCAAAACTATTATTTCCTCTTCGAAACACGCAAGCACTTGGATGATGGTTTTCTCATAATTAACTCCAGACGTTTAAACTTCTTACTAGTCAACTCATACTACAATAATTTATTACCTTAATAAAGGCCTTAGGATTGGGACAATTTTGTTGCTTTGATAATCTAAGTGTGCACTTTGCCGCTGTACGACCATCTCGACGGGCAACAGCCTTGAAGAATTCCAGTAAATTCACTCGATCACCACCAGAGAGTTCAACCGTCATGCCTACATCAAGGAAAATGACATGTGGCTTTTGTTTTAAATAGCCGCCTCTGAGAAGTGTTGCTTTGGCATACTCGAACAAGGATATTTACATGATGCACGTCAGCATGAATAAAGTTGTCCACCTGGAAGAAAATAAATCAAACTTCAGTGCCAGTTTTAACTATCAACAACTTCCACACAACTAAGAAATAAACTTGCATGTTTTATTGCTATTTTTGTATAAGAAACCAGAAATGTACACACTCAAAACATCAAATTCATGGATTATCTCGCCTTCTGCAAACATATATATTTAACACCTGCAATTCTGATGATGAATGTTACGACCAAACTCAACACGCAAGTGCACGTGATCTCAAGTAATACAGATAGCAAATAAGGTTCGTTCCTACAGGGACTCGTTGTTTGTCTAGTTAATTCACTCACCAATGTATGATTATTATCCGATGCTAAAACAAATAACAAAGTGGATTGTTGTTATCACTATAATTAATCTAAGAATTATAACTAATTAACAACTACTTAAACTGAGATTTATGTCGAATTACTTATGCAATTAAAACATGGGATTTCAACTTCATTAAACAATCCATCTAAAGTCTCCAATTCTCTAGCCCTTTCATGTGATTTGTAATACCTGATCGAACACACAAAACTGATATAAGCCAACTTTCGTTGCACAAATACCATCCTAAATAATATCCACAATAAAGATAGAAATCACTTAGTCTCCCAATTATGCTTAGTCCTTATATGTCTATAAAGATTGAAAACATAATGGTTGAAGTACAAGCATTCAATTGATCACATAGTCGTCATAAAACGGTTAGAGTTACGACACTAATTACGAATGATATTCTCACGCATAAACCTATGCTAGCATGGCAAGTTCTAAACTCTTAAATCCACTTTCGCTTCAATAAGAATTAACACACAATTACAGGAGTTAGCTACTCTCCTATAACGAATTAAAACAACCATGATAGGATATCGCATCAATCACACTATAGGCATCGAGAAAATTCAACAAATAAACTTCATGAATAAATCCGCTAAAACCCCATGACAACGAGTTAGTTCATAATCAAACTAATCGTCACCATGGGTTCTAATGTAAACATGATTGAAGAAAACGAATTAATATTGTAATAATTATCAAGGGTTCTAAAGAATACACCCAAACCAAACATCCACAAGATAGAAAGAATATAAGAATAAATTGAAACTATCTTCTTCCTTCTTCTTCGTGCTTTAAAACTCCGTATATAATATGCGGTATGTCTCTCCCCTTCTCTAGGGTTTTCTTCTCTTTTTATATGCCTCCAGGTGCAACAAGTCGTACTGAATTGAAATTTGACTTCAACTTGAAAAGTCAGCAAATCGGGTCAAAACAGGAATTTTCGTCAGACAGACCGGCGCTGCCGCGCCACAAATACAAAGGAGAGCGGCGCTGCCGCGCCAGAGATTTTCTGTACTGTTTTCCAGCGGCGCTGCCGCGCCATAGACAAGCTTAAACACGGCGCTGCCGCGCCGTACCTTCTGTCCAGAATTATAGAAAATGTTGTCCTCTTCGCGTGAGCTGTAAGATCGTCAGAATCGGACTTGTAGAACTCCAGATATGGCCAAAACAGTGAAGACTGCGCAACCTACCCGGAAAATCCGATTTTTAATCAAATTAACCTCCAACTCTTGGTTCTGCAAAACTTAATGAAAACACATTAAACGCACCACATACTTGAGTTCAAGTCATCAATTTAAGCCGATATGAAGCGTTCCAAGTGGATATAAAATCCACTTATCACACCCCCAAACTTAAACCGATGCTTGTCCTCAAGCATAAATAATATAACTATATACAACTAACTAGTACCACTTCCGTAGGTGATCACGGTTGCATTTGGCATATGCAACAAGCCCTTTAAACCCCTAGGCAGCCCTAGTGGACGAGTAAGGTCTCGTGAGGGCCTATAGTGAATGTACCCACAAAATCCATCTACTCATGCAACTAACAATGCAATGCATGTATGCAACTATATGGAAATGCAACGATCCCTTCAAACCAACCAAAACCAATCAACAAGCCAACATCTCAAAGAACACAGTCTTCCAAACAGAGTTCGACCAAATTCCCATCGACCAACGAGACAAACACAGAAACGTGCGTGTGTGCGATGCTCACCAATATACTCCCAAACTAAATCAAGACCATACCTACTCTTAGCCAAAACAACCACAAGCTTACAAACAGAATGAACGCTAGACACAAGAAACCACTTAAAGACACCTCAAAATCCACTTGAGCTAGACAGGAATTCATGCTTTATTACGACACACATGCTTATTTGACCGTGCAATGGTTGAGACCCCAAAAGGCTTATACAATAATACCCATGTAGCGAGCGTTAGGTTAGTGGATCCCAGACCGGAAAAGTCTTAGGTCACTAGGCATAAAGTCCCCTAGAACTTAATTGCTCGAGTATTAAAGAGCTCAACCTGATCAATTCTGCATAAACACAAAACAAACACAACTTTTTTTTTCTTTTTCAACTTTTCTCTTCTTTTTTTTTTTTTTTCAACAATTTCGGAATGAGTGCTCTTTGCCTTTTTCTCATCCCACCCTAGACTACTCATCTTTTCAATGAGCCGGCTACTAGCCATTTGACGCCTAGCCTTTATTACAACTAGCATGAAATCCCTGGTTTCCCCCAAACTTATACATAAGTGCTCCTTCGTTTTCAAGAATCTAGCCAACATTCTAAATGTAAACAAGTGGTTAAATTCTAACACCAAACAAGCATGGTCTGATCAAATTCAAAAGCTACCAATGAGACTTATGAAATAGATTTGTTTCTGGCATGCAAGTCAATACTTAGAAACTTAATCAACCCTCTATTCATCACAACCACACTCCAATCAACATCGACTCACCAACGGAAATAGTCAAATCCTACGGGATCATGAAATATGCATGCAACTAAAATGGACTCACATGACAGATATAAATACTAATGCAAACAGAATGCCCTATATGACATGAACATGCAAAGATATGAATGAACTAACTACATATGCAATATGAAACCTATATGAACACACACACTAATATTACCATTCCTTAATTATCACCCCCAAACTTAAAATATTCAATGTCCTCATTGAAGGTAATAAGAAAGATAGTAGAAACATACCTAACACATGGGTTGCCTCCCACGAAGCGCTGTCGTTAATGTCATTTAGCCGGACAAATGTGAATCAAATCATGGTGGCTCGAAGATCGCATTTGACTTGTCCTTAGCAGAAGGACCATTCACCCATTGTTTGATAACCTTCTTGCTTTCTTCCCACATCTTTTCCAAATCAAACTTCACCTTGACTTTTCCATCAATCGATTTTTTCTTTTTCTTCTTTACACCTCTAAGGTGTTTATGCTTCTCCGTCGATTGATAAGAACACTCTTTTACCTCATCATCCTTGTTCCACCTTCTCAGCACATTATCTTCACACTCTTTAAAAATCACCAACTCATCATTCAGAAGGACATACTTCAAATGTGGTGGAAGTTTTCCAAGCCTGACATTCGAAAGATCTCGAATGGAAGAATTGTCAATGGAATCACTGATGTGATGCTCGAACTTGTGCAAGTCCGAATTTTTGCTCAACAGCTGATCGAACTCCTTTCTCTGACCCGTATCAACCATCTTCAAGCTAAAACACTCTTCCTCCTCTGTCGGAAATTTCATAGCCTTGAACACATTAAAAGTGACCTTCTGATTTTGAACCCTCATTGTAAGCTCTCCTTTCTGCACATCGATCAAAGTTCGGCCTGTAGCCAAGAATGGTCGTCCCAAGATGATAGGGATCTTCTTGTCTTCCTCAAAGTCAAGAATAACAAAATCAGCAGGAAAAATCAGCTTATCCACCTTTACCAAGACATCCTCCACTATACCCCTCGGATATGTGATCGACCGATCAGCCAACTGTAAGGTCATATTAACTGGTTTCGGCTCAGGCAACCCAAGTTGCTTAAAAACAGACATTGGCATGAGATTAATGCTAGCTCCCAAATCACATAAGCATTTGCTGAAAAGTTGATTGCCAATAGTGCAAGGTATGGTAAAACTTCCCGGATCTTTAAGCTTCGGTGGCAATTTCTGCTGTAGAACTGCACTACACTCCTCTGTCAAAGCAACGGTGTCTAGCTCCTCAAGTTTCAATTTCTTCGAAAGAATGCCCTTCATAAACTTCGCATAGCTCGGCATTTGCTCAAGGGCCTCTGCAAATGGTATGTTAATCTGAAGCTTCTTGAAGACATCCAAGAACTTAGCAAACTGCTTGTCAAACTTTTGCCTTTGAACTCTTTTTGGGAATGGAGGAGGTGGAAACACCTTTTCTTCTACTACTTCCTGAGAATTAGCACTCTTCCCAGTTACATGAGTCGAGAGAGTAGCATTAGGTACCAAATCAGGAACAGAATCGACCCCAGCGTCAAAATCATTTTTTTCTTCCAGAAGGCCCGGCGCTGCCGCGCCGTTTTTGTACTGGGCATCGGCGCTGCCGCGCCGTACTAACTGATCAGAATTTTCAGTTTTTTCCTCGGCTGACTTTTCTTCGTTCTGACCTTGCAGAATCTTCCCCGATCGTAAGGTTACTGCCTGGACCTGTTCCTTGTGATCTTTCTTGCCTGGATTCATCTCTGTGTCACTCGGAAGCGTTCCTGGTTGACGGTTCAACAATGCATTGGCTAGTTGCCCAATCTGATTCTCTAAAGTTTTCAATGACACCGCTTGACTCTTGTACATCATTCGAAGCTCTTCCAATTCAGACTTCTCAGACTGATTCAATGAATTCCCTTGAGATGGTTGAAATCCCGGTGGAATGAATGGTTGCCTTGGAGCATAAGGTGGTGGTTGATAGTTCTGATTATATGGCCTTGCATTGAACTGCTGATTTTGTGGTTGCTGAACACCACCCTGATTGTTGCTCCAACTGAAATTAGGATGATTCCGATTGTTGGGATGATACACATTAGGTGCTGGTTGCTGAGTTCTCTGAAAATTACTAACAAACTGTGCGGATTCAGCTGAGATAGCACACTGATTCGTGTCATGAGCCCCTGCACACAATTCACACACCATAGCCACCTGGTTAGTCCCAAGATTAGAAAGGGAATCTACCTTCATTGTCAACGCTTTGAGTTGAGCAGTAATAGCAGTAGCTGCATCTAAGTCAAGAATTCCAGCCACTTTAGCAGGTGGCAAGCGTTGAATAGGATTCTGAAACTCATTGGCGGCCATCATCTCGATAAGATTATAGGCATCCTCATAGCTTTTTGCCCACAGAGCTCCTCCAGAAGCTGCATCAAGCATGGGCCTTGACTGAGCTCCCAATCCGTTATAGAAATTGCTGATTACCATCCAATCCGGTATCCCATGATGAGGACAACGTGCCAATATCTCCTTGTACCTTTCCCAAGCTTCCCCCAAAGATTCCTGGGGTTGCTGAGAAAACTGAGAAATAGAATTTCTATAAGTTGCTGTCTTCGCCATGGAGAAATATTTCGTCAAGAACTTTTGAGCACAATCTGCCCATGTTGTAATAGAACCTGATGGCATGGAATGTAACCAACTCTTGGCTTTATCCCTAAGAGAGAAGGGGAATAGCCTCAATCTGATTGCGTCATCTGTAACTCCGTTGAATTTGAAGGTGTCACAGATCTCAAGGAAGTCCCTAATATGAGCATTGGGATCTTCAGCAGGACTACTCCCAAACTGAACCGTATTCTGAATCATCTGAATGATGTTTGGCTTAAGCTCGAAATTATTTGCCCCAATAGCTGGGCGAACAATGCTGGTATGAATGTCCTCCACTTTTGGCTGAGAGAATTCACTCAAAGCCTTCGCTGGTTGTGCTTCATCTGCCATATCTTCTTTTGATTCACGATTGTTTTCTACACTGATGTTCTCAAAGTCAAGTTTCCTTCGTGCTAGTTCTTCTCTTCTTGCTAATTCTTCTCTACGTGCTCGAGCTCGTGTACGCATACACTCTCAATAAGTACCTGAAATTCACCAACTAGAAAATTTGGTGAGAAACGTCCTAGTCACCGAACTTTAATGACCACTGATGGTAAATACTGAAACTAAACAAATAAAACCGAAATCCCCGGCAGCGGCGCTAAAAACTTGTTACGACCAAACTCAACACGCAAGTGCACGTGATCTCAAGTAATACAGATAGCAAATAAGGTTCGTTCCTACAGGGACTCGTTGTTTGTCTAGTTAATTCACTCACCAATGTATGATTATTATCCGATGCTAAAACAAATAACAAAGTGGATTGTTGTTATCACTATAATTAATCTAAGAATTATAACTAATTAACAACTACTTAAACTGAGATTTATGTCGAATTACTTATGCAATTAAAACATGGGATTTCAACTTCATTAAACAATCCATCTAAAGTCTCCAATTCTCTAGCCCTTTCATGTGATTTGTAATACCTGATCGAACACACAAAACTGATATAAGCCAACTTTCGTTGCACAAATACCATCCTAAATAATATCCACAATAAAGATAGAAATCACTTAGTCTCCCAATTATGCTTAGTCCTTATATGTCTATAAAGATTGAAAACATAATGGTTGAAGTACAAGCATTCAATTGATCACATAGTCGTCATAAAACGGTTAGAGTTACGACACTAATTACGAATGATATTCTCACGCATAAACCTATGCTAGCATGGCAAGTTCTAAACTCTTAAATCTACTTTCGCTTCAATAAGAATTAACACACAATTACAGGAGTTAGCTACTCTCCTATAACGAATTAAAACAACCATGATAGGATATCGCATCAATCACACTATAGGCATCGAGAAAATTCAACAAATAAACTTCATGAATAAATCCGCTAAAACCCCATGACAACGAGTTAGTTCATAATCAAACTAATCGTCACCATGGGTTCTAATGTAAACATGATTGAAGAAAACGAATTAATATTGTAATAATTATCAAGGGTTCTAAAGAATACACCCAAACCAAACATCCACAAGATAGAAAGAATATAAGAATAAATTGAAACTATCTTCTTCCTTCTTCTTCGTGCTTTAAAACTCCGTATATAATATGCGGTATGTCTCTCCCCTTCTCTAGGGTTTTCTTCTCTTTTTATATGCCTCCAGGTGCAACAAGTCGTACTGAATTGAAATTTGACTTCAACTTGAAAAGTCAGCAAATCGGGTCAAAACAGGAATTTTCGTCAGACAGACCGGCGCTGCCGCGCCACAAATACAAAGGAGAGCGGCGCTGCCGCGCCAGAGATTTTCTGTACTGTTTTCCAGCGGCGCTGCCGCGCCATAGACAAGCTTAAACACGGCGCTGCCGCGCCGTACCTTCTGTCCAGAATTATAGAAAATGTTGTCCTCTTCGCGTGAGCTGTAAGATCGTCAGAATCGGACTTGTAGAACTCCAGATATGGCCAAAACAGTGAAGACTGCGCAACCTACCCGGAAAATCCGATTTTTAATCAAATTAACCTCCAACTCTTGGTTCTGCAAAACTTAATGAAAACACATTAAACGCACCACATACTTGAGTTCAAGTCATCAATTTAAGCCGATATGAAGCGTTCCAAGTGGATATAAAATCCACTTATCAATGAACCCTGCAAGGTATCCGAATTTGTTGATGCTTGTGCCCATGCTACATTACCACATGTTATAGAAAATAATCCAGGAACAACCATATATGAGCGACTCAAGGCCAGGTTAATTGCTTGAGTGAGCCTATAAATAGGGTTGGAAGTATGTCTTCGATAAAAAAACCCCTTGAAAAGCCTCTTCCAAGCAACCTGAGCATGATGTGTTACTCTGTTGCGTGCTGGGATGACATGATAATTCCTAATATATGCATCATTGCAAAATCTGGCCCTGACCCTGTAGCCCAAAAACGACCACTGTTTCCCACTAGGAGACAAAAATTGTGAAAAAAATTGGCGTTGTGGGGAGTACAGCACTGCTGTACCATATTCCATGTATCTCCTTCCGTTTGAATAGATGGCTTTCTGGCTTGGGTGAAAGGACTCTGCTATTCTCTTAATATTTTGTATTCTAAGAAATCTGCAACCAAAATGGCATAATCAACCAGGTAAATCATGATATCTTAAAAAACCAACTAGCACATAACTATCACTGGTAACATCCGACATTAAAGCTAGCCAAAACTTAAAACTGATGACCAACTGACCAAGGACAAATTTCTAACAATAATTTAACATCACAAGTGAAGCGTTAGTTGATACTTATATATTTAACATCATATTCAGGTGTACAAATCCTCACTACCCCTCAATATACACTTGTGTATCTAATGTACCCAAGAATATGTAACATGCCTAAAAAAACAAGCTAAATTATCAATAAAACCAAAGTCTCAATGGCAAAACTAACTTCTCAGTGTAACATTCCGCCACACTGTCTAATCAAAAAATCAAACCCTACCTAGAACCAACGTGACATAATCAATGTGGTGTAACATGTAAAATGTATCTAAACATCCATATATAGGAATTTTAAAGTAAAAGAAAAAAAACAATATTACAAAAAAAGAGTTGAAAGCAGAGAGAGAGAGACAGAGAGACAAAGAGCGTACCTGGAATTGAATTGAGATGAAGATGGAGTTCGATTAAGGGTCGCACCTTCGGTACTACGATGAGCAAATTGGACAAAGTGATAGATGAACCACAACCAAGTGACAGAGGTCCTACAAAAACACAAATTCAAAATAATTAGGGTATAGCAAATACATCCAAGTAAATGAAACCCCCAATTTAAGAAATTAGAGTTTCGATTTAAAAAACCCCCAAATTAAATCTTACCAATTTCAGTAGAATAGACCCTAGAATTAGCAGAAAAGACCTTATTCGTGTAGAAGACCCAAATTAAAGCTTGCCCATTTGAGCAGATTAATATTGAGTGGTGATGGTGGTGAGTAGTGCAGGACGGAGGTGAGTAGAGCAGAGGTGAGTGGTGGTGGTGGTGGTGGTGAGAGACGAGAGAAGACAGAGAGAGAGAGAGAGAGAGAGAGAGAGAGAAAGATATTCAGGGGTGCGGGTGAGAGAGATTTGTGAGAGATTTTTAGTTTTTGTTTTAGTGTAAGGGGGGAGAATATTTGGTATAAACGGGGGAAATAATTGGTAAGGGGGAAATTTGTTAACAAGGGGGAAACAAATTTGAAGTGGGCACGCGTTGAAATTTTTTATTCAGACTTTAGACATCGGTAGTAAAATAAGCGATGTGTTCAAACAACAAAGACATCAGATTAATGCGGGATGATGTTATTACACCTTTTAACATCAGTAGAATTAGTAACCGATGTCTAATGTGTGATGTCTATTGAACTTTTTCTTGTAGTGCTTATGCAACTTGAACACATTCTGTTTTGCAGGGCAGGAAGAAAGATCAAGTCATGTGGATCATTGACAGTGGTTGCTCAAGACACATGACAGGTGATAAAGCCCTGCTATCACACTATGTAGAGAAAGCTGGCCCAATCATAACCTTTGGAGACAACTGCAAGGGTTACACAGTGGGATATGGCTGTTTGGAAATTGGACATGTTGTCATTGAAGACATTGCTCTTGTGGATGGATTGAAGCACAATCTACTCAGTGTCAGTCAATTCAGTGACAGGGGATTCAAGGTTGATTTTGATATGATGATGTGTAACATCTATCACAAGAAGGATGGGAGCCTCTCTTTAAAAGGGGTCAGAAAAGGAAGCTTGTTTGTTGCTGACTTAAACTCAACAAAGAAGGATAAAATTTACTGTTTTTACAGTAAAGCAACTGTTGGTGACAGTATGCTTTGGCATAGGAAGCTCTCACATCTCAACTTCAAGACAAAGAATTCAGAAATGCCACACTTGGAAATTTCTGTAAAGATGAAGGAATTGTACAACAATTCTCTGCTGCAAGGACTCCACAGCAGAATGGAGTTGTAGAAAGAAAGAACAGAACTCTCATTGAAGCAGCTAGAACTATGTTGCATGATGCCAAACTGCCAACATATTTCTGGGCTGAAGCTATCAACACAGCTTGTTATACTCAAAACAGAACCATGATTAACAAAACTCATGCAAGTACACCTTAATGTCTGCTAACTGGGAAGAAACCTACTGTCAAATACTTTCATGTGTTTGGGAGCAAATGCTTTATGATGAAGGATAATCATGAGAAGAAAGGAAAATTTGACACCAAGGCATTTGAAGGACTATTCATGGGTTATAGCACAGAAAGGACTGCCTACAGAGTTTATGTTATGGAACACAGGATTATTGAAGAAAGTGTTAATGTCACATTTGATGAAACCAAGTTTACAGGACTGCATGAAGAAGGAAAGATGCAGACATTCAGATTTGAGAATCAAGGATACTTGGAAGCTGAGGAAATTGTTGATGAAGAACCTAGCTTCACTCAAACTGTTGAAGTTGACAAAGATACTGTCAATACCATTACTGTCAACCAAACTCCAGCTCAGTCACAGACCATAACTTCTAACATTCATAACAGTGATGACTCTGGAGACAATGTAGAACATGGTGAAGACAATGGAATTGGTGAGCATTCAACTCAACAAACTGAAGCAAATGTTCCTGTACAATCAAGTAGCTTGCCCCGAATCACCAAGTGGAACAAGGATCACACAAATGACCTTATCATTGGTGACCCTACTTCTGGAGTGAGGACAAGGAACAAAGTCTCTACTGACAGCATGTTTTCATGCTTTCTGTCTCAAATGGAACCCAAGACAACTGATGAAGCATTGTTGGATTCTGACTGGGTGATAGCTATGCAAGAAGAGCTAAATCAGTTTGAAAGAAACAATGTATGGAAGTTGGTTCCAAGACCTAAGGGAAAGTCAGTCATAGAGACCAAATGGGTTTTCAGAAACAAGCTTGATGAAAATGGATCAGTGACAAGAAACAAAGCAAGGCTAGTGGCTAAAGGTTACTGTCAACAGGAAGGAATAGATTATGATGAGACATTTGCACATGTTTCAAGACTTGAAGCTATAAGAATCTTTCTAGCCTATGCTGCACACTGCAACTTCAAAGTATTTCAGATGGATGTCAAAAGTGCCTTCCTAAATGGAGAGTTGGAAGAAGAAGTGTATGTTGAACAGCCACCAGGGTTTGAGGATGTTGAAATGTATGATTTTGTGTACAAACTCTTCAAGGCTTTGTATGGACTAAAGCAAGCACCCAGGGCTTGGTATGACACACTTTCCACCTTTCTTTTGGAAAATCAGTTTACTAGAGGAGTTGTGGACAAGACACTCTTCTAAAAACATCATGGTAAGGACATCATTCTGGTACAAATCTATGTGGATGACATCATTTTTGGTTCTACAAATGAGAAGCTGTGTGAGAAGTTTTCCTCTCTCATGAGTAACAAATATGAGATGAGTATGATGGGAGAATTGTCATTCTTTCTGGGATTACAAATTCTTCAACAACATGATGGAATCTTCATTTGTCAAGCTAAATACATCAAGGAACTTCTCAAAAAGTTTAACTTGGAAGATTCATCACCTGCAAAGACACCAATGTCCACATCAACTAGTCTGGATCTTGACCCTAAAGGAAAGAAAGTTGTCTCAAGCACCTATAGAGGCATGGTTGGATCTCTCCTATACCTAACTGCTAGCAGACCTGACATCATGTTTGCTACATGTCTTTGTGCAAGGTTTCAAAGTGATCCAAAGGAGTCACACTTAGTAGCCATCAAGAGAATCTTTAGATACTTAAAAGGCACTCCTAACCTAGGCCTTTGGTATCCTAAGAACACTGGATTTGATCTAATTGGTTACTCAGACTCAGACTATGCTGGATGCAAGATTTACAGAAAAAGTACTACTGGTAGATGTCAATTTCTTGGTGGAAGATTGGTCTCATGGTTTAGCAAGAAGCAGCATTCAGTTTCTACCTCAACTGCAGAAGCTGAATATATTGTTGTAGGCAGTTGCGGTGCACAAATTCTATGGATGAAGAATCAACTTCTGTATTAGGGTCTAGTGTTAAGAGACATTCCTATTTACTGTGACAACACTAGTGCCATAGCCATCTCAGACAATCCAGTTCAACACTCTAGGACAAAGCACATTGAAATAAGACATCACTTTATCAGATAGCATGTTGAACAAGGAACTGTGAAGCTGATCTATGTCCCAACTGACAAGCAACTAGCTGACATCTTCACTAAGCCATTGGATGAAGCAACCTTCAACAGGTTGGTAAGTGAATTGGGAATGCTGAATCTGGTATGTTGATTTACTAAGTTTTCTGAATTTCCAATTTTTTTTGAAGCTCATGACAGCACCTTCAAACCTGTTGTCAAGAGAAGTTACTGTCTACTTGGTTTATGTCTGTTATGTGACAGCACGTGTTGATTTGACTATACATGTCCGTATTCTGTGCCAGACTCATACTTTTAGACCCTGTATGACATTAATGTGGTTATTTGCTTAGTTTGAGAGATAAATATTTGTTCCATTGGACTTTCACACTTCTTTTTGCATAAATCTGTAGGATTAAAGGAGGACACAACCATTAATTACTTTTGTGGTAGTTGTATGGGTACTCTAACTGTTGACCATTAGACTTTAATCCTTAGACGGTTTTGCCTATAAATTAATCTTAGGTTTCACCAGTCTGCTCTCAGTTTTAAAGTAAATCATGGAAAACAAAGTAGGAATAGAGTACAGGCCAAAAGTCTCGTGTGATTCTCCCCTTAGTGAAGAAGTGGAAGCCCTGTTTGATGAACTTGACGACTTGCTTTATGAGGAAGATGAACAGTCTCAAGCCATTCAAGCACAGGAAGAAGAAAAATGGAAGATTCAAGAGGAAGAACTTCAGGCACTTCTCAAGGAAGAAGGTTGCACTGAAGAGGAGATTAAGAAAGAAGTCTTAGAATTAGTTAATAAAATCATAGACTGATGTACTCAATGCTATGTTTAAATGATTTTATTAATAAGAATAAAGTTTCTTGCTGTTGTGTTTATTGAGTCTTAGTTTCGTCTGTGTTAACTACATCGTATCTGTGTTCAAAAGATTAAATTGCTAAATCCATATTCTGTTAATTTTAGGTTAAGGTTATGAATAAAGCATTCTGGTAAGTTCATGACAGAAACAATTCCCCAACTAAGTTACTTTCATTAAGAAGGATACTGTCTTGTGTCTCTTGACAGCAAACTTCTTGACAGCAGGGAAAGACTTTCTGTCAAGACTTCTAAAGAATACTGTCATTCAAATGCTTAACGATGACAGCAAGTTTTTGCGCAATAGTTGCTGTCGCGCACAACCTACTGTCACCACCGCTTATCACTAACAGATTGTTTCAAGCGCACAGGTTATTGTCAACAATAGTGGACCATTGAAATTGGATATTCATCCCACGTTTGACAGTGAATAACGGGCAGTAACTCACGTGTTATATGAGTGGGTTAAGACACGTTCTTTAAATCCACTTTTTGTGCACAAACGTTTGAGATACCCCTATTTATTTCCCGGTTACTCAAATATATCATTCTCATCAAACTCAAGGCAAAATACTTTTCTTCAAGCAAAAAGCAACTTTCTTACTTTCTTCTTTTCTTGAATCTCCATGGCCCCCAAACAGACTCTCTCTCAAACAAACTTTGCTGGCATCCTTTCCCCAAATGATGCTGGTGAAGGTTTTAAAGGACTAGTGTTTTTCTTGAACAAGTCCTATCTTGGTTCTGCCATTACCTCAACACCCATTCTCGACCTAGACAGAATTGAGGCATTTTGGCAAACTGTTGTTGCTCAAACAGAGGGTGAAAACCCATCTATTCGATTCACAATCAATGGGAAACACTACATTCTTACAGCTGAGGTCATCAACACTGCTCTTGGAATTACACTTCAAGAAGGCCGAAATTTTGCTAACCTTGCAAATGATGACACTCTCAAGAAGCTCTTCTTGAAGATTGGGTAAGATTGGGTATGCAGGCCCTATTCTCGAAGAGGGAACAACCAAATGGTATCCGTCTGGTGAAATGGATAGGAAGCATCTGAGAAAGGAGTGGAGTATGATCTTTGATGTGATGGTCAAGGTGTTCTCTACCAAGTCCACTAGCTGGAATGGAATACCCTCCTACATCAAGAAACTGACACATTCTCTTGTCCATGGATACAAGGTGAATGTTGGAGCTCTCCTCATGGCACACCTCAGGGCTGCCATAGGTAAGAAGGTATCAATCTACCCTCGCTTTCTTATGTTGTGCATCAACTCTTTCTGTGATTTTAATAATGATGCCCCTCGATTAGAGGCTTGCTCTGTTTTGAAAAAGAACACACACACTCTATTATCATCACAGAATCTCAATGCACATATTCCACTTTGTTTCACTCAGCACATGGTTGATCAAGTGTCCAACCTTGATTTTCCATTACCCTCTGGTTATGGCTCTTTCACTCTTGCGAATGAAACTGAATTAGACCCAAATTCAGTTAACCCCCATTCAACACCATACACTCAGCCTAGGCTCTCTAGACTTCCCAAAGCCCAAAGAGAAGCCTTGCAAGAATCCAGGAAACGACCCTTAGAAGCTGATGTTGGTGGTAGCTCTGTTAGTCAAGAGGGAGACACTGCACCTAGTGCAGCAAATAAGGAAGATATTCAAACAGAACCCCCAGTGGTTTCCCCTGAGCCTAAGAAGAAGAGATCTAGGAGGACCAAAACCACTGTTAGCCAAGCTGCAGTTTCTCAACAAACTGTGGTTACTGAAAGGGATTCAAACACCTCCCTAGATGTGCCTTCTCAACAAGGTGCATCTATTGAAATTGGCCTGTCTCCCAAGGCACCATGTACAGAGTCTGCACAAATTCATGGTTCACAACCTGAGGAACCCCCACTTGCAGATACACACAGTGAGTTAGGGCACAGTGAGGATTTCTCTATTCCTATTAATGGTTCACATGTTTCTCCTGTGAATCAGCCCCCGCTCTCTGCTACACTTTCACCTTCTTCATTCCCTATACATTCTTTTGTTTCTTCTCCACAACCTAGAGAAGGGTACAGTCCCAACCCTTCAGGTTTTGATCATCCATCTCCAATCATGGATGAGCCCCCATCTAGTGGTCCACAAGAACCCATTTCTCAAAGTGAAATGGATACCACTCCTCTAAACACTGAGCAAGGGCAAAGTGGTATTTTGCCAGAAAATGAAACAACCAACACTTTGTCTGAACTCCGAGGAGCATCTTACCTTCGGGAAGATGTTGTCACAGCCTCTGTTGCTGTCAAAGACACTGGGAATGTTGCTGTCTTGGACACAGCTGCTGTCATGGGTGGAGAGAAAGCTACTGTCAACACAGAACCTACTGTCACTCCACATCCCAAAGATGCTGTCATGACAGAACCTGCTGTCCACGCTCAAGCTGACAATAACATTCCTGCCAAAGATGCCTCTAAGGATGCCTCTGATGATGACCTACCTCTTGCCAAACTCTTGAAGGTACATTCTAAATCTTCTACTTCCTTGCGTGTTAGTACTACTCATACCCATGCATTTAGGTTGAGTGAGGGTGTGCAAAAGAAAAGAGAGATAAAAGAAAAGAGAGGTGCGCATAAAAATGAGAGGCAGCCAAATGAGCTAGCAAAAGGAGAGGGACTTGAGCATGTCCAGAGAGATCATGAGGGAGCCCACACTATTCAGGCATTAGGCCTTGAGAGTCAAACAGTGAGGAGTGATGAGATCACTCAAAAACACCCTGAGAGTGTGAGAACCCCCATAGCCTCCACGCCCCTTTCTTTTCCTTCCCCTCCAAGAAGGTTAAGGATTGGTGGACCCTCTGCAAATTTTGGTAACAGGATTGAAGCTCTGGAAGGACAGTGTGCTACTTTGAACTCCAAACTGGACTCTCTCTCTCAACTGGTGGTTGATGGTTTTGCTGCTACTCAGCTCTCTATCTCGTTCCTTACTGAGCTAGTAGCTGCCAACTCAACTAAGGGGGAGAAGGTAGCAAGATCATAATCAATATCTATTCAGGAATCAGGTGGAACTCAGGTGTGACGCCCTCCAAACCCGGGGTACAGATTTGAGGAGTCATCCGACCAACGGAATACTATTTAACACATGCATAATATATTAAAAGACACAAATACCCCTTGACCAAGACCGCATCCAGATTATGGCAATGAACACAAGCTACTACAATCTTTTATTAATATAATACCAGTTTTATCAGAGTTATTACATCACAACCAAAGTTCAAATCTAGACATCTAATATAGAAAAGCAAAACAACAACTACCCTGCCAATGACAATGACACGAGGGGCTCTCCTGGCTGCTGGTGAACTATCGGTCACGCTATGTCGACTCATACTCTCGCTTCACTGGAATAGGGTTAGAAAACAACAAGCAAGAGTGAGCCAAAATTGCTCAGCAAACATCAAGGAATCATTTCTATCACAGTTGTAAGGATATGAATTTATGATATCAGAATCAACAATATTTAGCTAACACATGCTTTGTATCAATAACAATGGAAGAAAAGAATTAGAATTTGGCTTATACATTTTATTCAAATCAAAGGTTGTGCTGCTGGCCAGCCACGCATCAACCCCGGACTAGCTCATGTCATAGTCCTCTACTGGATCCTAGGCCAATTTGGGCCTTAAGTTATTCTGACCATGAATATGGCCCGACCAATTACTGGTCCATTTTTAAAAACACATGCCAAATCTATAATAGGGTATAAACAATAACATGCTCAATAAGATAAACTGAATGTATAGTAATTGCAAAAGAGCTTCAACTGTTCAGTATCAAATGAAGATCGAGAAATAATCATGGAGTAATTTCAATGGTAGGGTGTACTCATTCAATAAGGGAATTAATAATGGTAGTCGATAATCAATGACCGTAATCAATAGTCAAGATGGAAGTCAAATAATCAATGGTTGTCAATGATAATCAAAGGATGATAAACAATAACAATAGGTGGTAAACAATAATCAAGTGAATTGGAAATAAGGGTTTCCGATGCAGATCAAATCAAAGAATCAAGAATCTCTAAGGAAATGGAATCAGTTGTCCAAATGCGGTTAAAGGATTGATAATTTGAATTGTTCTGGGGATAACAGTATTCAAGTAATCAAGACAATAATACATTTTTATCACAAGTAAAGGCACAGATACTTGCCTGGTCTAAGCTGCTGTCGGATCGACTCTGCTCACTCTACTTTTCCCTTTCCCTTGCTCCGGGAACTCGATTCTATAATTAAACAACTCATCACAATAAGTCTAACTATTTTCGTTCTACTCTCGACACTTATTCAATCATTAATCACATTTAAACAAGTAACCGGTTACGTATCGGACGTCCGGTATAATTTACGATATTTAAAACTCAGATATTTGCCCTAGTACGGGCATATACAGACTATAAAACACAACACACAATTAATATGAACCATATAGCACTTATAAACATTTTTAAAACATCGTACGAAACTTATTTGAATTTTAGATAAGTCACGATTAATTTTTAAATCAAAAATCGGATTTTTAAATCCAATATAAACATTTAAATGCAAATAAATCAATTAATAAAATTAATTGACACTCTTTAAATACTCAAACTATTTTTAAATAAATAAATAGGCTTGAAAATAATTAAACTGAATTTTTAATTAATTAAATCCAATTAATAATTAATTTTTAAGAATTAATTGATTAAAAGAATTAACCAATTAATTAATAAATTAATTATTCATTAAAAATAATTAAAATAATTAAGTTTAATCAATTTTCGGATTTAAAATAATAAATATAATTTATCAGAATTTTTCTGATATTAAAATATATTTTTAAAATAAAAATATGAATTTTTAAAGTTTTTAAACTATTTTCGAATTAATTTTAAAAATAAAATCCAAAAACAGTTTTTCAGAAAATGAATTATGGTTTTGAAGATTGAAACCGGGTCGAAAAATCGGGTAAACGGGTCGGGATGAACTGGAACGGGTCGCCAAGAACTCGCCGGAAATTTTCCAGAATCCGGCGACCTGCCCAGAATCCGGCGACCAAAATACACGTTAAAAATTGGGGATTTTTATATCAAAACATTCCAAATAAACACAGCAACTCATTCCGATCAAAAACGTACCAAAAGCATCGCCGGAATAAAAAACCCGACTATTTTCCGGCGAGCTTAAACAAATTTTCCGATCTGTAAAAATCCTACATGAAACTCTACGTTCTTTATGTTAAAATGAAGCTAAGAACACATACAATGAAAGCCCTCTACCAAAAACAATGTCAGATCATTCATATGAACGGACTATTCAAAAGAAGAATTCGGGTCAAAAACCCGAAAATCAAACCCATCAAAATCGAACATAAACATGAAATTAAAGCATGGATGCTTGCTAATTAGAACCCTAGGAACATGTTAGAAGCAACCAATTGAACGGAGAATCAACAGAATGAAAATCCCCAAATTAATCAAGAACCCTAATTAAATTCGAATATTGAAAAATTCATAATAAATCGAAAAATTACCAGATGATGATGAGGTTGGAAGATTCTGAAACTAGAGATCAAGAGCTTTGATTTGAGTACAAGAACTTCAGATTTGGTTTTCAATAACACCTCGAACGAATAGTTTGATTATTCAAGAACACGAAGAACACATTTCTGAAATTTTTACTTTTTGATAATTCGCAATGCAGATTATGAAGGTTATAAGGTACGATTCGTCTTTATATATTTTTGGAAAAATAATACCCTAAGGAACACTTTTGGATCGTTATAGATCCACTGGATCGTTTAAAAACCCTAATTAGGTTAAAATACGTTTTACGAGAAGATAATCATCTACAAGGATTGATAATTATCCAAATCAATACATATCATTATATAACTAATGCTCAAGAATACTGGGGCTATAACAAATGAAATACTGGTATAAAACGATATATCCGTCCCCTTAAGCAATTAGGGTTCGGAACAATTTTTCCCTTTTTGAACAAAACGAATTATTCTTGTAGAATCAAATAGGTAGGAATGAAATGATACGAATATCTCTCCCGATAATGATTCGAATACAAAAGACGAAGAGATAATAATTAATGTACGAAATTCCAATGGGGCCCTTAAATTATCAAAACGGGGCTCAGATTTGAAGAAAATTCCAAATGACGAAATATTTGAAAGGGGCTTTCGACTCACCATTTAGCACATAATTACACAACAATTATCATTTAATAATATTCCAATATTCCATAATAAATATTTTAGATTAAATATCATTTAATCAAATAATAAAATTCACGGATATTACATCAGGGGGAGCCAGTATCTGTGAAGACCAAAGGGGGAGCAAAACAAGTTTCTGGAATCAAGAGTAAAGCAATGACAAAGGGGGAGCAAGTCAAACCAAGCAGTGGACAACCAAAGGATAAAGCTGAAGATCTTGTTGAAGTTGACCTGGATGGTGAAAAGGTGTTAATGTCTAAGGCAACTCAAGATGCAATACAAAGAAGACCTTCATCGAGACATCCAATTCTACCTCCTGTGACAATTAGAGAACCAACTTCAGCAACTCAAGAAACTGCTCTACAGAAAAGATGGAGAGAAATGGAGGAACAAAACAAGCTTGGGAAAGGTAAAGGGAAACTGCCTGAATCCATCCATAAGGGAAATACTTGGTCCAATGGTACTGAGTTTGATCAAGAAGAAACCAACACTATAATGGCGGATTACAGGGAGAGCACATTACACAATCATGACACTGAATTTAGCAGTGTGGTGGAAGAAGCAATGAATACACCAAGCAACAGTCCAACCAACACCACAAAACTGTTAAAGGATCAAATCATCAGTGTTAGTGTAATGGTGAATGATGAGAAAAGATGGGCTGTAAGTATCTATTTCACTTCTAGCATATCTTATTTCATCACAATGAAGTTATTGCAGAGTCTGCCAGCAAAGGTGTTGTGTGCTATGAAGGGAAAGATCAAGGCAACTCAAACACCATTCAATGAAACATTGAATATGCAAATCCAGAACATGATCACACAGAAGCTACCTGAAGTCTACACAAATCCACCATGTGTTTTCTACAGATCTACTACAAAGGATGGCACAAGAAGGAAAAACTACATGAATTTGATCAGTCCATCCAAGATGCAAACTGAGACAATTCTGAAAGTATTATATGGAATACTCAGCTCAAATGCCAATCCAGGAAGAGTCTTTGCTGTTCAAGAGATCTACAAAATGCTGGTGTTGAGAGACAAGGCACTGGGAGCTAGAGTGAAGGAGTTAATCACTAGAGCCAATGCCAAAAGAGCTGATCAAGGTGGAAGCTGCCTCTATGATATTCCTTTTCAAGATGATGATGATGATGAGATTGGAGGTGGTGAAGCTTCTGGAAATGCAGGTAATGCTGGTGGAAGTAATTATGGGAATACTGGTATTCAATCTCAGAATGAAGGCAATGAAGAAACTCCTAGTCAAGAAAAGAAAGATGCTGATGCAACAGATGAAGAGGAGCCAAGAATACTGGAAGCTTTGGAGGCAAGCATTCTTAGATGTCACCAAAGATACTGTCGACAAGGAAACTGTCATAGAAGATGCTGTCATGAAAGATGCTGTCGACAAAGGTACTGTCAAGAAAGGTTCTGTCAAGGATGAAGCCAAAGCTACTGTCAAGCCCAAAAGACTGAAAGCTGAAGCAAAAACATGGTTTTCTAGACAGAAACCTGAAGGAAAGCACAAGTACTCAGGAAAGGAAAAGGCCACTGGATTTGGCAGGAATCTTAAGAAGCCAATTCAATCAATACCTCCTAACAGTCTTAAGATACAACATATGCAATCTAAAGAAATCAAGAGTGTTGAGATTAAGCTTGATGCAAATCAAGAGGTCACTGAGTACATTCTGTGGTGGGAAGAATCAAGATCTGCCAAGTTTAATAAGGACTTCTATCTGGAAGCCACATCAACCAGTGGTAGCATGTCAACCATAGATAAAAGGAGAATTGACTTCTTCTACCTGGAAAGAATGGTAGAGCTGTTGGAGAGCTATGAAAATGTCCCAGAGTCTGTCATGGAACATATTCTGAAATATCAGGCTGATAGGGATGCTGAGTTCTATCAGAAATTTGGCTACAATTTTGCAGATTTTGATGATGCTGATATTTTAACTGATCTACCAGCTTCTCCTATACCATATCACTGGTACCATGAGTTTGATGATTTACCCACAGAAGAAGGGCAAACCCAACCAACTCAGGAAGGGCAACCCAAGCCAAGCAAAAGACCTGACTATTCTCAATATTCTCAATATCAGTCAGAACTTGATAAGAAGGAAGCTGAACTCCTGGAAAGATGCAAGACTGCCAACAAGGCAGAAAATGAAGCTCCAAATTATCAAACACGTATGCTGGAAAATCCCTTAAGAATCAAGTTCCTAAAAGAAGAAATCTACGTTTGCAGCTTGCACAAGCTAAAAACAACTATTCTGAAGGATTTACAGTATATGGTAGCTGGATCAATTCATCCCTTGGAGCAGATTTGTTCTAATGAGATAGAGGAAATATTGGAAAGGAGAAAAGGAGAATGTTCAAAGCTGGACAAGCAAAGGAGGATGTCTCTCAACGCTTATCCTGGAAGTAGATTCAAGCTCATTCATGAAGAACTCCACTTCAGAAGCTATCCATATGATCAAGAGCAATGGATGAATCTCAGGGATGCTAATTCTCTTATCTCTCCTACTATCAAGAAGAAAATTGAAGAAATAGAAGATGCTGCAGTCACTCCTGCTGAATTCTCTCTTGTAGAAGGTCTAAAAGGCTTCTTGGTAGAAGCTCTCAAAAGAGAGGATGTAGCAAGACAGAAGAGGAAATCTCAAGCTAAGTAAAAATTCTTAATCCATTCTGATCTTGTTAGTTAAGTTGTCAGCATATATTGTAAATTTGTTGTTATTATCCATAAAAACAAATTGGGGGAGATTGTTGGGATTTATGGGTGATAGCATAAAAACAACTTAACTTTGTATATATTTAATTTTTAATTAAGTAGAACATACTATCACAGCCAAAGTGTGTTCTTGTAATCAGTATGCAATGTCATTTTAGTTGTGTAATTTGGAAGAAGTTCACTTGCTGTGTTCAAGCCTCAAAGAATGCATATTAGATGACAGCATGAATAAAGGTTACTGTCATGAGCATTGACAGTAAGATTACAAGAAGACAGAATGTTGCAAGTCACGACAGCATATTCACTCTGACAGCAACATTGGCGGAAGACTACGCGACAACAACTTTAGCCCTCGACAGCATGTTTGGAAACCTCGACAGCACTCTATGCGGGGAACTCATACTGTCACCAAAAGAACATTCTTGTGACATCAAGCTTTGCGGCAAAAGTAACTGTCTCGAGAAAGATCCTTGTTCTAGGTATCTTCTCAGTCAAATCCCGTGATAGTTTCAATGTTCAAGAAACAGGCGTGTTGCAGTATCCCTAAACTGCACCAAGTCTGCAAGACTACGACAGAAGCTTCAAGCACTACAAAACAAAAGCGAATCAATTCAAGAGCAAGGTCAAGTCTCTATTTGCTGAATTGTTTTAGCTGGAAATAGAATGAATTTAGGTTGCTTTCTTTGTAATGTATATCTGACATGTTAGCAATTTAGGAAAGTCACATGGGTAGACATTTTGTAAGAAGTTGCCACTTGATAATGACAGTAGCTTCATAAACCCGTGTTGACAGTGATAGGATTAGTTTTATACTTAGACTATCAATTCATTCTAGGTGTAAAAAACGCAAGCAAGTAAGTGTCTTGAAGAAAACAGAAGCTCAAGAATTCTCTCTTGAGGTTGTAGCAACACTTTGCAAAATAAATAAAAACATTTATTTTGTGAAACTTGTCTTTAGACCATACTGTTTGTGAATGCATACATATTACTGATAACGTTAAATCTTAGTTTTGGTTGTTGTAATTGAGATTGAATTTTATCAGTATTGCATTCACCCCCCCCTTCTGCAATACACGAGGACCAACATACGCGTACCGCACAAAATTTTCGCTATATGGTATATTATAACAATTATTAGCCCGTGACCCATCTCCCTTTAAACTCAAATATCTCTCTTTAGCTCAATAGTTTGTTTTTAGTCTACTATTGATAACACAATATCTAAGATTCTATTTTAAGAATCAGGTATCCTTATAATTTAAAATTATTTTTAGAATTTTAAAGTCTATTTTAAACATTTTAATAATATGATTATACGGATCTATATAATATTTAATATCATTCTTTTTTGATTTCATTTTACATTGATTTATGAATATGTTATAACTCAATAATTACATATTATTGAAAGCCTAAACTCTAAAAATTTATTTTTAACTCAAATCCGGTTATTTTATTTTTTTCGTGTATTTTAATAAATATAGTTTCATGAATACATTAATAATATATGAATTAACTATAATATATGTTAATAAATATTATTTGGGGCTAAAAACATTATTGAAAATTATGGTATTTGTAATAACTTTTAAAATATTCAGTGATTGTCCATCTATTGTATATAATCTTGTTTATCAAACTAAATTATATAACATTAGTTTAATATGTTAAATAAAATTTGTATTACCATATTTTATAATCGATTAATAATTTGACTGGTCATAACTAACAATTAGTGCAAGCTTATAATATTTATGTTTCAAAAAAATCATATCTACTTGCATCGAGCATTGCATATTAATTACATTACTTTTTATATACAACAAAATTCCTATCTTAAATTTTTTGTTCTTTTGAATAAACTCAAATATTTTTTAAACATTTATTTTTATTAAATCAATTATGTATTTAAATTATTTAAAGTGTAAATGATTGATCAATCAAAGATATCTAATTCAACTCACATATTAAAATTTTAATCTATCTTAAAATTATGTGATGCAATTATATATTTTGTATGTATTTATAAATACAATATAGATATTTCTTAAACCTATTTCTATTTATTATTTGAATAATCAATTATATATGTATATAAATAAACTTTATAAATCCTTCTTGTTATCCTGACTCAGTTAAATTTATATATAATTTAAAATTTTAATATTATATAACATCGATCAATAATTTATTTACTCAAAAGTTAAAATGGAAAAGAGATTATAGGATACAATAGAATAGTTGGGTTATCAAATAAGATTTCTAAAGCAAACTCAAAAATTATCATAGCACACGGTTATGACATGGAATTTCTAAGAGGAGGTCAAAGGTTCAATTTCTAAAGTAACCCAAATTCATCTCTTTTTACATAATTAAGAAACGATGGCAATTTTGTTACTTTTTAACAAATAAGGGTAAAACTGTAATTCACAATCATTTTATTGGCTCATTTTGTCCCTAGACCCCATTTAATATATAGAAGTAGATGAATGAATATTGGATGTGCATCAAGTGTATACTGTATTTTTGTTATATTTATGAATGAATGGACGAAATTACCTTCACAGAGTCAAAGGAAATAAACGGAATTCGCAAAGTGTAAGTAAAGTTTAAGTTCAATATAGCCATTGAGAGTTTTTAAAGTTCAGTATCTTAAGTGGTCTGACACACAAAATGCAAGTACACAAAGTGCACTTTACTCAATTAAAAATAGTATCACGTGATTATCAGCTATAACAATACTGATTTGTTATTATGATAAATGCACTTAATTTTATTCAAGTAATTTCATTTTAAGAAGAATGGGATCAGCTTTGTAAGGTAATTATGATAAATTAAACTTAATTTAATTCAATTAATTTCATTTTAAGAAAATTTACACTTTACTTTTGTCTACAGAAAAATAAATATGTAAAAACTTTGAAGTCAACACCTTTGAGGTATCCCGAGCTTTGCACCCATCTTTATGATGAAATTGCTGCCATGGGAGTTAGTGGTTGGGGACCTAGTTTTAAAAGGAGCAGGATAGTTAACCTAAATGATGAAAAAGAGATTCATAATATAGAAGAAATTCAGTCAAATGTTCCAAATGCTCAAAATGCTTTTAATCTAGATGCTGAGGAAACTCCTAAAAAAAGGACTAAAGCATCACAAAAACTTCCAAAAATCACAGAATTTGAAAATGAGATGACTACTGCACTAAAACTTATGGTTCAGGCTAATAGTGGACCATCACTTACAGAATGTAAAGAGAAACTACTTGGATGGGGAACAACTAGTCCCCTGCACGAAATGGCTCTTAGAATATTTTGTGAGAGCGCGAAGTTAGGGAATAATGGATGTTTCTTGCAAAAATGAAAACGCAGATTGGGTTAAAATGGTGCCAACTAAATTAGGATTTGGTGTTTTTTTGGCATCTTGAATCTTGATAGTTTTTAGTTGATTTTGCATATTGTTTCTTTTGCATCTAGAGACTTTATATTTTTCGGGTGTAATGCATATTGACTTATTTAAATAAATGCATGTGTTTTGATGACATTTTTTTAGTACTCTGATATGTAATTTTTACTTTAGTACTCTTTTTATGACATAGGTTAACAATGAAAATACATGATCAACTTATCTGTTTAATGATTATGTATTGTTATATGAGAAAACTTCATTCAAGAAGTGTGCCGCGATTGAAAGATAATAATTCAGTTTTGCCTGGATATGCTTATACAGGGGTGTTGTTAAATGAGTCTAACACACAGTGCAAAGATATGATGCATACATTGAACTTTGAAACCTTTCTAAGGAACGTGGTTGGGTTCAAGGAAGTCGATATTCAATAGTTGAAGAAAAATGGCTATATGTTTGCATGTTATAAGCCATAATGATCGTTTTATAAAGATTAAAACAAATTCCAGCACTCTACACAAACATTACATAAATATTTTCATGAGGTTTTGAACAGAATGATGGACTTCGCAAAAGAAATTACAGTACCTACACAGTTTAATCAACACTAAAATATTTCAAGGAGACAAAGTGAACTACAAAAATATTTCTAGTTAGTAGCAAATATTTTGAATTTTCTTTCGTGCACTTTTATAATAAATAATAAGTCTTTTTTTTAAGTGGCATATTTAAATAATAAATAATTTTCTCGTGCACTTGATGGTACACTTGTTCACGCAATTATTCCAGATGACCAGCAAGCTCGATGTAGAGGTCGAGGAAGGTGAATGCTATCCAAATATTTTTAGGTGCATGTGATTTCAATATGTTATTCACATTTGTTTGGTCGAGGAAGGGGTGAATGCTATCAAAATATTTTTAGGTGTATGTGATTTCAATATGATATTCACATTTGTTTGGGCCGGATGGGACATAGTAGCGCATGATTTAAGAATATTAACAGAAGTGGCACTTGATCCTAGTTGGGGTTTCCTGTTCCTCCGCCAAGTATGTAATTCTTACTCATTTATTCAAGCTAAATAAACTAATATACGATCTTGTACTCTTTTAAATAATTTATACATTTTATTTGATAAATAAATACTATATTTGTGATGCAACATATATACATAACTACTTGTGGTTATTTAACCTCATTTAAAAACGTAAGATATTGGTTAGGGGATTTTCGTCGTCAGCGTGCTTTAAGCAAGGAAGGAAAATTTTACCATGCTCATGCAAAATTGAGAAATGTTATCGAGCGTGCTTATGGCATATTGAAAGCAAGATTTCCAATCCCGAAACAAATGGCTTGATACTCGTTCTCTACTCAGCGAGATATTCCGATTGTTTGTTTTGCAGTTCATAATTTCATGAAAGAAGACACTAGAAGATGAACTATTTGATCGATGTGATCAAACTAGCTTGTTAGGTAGCGATTGAGAAGAAGATGAAGAAGATTTGGAAGGATCAATCAATGAGACATAATGGGGATATCAAGCCACGCAATATATGAATGATCTTCGAGACCAAATTGCTTTGAGACTTTGAAAAAGCTACTAATATTTTATATTTTGTGTTTTAGCTTGAAGAATCTAATAATTATATACTAAATTACACTTGTAGGCTTGTATTATTTTGTTTTTGCACATTAGTGGCCAATTTATTTGAATCACCACTTGCATGGCCGGAGAAATGATTTTAAAGCAATAAAAGGGCTTTGCACTTGCATCGTCAGAAAAGTCGTAACAACGTTAGTTTTTTGAGGGTATAATGGTAAAATGAATGAGGAGGGTACATTTTTCCCCCATTTCTCCCTCTTTTACTGAAAGATGTGTCCCCTAAATCCAATCATGGATGATGAGTTAGGAGACACTTTATTCAATCTGATTCAAGTTTGTTTAAATTAATAAAATAGTTATGTGTTTTATTACGGGCTTAATCTATTTAAAGTGTTTAAATTAAATGATCCATTGTTTAGAGTAAAGCTTTTATGGATTATGATGAGATCATAATAATGAGACCTTAAAGTTGATAACTCAAAACTTAAATAGTTCCTGGTCGTAGGATAATTAATTGGTAGTTAATTAATCCGCAAAGATCGGTACATACTATACTTGCTTCATTATGAAGGATGTCTGTTCTCATGGGCATTTGTGTGGTGACACTATAGCTAGTATGTGGGTGCTTATTATAGAATAGGTTCACTGAACATGACTTGAATAGTTGAACAACTAATGGAGTTCACTCATGTGTCAGTAGTTGTTCATATAGTGATGGTTGTACAAGTGTCCTTAGACTTGAGATTATTATAGTCATCTTGTGCACACTGAACTATACTTCGGATTAGCTCTTAGTCTCGAAGGACAATAATAAGTGCTCTTCTGGGTATAGGAATTTGTACACGAAGATAGTGAATGATCAATAAAGGATCTACCCCTTCCAGTGAAGGAAGATAATGTCCTATGCTATTCCATTTATGCTAGTTCAGGAATCTCTGGCCAGAGTGAATGAAATTAGAAAGAAGCTTCTAATTTGCATTATTCGGAACTAAGCATAGTGAATAGGAAATCATATGATTAAATTAGATAGGCTTGACACGAGATCCATGCCTTGTATTTAATCGGGACATTGATGGGTAGAATGAATTGATTGTACGGTAACTATTCACTGAATAGGTTCTTGGTATTCTAAGCAGTGAATTCATATTATCCGGATAGTCGCGATATGCTGAGAAGTATCACTCACGATGTAGAATAAATATGATTAATTTATTAATCGTATTTAATGAATTAGAAGAATTCATATAAATAATAATAAAATAGTTTTATTATTATTTATTTCTACTACCAGCTTAATATTGAACCTACAGGGTCACACCATAAAAGAGAATGATTTAATGGTGAAGAAATTAAGTAATAATGGCTAGTCATTATTTATTTATGAAATAAAAATTTGATAGCATTTTTATAATCAATTAAATATGATTTAATTAATTATAAAATAATTAAGAAGTGTTCTTAATATTATTAATTAAGAATTTAATTTAAGAAATTAAATTAAGTGGGAGAATTATTTTCTAAAGAGTTTAGAAAAAGAATTAATTATTAAAAGAGTTTTAATGATTAATTAATTTATTAATGAGATTAATTAATTATAGGGTTAATAATAATAATATTTTATAGGATAAATTTTCAGCTGAAATATTTGCCTATAAATATACTATTATAGACCTGTTATGGATTAAAAAACGTACTTGTATATTTATTGCTAGGATTTATAATCTTTCGAGCTTTAATGGCTGCACTTGTGTTTCGAGACTAAATCGGTCCTCACAAGATGCCTACGTATCTTAATTAGTGTTGAGAATCAAGCCAAAGACGTAGTTCTGATTGTAGGATCAGGTCCTTTATATAGGCGTCTGGAGCCTAGTATTTATGGTATGTTTGAGAGTCTTAGCGAATAAGTCTCCTTTTTGATATTGGATAAACATTGTATTTCTTGCAAGATAAGTCTTTTCCTTGTTGATAAAGTCTATGACTCATTATTTCTTTTATTTGGGATTCTGGATCCTTCTTTGACTAATTTACCATATTTTGGACTCTTTTCATTAGCTGTATATTTCCCTTATTTATTAATTACGAAATTAATAAATAATCAGGGTTTTGGGCCTTGCTTATTGGGCCGTATTCTTGGACCATTTTTAGGTATAATTAATGTATCATTAATTATATTTCTAGAATTACTTTTCTGTCCATATCATTTGCCCCCCAACTTCTAGGAAAATCTCTCTTGGATTATCGTAGAAGTTATTTCATTCGAGAGTTACGAAATTTTCTTTCGTATTATGTCTTGGTTTTTTGAACATATAGCTCTAAACCAATTTTTATAATTTTCTCAAAACAGGAATCGGGCTTTTTCATCAATCCCTTGGAAAATAAATCAAAATTTGAAATTTTAGTGTATTTTCGACCAGGATCCTGGTCGAATTCGACCTCAACTTTAGCTCCTGGTCGAACTCCTTCGACCAGGATTCTGGTCGAATTTCGCCTTGCTTTTGCCTCCTGGTCGAATGATTTCGACCAGGTTTCTGGTCGAAGCTTAATGTCATTTCGCCTCCTGGTCGAATGATTTCGACTAGGTTTCTGGTCGAAGCTTAATGTCATTTCGCCTCCTGGTCGAATGATTTCGACCAGGTTTCTGGTCGAAGCTTAATGTCATTTCGCCTCCTGGTCGAATGATTTCGACCAGGTTTCTGGTCGAAGCTTAATGTCATTTCGCCTCCTGGTCGAATGATTTCGACCAGGTTTCTGGTCGAAGCTTATTGTCATTTCATGTAACGCCCCAAAATCCGAGGTCAAAGGATTTGGTCGTCACACTACACCCTCAATTCAAACAACCTGTTCAATATTAAATCAACACAATAATAATATTTGCGACCCCAACTCTACCAAGAATCTTTAAAGGTTATAGTGCTAGAAACAAGAATCCAAAATTCCATTACATAAAATTTTCTTCTTTACAACCATTCTCTTTACATAACCTAAAACACTAGTATAACTTCGATAAGAAGTATACCAGGCAACTAATCTTATACAATATAATAATCAATAGAAATCATCTATATACGAAACCTATCACTAGCTCCAAATGCTCTGGATCAAAACATCTTTACGCTACTATCTTTTCCCATCTCTGACCGGCTACGCGAACAACTTTCGCCAATATACCTTCTTACTGAAAGGCTACAATATATAAAGAAAGCAAGTATGAGCGAAAGAATTGCTCAACAAGTGCATTAACAAGTATAATATAAAAAGTTTCCAAAATAAGCTTTGGATTTTCAAATAACAAACTTTTGTTTTGAACATTTGTAATCTCTAAAAATTCTCAAATCAAGTTTGGTAATTTACCACAATTCCTCATTCAGCTTCTCGCACTGAATGGTTTAAAACACAAAAAGATTTATATTGGTCGTCACGGTTACCCGAACGACAATCACTACCATAGTATGTAGAAAACATGAAATAAATATAACTCATACGTCTTCAAGACCATAGTCTATACAAAAATACTACTTTTGAAGATAACAGATCTATTCACAACATCTTCTGAAACTAACAACTCTGGAAGGGTAGAATAGTCAAGGAGTAAGAATGAGCCAACGCGCTCGACCATGGAATAAAGAACGCACTTCAAGACTTCAATATGGTACCGACTGGATATACAGTATGAATAGAACTCATCAAGATAGATATCTCACGATTGCCAATGGAATCAAGAAAGAGGATTTTGACTATTTAGAATCCAATATATTAAGAGTAAGTGATTTCAGCAAGATTGAAACCACATTTTATTAATCAACGAACTACCAACTTCAAGCGAACAAATAAACCTGAGTATTCATGTCATAACTAACAAGTACAGAACATACGGATGTAATCCATCTCAGATATAAGAAGTGATATTAGAATTGGATTTTTCACATTTATCAAATCAAAGGTTGAGCTGCTGATCAGTCACGCATCAACCCCGGACTTGCTTATAGCAAAGTCCTCTACTGGATCCTTGGCCAATCTAGGCCTTAAGTTATCTCGACCACGAATCTGGTCCGACCATTATTGGTCCATTTTAAAAACATTCCAATTCTATTTTATATACGTCAGGTGTCAGTACAATTGACAACCTTACTTCGTCAATCAGGTGACGGAAGAATCGACAACCTTAATACAACAATTGCTGGAAAACTCACGTTCCAGGAAACAGTTCAATTATGAAGAATCAATAAGGGATATCAATATAATCTAGTCTCGACGAGATCGACACAACAATGGGGAGTGCACATGACAAGTAACAACATAATAAACATCGACGAGATCGATGAAACAACTGGAATGATAATGAAGAATAAACAATAACATGCTCAACAAGGTCAAGTCCGATATGAAACAGGCATTATGATATCAACAGAAATTGTAATAGCTCAATATAGAGTATGGTTCAAGAACAGGCTCTAGATGGCCTCAACAGTACAAATTATCACATTATGGAAGAATTAATTAAGATTCAACAATTTGGTAAATGACAAGGAAGTCAAGTTCGAGTTTAAGGAAAATTCAAGGTGAAGTTTATAAATAGGGGAAAACAAGGGTTTACTGACTTTTGAACGAAATAGTTTAAGTCCTTCAAACATATACTTATAATAGATAAGCCTTATAATTGAATGAAATAAACTAAATCATGCATAGCCTATACGAGTTCAAATCAGGGCCTGGATCAGATAATCGCATTAACAAGAAATGACAATAATACTTGCATAAGTACAAGATGGAAAAATAGAATATTTGTAGAACACGTACCACAACTTCAGAATTTAAAATAACATTTTTACCCTCATCGGGTTCACAAGTTCCCACCCATCTAGGGTTGGCAATATTCCAACCTAATATTTTTAAATCAAGATTTTTGAAAGAAAGCCTTAGTATCAGGCCCGTAACTTATCTTTTAGATCATTTCAATACAATAATTATAGTTTTCCAATCAGCATGGAAATATGAATCTAAACTCAAAAAGGTATAAAATAATACTCGTCAATTTATGAGATTAAATAACATACTTGCAATTCAATGTAAAGGAATCGACATTTAGAAGTTTAGTGAAAAGTATTCATCTTGCATAATAATAATTCAAGATAATATCACTCAATAATATGTGAAGGAATAGACACTTGCCTTGTTAGGCCGAATACACAATATATAATCAAATAGATGTATGAGAATAACAATAAGAACACTGTTTATGAACAATAAACTGTATGGAATTAAAAACTCCTCTCTCAGTGATGTAAAATATCACAGAGAGCTGCTAGGTTACAAGAAAGATAATTCACGTATTCGTATCCCTTTTAGGGTTAACCTATCTGTGTTTATATAGTACACAGCTACATACAATCTTCTAATTGATATTCCTATAAATCAGCTATACAATTAATATCAATCTAGAATTGCTTCTGTCTTCTGTTCCGTTTCCTTAGCCATCTCGATATCTCTTTGCTTCTTGCCATCTTCAAAGAATATCGCTTCTAGAATCTTCATTGACTTTTACCCCGACTACTAAGCAAACTCTGACTGTCAGACTTTAACAAACTCTGACTGGTCCTCCAGCTAAACTCTGATAGTTTCCTGGTACTTTAAACACTGATAAACAAACATCAGCAATTATATCTAACAATCTCCCCCAACTTGTTCATACTAAAATGTACAAGTTAATAGATAATTGATGATGTCAAAACATATAACAAATGCAGTGTTTATAAAATCACAGAGTTTATATTTAACTTAGAACAGAAAACTTTAAAAACTTACAGACTCCATTTACTTAATTTCTTCAATATCAGGTACAGTCCTGATGTAGTCCATAAGCAGTCTTCTCTCAGCTCTCTCTAGCTCAGCTACCATTATCTTCTTTAGCTCTTTCAACTCTGGATCACTCTCTCCAGTTTGGTAGATAGCAGCCCTTAGAGCATAGATACTGTTCTTCCTCATATCATTTCCTAGCTTTATTATGAAGGATTTATCTGATTCCAGATTAAATTCCAACACCTTTATACCAAGATCTGTTCTGAGTCTTGCACTGTTCCTTTGCATCTCAACAAGCTTTCCATTGTAATCTCTGTACTTTGGTATGTAAGAACCATCAGACTTTAGGCCACAAAGAGCTCTAGCTTTCACCATTTTGCTTCTTAATACCTCATATGCTTGATGAGTTCTTTGATTTTTAACTTTCAGTATATACAGTACATACTCCAGTTCTTCTTTCATCTTTAATCCAATATCAGCTTCACCAACTCTGTATACTCTGCCATCAGACTTAAAGTATAACAGAAAATCCTTCTTCAATCCTCTATGGTGTATTAACTGAACCGACTCTAAAGTATCAAGATTTTCCTGAGTCACACCAACACCTGGTTCAGCTAATGAAGTTTGATCCACATGACTATTATTCACTCTCTTCTCTCTATGAGATCCTAGTCCAGATTTATCTCTTGATTCTTTTCCCATGATAGTTCTGCTTTGGAGAACATTGACATTTCCAGGAATCAGAGTGTGTTGAACCAAGATTGGTTTAGCAAAAGTTCTTTGAAGTTCAGAAGAGAGTTGAGTCTGTACAACTTGAGTAGTATCAGTGGTTGTCACAGCTTCCAATGTTTGAACAACTTGAGCATTGTCAAAGGTTGTTTGAGCTTTCTTCATTATCTGATGTTCTTCCACAAACTTTCCTTTGCCTTTATCAAGCTTAGTTTCTACAGCCCTCTTTGCTTGTTGTAAACTCTGTTGAGAGTCTACATTTTCTTTAATGATAATTCCTCTTTCTTTAGGCCTTGAAACCTTCACAATTTTCTTCACCTTCCCAGACTTTAGATTCTTTTCATGCTCTTCAGCTAGCAACAATTCTTCAGCTTGAATATCTTCTATGGTTGCATCAGCACCATGTTCTTCTAGAAACAGCTGAGCTGCAATCTTTTCATCAGTAATTGGTTGAGAAGTAAGCAATAAGCTTCTAGCTCTTGAAGAAGATTGAGCACCAGTGTTTATTCGTTCAGAGTTTGTAGCAGAGTTTGACTTGAGTCTCCCTTGCTGTTGAGTAGATTTAGATTTTAACTCTTTTCCTTTTGCACCACCATCATTAGAATCATCCTGTCTACTCAGAGTTTGAGACTTCTTGCATTTGTCTTTAAGTACTCTCTCCCCCTTTTTTGACATCATCTGGAATCAACACTGAGGTGAGCAATTCTAGAGAAGTAGCAATAGAATCAAGTTTGTCAGACATAACAGTCTGATTTTCTTCAACTTTGCTGAGTCTGTTCTTGATAACCTCTTGATCTTTAACCAAGGTAAGCATCATAGATTTATCTTGTTTCAAAGACATATCTCTAGCAACCACATCATTTCTCAACCCAGTTACAGACTTCTGAGTTTCATCAAAACGATTGTGAAGAGACTTTACTTGAACAATTGTTGCTTTGAGATGAGTAAGAAGCTCTGGATTTGTAATTGAGTCAGCAGATTTTGTCACAAAATCAACAACCCTTTGATCAGTGAATATACAATCCTTGTTTGACCACTTGGAAAAGTACATATTCTGAAAGTGAAGTTCAGTGTTATGCTGAGTTCAGTAAAAACTAGTTGCCCAAACTCTCATATGCAAAACAAAATCTGATGTCATCTAAACTCTGTACCTTTATATATACTTTTTTTTTCACCCCCTTTCGATTTTTTTTTATTCTTTTCCAGTAATCAGTGGTTGGCACTAGTCACCAAAAATTTCAAATTTTAGCCCTTATTTCATACAATAAGTTCCTGGGTCTTCCTAGGCACACCATGATCTCAAAGGAATTTGTGCATGTTTTTGCATCTTTTGCTTGGGGGTGAAGTAGCAGTAACTATTCATAAGAGTTTAGACTGACATCATTTAACATATTAATTTATGAGAGAAAATGCAAACAGCTAATACAGACTCAGTGTATAGGACCAATAAACTAAGAGATGCTATAAATATAGAGACAGTATCATGCTGTGTTAATTTTCTGCACACATTTGAGATCAGATCATATATAACTTAGAATGATTCATGATTACTTACTGAGAATCATGCTTCATACTATTTTCTTCATCGGTCATTATGTTTCAGACAATACCATAATCAGAGTTTAACCAACAGAGTATGCTTCCAGAGTTTAACAACATGATTTGCATGACAGTTAACATATGCATAGAAACATGAGCATCATATCACAGAAGAGTTAATTTCGAGTCTAACCAGTATCTCTAGTCAAAACCAGAGATCATTCCAAGTTCATTTACCAGTCTTGTAAATGTAGCTTCACTCAAAGGTTTAGTGAAGATATCTGCAAGCTGTTGTTCTGTAGACACAAAATGAAGCTCAATATCTCCTTCCTCCACATGTTCCCTGATAAAGTGATACCTTATGCTGATGTGCTTGGTCATGGAATGCTGTACTGGATTACCTGTCATAGCAATAGCACTTTGATTATCACAGAAAATAGGTATTTTAGAGTACCTTAACCCATAATCCAGCAATTGATTCTTCATCCACAGAATCTGTGCACAACAGCTACCAGCAGCAATATACTCTGCTTCTGCTTCTGCTGTGGATGTGGAAATTGATTTTTGTTTCTTGCTGTACCAAGAAACCAGTCTATCACCTAGAAATTGATAGCTTCCACTAGTGCTCTTTCTGTCAACCTTACAGCCTGCAAAATCTGCATCAGAGTAACCAATTAACTTAAACTCTGATTCTCTAGGATACCACAAGCCCAAGGTTATGGTTCCTTTGAGATATTTGAAAATCCTCTTCACAGCTGTTAGATGAGGCTCTCTGGGATCTGCTTGAAATCTTGCACAAAGACAGGTTGCATACATAATATATGGTCTACTTGCAGTAAGATAAAGAAGAGACCCTATCACGCCTCTGTAGTTTGTCATATCTACTGAAGCTCCTGTGTCTTTGTCTAGCTTTGTTGCAGTTGCCATAGGAGTTGTTGCAGATGAACTATCAAGCGTACCAAATTTCTTGAGAAGATTTCTGGTATATTTTGCTTGATTGATAAAAATCCCATCATCTGTTTGCTTTACCTGCAAGCCTAGAAAATAACTAAGCTCTCCCATCATGCTCATTTGGTACCTGGACTGCATAAGCTTGGCAAATTTCTTACAGAGTTTATCATTAGTAGACCCAAAAATTATGTCATCCACATAGATTTGAACTAAAATCAAATCATTACCAGAATTGAAATAGAACAAGGTTTTATCAATTGTACCTCTAGTGAACCCACTTTCTAAAAGAAATTGAGCCAGAGTTTCATACCATGCTCTAGGTGCCTGCTTTAGTCCATATAGTGCTTTGTCAAGCCTGTAGACATAGTCTGGATACTTGGGGTCCACAAACCCTGGTGGTTGTTCAACAAACACTTCTTCTTCAAGTTTCCCATTGAGAAAAGAACTTTTCACATCCATCTAAAAGACTTTAAACTTCTTGTGAGCAGCATATGCTAGAAAAATTCTTATGGCTTCCAACCTTGCAACTGGAACAAAGGTTTCATCATAATCAATTCCTTCCTGTTGTGAATATCCTTTTGCCACAAGTCTAGCTTTGTTCCTTGTAATTACTCCCCCACTGTCAGTCTTGTTTCTGAAGACCCACTTTGTACCAACAACAGACCTGTTCTTGGGTCTTGGTACAAGTGTCCATACTTCATTTCTTTCAAACTCATTCAATTCTTCCTGCATTGCTGTTATCCAGTTAGCATCTTGAAGAGCTTCATCCACTTTCTTAGGCTCTGTTTGAGATATGAATGCATGAAACAGACATTCATTTGCTGTAGCACTTCTTGTTTTCACACTTGCATCTGGATCTCCAATGATTAGATCAGGTGTATGAGCCTGAGTCCACCTTCTTGCTGTAGGTAAGTGGCTTCTTTCATCATTATTGGATTCTCCCCCTTGATCCATGCTTTCCTGATTTTCTTGTTGACCATCTGCATTCTCTGAGGCTCCCCCTGAATTGGACTGCTCAGTGTTTGAACTTTCAGAGTTTGTGTTAGATTCTTCAGCTGACTCACTTTCAGAATGTGAGTCTTCATTTTGAGATGTTGCTGAAGTATCTTCATGTTCCCCCTCAACTGGTTCTCTATTTTGTTCTGTCTGAGAAACTTCCTCAGTATTTACCAGTAGAGGTTTAGAGTATGCTTCATCAGAGTTTGTTGGATTTGCTTCGTCAGAGTTTACATCATCAGAGTTTAGATCTTCATTTTCAAAGCGTAGTTGATCATGATTTTCTTCATCTTCAAGTCCAGTTATTTTCTTGTCATCAAATGACACATGTATCGATTCCATGATCACTTTAGTTATCAGATTATAAACTCTGAATGCTTTAGTTGACAGTGGATATCCAACAAAAATTCCTTCATCAACTTTTAAATCAAACTTGGTCAACTGTTCAGGATGAGTTTTCAACACAAAGCATTTGCACCCAAAAATATGAAAATATTTCAGGTTTGGTTTCTTCTTCTTCACCATCACATATGGTGTTTTCCCATGCCTGTTGATCAGTGTAGCATTTTGAGTAAAACAAGCAGTTTGAACAGCTTCTGCCCAGAAATAAGTTGGCAATTTTGCTTCAACAAGCATTGTTCTGGCAGCTTCGATCAAAGTTTTGTTCTTCCTTTCTACTACACCATTTTGCTGTGGAGTCCCTGGTGCAGAAAATTCTTTCTTCACTCCTCTTTCTTTGCAAAATTCTTCCATTGTTGTATTTCTGAATTCAGTACCATTATCACTTCTGATAATTTTCACTTTATACTGTGATCCTTTGTCCAGTAGCTTCACATGTTCCATCAGAATTAAGGCAGTTTCATCCTTCTTTGCTAGAAAATACACCCAAGTGTATCTAGTGTACTCATCAACAATGACTAGAGCATATTTCTTTCTGCCAAGAGACATTACATTCACTGGACCAAATAGATCAACATGAAGAAGATGATAAGGATCCACAACTGAAGATTCAGACTTACTCTTGAAAGATGACTTCCTTTGCTTGGCCTTTTGACAGGAATCACACAGACCATCTAAGCTGAGTATCGATTTTGGAAGTCCCCTTACAAGATCTTTTCGAATTAGCTCATTGATGTTGTTCAAATTCAGATGAGAGAGCTTCTTATGCCATTTCCAACTCTCTTCATTAGACATTTTTGCAGACAGACACACAGCTTTTCCTTCAGAGTTTGTTACCAAACTTGCTTCATAAATATTATTCCGTCTGTGTCCAACTAGAACAACTTTTCCTGTAGATTTGCTAATAACCTCACAGTATTCAGGTTGAAAATCTACATGATAACCTCTGTCACAGATTTGACTCACAGATAGCAAGTCATGCTTGAGTCCTGGAACTAGAGCTACATTTGTGATGATGACACTTCCAAGATTGATATTGCCATATCCCAGAGTACGTCCTATGTTGCCATCTCCATAGGAAACTTTTGGGCCAGCTTTCTCCTCATAATCTGATAGCAGGGCTTTATTTCCAGTCATGTGTCTTGAACATCCACTGTCCAAGACTAGGGTGCTTTCCCTTATGCCCTGCAATCACAAACAATTACAAAGAGTTAGATTTAAGGATCCAGACTTGCTTGGATCCTTTGGCTTTCTTAACATTGTTAGCTTTTGCAGTGGAATTCTTATCAACAGAGTTTAAGCTAATAGTATCAGAGTTTACACTTGCAGAATCAACTTTAACCCATTTCAAATTTGGTTTCAACTCATAATAGTTGTGATAAATGGCATGATAATTCTTGCAAGTATAAATAGAGTGTCAAGTACTCCCATAGTGAGTGCATAAAGTCTGTGGTCTAACCCTAACATAATCATTCTTAACTCCAGACTTGAAGGGTAAAGAATTAATATCTTTGTTTTTCCTGCAGAAACTTGCAAGATGGTTAGAACTACCACAATTATGACATGTTTTTCTAGGAGCATCAGTGATAGGCAAATGATTATTTCTTTTATTAATGCCTACCTTTCCATTTCTATTCTTCCTGGACACTTTCTGTTTCTCAACAGACTTTACCTCTTTGAGCTTATACTTGAATTGTTTCTCTGTCATTAAACCAACATTAACCTGTTTAACACAATTTTTTACTGGTTCTTTCTTAACCGTTTCTTTTTCAAGTACAGAGTTTAGCTTACTGGATTCAGGAACAAATTTCATAGGTGGAAGATGTGTTCTAACTTTAACCTTATCTTTAAACCTATGTTCATCTTTCTCACAGTAACCTAACCCTACTGAGTCTGTTTGAAACACCTGATGTGTGTCCTTACCAGAGTTTGTCCAGGTTTTAATTACCTTTCTCTCTTTTTCCAAATCAGATTCTAGTTGCCTAAATTTCTTAAGCAACTCCTATTCAACATAAACAGCATCATCTCTTTCCTTTTGAACTTGTTGCATGTTAACAAGTTCTTCTTCAAGAAATTTATTTCTCTCTTTAAGCTTTAGATTCTCAGATTTAATTCTCTCATTTTCTAAAGTTTGATCCCTATAACTAGCATGTAAGCTTTTAAGATAAATTCTCAATTCAGATATATTATCAGTATCATAAGCATAAGTTGTTAGGGGTACCTTATTTTCAGATGAATCAGATTCATCTTTGATAGTTGCCATGAGAGCATAGTTGACATCCTCATCTGAATCTGAAGTGTCTGCCCAATCTTTTCCTTTAGTGATGAATGCTTTTTCAGATTTTCCTTTCTTGCACTCTGGAGCATAGTGACCCATCTCTTTACACTTGTAACACTGGATCTCAGACTTGTCTTTCTTCCCAGATTTGATATCCCTTCTTTCAGACTTTCTGAAACTCTTCCTTTTAGAGTTTGAATCTCTCCTTAAGAATCTCTTTCCTTTCTTGAAGTTCGTGAAACCCATCTTCTTGAAAGTCTTCACCATCAAAGCAACCATTTTCATCATTTGTTCTTCATCATCCTCAGTTTCAGATGATTTAACAGTGTTTGAGTCATCATCAGAGTTTGATGACTCACTTTCAGAGTTTATGACCAAAGCCTTTCCTTTAGCTTTCTTCTTTGATGTCTCTTTCTTAAGAAGTTTTTCTTCAACTTTGAGAGCAACAGATTTTGTCTTCTTTCCAGATCTTTTGTTTCTTTGTTCTATCTCAAGTTCATGAGTTTTGAGCAACCCATAAATTTCATCAAGATCTGTCTCTGCAAGATCATAGTTATCTCTTATTGTTGTCGCCTTTAAATCCCATCTTTCAGGTAGAGATAGAAGAAACTTGAGATTTGACTCTTCAAGTTCATATTCTTTATCAACAAGAGATAAATCATTCAACAGTTTACAGAATCTGTCATATGTCTCAGTCAAAGTTTCATCATGTCTCGAGTCAAAGTGTTCATACTCCTGTGTAAGAATAGTCTTCCTATTCTTCTTTATAGCACTTGTTCCTTGACATCTGACTTCTAAAGCATCCCAAATTTCTTTGGCAGTTTTGCAACCAATAACTCTGTTAGACATGACATTATCTAAAGCACTATGGAGAAGATGTCTAACCTTTGCAACCTTTGCAATTGATGAGATGTCTTCAGGAGTCAAATCTTTCTTTTCTTTTGGAACGCTCTTTTGTTCTTGACCAGCAACAACTGGAGACAGTTTTGTTGGCATATGAGGACCATCATTGATTCTATCAAGATATTCTGGATCCGTGGCTTCCAGAAACATGGTCATCTTCACCTTCCATATTGGATATTCCACTGGTCTGAGAATTGGAACCCTAATCGTCTCATATCGACTCACAGAAGTTGGTTTAACCTTCTTAGATTTAGAACCTGCTTGACTATTTTCAGCCATGATTATAACTTGTGTTTGGATCAAAAACTGTATATATTAAACATCCTTGGCTCTGATACCAATTGTTAGGCCGAATACACAATATATAATCAAATAGATGTATGAGAATAACAATAAGAACACTGTTTATGAACAATAAACTATATGGAATTAAAAACTCCTCTCTTAGTGATGTAAAATATCACAGAGAGCTGCTAGGTTACAAGAAAGATAATTCATGTATTCGCATCCCTTTTAGGGTTAACCTATCTGTGTTTATATAGTACACAGCTATATACAATCTTCTAATTGATATTCCTATAAATCAGCTATATAATTAATATCAATCTAGAATTGCTTCTGTCTTCTGTTCCGTTTCCTTAGCCATCTCGATATCTCTTTGCTTCTTGCCATCTTCAAAGAATATCGCTTCTAGAATCTTCATTGACTTTTACACCGACTGCTAAGCAAACTCTGACTGTCAGACTTTAACAAACTCTGACTGGTCCTCCAGCTAAACTCTGATAGTTTCCTGGTACTTTAAACACTGATAAACAAACATCAGCAATTATATCTACCATGCCTCTAGTCCTTAGCTATTTCGTAAGGCTGAAACAATACGATTCCTTCCTTATTCTATCTTATTGCACGATTCTCTATTTCCGTCCTTCTTCGATTTAACGCCCTCGTGAACACCACTAATCTGATCCTACCGTTTCGAATCCACGCATCTGCCTTGATAGTCAACATGAGACGGTACTTTAGGCTTCAGGGTACGATTCTCACATTCCATAAACGATTATAACTTAACTCCGATGCACTTACCAATCTTACCGATATCTCTGCTGAAAGAAAATACTTGCAAATGTCCTCTACGAGTGTTGACGTTCCCTTGGTGTTAAATCACCTCGCAAATAAGCCAATCAGTCGCAAACAATATCTCATCCTTCTCCGACGTCTTTCATTTAACATACTTCGATAATATGGCTCGTCTCGTCCAATAGCCTCTGTTGCATAGATTACCATATTTCAATTGATAGAATAATCACGGTTAATCAAATAAATAACCCACGTATCACGCTCGTCGAAAGTCTCTATACTATAAAAGTCAATATCCAAGTCAACCTCTAAGTCAACGGTCTCGTAAATCTCATTTTCTAACAATACAGACAAATTTCTATTCTAACTACCCCTCGCGATAATATTAGACACAACCAAGTATTTAAACAAGTGTCAAAACAATTATTCGTATTTATGACTCACTAACCAGATAATTCACATATTTCACGTAACACACATTGTCATTTAATGCGATAAATAAATCACATAAGTCTCGTAATGTCCAAGAAATAATTTTAGAAAAGTATTCAACTCTCGTTTCAAAGGAATTAATCCTCAAAATAATTTTAGGTCAAAAATCGGATCATTTATCCCAATATAAAGATTTAAAAACATATTAATCAATTAATATAAAAATTAATTGACTAATTCCAACACTCCAACTATTTTTAAATAAATAAACCAAGCTAGAAAATAATTAAAATTAATTTTAATTAATTAAATCTAATTAATAATTAATTATTAAGAATTAACTGATTAAAAGAATTAATCAATTAATTAAATTAATTAATTATTAATCAAAGATAATTAAAATAATTAAATTTAATCAATTTTCGAATTTAAATAAATATTTATAAATTTACAAAATTTTCTGAATAATAAAACGTATTTTTAAATAAAAAATATGATTTTTAGAATTTTTAAACTATTTTTGAATTATTTTAGAAAAATAATTCTCAAAAACAGTTTTCAGAAATAGGGTTAGGGTTTTTCTGGATCAAAACCGGGTCGGGTCAAAAGCTAAACGGGTCGCCAAGAACATGGGTGGGTCGCCAAGAACACCACCAGATTCCGGTGGGTTCCGGCCACCTTCCCAGATTCCGGCAACCAAATATCAATCCAAAACACGAGCTTTCACAGGGGAACATAACACAAACCATTCCCCCAACCAAAACATCAACAAAACGGCTCGGAAGTGAGCCAAAACACTCACCGATTCCGGCCAAGTCGCGAAGCCGGTGATCGGCCGATTTTCCGACGAGTCAAAAACGAACACCACACTCACAATTTATTACATGTATTCATTCCTCTTCCTACGATCTATCTAATGCTGGAAACATAAACAAGAACCAATGAACGAGTCAAAAATCCGGCCAAAAGCTCAAGAACTCCGGCGAGCTTCTAAAATTTTCGATTTGCTTAATTCTAAGCTCAAAAATTGAATTAAAAATCATCAACATGTTCTAAATCACATAACAAACACACCCAAGCCATCAATTTACACGAACAATCAAGAACAAAGATTCCCCCAATTCAAAATATAAAAATTCGAATTAATTAAATTATAAAAAAAAAACTCAGAAATCATACCCACATGAATTTTGATGATGGATTTGGATAGAGGATGATGAGAGATTCGATTCGACTACTAGAGCGTTGAAATCAGATTCCGATAACGCCTTCAAAATCGAGTTTGATTCTCAAGAACACGAATAACACGTTTCAGGGGTTTTTAGATATTTAACGATAATTAAGCTTTATTATACACAAATTAATGTACGATTCGCCTTTTTATATTAAACGGAAAATAATACCCCAAACGACATTTTTGGATCGATATTGATCCGATGGATCGTTTTAAATACAATTTACCAGAATATACGCTTTAAATCTTTAATAAAGTAGAATACACGTTTTACGAGACGATAATCATCCAGAATATACGGATAACTACAAGAATCGTTTAATAATAGATATACGAACCAAAATACCTCTATTACGAATATTTCCGAATACTTCCCACTTTAACGAATGAAATATTGGTACGAACGATATACCAATTTCCCGAATAATTAGGGAACGATCTAAATTTTCTTTTCGATAATTAAAATAAAATAAAATATAATGACATCCTTTTCAAAATAATTTCTAATTCACCACACATATTCACATAGCATCCCAATGTCACATATTCGATCATTTAACGAATAACTTAACACATTTAAACAGATAAAACATTTAATAAATTTTAATATGAAAATAAAATTTCATTTCACATCAAATATTAACACGTAATTTTCCCGGATCTTACATTTCACCTCCTGGTCGAATGATTTCGACTAGGTTTCTGGTCGAATTTATGCGTTATTTTGGGCCAAGTTCGAACTCATTCGACCAGGATTCTAGTCGAATACTTGGTTCATTTTGGACTTTATTCGAACTCATTCGACCATGATTTTGGTCGAATACTTGGTTCATTTCGAGCTTTATTCGAACTCATTCGACCAGGATTCTGGTCGAATACTTGGTTCTTTTCGAGCTTTATTCGAACTCATTCGACCAGGTTTCTGGTCGAATATATTCCTCATTTCGGGCCTTTGTCGAACACATTCGACCAGGATTTTGATCGAATATGAGAGCCATTTTGGGCCTTATTCGAACTCATTCGACCAGGTTTATGATCGAATACATGGTTCATTTTTGTTGTGGGCTTAGTTGGGCCCAAGACTTTCACTGTTCAAGTTTGTTAATTGGGTATGTAGCCTTTTATGGGCCGTACCGGCTGATGCCGGTTGCCTTTCCTTCAACCGGCCTATTGATCGGCTGTTATCCCTATAAAAGGGTGAAACCTCAGTTGTTTCCATTCACTTCTCACTTTCTATTTCTCAAAGATATTCTGCTAAATTTTCTCTAAAAATTCTCTCTAAGTAGCTCTGCTAGGGTTCTGTCACAAGGCGATTCCCGGCGAGATTTTTCGTTGAATCTCACTGTTTTCTGGGTTTTTCGCTTGAAGATTTGAAGAATTCTTTGAAGATTCTGGGCTTTCTTTGAAGATTCTGGGTTTTTCTTTGAAGATTTCTGGGTTTTCTTTGAGGATTTCTGGGCTTTCTTTGAAGATTTGAAGGTTTCTTTGAAGATTCTGGGCTTAAGATGGCTGATTGTGCTTCTCAACGTCTTCAAAAGATGAATTCTGCATCCAAACGAGGTACCCCCATTCCAATTCGTTCTAAATACATGTCTTTGCATGATATGATTAATGAACGTGGGGATGAATACCCGTCTGTGTCTGCCTTAGATTCATATGACTGCAGTAATAGATTTCATGATGTAGACATGATTAGAGATTATAATAAGATGTATAGGGTAAATGCCCCTTTAAAACTTGTTCCTGCCGGTCCCGGTGACCGTTCATGTCACTGGCGATCAAATGCTTTATATATTTATAAAGATTCCATAGTTGTTGGCCTTAGGTTCCCCTTTAATGAGTTTATACCTAGGCTCTTGGCCGATGTTCAAATAAACCCCAGCCAATTACCCCCAAATGCTTGGAGGATAATCCACTGTTTTATGGTTTTATGCCTTCGAAATAATCTTCCACTTTATGTACCTTTGTTTAGAAAGATTTTTCAATTCAAGAATAGTTCTGCCAACAACTTGGGTTGGGTATACATTAGCCATAAGGTTGGCTTCCCTTTTATCTTCCACCCAAAGTCTATCCCAGATAATAACCCTAGGTGGAAGAACGAGTTTATGTACCTTGTATGGGAAGGTGGGGACTGGGGAACCCTGTTCCGTAGATCTTTTGGGAGAGTTTCAGATGGTAGTCCCAACAATATTGACTTGAATGAGGAGGAATCTCATGCCTACTTAGTGCTAATCAAGGATAATGGGACTACCGTGGCTTCGGAGCTACTGGACGAGTTTGTCCTCAAGTATGTCCATCTCTCGACTGTTTCTGATAAGGGTACTTTTACTTATCCATTTTCTTTATGTTTATTTTCCTGTTTTTCAGAAAATTTATTCTAACCATTCTTTGGTTTATGTTTTAACAATTGCGGCCTTTATAAACAAGACTAATGAGCCCAAGGATGTGGAGACATCCAGGATGAAGAGGGCTAGGCTTGGAGATGATCCAAGGGGGAAGCCTAGTGTTCCTAGCTTTTTGATCCCTTCCCAGGTCCCTGTGGACGAGGCTGACATTCCTGTGTCTACCAAGTCTTCAGTGTGGCGCCCCAACTGGGGTATTAGGAAGAGGGACACCATTACTGGGGTGTCCAAACATGTTGTGGACTGGTCATACCATTCCCTTACTCCTTGTGATTACAAGGATTTCGTTGCAGATTCCACCCTCGAGGGTGTTGAGCACTTAGGAGCTCAAGCTATTGCTGCGGTATTTTATTTACCTTAGCTATTCTTTTTCTTTGAAGTTTTTGCTTTTGCTTTTCTAACTTTTATTTTTTGCAGACCAATGCCAACTTCCAGGGGGCATTGTTCCAAGCCAAGGCTTGGCGTACATCTTCTGAGGCCAACCGGGTAAAGCTGGAGAGGTCTGAAGAGGAGGTGAAGTCTCTTAAGGAGACTCTTGCTAGGAGGGAGAAGGAGCTTGCTGACGCTCAAGCTGACCTTGTTGAGCTGAGGAAGAGCAAGGATGATTGCATCGACAAGTACCTTGACTCTCAGGAGTATAAGGACTTGATCGAGAAGCATGACGAGATTCTTTTCCCAGTCCAGCATACATCAGGATGGGAGGATGTTGTTCAGGCTATCTTGGCCAAGCATCCCGGGGTTTTCGATGTCGCAGATTTTGCAGCTCCTCACCCTCCTACTCCCTTAGAGCGCATTCTGGCTGGAGTGGATGATTTAGAGAAAGATGAGAGGATTATAGATCCTTTGCATGCAGTCATCACCCCTTGGTGACACATATGTTGATGACCCTGACACTAACGAGCATTCTTCTGGCTCTAGCTCAGGGGAGGAGACAGATACTGGCGACAAGGGGGGTGATGCATAGTTTGTAGTTTATTTATGGCCATTCATGGCTTGTATTTCCTTTTTATGTATTTCCAGCCTTCGGGCTTAACTTAAACTCTTTGCAAGTTTAGTTTTATTTGTATTTTGTGGCCATTCATGGCTTGTATTGTTTTCTTGATTCTTGACTTTGCATGTTTAGTTAGCATTTGGTACATATCTATCAGTATGTGATGCATGCAAAACATGGTGAAGAACATAAGAATATGAAATTCATAACTTTGAGAATGTGTTCAATCCTTACATAATACTCAAGTTTAAAAACTTGGGTTGGTTTTATCAAACCTTATTTCTAGTAGCGAGTCCACCTAGGAAACACCTTAATCATAATTGTTGGATAATGGTGGTTTAAGGAGTGCGTCAGGATCGGGTAGCATCAGTACTTGGAGCATGACGTCTGATGATGTCATCATCAGTGGCACTACAAGTCAGCAGATATTGATTGATACTATTCCGCAATTTCAGGAAAGGATTGATTTGCAGAAGATATACTTCACCGAAGCTGTTACAGAAGATAAGCGACAAGAAGATCAATCTAATTAAATGAAGATTATCTTATGTAACAGAATGTGTAGATGTGTGTGTATATAAACACATGATAGGTTTTACGAGAGTAATAGCTTTACACGAATATTTTTGTAAACCTAGCAGCTCTTAAGAACTCATAGTTTCTTGAGAGAGTTTGTATCAGTTTTTATAAAGTTTAATAAAAGCTGATATTGATTGTTTTATATTTGTTTATTCGATTATTTCATACGATTACATTCAACCCCCTTCTATAATCGACATCTACTGGGTAACAATTGGTATCAGAGCAGACTGATAATCTATCAAATCAGAAACGATCGAAATGTCGGGAAACAGATATGAAACCATGAAGATTCCGATGTTGAAGAAATCAGAATTTTCAACATGGAAGGTAAGAATGCTTATGTATCTTGAAGCTTCAGATCCTGACTACATAGACATGATAAACAGTGGACCGTTCATTCCAACAGAACCAGTCGCAGCAACTGAGACAACTCCTGCAGGGCTGGCAACAAAAGAAAAGAGTAAATGGACGCCTGAAGATAAAGCTGAAATGATCAAAGATTCAAAGGTTAGAAATATCTTACACAATAGTTTAGATACTGTCTTTTCTAACAGAGTTATTGCGTGTAAGACTGCTAAAGAGATATGAGATGCCTTGGAAGTTCAATGCCAAGGAACTGAAGAAATCAAGAAAAACAGGAGAGGTATTCTTATTCAAGAATATGAGCAATTTGAGGCAAAGCATAATGAAGACATAACAGAGATATATGATAGATTTCTTACTTTGCTAAATGAATTGTCATTGGTGGGAAAGGTGTATGACGTTGAAGACTCAAACGTCAAATTCTTAAGATCCTTACCCATGGAATGGATAACTCAACAAAATCTTATAAGGCACACTTATAAGATGAACGTGATGACACTTGATGAAATCTATGGAATGCTGAAGACATATGATCTGGAGAGCAAGCAAAAGGAAGGTACAAGATCAAAGCCTAAATCTGTGGCCTTGAAAGTGGAATCAAAAGAAAGGCGTGTGCACCAAGGAAAAATGAAGGCCAAAGCTCATGTAGTAATAAAGTTAGACACTGATGCTGATACTGATGAAAGTACTGATGAGGAATCAGATGATGATTCTGACAAAGAACTGGTGCAGATGATGGCTATGATGGTTAAAGGTTTCAGAAGGATGAAGCAGGGCAAATTCAGAAAAGATGGAAGAAAGTCAAAAGGAGATCAATATTCTGACAAGAAAAGCAAACAGAAGAAAATTGATCTCTCAAAGATTAAATGTTTCAATTGTGACAAGATGGGTCACTATGCAACTGAATGCAAGAAACCCAAAGTTGGAAAATCTGCTGGAAAGGCGCTTGTCACATCAAGCAAAGGATGGATGGATTCTTCTGACTCTGAAGAAGAAGAAGAAGAAGAAACAAACTATGCACTGATGGCAGAAATTGAGGAGGCATCTGAAAAGGTACCCAAAACTGCTTATGCTTTTGATACTGATAACATATGTGAATTAAAATCCTTTCTTAGAAACTTGCACATTAGTTATAATAATCAATCTAAGGAGAACATCAAGATTTTAAAAGAAGTAGCTGATATAAAAGAAATGAATGAGTATTTAGAGGCTGAGTTAGTCATTCTAAAAGATACTCAAAATTTGTGTGACAAACTTAAAGGGATAGAGATAGAACAGATGTTAAAAATAGAATCTCTAGAAGTAGAGTTAAAGAAAGAACGAGAACAAATAAGAGTGTGGACTCATTCTGGTAAACAAACTCATTTACTTATAAATGATAGAAACTGGAAAGAGTGTCTTGGATACAAAAAGAATGAGGCAAAGAAAAATAAGAACATCAACCTATCCACTCATATAAAGTTTGTTCCTGCGAGTGACATGAAAGTTAATTCTACTTTTGAAACAGGATCAAGTTCTAATATTGAAGTAATCTCTGAAGAAGAAACAGAAAATGTTTCTAATACAGAAATTGAGTCAATCTCAGAAACTGGATCCACTAATACTTCTTGTTCTAAAATCAGCACTAAAATCTCTGATGAAACTGGTGGTAAAATTTGTACCGAGAATGTCAAGAAAAGAATCACAAAAGAAAAGAATATAAGACATCTTTCCTCTGGTAAGTTAAAGAAAAAGATTAATGCAGTGACAGGTAAGAAAAATGAGAAGATTCCCAAAAGACATAGGAATGGAAAACTAGGTATAGACAAGTCTAACAATTATAAATATATTCTTAATGCTCCAAGAAAGACATGTCATACCTGTGGTAATACTAACCATCTTGCCATTTATTGCAGGAAAAATAAAAAGAGGAAAGTTGAAATTTCTATTTCTGATGTTAGGAGTAGAAATATTAATTATAAACCACAGAATCCTTGTTCTCACTGTGGTAGCAAATGGCATTCAGTTTACACATGTACTAGTTATCACAATTTGTATCATGACAATTATGTTTCTTTGCCTAAATTCAATAAAGGTGCAAATTCAAGTGATATATTGGTTTTGTTAACTAGAAATGTGTATGTTAAGAAAGACTCTGTTAAATCAAGTTCAAGTGGAGATAATTCAGTTGAAAATGATTTAAAGAAAAATTCCGCTGCAAATCTTAATAAGAAATTGAAAAACAGGACCCAACAAGTGTGGGTTCTTAAAAATTCTAACTGATTGAAATATTGATTGCAGGGCAACAGGAAAAATGTTTTAGTTCTGGATAGTGGATGTTCAGGACATATGACAGGATATAAGTCCCTGCTGTCAGATTTTGAGAAGAAAGCTGGCCCAAAGGTTTCCTATGGAGATGGCAACATAGGACATACCTTGGGATATGGCAACATTGTGATTGGAAATGTCATCATTCAGAACGTAGCTCTGGTAGAAGGACTGAAGCATAATCTCTTGAGCATCAGTCAAATTACAGACAGAGGTTATCATGTCAATTTTTATGAATCTCACTGTGAAATAACAAGTAAGAAGGATGGAAAGGTGATTCTTACGGGTTATAGACGTGGTAACATATATGAAGCCAACTTACATTCTGCTACTGATGGGAAAATGACATGTATTCTATCAAAGGCATCAGTAGATGTAAGTTGGAACTGACACAAGAAGCTTTCTCATTTGAATTTCAATAACATCAATGAGTTAGTAAGAAAGGACTTAGTGAGAGGTCTCCCAAAAGCAATGTACTCCCCTGATGGACTCTGTGACTCATGTCAAAAGTCAAAACAAAAGAGAATCAGCTTCAAAAGTAAATCAGAATACTCAATAGACACGGCTTATCACCTGCTACATCTGGATCTTTTTGGTCCCGTGAATGTGATGTCTATCAACAAGAAAAGGTATACTCTAGTAATTGTTGATGAGTATACAAGATTTACATGGGTATATTTTCTGCATAAAAAGAGTGAAACACCAGAGATTCTGATAGAGTATGTCAAATTGCTGGAGAACGGATCAAGAAACAAAGTCAAAGTTCTTCGAAGTGATAATGGAACTGAGTTTAAAAACTCAACAATGGAAGAATTCTGTAAATCAAAAGGAATTGTGCAGCAATTCTCCGCTCCTGGTACTCCTCAACAGAATGGAGTAGTTGAGAGGAAAAACAGAACTCTAATTGAAGCAGGAAGAAGCAAAGCTACCAACTTACTTCTGGGAAGAAGCTGTCAACACTGCATGCTATACTCAGAACTGTACTCTGATCACAAGACATGGCAAGACTCCATATCAGATGATAAAGGGAAAGAAACCAAGCTTAAAACACTTGCATGTGTTTGGATGCAAATGCTTCATTTTACGGTCTCACCCAGAGCAGCTTGGAAAATTTGAAACAAAAGCAGATGAAGGAATTTTTTTTGGATATCCTGATACGACAAAAGCTTTCAAGGTATATAATCTGAGAACTAAGATTGTGAATGTCTCAGTAAATGTATCGTTTGATGACAGGAGAATTACTGGAATTAATGAAGATACTCATGAAGAATTGATATTCGGAGATGAACTAGAAGCTGAAATCAGTAGTGATGACATTGAGGGGGAGCGTAATGATATCATAAATACTACTGATAATAATACAAATGATGAATCTCGTGAAAACAACTCTTCCACAGATATTGATAGAAGTACTGATAACATCACTGATGTAAGTACTGACAATACATCAAGAGACGTCCATCAGAGAAATTCAAATTCCAGTGGATCTTATCAAGACACTGATGCAGGGGGAGCTTCGCATACAACTCAAGAAAGTTCCTTTGAGGAAGACATTGATGCAGGGGGAACATCAAGTTCAAGAACTCAGTTACCATCAGCAAGAAGACGGACACAAGCGCATCCTCCTGATCTCATTATTGGAGATCCTGATGCTGGTGTTCAAACAAGAAATGCTACTCAGAATGAGTGTCTATTTCATAATTTTCTTTCACAGGAAGAACCAAAGAAAATTGAAGATGCTTTGAAAGATGCTGATTGGGTAACAACAATGCAAGAAGAACTCATTGAGTTTGAAAGAAATGAAGTCTGGAAACTCGTTCCAAGACCCAAAATAGATCTATTGTGGGAACTAAATGGGTGTTCAGAAACAAAACTGATTCTGATGGAGTAATCACAAGGAACAAGGCCAGACTTGTTGCAAAAGGGTATTCTCAGCAAGAAGGCATTGATTATGATGAGACATTTGCTCCAGTTGCCAGATTGGAGGCCATCAGAATATTCCTAGCATATGCTGCACAAATGAAATTCAAGGTCTTTCAGATGGATGTTAAGAGTGCCTTCTTAAACGGAGAATTGGAGGAAGAAGTTTATGTTGAACAACCTCCAGGATTTGTTGATCCTAAATATCCTGATCATGTGTATAGACTGGATAAAGCTCTGTATGGACTCAAGCAAGCACCACGGGCCTGGTATGAAACACTTACTCAGTTTCTTCTTGATAGTGGATTCACACGAGGCACCATTGATAAAACTCTGTTTTATATCCAAAAAGGCAAAGACTTGCTCTTAGTCCAGATATATGTAGATGACATAATCTTTGGATCTACTAATGCTACAATGTGTCAGAAGTTTGCTAAGTTGATGCAGTCAAGATATCAGATGAGCATGATGGGAGAGATGAGCTACTTTCTGGGATTACAGGTAAAACAAACTGATGAAGGGATTTTTATCAATCAGTCAAAGTACACCAGAAACTTGCTTAAGAAATTCAACATACAAGATAGCGCTCCTGCCAGTACTCCCATGGCTACTGCCACCAAACTTGACTCTAAGGAAGGAATTGAAGTGGATATCACAAGCTATAGAGGAATGATTGGTTCTCTCCTTTATCTCACTGCCAGTAGGCCTGATATCATGTTCGAAACATGTCTCTGTACAAGATTTCAATCGCAACCACGAGAACCGCATCTGATAGCTGTAAAGAGGATATTTCGATATCTTAAAGGGACACCAAATCTTGGTTTGTAGTATCCCAGAGCATCAGACTTCACACTGATAGGATACTCTGATGCTGATTTTGCTGGTTGTAAAATTGACAGAAAAAGCACTTCTGGAAGCTGTCAATTTTTGGGTGGTAGACTGGTTTCATGGTTTAGCAAGAAGCAGAAGTCAATTTCTACTTCAACTGCAGAAGATGAGTACATAACTGCAAGAAGCTGCTGTGCACAGATATTATGGATGAAGAATCAACTGCTGGATTACGGTTTGCACTTTTCTAAAATTCCTATTTATTGTGATAATCAAAGTGCTATTGCAATGACAGGAAATCCAGTTCAACACTCGCTGACCAAGCATATCAGTATCAGGTATCACTTTATTCGTGAACATGTAATGGAAGGAACGATTGAACTTCATTTCGTTTCCACAGATCAACAACTGGCCGATATCTTCACTAAGCCTTTGGCAGAGGCAGTATTCACTAGACTTGTGAATGAACTTGGAATGGTTACAAGCGAGTAACTCCTGATACTTGATACTGAATACTGTTACTGATGGTTGAAACTGATACCAGTACTGATGAGAAGGAATTGTGCTAAGTACTGATGGTGACAAGTGATACTGATGAGTAGGTTGTTTTATTGTTTAAAGTGATATCATTTCTTTCACTTTGAAATCAATATAAGGTACTGATGACTGTCGTTCTGATGATTGATTATTGTTTAGACATTCACTAAAATAATTGCAGACTAAATGTAAAGCAAAACATTGGATCTTTTTCATTAATTGATTCAAACAAACTTTACATTCATACAATCTCATACATTTGTCTAGCTAATCTCTATCTTGAATCCTACTCACTATGTTTACAGAGAGATGCCTTCCTAACCAGGACAAGTACCTGAATGCTACATCAGAGGCAGAAGAGCTAGTGCTAGAAGCTATTGTGTGCTCTTGCCTCTGATGACAACTACTTCCTCGTTCAACTGGTCATAATACCATCTGGGATTTCAAGGGCTCGACATCCTCCTGATGTTGAATCATCATCATCGTCTCGTTTTCTCTTTCCTGCTTGCAGCTTGCAGGATTCCAAGAAGATTTCATCCTCAGAACCCTCCAAGTAGCTCCTTTGGAAGAGTAACAGACAAATCTCCGCAAACATATCATCCGCGAGGATGGGCACATCATATGGCCCAGGACAGATGATATGAATTTAAGGATTGGAGATAGGACCTTCAGCAATCTCATCGTCGGCAATGAGACCTTCATCATTCAGAAATGATAGAAAAAGCAACTCATCAATGAGATAGTTTGCTTGTTGTTCCCAGTTCATATTCAAGAAAGCTTCGACATCCATGAATTCAAAGATTCCTGCCATTTGATGTATGGTATTGTTTTCTTTCTTGACGATATATGTTGTTACTATGCTCAGGATTTTATATTATACAACAGGGCAACTGAAAGGTTTAATATGATGCTTGGCTCGAAGCTATGGGGATAGTAAAGTGTGGAGTTCCAAGACAGTCATTATTCTTCTGACTGTTGGATTACTTCGTACTTTATTATTATTTTCTCTTAGAAAAATTAAAATCGATAATTCTATTATTGATTTTTATTATCTAATTAGCTGATTGCAGGATATATTGAGTATGTTACTTGGTGCCAGGTGTCCCCACGCGTGCTCTTCACGCACTGGTACATACAACAGTTGTGTATAGCGCTTTAATCTCGCGTCCTTGGAAATCGTGCTTACCCATTTTTGCACGATATCTGTCCAATAGTCATCATTAGTCTTGTTTTTCAGAGAATTTGTGTTGCTAATTTTACTCCAAAGATTTGTTTCTCCTACACTTTTTTATCATTGTTGAATATCCATATTTTTCTCTCTGTATTTGTTTTCTCTCAACAATGGCAGCAACTCATTCTCCATCTCCTACAAACAAGAATCTGACTCATAATGGAGTTCTTTTTGTCACCAACAATTACTCTGATATTCTGGATAAGACAAAAGCCCCATCCGAATTTCATCTCATTCAGGACTTTCTAGCTTCTAGCTCAATTGGGTTTGCTCTGACAGAACCCAAGGCGATTTCTACACAAACAGTGATGCAGATTTGGAGTACTGCAACCTACACTCCATGTACTTCCACTACTCAACCCGGTCTCACCTTCTCCCATAGGAATGATCTGTATGAGGTTACTCCCACTATTGTTCAAAGAGCTTTGCACCTGGGTAGCCCTACATCCTTTACTCCCTTCTTTTCGGAGGCTATACTTAGGGAATTTTTCATCAAAATTGGCTATAATGGTGATATGACCGGAATGGGCAGACTGGTAAGAACAAAGCTTCTCCAAGAATGGAATTTTTTATTTGATTCCATTGGTAAGTGTTTTATGAACAAGAGCTCAAACTTTGATGCTCTCAATCAAGCCACACAAAACATTGGGTACTCTCTAATCTATGGCTACGATTTTAATATAGCTAGCATGCTTATTGATTTCATAGGAAGTAGAATAAATGAGAATCAGGAAACTGTCTACTTTGGTCGTTTTCTGCATTTGATCTTTAAGTACTTATGCCCTAATGTTGTCTTTCAAGATGAGTGTTTGTTACCTGTTTTCCAGAATACTCCTCTCTCCTTTCAGGAGTACATGTAGAAGGGGAAACAAATGTTTCAAGGTGATGTTGTGTATCCTAAACAGGTCAGGCAGCTTCTAAGACAGTGACTGCCTACTGTTTATGGAGTTGCTCTTCGTACTATGACTCAGAGGTTTGCTGTAGATACCCCCTCTGGCTCTAACCCAAGTACACAATCAAAACAGTTTACCAAAACACTTGCTCCCCACTTCTGATGGCTCTCAAAAGCAATCAGTTGTAAGACATACAAGGTTAGCCAAATCTGTGCGACATTCTCAGTCGTCAGGATCAAGGACCTTGTCACGTCTACCCACCAATACCATGAAGAAACAAGGTGATCAACCAGTTGGTATGGCATCCAAAATACTGGCCTCACGAAGAAAGCATACAACTGTTGTTGATACTGATGATGATACTGATGATGATGATGTGCCTCTGTCATCAATATTTAAGATATCATCTGTGGATCTGGTGAATGACATTCCTTCTTCACTATCGTCTCCCAAAAGACGAAGACTGAGGACATCTAATCTTTATTCTCACTTTGATGCTGTTGATGTTCTCCACAAATCTCTTCATGCCAGTACTGCTACTGACAATCCTATCAGTTGTGCTCCGGATAGCACTTTTACCTCTGATATTGGATGTGACCCTGATGCAGTACCAACACCTGATACTAACACGTCTGATGTACAACCCTCACCTGAAAAAGTGGTTGTATCTGATTCCAGTCCTTCTGTTTCTCCACAGGGACGAAAGGTTGATATGTCATATGATCAAATTAAAAGACTGGAACATGAAGCTCGTAAGGAAATTGCTAAGTCTGCTAGCTAGAAAAGGAAGATATGTTTTACAAGAACAAAGAAAAGGAATGTTAAGGCCAGAACATCTTCTGCTCCTAGTATTGATCTGGATACACAAGAACCTGGTTCTCAATGTGAACTAGCGGTCCACATAGATCAAGCCACACAAGAACCATCTACTCAAAGGGTGGATGAAGGCGTGGAGCTGTTATATCAAGATTCTCTACCCTCTTCTGGCACTTTAGAAGATGAGGTCATTGCTTATTTTGATGAAGACAAGTCTCAAGGACAGGACACACAAGAACCTCCAGTACACTTTACTGAAGCAGTCCGCATTGTCCAGGCTCCACAAGAACCTTTCATTCAAAGTATGGAAGCATGCCCGATTGAAGACCGTCAAGCTCTCATGATTCAACCATTGTCCTCTCGTCCTTTGGATATTGAGGAATCAGGTAATGTGACTAATCCTGATTCTGCTATGGTTGTTTATTCTCCTGGTGTCAGGATGACTACTGACAGACCCTTGACTGAGGGATCCCCTGTCAGTATGACTGCACTCTACCCTTCTCTGCCATCTCTTATTTCTTCGTTTCTGAGTGCTCTGAGCCTTTTTCGTGAGAATGAGAGAAAAGATTTAGAGAAAAACAGAATTACTGAGAGGCAGTCTCCTGAACTGGCAAAAGGAGAGGTAGACTTAAGTGTAAATGTTGTGCATTTGAGTGAGCAAATTCTGACTATCAAAAGTTCAGATATTGTGTTGGTAAGCGGTGATGATATCACCGAAAAAGAAAAGAGAGATCTAGGAGCTACTGATTTTTCTGCAGGTACATCCAATACTCCTGCAGTCCCTCTGTCTCAGGATCAGTCTCACAGTTCTCATTCCAGTTCTGATAATTCTGATCCTGATGATTCTTCCACTAACATTCTGACTAGTCACAGGCGAGCTCAGTGGAATCATTCTTGGACCGATCCTTCCTCTTTTGTTGGTATTACTGGTGCTCACTGTCATTTGGCCACTGCTTTTAACGAGATTAAAAGTTCAGATCTTCAAGCTCATCTCAAAGGTACTTCTCTCATGGTTAGAGCTATCTTTGAAGAGATTACTGATGTCAAGACTTCAACTGCAAAGAATATTGCTGATGTTGTGGCTGCGAATGCTCAATCTGATGCTCGACATACAAGAGATTTTTCCTGTGTTCACAGAGATCATGTCTCTCTTGAACATCGAATTGCCACTCTGGAGAAAAAGGCTGAATCTATGGATGCTAAACTGGACTTACTTATCTCTTCTCTTGTTCCTGATGCTGGTACTGATGCCAAAAAGGGGGAGAAAGTAGTGTCAACCAAATGCTCTCCGGAGTTAGTGGTTCTAAGGAGGGATGATGCTCCTGATGGAGGATCTAGTTAGAAACAGGTATCTACTGATGCTGCTGCTAGGACACAAATCACCGTGTCTAATCAAAGTCAAAAACAACAGTCAACACAAGTCTCTGGATCCAGTTCCAGAATGCAATCTCATGATATTATAGTGACAACTGCTGAACAGGCAAAGAAGTTTCATCAAACTGTGAATATTGATGGAATAGAATACACTGTGCACAATAAAGATCCCAGACTTAAAGCATTCAATGAGCAGCAAGCTAGGAAACTTCTTCAAGAAATGTATCCTGATGAGGATGTAGAAGAAATGGTGGAAGCTCAAAGGATAGAGTATGAAATGCTGAATTCACAGAAAGGAATTGTCAGAATTAAAAATAGGGGAAACAGGTCTAGAGGTAGAGGTCATGGTAGAGGAAGAGGAAGGACTATCAAATCACTTTCAGAATCTCAAAAAGGTATTGTGATCAAATACGCCATCTGAATTATCTGCTGTTCTTGCTAAGGGAAAATGAAAGAAAGTTCTTGAAGGTCCATCTCAAGTGACAGTCACTGAACAAAGTGTTGAAAAATCACAACAAGAAGAAGAAGAGGATGATGATATTTCTCTAGTTCAAAGAAGGAGAAGAAGGGAAGATTCAAGGAATGATAGACAAATATTTCTTGTAAGAACATCATTAAATGTGGAAGCAGCTAAGCAAGCAGAAAAAGACTATCTTAAGTCTTTACAACAACGAAGCTTCACTAAGTCAGGAGTCATGTTGCAAGAATATCTGAGAAAGAAGGATAATGTTGTAAGGAGTTCGAGAAATGCTTACGAATCCAAGAAGGTTAAAGGGTACAAAGGAAAAGGGCATGATGTCAGGGAAGATAAATCTCATCTTCATCTCAATGAGATTTTCAAATCAAGTGGACATTTCAAAAATCTCCCTGGAATTTCTTGTATTGATGAATCTGGAAAATTCAAGAAGTCTTATGAAGAGGTTGCGAAGAAGAAGAATGAATGTCGACGGACAGGAACACATGGAGGAATTGGTCATCCTGATGCAGAAATAATTCCTCAGGCAGTATCATATGATCAAACATGTATAACAGAAAATCTGAGTGATAAAGTTACTCAAAGGCATCTTGATAAACTTATTTCTGTTCAAATGGTGTATGATGTTCATGATGGAAATCTGCCTAAAGAAAAGTTAGTGTATTTTCTCAAGGATGGATCAACGTTTATACTGACGGAGCTGGATATCTCAATGAAGAACTTGGAAGAATTGAGGTATGTACAGTATATGTTTATTCCTAAAGATGATCTGTGTGTAAAGTGGAGAAAGAAGATTCAATCCAGTATTAATTTGCATTTGATGGGGTTTAATCTGAAAAATACTGGATATGCTCCTAAATACATTGACATGGATGGACAAGAGGTGGAAATGAAGAAATGGAATGCATTCATTGAGAAGACTCTAGGAGTGGAGTATTTGTCTTTCAGTCCTGATAGTGAAAGAGTTAAGCTTATTTATCTGGATGAAAGAATTCTGAGAAGTTCTATTGAAGATCTGAGAGCAGCAATTTATCAGACATACAAAGATGATGAAAGTCTGAGGAAGCTGAGGAGAAAAATGATTGACTTGTTATTGGAAAAGTATGATGAGTTGATGAAGCAGTTTCTTCAGAAGAACATGGGGTTCATAAGAGTGTCTGATTATGAAGGATATCTGAAGCAAAATCCTTTATATTGATCCTACGAGTATTTGATTGAAGTTTTGGCATCATTAAATCCAGAGAATTTATGCTTTATTTCAGAAAGTATAAATTGGGGGAGATTGTTGGATAATGGTGGTTTAATGAGTGCGTCAGGATCGGGTAGCATCAGTACTTGGAGCATGACGTCTGATGATGTCATCATCAGTGGCAGTACAAGTAAGCAGATATTGATTGATACTATTCCGCAATTTCAGGAAAGGATTGATTTGCAGAAGATATACTTCACCGAAGCTGTTATAGAAGATAAGCGACAAGAAGATCAATCTAATTAAATGAAGATTATCTTATGTAATAGAATGTGTAGCTGTGTGTGTATATAAACACGGGATAGGTTTTACGAGAGTAATAGCTTTACACGAGTATTTTTGTAAACCTAGCAGCTCTTAAGAACTCATAGTTTCTTGAGAGAGTTTGTATCAGTTTTTATAAAGTTTAATAAAAGCTGATATTGATTGTTTTATATTTGTTTATTCGATTATTTCATACGATTACATTCAACCCCCCTTCTATAATCGACATCTACTGGGTAACAATAATTAACTTTCAAATTGGAGGCATGCCAAGTCCTTGGCACCTCATGCCATTCAAGGGTTTCTAGTTTGTACGAGCCTCGACCAAATACGTTCTTGACGCGATATGGTCCTTCCCAATTTGGGGCCAACTTTCCTTTTTGTCCAACTCCGAATGCCTCAATCTTTCGGAGGACTAAATCTCCTTGTCAAAAGAATCTCTCTTTAACCCTTAGGTTGTAATAGAAAGATGCTCGTTTCTGATGCTGAACTATCTTGGCATTTGCCTCGTCTCTAACTTCATCAATCAGATCTAAGGCCAGCCTCAAGCCTTCCTCATTTGTTTCTGGTTCATAAGCCTCAACTCTTGGAGATGTGTGAGTAATCTCCACCGGGACCACTGCCTCTGCTCCATAGGCCAATAGAAACAGAGTTGCCCCGGTGGTGACTTTACAAGTAGTACGATATGCCCATAGTATAGGGAGCAATTCGTCTACCCAAGTGTTTCTGGAGCGTGCAACTCTTTTCTTCAGTCCATCTAGGATAATTCGATTTGCAACCTTTGCTTGCCCATTTGCTTGAGGATGGGCAACAGAAGTGAAGCGCAACTTGATATCATTCTCATCACAATACTTTTTGAACTCATCGTTGTTAAACTGAGTTCCATTGTCCGTGACCAGGATTCGTGGAATTCCATATCTGCATATCACATTTTCCCAGAAGAAATGCATCACTTGCTTGGTGGTTATCTTGGCTAAAGGTTTAGCCTTAATCCACTTGGTGAAGTAGTCGATTGCTACTATCAAGAACTTCCTTTGAGCACTTGCCATTGGAAATGGCCCAAGTATGTGACGCCCTCCAAACCCGGGGTACAGATTTGAGGAGTCATCCGACCAACGGAACACTATTTAACACATGCATAATATATATAATGACACAAATACCCCTTAACCAAGACCGCATCCAGATTATGGCAATGAACACAAGCTACTACAATCTATTATTAATACAATACCAGTTTTATCAGAGTTATTACATCACAACTAAAGTTCAAATCTAGACATCTAATCTAGAAAAGCAAAACAACAAGTACCCTGCCAATGACAATGACTCGAGGGGCTCTCCTGGCTGCCGGTGAACTATCGGTCACGCTATGCCGACTCAAACTCTCGCTTCACTGGAATAGGGTTAGAAAACAACAAGCAAGAGTGAGCCAAAATTGCTCAGCAAACATCATATGAATCATTTCTATCACAGTTGTAAGGATATGAATTTATGATATCAGAATCAACAATATTTAGCTAACACATGCTTTGTATCAATAACAATTGAAGAAAAGAATTAGAATTTGGATTATACATTTTATTCAAATCAAAGGTTGTGCTGCTGGACAGCCACGCATCAACCCCAGACTAGCTCACATCATAGTCCTCTACTGGATCCTAGGCCAATCTGGGCCTTAAGTTATTCTGACCATAAATATGGCCCGACCAATTACTGGTCCATTTTAAAAACATGCCAAATCTATCATAGGGTATAAACAATAACATGCTCAATAAGATAAACTCAATGTATAGTAATTGCAAAAGAGCTTCAACTGCTCAGTATCAAATGAAGATCGAGAAAGAATCATGGAATAATTTCAATGGTACAGTGTACTCATTCAATAAGGAAGTCAAGATTGGTAATCGATAATCAATGACCGTAATCAATAGTCAAGATGGAAGTCAAATAATCAATGGTTGTCAATAATAATCAAAGGATGATAAACAATAACAAATGGTGGTAAACAATAATCAAGTGAATTGGAAATAAGGGTTTCCGATGCAGATCAAATCAAAGAATCAAGAATCTCTAAGAAAATGGAATCAGTTGTCCAAATGCGGTTAAAAGATTGATAATTTGAATTGTTCTGGGGATAACGGTATTCAAGTAATCAAGACAATAATAAATTTTATCACAAGTAAAGGCACAGATACTTGCCTGGTCTAAGCTGCTGTCGGATAATCGACTCTGCTCACTCTACCTTTCCCTTTCCCTTGCTCTGGGAACTCGATTCTATAATTAAACAACTCATCACAATAAGTCTAACTATCCTCGTTCTACTCTCGACACTTATTCAATCAATAATCACATTTAAACAAGTAACTGGTTACGTATCGGACGTCCGGTATGATTTATGATATTTAAAACTCAGATATTTGCCCTAGTACGGGCATATACAGACTATAAAACACAACACACAATTCATATGAACCATATAACACTTATAAACATTTTTAAAACATCATACGAAACTTATTTGAATTTTAAATAAGTCACAATTAATTTTTAAATCAAAACTCGGATTTTTAAATCCAATATAAACATTTAAATACAAATAAATCAATTAATAAAATTAATTGACACTCTTTAAAAACTCAAACTATTTTTAAATAAATAAATAGGCTTGAAAATAATTAAACTGAATTTTTAATTAATTAAATCTAATTAATAATCAATTTTTAAGAATTAATTGATTTAAAGAAATAACCAATTAATAAATAAATTAATTATTAATTAAAAATAATTAAAATAATTAAGTTTAATCAATTTTCGGATTTAAAATAATAAATATAATTTTCCAGAATTTTTCTGATATTAAAATATATTTTTAAAATAAAAATATGAATTTTTAAAGTTTTTAAACTATTTTTGAATTAAATTTAAAAATAAAATCCAGAAACAGTTTTCAGAAATTGAATTAGGGTTTTGAAGATTGAAACCGGGTCAAACTTCGGGTAAACGGGTCGCCAAGAACTGAAACGGGTCGCCAGGAACAGCCGGAATTTTTCCAGAATCCGGCGACCTTTTCCAGATTCCAGCGAGCCAAAAACACATCCAAAATCGGGGATTTTTATATCAAAACATTCCAAATAAACACAGCAACACATTCCGATAAAAACGTACCAAAAACATCGCCGGAATAAAAAACCCGACTATTTTCCGGCGAGCTTAAACAAATTTTCCGATCTGTAAAAATCCTACATGAAACTCTACGTTCTTTATGTTAAAATGAAGCTAAGAACACATACAATGAAAGCCCTCTACCAAAAACAATGTCAGATCATTCATATGAACGGACTATTCAAAAGAAGAATTCGGGTCAAAACCCGAACATTAAACCCATCAAAATCGAACATAAACATGAAATTAAAGCATGGATTCTTGCTAATTAGAACCCTAGGAACATGTTAGAAGCAACCAATTGAACGGAGAATCAACAGAATGAAAATCCCCAAATCGGGTATGAACCCTAATTTTAATTCGAATATTGAAAAATTCATAACAAATCGAAAAATTACCAGATGATGATGAGGTTGGAAGATTCTGAAACTAGAGATCAAGAGCTTTGATTTGAGTAGTTGAACTTTGATTTCTGAAATCAATAACACCTTGAACGAATGGATTGATTATTCAAGAACACGAAGAACACGTTTCGGGAATTTTTACTTTTTGATTATACGCAATGCAGATTATGAAGGTTATAAGGTACGATTCGTCTTTATATATTTTTAGAAAAATAATACCCCAAGGAACACTTTTGGATCGTTATAGATCCACTGGATCGTTTAAAAACCCTAATTAGGTTAAAAATATGTTTTACGAGAAGATAATTATCTACAAGAATTGATAATTATCCAAATCAATACATATCATTATATAACTAATGCTCAAGAATACTGGGGCTATAACAAAGGTAATATTGATATAAAACGATATATCCGTCCCCTTAAGCAATTAGGGTTCAGAATAATTTTTCCCTTTTTGAACAAAACGAATTATTCTTGTAGAATCAAATAGGTAGGAATGAAATGATACGAATATCTCTCCCGATAATGATTCGAATACGAAAGACGAAGAGATAATAATTAATGTACGAAATTCCAATGGGGTCCTTGAATTATCAAAACGGGGCTCAGATTTGAAGAAAATTCCAAATGACGAAATATTTGAAAGGGGCTTCCGACTCACCAATTAGCACATAATCACACAATAATTATCATTTAATAATATTCCAATACTCCACAATAAATATTCTTATATTAAATATATCATTTAATCAAATAATAAAATTCACGGATATTACATCCTTCCCCCCTTAATAGGATTCTGTCCTCAGAATCAGATCAAGGAAACAACTGGGGATATTTCTCTAACATCTCACTCTCTAACTCCCAGGTAGACTCTTCTAATTAGGATTCCTCCACAAAGCTCTCACTAACGCTACTGTCTTATTCCTTAGTACTTTCTCCTTACGATCCAATATCTGAATCGGTCGTTCTACATAAGATAAATCTGCCTGGACCTCTATGGGTTCATACTCTATTACATGATTCGAATCTGGTCGATACCTCTTAAGCATAGATACATGAAATACATTATGAACGTTCTGCATATGCGGCGGTAATGCTAACTCGTAAGCTACCTTGCCCACTTTCTTCAAAATCTCAAAAGGTCCAACATATCTCGGACTCAACTTCCCTTTCTTTCCAAACCTAACTAATCCTTTCCACGGTGAAACCTTTAGTAACACTTGCTCTCCTTCTTCGAATCCCACATCCTTTCTAGCTAGATCCGCATACTTTTTCTGTTGACCCTGAGCTGTTATCAATCTTCTTTGAATCAATTGAATCACTTCCTTTGTTTGTTGCACTAGTTCTGGTCCTATCATCTTCCGTTCACCAACTTCTTCCTAATACACTGGAGATCGACACTTTCGTCCATACAAAGCTTCATAAGGTGGCATTCCGATGCTCGCGTGAAAACTATTATTATATGAAAATTCCACCAAAGGTAGATGATTGTCCCAACTGCCTTCAAAGTCAAGTGCACATGTCCTAAGCATATCTTCAACGGTCTGAATTGTTCTTTCGCTTTGACCGTCCGTCTGCGGGTGATAAGCCGTACTCATTCTTAACTCGGTGCCCAAACACTCTTGAAAACTCCTCCAAAATCTTGAATTGAATCGAGGGTCTCGATCAGACACTATCGATACTGGAACTCCATGTCGTACTATGATTTCCTTTATGTAAATATGAACTAACTTATCCAGCGAGAATCTCTCGTTAATCGGAAGAAAATGCGCAGATTACGTCAATCGATCCACAATAACCCAGATGGCATCATGGTTAGCCTTCGTTCTAGGTAATCCTACCACAAAGTCCATCGCAATGTGTTCCCACTTCCATTCAGGAATTTCCAATGGTTGAAGTAATCCACTTGGTCTCTGATGTTCCGCCTTGACTCTTTGACATGTAAAACATTTGCTCACCCATTCGGCAATCTTCCTTTTCATATCTGGCCACCAAAAGTTCATCTTAAGATCTCGATACATCTTCGTACTCCCTGGATGAATTGAATACTTCGAGTTATGCGCTTCGTGCAAAATTTCACTTTTCAGTTCCGCTATATTAGGTACCCATATCCGAGAAGCAAATCTCAAGATCCCTTTGTCATCCGGTTGGCTACATATTTCCTCACCTGTCATCTTACTCACATCATCATTCATAACTTGCTCTTGGCACTTCCGTATCTTCTCCAACAATTCAGGTTGAAACGTCATGGTATAAATCATTTCCGTCGCATCCTTCGGAATACTTACTTCGATCTCTAACTTCTCAAATTCCTTGTATAACTCTTTGGCCATCGTTAGTGTATTTAATCTCTCTTTTCTTCTCAGTGCATCTGCTACCACATTTGCCTTGCCGGGATGATAGTTGATAGAAACGTCGTAGTCCTTGATTAGTTCTAACCATCTTCGTTGCCTCCTGTTAAGCTCTTTCTGAGTAAAGATATACTTCAAACTCTTATGATCGGTGTAAATTTCACATCTCTCTCTATACAAGTAGTGTCTCCACATCTTCAAAGCAAACACAATCGCTGCTAACTCCAAATCATGTGTAGGATACTTCTGTTCGTGGGGCCTCAACTGTCTTGACGCATAAGCAATCACCTTGCCATGTTGCATAAGTACGCATCCCAATCCTTTGTACGACGCATCACTATAGATTACGAATTGACCTTGATCGTCTGGTAACATCAATACCGGTGCCGTAGTTAGTCTCTTCTTTAACTCTTGGAAGCTTTCTTCACATTTATCGTTCCATATGAATCGCTCGCTTTTCCTTGTCAGCTTGGTCATTGGAGTAGCTATCTTCGCAAAATCTTGCACAAATCTCCGGTAGTATCCGGCTAATCCCAAGAAACTTCTGACTTCAGTCGGTGTCCTTGGTCTCTCCCAATCCTTCACTGCCTCTATCTTTGCTGGATCCACTTTGATGCCTTCGTTGCTCACCACGTGTCCTAAGAAATGAACTTCTCTCAACCAGAATTCACACTTAGAAAAGTTCGCATATAGTCTTTCTTGTCTCAATGTTTCCAACACAATCCGCAAATGGTCTGCATGCTCTTCTTCTGTCTTCGAGTATATCAAGATGTCGTCGATGAATACCACTACAAACTTGTCCAAATATCTCTTGAAAATCCTATTCATTAAGTCCATAAAAGCTGCTGGTGCATTTGTTAATCCAAACGCCATTACTAAAAATTCATAGTGCCCATACCTTGTTCGAAAGGCCGTCTTCGGTATGTCGTCTGGTTTAATCTTCAGTTGGTGATATCCTGACCGTAGGTCAATCTTTGAAAAATGTACCGCTCCTTTCAGCTGGTCAAACAGATTATCTATTCGAGGTAACAGATACTTGTTCTTAATGGTCAGCTTTTTCAACTCCCGATAGTCTATACACAATCTCATGCTTCCATCCTTTTTCTTGACAAACAATACTGGTGCTCCCCACGGCGAAACGCTGGGTCTAATAATTCCTTTTTCTAGCAAATCTTGAAGTTGAGTAGCCAATTCCTTCATCTCCACTGGTGCCATTCTGTAAGGGGCCTTAGATACTGGCTCCGCGCCTAGTACTAAGTCTATCGCAAATTCAATCTCTCTATCTGGAGGTAAACCTGGTAATTCTTCCGGAAAAACATCTGGAAACTCATTTACAACTGGAATATCTTCTAACTTAGAAACTTCCTTATCTATATCTATCACATAAGCTGAATACGCCTCACAACTTTGCCTTAATAATCTCTTAGCCTGAATCATCGTCAGGAACCTCTTTCCTTGCCTCTCTCCTCTAAATATTATTTCTTTCTTTTCTAGGGTAATCAAAGTAACCCTCTTATTCTTACAGTCAATACTTGCATCATACTCAGTCAACCAATCCATCCCTAATATCACATCAAATTCACCTAACTTAAAAGATAACAAGTCAACATAAAAATGATTTCCCAAAATCTCTATCTCACAACGAGGATAATATGAACTGACCGCTATATGATCCTGATTAGCTATCTATATATTCAACACTCCACTTAAGGGTTTCATTACGAAATTCAATCTACGAGCAAACGTTTCAGAAATAAACGACTTCGTCGCTCCCGAATCTATTAACACTTTAGCAGGAATAGAATTTACTAGAAGTGTACCTGCCACCACGTCGGAATCTCTCACTGCTTCTCCCATTGACATATTGTAGGTCCTGGCTAACGGCTGGACATTAACAACTGGGGGTGCTTCAATTGCCCGAATCATATTGTTCACGGTTGCTGGTGCTCTGCAATCCTTAATCATGTGGCCTGGTTTCTTGCACCGATGACACACAATGCCTATCTTGCAATCCCGGGAATAATGTCCCTTCTGATTGCATTTAAAGCATGTGAGATTCAATCGATGGCATATCCCTGGATGTTGCTTCCCGCATGTCTTGCATTCTGGTAGTGGGGGTCTAGAAAGTCCCTGCTGACTGCCGGCTGGTAGACGGTTATCTTGTCCTACGCTCCCGGTATCTGGTTTCCTGAAACTTGTATTCCTTCCGGGCTGAAATCCTGGTTTCTTATTTGCTTGCCCTTGAAAACTTCCCTGTTGCTGTCCCTTATCGGGTATCCCTGCTTTCCTTTTCTTGTTCTCCCTCTCTTTCATGTAAGAATCACTCTCTGTCTCCGCAATCATTGCCTTTTGGATCACCGATGCATAGGTGTCCAACTCCAATATAGCTAACTTACTACGAATCCAAGACCTCAGTCCCTGCTGGAACCTCTTGGCCTTCTTCTTCTCCGTATCCACATAGGTTGGAACAAACCTTGACAACTCCGTAAACCTTGTTTCATATTGGGGCACTGTCATACTTCCCTGCTTTAACTCCAAAAACTTTAATTCCATCTGATCTCTCATATAGTCCGGAAAATACCTTTCCAAAAACAACTCTGTAAATCTTTCCCACGTAATCAATCCTTCGGGCTCCATAGCCCTACTCGTTTCCCACCAATAACTGGCCTCATTCTTCAGAAAATAGCTTGCATACTCCGTCTTCTTACCCTCTGCCACTTCTATCAAGGAAAAAGCCTTTTCCATCTCATTCAACCATGCCTTAGCCTCTACAGGGTCTGCTGATACTTTAAATTCTGGAGGTTTTGCTGCTTGGAAAGATTTGAACGTAACCGCCGGTGCTTCTTGCTGGTGATGCTGTTGATGTTGCTGATGCTGATGTTGTTGCTGCTGTTCTAAGAGCTGTTGCTGAAATGCTTGTTGTTGCTGTGCTAATGCGGTAGTCTGTTGAGTAAGAGTATTTAACAACTGGATTACCATCGGGTCCATGTGGCCCGTGGGAGGTGTATTTTGTTGACCTTCTTGGTCGGAGGTATCAGATGAACGGGTTTGTCGTCTAGGAGGCATATCGCTGATGAATAAACAATAATTGGCTTAATCAAACAGTTTATATGATAGAAGGAAGGATCACAATTGATATCTCGAAGGTTTACAGATCTTCTCAACGGTGTATGAGTACACTCGTTGCAACAAGTAGAATAACAGTTATGATGCTGGAAATGACTCTATATATATATATATATATATATATATATATATATATATATATATATAGAGTTAGTACAAGCGTAGAACGCTTCAAAAGAAAATATATCATGGCTGAACCATAACTGCCGACCAGCAATACAACAAAAATGCAACAACAACCCGAGGCGTTCCTATAAGCCCGGTGCACTGCTGATACTACAATATGCGTCTATATATTAACTATCTAGAAACCATACATCCATGTCACACTTGTCTATTCCTAAACCTGCTCACAGATCACCTGCTCCTGTCTGCCATAACAGGGGTCCTGAAATCTCTGCAATCTCACTCATCGCATAATCCAAAATCTGTCTCATCCCTACTACTGTCTCTCCCTCTCAACTAGAAGCTAATCCATGCAATCGAGTCTCAACCAAGGTCCTCGTAACCCTAAACCTCATCTGAATGTCCCTTATCTGATCTCTAAGTCTGTCCCTCTCTCGGATAGCGGCTGCCTCAATCGAACGAATCTTCCCCATCTCCATAACTTGTCCATAAAGGTACTCCCTCTCTCTATTCACCCTCTGATACACATGGTGTGGAACTGGTGGCTCTCCTAACTGATACAAAGGCCCACAAACCGATGCTTGCGACACTGGTGCTATGGCTACTTGTCGGAGTGGAATAGGACAAGGTACCTGATATCGCACTGGCCGAGATGGTCCTGCTCTCTCAACGGGTGTAGGTATCTCTGCTATCGTATCCTTGAAAGGGTCTCAGTCTGAACTAGAACTAGGGGGTTGCAATTATAACCACATTTAATTACTACGCATAATATCCCTAGTTAACCTCCTAATATCCTTAAGTGAATTCCTAACTCTCTATGTTATCCTGGACCCTAAGTCCTAACTTGTTTCAATTGCCATAACCTGTTTCTCTGATACCAACTGTGACGCCCTCCAAACCCGGGGTACAGATTTGAGGAGTCATCCGACCAACGGAACACTATTTAACACATGCATAATATATATAATGACACAAATACCCCTTAACCAAGACTACATCCAGATTATGGCAATGAACACAAGCTACTACAATCTATTATTAATACAATACCAGTTTTATCAGAGTTATTACATCACAACTAAAGTTCAAATCTAGACATCTAACCTAGAAAAGCAAAACAATAACTACCCTGCCAATGACAATGACTCGAGGGGCTCTCCTGGCTGCCGGTGAACTATCGGTCACGCTATGCCCACTCATACTCTCGCTTCACTGGAATAGGGTTAGAAAACAACAAGCAAGAGTGAGCCAAAATTGCTCAGCAAACATCATATGAATCATTTCTATCACAGTTGTAAGGATATGAATTTATGATATCAGAATCAACAATATTTAGTTAACACATGCTTTGTATCAATAACAATTGAAGAAAAGAATTAGAATTTGGCTTATACATTTTATTCAAATCAAAGGTTGTGCTGCTGGCCAGCCACGCATCAACCCCGGACTAGCTCACAGCATAGTCCTCTACTAGATCCTAGGCTAATCTGGGCCTTAAGTTATTCTGACCATAAATATGGCCCGACCAATTACTGGTCCATTTTAAAAACATGCCAAATCTATCATAGGGTATAAACAATAACATGCTCAATAAGATAAACTCAATGTATAGTAATTGCAAAAGAGCTTCAACTGCTCAGTATCAAATGAAGATCGAGAAAGAATCATGGAATAATTTCAATGGTACAGTGTACTCATTCAATAAGGAAGACAAGATTGGTAATCGATAATCAATGACCGTAATCAATAGTCAAGATGGAAGTCAAATAATCAATGGTTGTCAATAATAATCAAAGGATGATAAACAATAACAAATGGTGGTAAACAATAATCAAGTGAATTGGAAATAAGGGTTTCCGATGCAGATCAAATCAAAGAATCAATAATCTCTAAGGAAATGGAATCAGTTGTCCAAATGCGGTTAAAAGATTGATAATTTGAATTGTTCCGGGGATAACGGTATTCAAGTAATCAAGACAATAATAAATTTTATCACAAGTAAAGGCACAGATACTTGCCTGGTCTAAGCTGCTGTCGGATAATCGACTCTGCTCACTCTACCTTTCCCTTTCCCTTGCTCCGGGAACTCGATTCTATAATTAAAAAACTCATCACAATAAGTCTAAATATCCTCGTTCTACTCTCGACACTTATTCAATCAATAATCACATTTAAACAAGTAACCGGTTACGTATCGGACGTCCGGTATGATTTATGATATTTAAAACTCAGATATTTGCCCTAGTACGGGCATATACAGACTATAAAACACAACACACAATTAATATGAACCATATAGCACTTATAAACATTTTTAAAACATCATACGAAACTTATTTGAATTTTAAATAAGTCACGATTAATTTTTAAATCAAAACTCGGATTTTTAAATCCAATATAAACATTTAAATGCAAATAAATTAATTGACACTCTTTAAATATTCAAACTATTTTTAAATAAATAAATAGGCTTGAAAATAATTAAACTGAATTTTTAATTAATTAAATCTAATTAATAATTAATTTTTAAGAATTAATTGATTAATAGAAATAACCCATTAATTAATTAAAAATAATTAAAATAATTAAGTTTAATCAATTTTCGGATTTAAAATAATAAATATAATTTTCCAGAATTTTTCTGATATTAAAATATATTTTTAAAATAAAAATATGAATTTTTAAAGTTTTTAAACTATTTTCGAATTAAATTTAAAAATAAAATCTAGAAACAGTTTTCAGAAATTGAATTAGGGTTTTGAAGATTGAAACCGGGTCAAACTTCGGGTAAACAGGTCGCCAAGAACTGAAACGGGTCGTCAAGAACAACCGGAATTTTTCCAGAATCCGGCGACCTTTTCCAGATTCCGGCGAGCCAAAAACACATCCAAAATTGGGGATTTTTATATCAAAACATTCCAAATAAACACAGCAATACATTCCGATAAAAAACGTACCAAAAACATCGCCGGAATAAAAAACCCGACTATTTTCCGGCGAGCTTAAACAAATTTTCCGATCTGTAAAAATCCTACATGAAACTCTACGTTCTTTATGTTAAAATGAAGCTAAGAACACATACAATGAAAGCCCTCTACCAAAAACAATGTCAGATCATTCATATGAACGGACTATTCAAAAGAAGAATTCGGGTCAAAACCCGAAAATTAAACCCATCAAATCGAACATAAACATGAAATTAAAGCATGGATTCTTGCTAATTAGAACCCTAGGAACATGTTAGAAGCAACCAATTGAACGGAGAATCAACAGAATGAAAATCCCCAAATCGTGTATGAACCCTAATTTTAATTCGAATATTGAAAAATTCATAACAAATCGAAAAATTACCAGATGATGATGAGGTTGGAAGATTCTGAAACTAGAGATCAAGATCTTTGATTTGAGTACTTGAACTTTGATTTCTGAAATCAATAACATCTTGAACGAATGGATTGATTATTCAAGAACACGAAGAACACGTTTCAGGAATTTTTACTTTTTGATTATACACAATGCAGATTATGAAGGTTATAAGGTACGATCCGTCTTTATATATTTTTGGAAAAATAATACCCCAAGGAACACTTTTGGATCGTTATAGATCCACTGGATCGTTTAAAAACCCTAATTAGGTTAAAAATACGTTTTACGAGAAGATAATTATCTACAAGGATTGATAATTATCCAAATCAATACATATCATTATATAACTAATGCTCAAGAATACTGGGGCTATAACAAAGGTAATATTGATATAAAACGATATATCCGTCCCCTTAAGCAATTAGGGTTCGGAACAATTTTTCCCTTTTTGAACAAAACGATTTATTCTTACAGAATCAAATAGGTAGGAATGAAATGATACGAATATCTCTCCCGATAATGATTCGAATACGAAAGACGAAGAGATAATAATTAATGTACGAAATTCCAATGGGGTCCTTGAATTATCAAAACGGGGCTCAAATTTGAAGAAAATGCCAAATGACGAAATATTTGAAAGGGGCTTCCGACTCACCAATTAGCACATAATCACACAATAATTATCATTTAATAATATTCCAATACTCCACAATAAATATTCTTATATTTAATATATCATTTAATCAAATAATAAAATTCACGGATATTACAAAGTATATCCATTCCCCACATGGCAAAGGGGATAGGTGAGTTAATGGATGTCATCATCTCTGGTGGTTGCCTAACCACGGGTGCATGTTTCTGGCACCGTTCACATTTCTTCACGTAGCTTTTAGCATCAGCTAGTATGCTTGGCCAGTAAAAACCTAGACGAGTGATTTTATGGGCAAGGGCTCTACCCCCCAAGTGCTGCCCACAAATTCCTTCATGTACTTCCCTTAGTGCCAATTCTGCCTCTTGGGGTCTCAAGCATTTCAGATAAGGAATGATGAAAGACTTCTTGTATAGAATTCCCTCAATCAGGGCATACCTTATTGCTCTCACATATAACTTTCGTGCTTCTGAAGTGTCGTTGAGTAGCCACCCAGTTTCCAGATGAGCTTTGATGGGATCCATCCAACAACTACCAACATCAATGGGTGCTACCAACTTTCCGTTAATGTTTTGGGTCTTCAAGACTTGGAAGTATACATTCCCTGCATAGTTTTCAATTTCAGAAGAGTCAAACTTAGACAAGGCATCAGCCTTCACGTTCTCTTCCCTTGGAATGTGTTCCACATAGCATTCATCAAACTGAGTCATGATGGCCTTGACAAGTTTTAGGTACTTGGCCATGACTTCATCTCTGGCTTCAAACTCCCCATTTACTTGGGAAACCACTAGCCTCGAGTCTCCACATACTTTTAGAGTTTTAACTCTCAAGGCTCCAGCCAGCCCTAAGCTAGCTATCAGGGCTTCGTACTCAGCCTCATTGTTTGTCGTTGGGAAGTCAAGTTTTAGTGCGTACTCTATGAAAAATCCATCAGGACTTTGTAGTACTAAACCTGCTCCACTTGATTTTGTTTTTGATGCTCCATCAAAATAGAGCACCCAATATTCTTTGAACTCCATCTCTTCATCTTTCTTGTCTTCCACTATTACTTCCTACCCCCCGACTTCTTGGTTGTCAATGGTGCATTCAACCATGAAGTCAGCGAGCGCTTGAGATTTTATGGCCGTTAGAGGCTTATACTTGATGTCAAATTCTCCCAATTCAATGGCCCATTTGATCAATCTTCCACTAACTTGAGGGGTATGCAAGATGTTTCTTAGAGTTTGATTGGTCAGTACCTCTATCTTGTGAGCCTAGAAGTATGGGCGTAGCTTTCTTGAGGCCATTATCAAGGCTAAGGCAAACTTCTCAATCGTAGAGTAGTTTATTTCTGCCCCATGCAAAATCTTGCTTACGTAGTAAATGGGTTTCTGAACCTTCAATTCTTCCTTTACCAAAACGGCTCCAAGGGCTGTGTTAGAAACAGCCAAGTACAAATAGAGAATTTCCCCCGGATTTGGCTTTGCCAACAGTGGTGCCTCAACCATGTATTTCTTCAGGGCCTCAAAGGCCTCTTGGCTTTTAGTTGTCCATTCAAAGTTTTTTACATTCTTGAGTGCTTTGAAGAAAGGTAAGCACTTCTATCCCGACTTGGAGATGAATCTTCCCAATGCTGCCACTCTTCCCGTTCGTTTCTGGACATCCTTGACAGTCCGTGGTGGTTCCATGTCTAGAATTGCTTTGATTTTGTCGGGATTAGCCTCTATTCCTCTCTTGGAAACCATCAGGCCTAAGAACTTTCCCGAGCCTACACCAAAGGCACACTTAGCTGGATTCAACATCATGTTGTGGTGCATCAGCACTTCGAATGCCTCTCGGAGGTGCTCTATGTGATCGGCCTTATCGAGGCTCTTGACTAGCATGTCATCTACGTAGACCTCCATGGTTTTTCCAATTAGGTGTCCAAAAATTTTGTTCACCAATCTTTGGTATGTTGCCCCTGCATTCTTAAGGCCAAATTCCATGACTAGATAACAAAAAACACCAAAGTCAGTGATGAATTATACATTGGAGATGTCATACTTGTGCATTTTAATTTAGTTGTATCCACTGAAGCCATCCATGAAGCTGAGCATCTCGTGTCCAGCTGTAGCATCTATTAACGCATTAATCCTTGGTAAGGGAAAACAATCCTTAGGACATGCATCATTCAAGTCAGTGAAGTCCACACACATCCTCCATTTTCCATTGGCTTTTTTGACCATCACGGGGTTAGCCAACCATTCTGGGAATTGTATCTCTTCAATGAACCCGGCCTCTAGAAGCTTTTCAACTTCTTGCTTAATGGCCTCTTGCCTTTCTGGATCAAAATTTCTCTTCTTTTGTTTCACCGTCTTTCTTTCAGGATCCACATTCAACTTGTGAGTTATCAATTGTGGATCAATCCCTGGCATGTCAGCCGCTGTCCAAGCAAAAATGTCATTATTTTCTTGAAGAAAATATATGAGCTTGCTTTTCAATGGCTCAGGTAGTAGTGCTCCAACATAAGTCACCTTTTCCGGTTCACCAGGGACTAAGGGAATTGGGATTAAATCCTCAACTAGTTTCCCTCTTCGGTCCTCATTGTCACTGATATCCATGTCTTCAATTGGGAGAACCTGCCCCCCGATTCCATCAGGCCTCAACGCGGCTACATAACAACTCCTAGCCATCTTTTGATCTCCCCGTTCTTCACCAATCCCATTCCTCGTGGAGAATTTGAGTTTCAGATGATAGGATGAGGCAACAGCCTTGAATGCATGAAGACCAGTCCTTCCTAGGATCGCATTGTAGGCCGAAGTTGCCTTTATAACTATGAAGTTCAACATCTGAGTAGACGTATTCGACCCTTGCCCCATTGTCATTGGGAGTTGGATAGTGCCTTCCACCTTTGACTCCACTCCATTGAATCCATATATGGGCATATTCGAGGGTGTCAACTGAGAGTCAGTATAGCCCATTTTGATAAAAGCATCATGGAACAAGATGTCCACTGAAGCTCAATTGTCGACCAAAACTCTCTTGGTTTCAGAATTTCCTATCACAGGAATGATGACTAAGGGATCATCGTGGGGAAACTTCACTCCCTCCAGTTCTGAATCATCAAAACCTATTGATACTTCTGTTCGGGCACGTTTCGGTGCTTCTCCGACCACGGTCATTACTTCTTGAGCATAAGCCTTTCTTGAGTTTCGGGATGACCTAGCAGCAGTTGGCCCTCCGAATATCATGTTGATTACCGACCCTCGGGGTTTGGGATTTCGATCTTGATCGTTGTCCCTTCTGTCATAATCTTTCCTTTCATAGTTCCCCCTTTGACTCCCTTGGTTTCCATCCTTAGTGAACTTACTGAGTTTTCCTCTTCGTATCAGAAATTTGATCTCATCTTTCAATTGCCTACAATCGTCGGTGTCGTGACCGACTTCCTTGTGGAACCTACAGAATTGGTTTTGGTTCCGTTTGGACATGTCAGCCCTCATTGGATTTGGCCATTTGAGATCTCCCTCCTTAGCTATTTCCATCAGAATTTGACTCATGGGAGTGTTCAATCTTGCATACTCCGTAAATTTTGGCCCAAAATTGTTTCTTTTGGGTGGAGAATCAGAGTCCTTTGACGTTCTAGGAAATTTTTCCTTAACGTCGTATTCCTGGATTTCTTTTATTTTCTTTGGATTTCCACTGCCACCAATAGTGGGTTCGTGCTTTCTCATACTCTCTTCAGCCTTGATATATTTTCCGGCTCTATCTTGAAGCTTCAACATGCTCTCGGGTGGATGTTTTGCCAATGATCTTTTGAAGTGATCATCATTGGTTCCTTGTTGCAGGGCTATCATAGCCACCTTGTCCTCTAAGTCCAGGACCTTCAGAGCCTCCCGGGTGAATCGATTGATATAGTCCCTTAAGGCTTCGTTCTTTCCTTGCTAGATTGCCATGAGTGATGCAGAGCTTTTCTCATGCACTCTTCCACTAACGAATTGATTGATGAAAGCTTTGCTTAGTTCCTTGAAAGACCCAATAGAGTTGGGAGGAAGACGGCTATACCATCTTTGGGCCATGCCTACCAAGGTTTGTGGAAAAGCCCTACACCTAACCATATCGTTGGTTGGCTACAACAGCAGTGCATTGGAGAAGGTTCTTACATGATTTGCAGGATCCCCCGTTCCATCATAAGCTTTGATCGTTGGCGTCTTAAAATTCCTAGATATGGTAGCTTTCATGATGTCTTGAGTGAATGGGGGTGTAGGATCATCAGGATCTCCCAGAGGCAATAGAATGTTAGGGTCACCCCTTGGGGCTTCAGCCCTATTGGTTCTTCTTGGTGTTGGATCCAAGTTAATCACAGGGACTCGTTGAGTTCTTGCCGCTTCCTCTTCGGCCAGTAGTTTCTTGAGCCTTGCAGCCTTGGCTTCAAGGGACGCAAGTTTTTCCTTAGTAGTTTCCCGATTTATTTGAGAAGAACGCCTTATTCTTGGGGTAATATCCCTCTCTTCTCCAGTTGAATCATTCTCATCCTCGGTATACGGCCCCGAGTAATCCCAAATCAAAGGGGTCCTTCGAGTTTGAGTTTGTAGAGTTTGGGGTCTCAGACCTTGTATATAAGGAGGAACGTATGCCTCGTGGTAAATGGAATTGAGACCACTACCGCATGCCATGGGTCGAGGGGGCATGCCATAGCCCGACATCCCCAAAGTTTGATTTGCGTATTGGGGGAGATCAGTAGTATAGAGTTGAAGGCCACTTGGTGCATTCATGAGCAGTGGGGAGGTCGTAATTGATTGCTGGTGAACGGTCTCTTGTGGATTAGATCCATGAATGACCATCTACAGGGGATTCGTCCCTTCAGCCAAAATTGGGATCTCCTATTCTTGAGTATTGGTGGGGATACTCGCCCCTTCAGTGCGAGTAGTTGGCGGCGGTTGATTTCCGTGAGTATCAGCCCCAGAGGTGATAGGAAGCTCCTCAGAAACTGGAGTATCGCAAGTTGTTCTTCGTGTGTTTGCCATGGTTGATGTTGTCTTCCCATAGACGGCGCCAAATGTTATGGATTAAAAAATGTACTTGTATATTTATTGCTAGGATTTATGAGCTTTCGAGCTTTAATGGTTGCACTTGTGTTTCGAGACTAAATCGGTCCTCACAAGATGCCTACGTATCTCAATTAGTGTTGAGAATCAAGCCAAAGACGTAGTTCTGATTGTAGAATCAGGTCCTTTATATAGGCGTCTGGAGCCTAGTATTTATGGTATGTTTGGGAGTCTTAGCGAATAAGTCTCCTTTTTGATATTGGATAAACATTGTATTTCTTGCAGGATAAGTCTTTTCCTTGTTGATAAAGGCTATGACTCATTATTTCTTTTATTTGGGATTCTGGATCCTTCTTTGACTAATTTACCATATTTTGGACTCTTTTCATGAGCTGTGTATTTCCCTTATTTATTAATTACGAAATTAATAAATAATCAGGGTTTTGGGCCTTGCTTATTGGGCCGTATTCTTGGACCATTCTAGGTATAATTAATGTATCATTAATTATATTTCTAGAATTACTTTTCTGTCCATATCAAGACCCTAAGCCTCAAACCCTAATTTTTTTAAGAAAAAGAAGAAAGGAGGCAACCCTAATTCTCTCTCGAGCCACTTCCTCCCTCCATTGATTCAAATTCTTGGTGGATACCGGTGGAGTGCTTTAAATATTGAGGAGCAGCTGCTAAGAGTCTCTTTTCATCATCTTTGGATCGCTTTTAAAGGTTAGTAATTGATTCTTTAATTTTATCCAAGAATCATATGCGTTTTTATGGGTTTTATATATAAATAATTGTTATCCATGCTTCCGCGTATGCAATAAAACCCAACAATGGTATCAAAGCTAGGTTGTATGCATATAGATTCGTGATAAAAATTTCAGAATTTTTTATGCATGTACGAATTTTGAAATTGATTTTATGATTTGGGGGCTATATCGATTTAAATATGAACTAAATCGAAAATAAATTTTTAATAATTTGTTTTCTAAAGATCTAGGTTCCTCGTATTTTTCTGGTAATTTACATATTTTTTGTGAATTTTTCTGAGCCCGGAAAGTATTTTTGTTAAATTTTTAGTGATTAATTCGAACCGAAAAATAGTTTTCTGATTTATGACATGGCTCTGACACGTGGCGCAATCTGATTGGTTCTCGGTGCTGAATGCACGACGTGTCAGCGTTGCGTCAAAGAGGCGTCAGCGACTTGTCAGAGTGACATCAGCAGATGACGTCATGAGATGACGTCAGCATCAGGTCTCGCGCAGAAATTTGTTTTGGCTCGTTTGAACGCATCCGAACTCCGATTGAGGCGTGTAAGGTACCGTTGGATTCGTTTTTTCGAGATGCACCTGCTGGGATTAATTAAAATTTTCAAGAATATAATTACGCTACTTGTTATAACATGTATACCTATGAGTTTATTGATGTTTATACATGCGATGTATGTTTAAATTTGACATGCGATGATAGATTTAGGCGAACACAATGAACATAGGATTCGCGTTAGACGCTCTAGGTTAGTCAAAGATGTTTAATAACGTAATTAAGAATATTATGAGCACAACCTTGAGATTCTTATGTTTAGCAAACATAGAGTGAAATACTCTTTTGATGTTGAAGATGGAAAATTTTGTCTAGGCCGTTGGGTTTTAAGCGGGACCGATGTGACCCCTCCAACAAACTGGGAATTTTTCATTTAAATCCAGGCTGATTCTTCCATGCATATCCTGAGAAAGCCAGTTTGGTGTAGGGGCACCACAGGATTCCCAGTCTGTGAAGTGATGGCCACCTGTAGATTGTCACCAAAACTGTCATCAGTATCAGAGAAATCAAACTCACCACTTGTTGCAGCTCCTGGAGACAAATTGGTCAATTCATCCTTTGCTCTTTGCATAGATGCAGTTGTATGGATTAGGTTGAGTGACCTTTCTTCCTCCACATTGCCCTGTTGAGCCATAATTTGATAGGCTGGCACAGGATGAGTAAAGGTCTCAGGATGCAGGGAAATACTATCCAGAGTTTGTTGATAATGCTCTTGGAAAGTAAGTTCCCTTTCACCCTCATGAACCTCCATTAACTCACTTGCAATGGCTGCTTCCTCCCTTGTGGCTCCTGTAGTCCCTTCTCTCTCTCCACTATATTCTTGCATCATGGGCTCCCCATGGCTCACACCTCTCACACCCTCACCTTCACCTACTAAGGTGGAACCCTCAGCCTCTCCTTTTGCCTGACTGGAAGAAATAGTCAGCCTCTCACTCTCAGCCTCTCCTTTTGCCTGGCTGCAAGCCAGCCTCTCAGATTCACTAATTGTATTTTGTTCAAGAAAAAGAGAATCTCCTAGTAATATGATTATGGTTGCAATATAATATAATCCCTCTTAATTAAAATTTATATCAAGTTGTAAATGGTCATTGGCACAAAGGGCTTGTGTCGGTCATAGCCTTCCAACATAATAGAAAGTAGAGTTCTTATATTGAGACATTGTCGTTTCGTGCTACAACCGAGGGCTTTGTTTTAAGATTAAGAGATGCTTGTCTATCACATGAGATGTGTATGATAAATTAGAGTCCAATGGTCATTACGTGCTACAGCCGTGGGCTACTGGAAGTCTAATTTAATTATGCGAGATGTTGGATTTGACTTGACTTAGAATATTGAGTGAGTCGTGCCACAGCCGATACTCAAATGTTCCATAGGAAGACAACTCTTGTCAACTACATCTCATGTCATTCCTTACATCACATTGTGTTTCGTGCCACAGCCGAGGTGATGTGATGGAAAATAGGATCCTTATTCTCACTAACATTATGAATGTTTAGTTATACACATAGAGGGTTGTATAACTTAAATAAAATAGTGGGAGCCACCAATGAATAAAGGCCCGATTCACATGGTGTTATAAGAATAAAATTGAATATTTACTTAGTAGTTATGTGTATTCACTTATAGAATTATATATATATACTATAACTTCTGTAATATCATACATCATAGTAGAATAACACGTTGACTTATCCCAAATATGCTGATGAACTTTGAAACTTGAGAAATGTTCTCAAGAATGAAAAGTTAGACTAAATGCTTAACTCGTTAATACAAAATGTCTTATTTGTGATATACATGAAGATGCGTATGAGACTAGGTGCATTAGGTTTAATAATGCAAATGTTGTATAGTAAACCAAACTGATGTCTATGAGCTTAAGACTGTGCAAACAGTATGAGCACAAGGACATTCAGGGCGACCTTGTTGCTTCTATAAGAGTTGTAGAATGTGATAAATAAGATGATTCAATATAGGAAATGGAATGAGCTATTTCATAATAGTTATGCTGAGGGTTGATCTATAATTAATCATAGACTCATGACAATCAATTTGATTGATCGTCTAGGGTAGGTTGATTTTGTCATAGTTGGAAGCTAGGTCGAGATATGATCTTGAAGTAGCTTCCGGGTATGAACTCGAAAATTGGTTGTGAACTCTTACATGAAAAGGTTGGATATCAGATTGTCTGAAATCTACTTCATGTTAATGATTGTTGAGACATATTTCCTTCTTAGAGAGCTCTGTTCTTCAGACTGGTAATGGTTCTGAAATCAAGTAGTGGGAGATGAACCATACCATCAAGAAGAAGTTTGTTAGTGAGTGATAGCATAATTAGTCAAAGGCTAAGTTTGACTCTAATAGCAAAAAGGTTTGCAGCCACTAAACTAAGGAGGTTATTGGAAGATCAACTACAAGAGTTTTCTTGTAGAGTTGAAGAATTGGAGAAGTTTAGGGGGACTGGAACTTCTCATTTTGAAATATGGACTATGGAATATAGGTAATGGAAATCCAAAGCACTGTAGGCTTGGTTGCACGAGTGAGAAGAGTATTCGCTTATTGCATGGTGATGGGTTACAAGAACCATATGATTATAGAATCACATTGTGCATGTGAAACTCGTCTCACTAGGAAGACCATTGTATCCCTATTTTCTTGAAATAGGGAGAAAGTGAGCTACGAAAGTGTTAAAATTCATACACATAATTACATGTGCACCAATGACAACACATGACAAAGAAGGATTTACACGCTTCATTAGAATTCACGGATATGATCCAGATTCAGATATATGTATTTGGTACAATACAAATCCGAATCTTTTGGAGTGATTCAAAATGAATAATAATTAAATACAAAACAAACCAGCAAGTGTTGGGACTTTTTGACAAGATCAAAGAGATATACACTTGAGTGAGTGTTTTGAAGTTATCTCAAATCTTAAGTTTAAAGCTTTACGTTGAAAAGCTCCTGAAACTCCACATGTAGATGGAATGTATGAAGGAGCGAACGAACTTTATAAGACATCGTTTGGTTCATGTAAAGCTAAATTGATCTTCTAATATATGTTTAGAGTTGAATTTTGTAAATATCATTATATCTGCTGAATATAGTATCTTCTTAATATGTTCCTAAGTTGTCATATGAGATATGTAGTGCAAGGAACACAAGTCTTAAACTTGTTAAGATTTGGGATGTCTAGCTTATGTCAAAATGTTTAATTTGATAAGATAGATGGTAGATCCAAAATGTAAGTTTGTGAGATATCCTAATGATAGTCAAGGATATTGGTTGAATATTCTACTGAATATAGTGTGTGTGGCATACTGCCTGCTTAGAGGAATTGTTCATTCTAGAAGGGATCAGTGGGAGGAAGGTTGAACTTAGCTAAGTTCAAACACCACAAATTATTAAGGTTCTATATGAAGAACATTTTTCAGACATGATAATATTTTGTAGGTTAGCTTAAGTATAGGTCTTGATATTTTATCACCAACCTGAGAGGTTGACTGTCTTTTCACTAAGAATGACAATGAGGTGTCAATTATATGATAATGACCTTATGACCTATACTAAATCTATGAGTTATGACTCAGAGAAATGGCATAGTACCATGAAATCCGATATAGATTCCATGTACATCAACCAAGTACAGACTATGGTTGAGGACCTAAAGGTGTCATAACCGGAAGGGTACAAGTGATTCTGTAAAAGGGAGATTAGAGTGATTGGCTGGATAAAGACCTATAAGTCCTTTCTTATTGTGAAAGGATTCAATCAAAGCAAAGAGATTGACTTTGATGAAAAAATTTCACATGAAGTAGTGCTCAAGTCTATTCGGATTTTGTTTGCGATTGCGGCTAATAATGACTATAATATTTGATAATGGTCGAACGGTCGACCTTCCTCGATAGGAAACTTGAAGAGGATGTGTAGTTGACACAATTAGAGGGACTTGTTGCTATGAGTAAAAAATCTATGGTCTAATAGCCATGACAATCCATTTATGGATTGAAGCAAGCTTCTCAATGATCGAACATCTGTTTTGATGAGACAATCAAATAGTTTGATTTTATCAAAGACAATGATGGATCATGGATCTACAAGAAGGTTAGTGGGAGCGTGATGACATTCTTAATAATATATGTGGATGACATACTTATGATAAGGAATGATGTATCGACGCTAAAATTAGTCAAAGTGTGTCTATCTAGGAAATTCTCTATAAAGGACTTGGGAATGGATTCCTATGCAATAGGAATGGAAATCTATAGAATAGATTAAACCAAGTGTTGAGCTAAACCCAAAGTGTGTACATCATTTATATGCTAAGATGTATAGCATAAATAACTCCAAGAAGTTACTTGAATTGTCAAGTCACGGAGTTACTTTCTCCAAGATAGTGTCTTTCTACGACATTTGAGGAGAAAGGACGTATGAGTAAGATTTATTATGCTTCGGCAAAATGATCTATCAAATACCGGATGTAATGTACAAGACTTGATGATTGCTAACTCACTAGGCGAGATAATCGAACACTAGTCTTATCCTTGAGAAGCGCGATAGTAAGCTGAAAGAACATCCTTAAATACTTTGGAAGAGTTAAGGACATCTTTCTTGATTATGGTGGGTCCAAAATGAAAATCGAGCGTTATAAACACTATGATTTTCTTAGGATAAAAAGTGATAGAGAATCCATTTTAGAATAAGTGTTAATTCTGAATGGATGAGCGGTTTGTTGGAAGAATTCCAAGCAGTTTCAGATAACTAATTTCGTAGCGGAAGCACTATATATATATATAGCTAGAAGTGAAGTTGCAAAGGAGGTTCTTTGGATAGCGAAACCTGTTTTCGCTGGTTAGACATGGTTCCTAGCATAGGATTTATATTGTTGTATCGGTACAACATATGGTAGTAGCGCAGGCTATGGAACCTAGGTTTAATCAAGGATTTAAGATCCAAGTTGCGGCACTTTCATATGATATATGAGATCGTTGAAAGTAGAGATGTTTAAGTCAATATTGACTTGACGCCCATAACAACATAGTAAAGACCATTTACTAAACCGTTATTTGAAAATCGCTTTGTTCTCTATTAGGAGAAGTTGTGTATGAGATACCAAGGTGATTGGTTTTAGTAAAAGTGGGAGATTGAAAGATGTGTGTCCTAAATCCAATCATGGATGATGAGTTAGGAGACACTTTATTCAATCTGATTCAAGTTTGTTTAAATTAATAAATAGTTATGTGTTTTATTACGGGCTTAATCTATTTAAAGTGTTTAAATTAAATGATCCATTGTTTAGAGTAAAGCTTTTATGGATTATGATGAGATCATAATAATGAGACCTTAAAGTTGATAACTCAAAACTTAAATAGTTCCTGGTCGTAGGATAATTAATTGGTAGATAATTAATCCGCAAAGATCGGTACATACTATACTTGCTTCATTATGAAGGATGTCTGTTCTCATGGGCATTTGTGTGGTGACACTATAGCTAGTATGTGGGTGCTTATTATAGAATAGGTTCACTGAACATGACTCGAATAGTTGAACAACTAATGGAGTTCACTCATGTGTCAGTAGTTGTTCATATAGTGATGGTTGTACAAGTGTCCTTAGATTTGAGATTATTATAGTCATCTTGTTCACACTGAACTATACTTTGGTTTAGCTCTTAGTCTCGAGGGACAATAATAAGTGCTCTTCTGGGTATAGGAATTTGTACACGAAGATAGTGAATGATCAATAAAGGATCTACCCCTTCCAGTGAAGGAAGAGAATGTCCTATGTTATTCCATTTATGCTAGTTCAGGAATCTCTGGCCAGAGTGAATGAAATTAGAAAGAAGCTTCTAATTTGCATTATTCGGAACTAGGCATAGTGAATAGGAAAGCATATGATTAAATTAGATAGGCTTGACACGAGATCCATGCCTTGTATTTAATCGGGACATTGATGGGCAGAAGGAATTGATTGTACGGTAACTAGTCACTGAATAGGTTCTTGGTATTCTAAGTAGTGAATTCATATTATCCGGATAGTCGCGATATGCTGAGAAGTATCACTCACGATGTAGAATATTAATCGTATTTAATGAATTAGAAGAAATCATATAAATAATAATAAAATAGTTTTATTACTATTTATTTCTACTACCGGCTTAATATTGAACCTATAGGGTCACACCATAAAAGAGAATGATTTAATGGTGAAGAAATTAATTAATAATGGCTAGTCATTATTTATTTATGAAATAAATATGTGATGGCATTTTTATAATCAATTAAATATGATTTAATTAATTATAAAATAATTAAGAAATATTCTTAATATTATTAATTAAGAATTTAATTTAAGAAATTAAATTAAGTGGGAGAATTATTTTCTAAAGAGTTTAGAAAAAGAATTAATTATTAAAAGAGTTTTAATGATTAATTAATTGATTAATGATATTAATTAATTATAGGGTTAATAATAATAATATTTTATAGGATAAATTTTCAGCTGAAATGTTCGCCTATAAATATACTATTATAGACTGTAAGCCTCGAACCCTAATTTTTATAAGAAAAAGAAGAAAGGAGGCAACCCTAATTCTCTCTCGAGCCACTTCCTCCCTCCATTGATTCAAACTCTTGGTGGATACCGGTGGAGTGCTTCACATATTGAGGAGCAGCTGCTAAGAGTCTCTTTTCATCATCTTTGGATCGCTTTTAAAGGTTAGTAATCGATTCTTTAATTTTATCCATGAATCATATGCATTTTTATGGGTTTTATATATAAATAATTGTTATCCATGCTTCCGCGTATGCAATAAAACCCAACATTTACACCCGACCCGAATCACCACTTTACTCATCTCTCTTCCATTCACTTCCATCTTCAAAACTCATTTAAATATCCAATCTTTCTCAGTTCTTATATGATTCTTTGGCACTTTCAGCTTGGAAAACTATTGGGTATTCTTTATAGCGTAGGAGTCAAATCAATCCAAAACAAAGCGGCAAAGATCATATGTTTTTTCTAATTCTTGTTTGTGTCCAACCGTTGAAATATGCAATGAAGTGATCCGGGATCAACAAATCCATTTCATCTAAACATGCAATATAGAAGGAGAAATCGAACCTAATCTATAAGCTATCACAAATTTAGGTCAATAACAGAACATGTAAAGGATCTTATAATTTACAATACCAACTACATCAATTACACTAGATCACAAACGTGTTCAGTTGGGCATGCAAGTGATTCATAGTACATATAGCTGACTAGTTAAAGAATGAGTACCGGTTCGCCATCTATTTTCATTTAGTTCACAGGACATAGATGCTTCGTAACTTAGAAGGAGCTTTATATAAATTGGTTGCAACAGATCAGATCATCAAAACAAAATAAATTCACATTCTATTTTCTAAATCCAACAAAACATTATAATAAAGGTGTAACAGCAACAAAAAAAATAAACTTTATGAAAATAAAAGCATCCCATTAGCTAAAATTGCCATTTACATACACATTATCTGTATATTCATAGTATGAGTCTATTGATCATCCTAATCACAATCTCGTTTTAATCACAATTAACCCATCAATTGTAGTGTAACTTCAATTTTCGATCACATTTACGCAAACTAAGCATTAACGCAACTACACAAGTTATGAGATTCACACTTACATATACAAAAATAAATCGTAATTGAGATCGAGGCAGCTAAAACAGTTACAAGTAAAGTTAATTATCAAGCAAAATGACACACACAGACACATATAGAGAGATAGAGAGAGGGAAGAGAGAGAGAGAGAGAGAGAGAGAGAGAGAGAGAGAGAGAAGGGAAGATAGCGAGAGAGGGAGAGAGAAGAGGGGATATATATATATATATATATATATATATATATATAGAGAGAGAGAGAGAGAGAGAGAGAGAGAGAGGGGAGAGGGACAAAGTATGTAAAATTAGAGAATTTACCATTGAGATGTTCATTCGAGAGTGAGATGTCGGAGAGAGCAGCAAAGTAGAAGCAAGCGGCGAGACTAGTCAAATGAAATTGAAGGGAAAAGAAGTGAAGCTAACACCCCAATTTGGGATGTTTGAAATGCTCAATTTTTTAATAAGACATGAACCCCCCTCAACCCTTCAATTAACTTCATCCCAACACCTCTCTAAAAAGTATTTTCCAAACATGGTTTTTTAAACAAAAATGCTAGGGAACCAAACAAAAATTCCAAAATTTTGTCCAAAATACCACGTGTCTACTTGCTATTGGTTGGCAATAATAATTAATAATATGGACCCTGTGTGCATTAATATTAATACCCAATTAAAGCATCCCAATTTGTCAAGTCAAATTCACCATGTCATTTTGGACATCTTTTTGTGAGCCTTTTTGGTTCCCTAGCATTACTCTTTTTTAAAAACCCTCCCCGGCCCAGCCCCCCTCAACACCCAACCAAGCAGGCCCTAAGTTGGAGAAACTAGAGGGTTGTCTAGATGGTTTATCATTTGTTGAGTATACAACAACGAAAGCAAAACCCAAAACGAATAAACAAGAACAAGAAAACAAACGACAATCACACAAGACAAAAATTTACGTGGTTCGGAAATTCCTACTCCACAAGCCGCACTAATTTTGTATTGATCTCTCACAACTATGTTGTGTTCTGATGTGTTGGTGTTTTACAATTACATGAGACTATTTATAAGAGAAAAAACTGGGCCTAAACTAATCAGAGTCTAATTCTGAAATTCTGAAATTACTAACTCTAATTAGAATTCAGATCTGGAAATTCTAACTCAAATCAGAAACCAATTCTGAAACCTGTTACACTCCACAAACCCAACAATCTCCCACTTGGAGTCTGACCACATCTTCTGTGACGCCCTCCAAACCCGGGGTACAGATTTGGGGAGTCACCCGACCAACGGTATATAATATAAACCTGAATATAACACATGCATAATATATAATGACATAAAATACCCCTTATCCAAGACCGCATCCAGATTATGGCATGAAACAAGCTTCTAAGTCATAATTATTACAAACCAGTTTTCAGAGTTATTACACACTTGATGACTTGAAGATAGATCAACATCAAAGACTGCCTGAGGTTATCTCAAAGCCAAGGACAATAATCTTCCAAAGTCTATCTCAAGACAGCAGCATTGACCAGTTGGTGATTCCTTCAAATTTGACAAGAAAGAATAATGCAAAGATCAACCAGGTGCTGCAAATGCTAAGGGCCAAGAGGGGAGACAGGACAGCTGAGGAAATAGAGATGATTCACACTCTACAATCTTTTCTGATTCATGGAGTCATTCCTGAATCTGTCAAAGAAAAGAGCAAAAAGAAGGACGGGGATGATGATGATGAGGAGAAAACCTATAAAGGAGATCTCAGTCAAGGAGTGATAAGGATGGACCTAGTGAAAGCAGCAGGAGCAAATATTCAAAGAAATCAAAAGATGCTGGTGATGACAAGAGGGATTCAAAAGGAGGAAAGGAAACAGTCAAGAAAACAAGGAGTGGAATTCAGCAAGTCAAGGACATTGCTAGCAGTACTTTAACCACAACACAAGACTCTAAGTCTAGGGTGGGTACTGTTAGTGATGATCCTCCAAAATCATCATCTAAGACTTCTGAACCTGAATTGCCACAGAAGGAAGATGAAGCCACAAAAGTAATTTCAAGAAAACACTTCCACAAAGTTACAGCTAGTGGAGTGTTACAGTGGATGAAGGGGAAGGAAATGAAGCTACTTCCAAATGATGTGGTACTAAAGACTAATTCTCCCTGCTCCTCAAAGCTACCTCAAGTGAAACACATGAAGATCAAGAGGGCAGCTAAGAGGATAAGGATAACAAAGAGGACTGGAAAACTCACAAATGTTATTGGCATCAATGTGCTTCCATTAGATGAGGACTATGATGAAGATGCCCTAGCATTTTTGAGGGCTCAAAGGATCTTTGAAGTCAAAGTGAAGCTAGATCATCTACAGATAAAATACACTGATGGAAGAGAAAGAATAATGAAGCAAGGGGGATGGCAACATTTTGACACCTATGAGCAAGAAAGAATCAATGCCTTGTTAAATTTTGAAGAAAAGGAAGAAAGGTTGTGGAAAATAGAGATTGCTAGATTCATGAAGATGCACTCTGACTATAAAGAAAATCTAAAGAAGCTGAATAAAGAAAAGATGAGTCAGAAAGAAAAGGAGTTGGCTGAGATGGAAGAAAGAGCAACGGAGCTAAGGAAGAAAGGGTTGTGCAGGGTAAAGCAAAATCCTTATACTGTTGAGTACAAAAATCATTATGGAGGAATAAGCAAGATAAGGATGGAGTTCATACATTCATATGTGGAAAGTGCCCTCAGAACAGCAGCTGAAGATCTAAAAGATTCTCCTCTCATTGAAGAACTGACTACAAGGGATGAAATTTTACTGGCCATCTCTGAAATAAAGAAGAATGAAGAAATAAGGAAGAAGAAGGTCTATGATGATTTCTTAGAGAAACAATTGGAAACTGAAGCTAAGTAGCTCAAGGAAAAATCATGTAAGCCTAAATTTCCAAGTTGTTATCAAATTCTGTTCTTACCTTCAACTTCTTTATTTTTGTTCTTTTTATGTTAGTTAGGCTTGTTATCAGACATGAAATTGTGCCTAAGGGTCTTACTCACAATTTGGGGGAGATTGTTAGGCTCAAGTGGTTTTCAGAAGATAGAGGAATGCAAGGATTTTAAGTTATCTTCTTTGATTTATTAATTCAATTTAATTAATAAATTAATTCTATCAGAATTAATTTATTTATTAAATTAATTAAGTTAGTTGTTTAAATTATTTATTCACTTAATTCTATAAAAGAATTAAGTTAATCTAGAATTTAATCTAACTAAATTAATTAAAAGAAAATATCTTAAAGCTGTATGACCTAGCTCTAAACTCGGTATGACCTAGTATTTTTAATACAAGGTTCTACCGAATTATTCACAGGTCATACAGGTCTTTTCTCAGGTCATATGGCAGGTCATACCGAACTTACTGTGCAGGTTCTTTTGAAGGAGCAGGTTCTACCGAAAAGTTGTCAGGTCATATGGCAGGTCATACCGAACTTACTGTGCAGGTTCTTTTGAAGGAGCAGGTTCTACTGAAAAGTTGTCAGGTCATATGGCAGGTCATACCGAACTTACTGTGCAGGTTCTTTTGAAGGAGCAGGTTCTACCGAGCTTTGGTTACTTGGTCATACAAGTGTATTGATGTTTTTATTAAATCATGTTGATTTAATTAAAAAGGTCATACAAGGCTAATGCAATTGTATTTAACCGAGGCTGTGCAGAAAGAAAAAAAACAACCAAAAAGAATACAAAAACACACAGAAGCCATTTCTCTCTCAAGAACGAAGAAGCCATTTGATCTCATTTCTTCTCAAGCAATTAATTCTAGTTTGTATTGTTAAATCCAAACCACTAGAAGTTGATTACTTGTATTGCTTTGATTATCTAGCGGATTTTTATCCCTAGAATTTATCTCGAACTTTGCTTTTAGCATTCGATCTTTTTATTACAAATATTAGAAAAGTTCATGTCGAATTTATTCTAAATTTGTATTAATTAGTTTGAGATAAATACTTTGTAATCCGTACTGTATTTGCAACACCCTTCAAGTTTAATATAGTTTATATTTAACTTGAATTTTGTTTCATTTATATTCCGTATTAATTTGTTCTTAATTGTTAAATTATTCAAAGAACAAATTTCGATAAAACGGTATAGTTTGTATTCAACCCCCTCACGCAACAACCCCGGACTTGCTTATAGCAAAGTCCTCTACTGGATCCTAGGCCAATCTGGGCCTTAAATTATTCTGACCATAAGTATAGCTCGACCATTACTGGTCCTATTTAAAAACATGCCAATTCTATCACAAGGTATAAGCAATAATATGCATAACAAGATAAGTACACAATAACGGGGTGTAATAGTTGCAAAAGAGATTCAACTATTCATTATCAAAGAAAGTTCGAGAAATAGATTCAGAATGGTTTCAACGGTACGATGTACTCGTTCAAGAAGGTAATCAGTAGTTGTAATCAATAATCAATGACTGTAATCAATAGTCAATGATAGAATCAAACTGTCAATGGTTGTAGGCAATAATCAAATGATGATAATCAACAATCAATGGTTGTAGACAAAATCAGATGAATTTTGGAAATAAGGGTTTCCGATGCGGATCAAATCAAAGAGTTAAGAAAATTTACGAAAATGGAATCAGTTGCCCAAGTACGGGTAAGGATTGATAATCTAACTTGTTCTGGGGTAATAACATGTAATTATTGAAGACAATAACAATTTATCACAAATAAAGGCACAGATACTTGCCTGGTCTACGTCGTTGTCGGTTTTCTATCTCGTTCACTCTACTTTCCCCTTTCCCTTGCTCCGGGAACTCGATTCTATAATAAACAACTTATAACAGTAAGTCTAACTATCCTCATTCTATCCTTGACACACAATCATAATCATTATCGCATTTAAACAAGTAACCGGTTACGTATCGGACGTCCGGTCTAATTTACGGTATTTAAAACTTAGACACTAGCCCTCGTACGGGCATTTACGGACTATAAAACACATTACACAACTCATACGAACCATATAGTACTTATAAACATTTTTAAAACATCACACGAAGCTTATTTGAATTTAAATAAGTCACAAATAATTTTTAAATCAAAAATCGGATTTTTAATCCCATTATAAGTATTTAAAAGTAATTAAATCAATTAATATAAAATTAATTGACACTCTTTAAATGCTCAAACAATTTTTAAATAATAAATCAGGCTTGAAAATAATTAAACTGAATTTTAAATTAATTAAATCTAATTAATAATTAATTTTTAAGAATTAATTGATTAAAAGAATTAATCAATTAATTAAATAAATAAATTATTAATTAAAAATAATTAAGTTTAATAAATTTTCGAATTTAAAATAATAAATATAATTTTCCAGAATTTTTCTGAATTAAAAATATATTTTTAAAATTAAAATATGAATTTTTAAAGATTTTAAACTATTTTCGAATTAAATTTAAAAAATAAAATTCAAAAACAGTTTTCTGAAAATATTTTAGGGTTTCGAAGATTGAAACCGGGTCAAGAAAACGGGTTAACGGGTCGGGAAGAACACAAACCGGGTCACCAAGAACAACCCGCCGGAATATGGGTTTTCCAGAATCTGGCCGGCGTCCGGTGGCCGGAATCTTTCATTCCCGATCAAAACTGTACCAAACCATAGGGCTTTTGTTCGTTTTTTCATGACAAACACAACCCACACAAACACAACACTGTCCCATGCCGGAATCGACCATAAAAATCCGGTCAAAGAAAACCGGCGGCAACAACTCTGGCCGGAAACACGATCTCCCTTATTTCTACATGAAACTCGATGATCTTTATGTTAAAATGAAGCTTACAACTCACACAATGAAAGCCCTTTATCAGAATCAATGTCAGATCAACAACAAGAACAGACTATTCAAAAGAAGAATTCGGGTCAAAACCCGAAAATCAAACCCGTAAAAATTGAACATAAACATGAAATTAAAGCATGAATTCCTACTAATTAGAACCCTAGGAACATGTTGGAAGCAATCAATTGAACGGAGAATCAACAGAATGAAAATCCCCAATTCGAATATAAACCCTAATTTTAATACGAAATTTGAAAAATTCATATAAAATCGAAAAATTACCAGATAATGATGAGGTTGGAAGATTCTGAAACTAGAGCTCAAGATCTTTGATTTGAGTACTTGAACTTTGGATTTGGATTTCAATAACACCTTCGAATTTGATTTTGATTTTCAAGAACACGAAGAACACGGTTCGGGAATTTTATATTTTTCTGTACTTTTAATACGGATTATATGAAGTATAATGTACGATTCTACTTTTTATACTTAGTGAAAAATAATACCCTAAATGACATTTTTGGATCGATATTGATCCACTGGTTCGTTTAAAAACCCTAATTAGGTTGAAAACACGTTTTACGAAAAGATAATCATCTATAAAGACTGATAATTATCCAAATCAATACATATCATTATTTAACTAAAGCTCAAGAATACTGGGGCTATAACAGATGTATTTATTGATACGGATGATATATCAATTACCCTAGAAAATTAGGGTTAGGGTTCAGAATAATTTTTCTTCCTTTGAATAAAACAATTACTAGTGATCTTATCGGATAATAAGGGATATAACAATATGAAGAAATCCTCCGATAATGATTCGAACACAGATGACGAAGGAATAATAATGATGTACAAAATTTCAACGGGGCCCTTGAATTTTCAAAACGGGGCTCAAAATTGAATAAGATTTCAAATGACGAAATATTTGAAAGGGGCCTTCGACTCACCAAATAACACATAAACACTTAACAATCCTTATCATATAACTCAAAATACTTCATAATAAGTATTTCACACATGTAATACAATTTATATTATTTATAAAGTTCGCGGATCTTACATCCTTCCCCCCTTAATAGGATTCTGTCCTCAGAATCAGATCAAGGAAACAACTGGGGATACTTCTCTAACATATCACTCTCTAACTCCCAGGTAGACTCTTCCACCTTAGGATTCCTCCACAAAACTCTTACTATCACTACAGTCTTATTTCATAACACTTTTTCCTTACGATCCAATATCTGAATTGGTCGCTTTACATAAGATAAATCTGACTGGACCTCTATGGGTTCATACTCTATTACATGGTTCGAATCTGGTCGATACTTCTTAAGCATGGATACGTGAAACACATTATGAACGTGCTACATATGCGGGGGTAATGCTAACTCGTAAGCTACTTTCCCAATTTGCTTCAAAACCTCAAATGGTCCAACGTATCTCGGACTCAATTTCCCTTTCTTTCCAAACCTAACCAATCCTTTCCATGGTGAAACTTTTAGTAACACTTGTTCTTCGACTTCGAATCCCATATCCTTTCTTGCTAGGTCAACATATTTCTTCTGCTGGTTCTGAGCTGTTATCAACCTTTTCTGAATCAATTCAATCACTTCCTTTGTCTGTTGTACTAATTCTGGTCCTATCACTTTCCGTTCACCAACTTCTTCCCAATATACTGGAGATCGACACTTCCGTCCATATAAAGCTTCGTAAGGTGGCATCCCGATACTCGCGTGAAAACTATTATTATATGAGAATTCTACTAAGAGTAGATGATCATCCCAATTACCTTTAAAATCAAGTGCACACGTCCTAAGCATGTCTTCGATGGTTTGAATTGTCCTTTCACTTTGACCGTCTGTCTGCGGGTGATAAGCCGTACTCATTCTCAATTCGGTGCCTAAACATTCTTGAAAACTTCTCCAGAATCTTGAGTTGAATCGAGGGTCTCGATCAGATACTATTGACACTGGAACTCCATGACGTACCACGATTTCTTTAACATATAAACAAACTAACTTATCCAGCGAGAATCTCTCGTTAATAGGAAGAAAATGTGCGGATTTCGTCAATCGATCTACAATAACCCAAATAGCATCATGGTTAGTCTTCGTTCTAGGCAATCCTACTACAAAGTCCATTGTGATGTGTTCCCACTTCCACTCAGGAATTTCTAACGGCTGCAGTAATCCACTTGGTCTTTGATGTTCCGCCTTGACCCTTTGACATGTAAAACATTTACTCACCCATTCAGCAATTTCTCTTTTCATATCTGGCCACCAAAAGTTCATTTTACGATCTCGATACATCTTCGTACTTCCAGGATGAATTGAATACTTCGAATTATGCGCTTCGTGCAAAATTTCACTCTTTAGTTCTGCTACATTAGGTAGCCATATTCGAGAAGCAAACCTTAAGATTCCTTTGTCGTCCAGTTGGCTACATATTTCCTCGCCTGTTAAACTATTTGCATTGTCGTTCATGACTTGCTCTTGGCATTTCCGTATCTTTTCCAACAATTCAGGTTGAAACGTTATGGCGTAAATCATTTCTGTCGCGTCCTTCGGAACACGTACTTCTATTTTTAACTTCTCAAATTCCCTGTACAATTCTTTGGTCATCGTCAACATATTCAATCTTTCTTTTCTGCTCAATGCATCTTGTTCACACTTTTCCACGCAAGAGTACGCGATCGCAAGTAATATAGTCTGTAAAACAGAGTTCGTCCACAGAGACTAGTTGTTGCTGTTTCGTTGATTTATGCACCAAGAATTAATATTATTCAATTCTCAAACAATTATCAAGGTTTAGGTTTAATTATCACTATACTTATTAACTAAGCAATTAACAAATATGATTTATCAAATAGAGAAAACACATGGGGTTTTTACCATCATCATATATGCAATTAACCAATTTAATTCCTTTTCCTCCTAACATGCAATTACACTGACACCTGATCGATTACACGAAACTGATATACGCCAAAGGTCTTCGTACGTATACCATCCTAATGAACATCCACAATTAAGATAGAAGTCAAATAGTCAATCAATTGTAGGCAGTCCCAACAGGTCTGCGGGATTTAACGTACAATGAATTTGAAACACAAGTAATCAATAAGATCACGTAGTCAATACCAAACGGGTAGAGTGATATCGCAAATAAGCCATGTCATCAGACACACCAAATTCCTACGCTAGCATGGCAAGTTCTAAATCTCTATTTTCAGTACGGTCGCTGCAATAGAGATTAACACACAATCACAGAAGTTGATCAGACAACTATAATTGAATATGCACAACCATACAAGGATATCAAATATAAGAACATGCAAGGTATAATTGAAATCAACCAGAAAACATTATATAAGAATCCGGTAAAACCCCATGATAACAAATTAGTTCATAATTGAACTAATCATCACCATGGGTACCATAGTTAACATCGTTAATAAACTAAACAAGATTCAATGTAATAACAATAAATATTATGAATAGAATTCAACCAACTATCCACAGCTAGAAGATTACGAAGGAAATTGAAGAACAAGTGAATCCGTAAGCTTGATTTTGATCTCTTGAACTTAGGTATTGATCTCTTATTCCTAGAATAATAATGTTTTTGATAGATAGATAGATAGATACAAAAATAACCTAATGAATAATGTTTATAAAGTATAAGATATTACATAATAAACCCAAGATACGAGCCCTAACAAATTAGGCCCAACACAAATTAACCCGGTTTGGAGTAAAATACATGAAGACTCGATGCATTCCAGGAGGAAACAGGCGCTCTTGCGCCTCTAAATGGCGCTCTTGCGCCTCCAACTCCCTGGATTTTCACTCTGAAGACTCACATAGGCGCTCTTGCTCAAGATTTTAGCGCTCTTGCGCCTCCTAAGGCGCTGTTGCGCAGGAAACTGGCGCTGCAGCGCCTCAGAGCTCCTGGAAATTTGCCCAGCAATGTAGAACATTTCCGTGGCTTCGCGTGAGCTGTTGAATCGTCAGAATCGGACTTGTAGAACTCCAGATATGGCCAAAACCGTGAGAGCTTCGCAACCTACCAGGAAAATCCGATTTTTAATCTCATTAACCTCCAACTCTTGGTTCTGCAAAACTTAATGAAAACACATTAAACACACCACATACTTGAGTTCAAGTCATCAATTTAAGCCGATATGAAGCACTCCAAGTGGATTAAAAATCCACTTATCACACCCCCAAACTTAAACCGATGCTTGTCCTCAAGCATAAACGAACATAACTATATACAACTAACTAGTACCACTTCCGTAGGTGATCACGGTTGCATTTGGCTTATGCAACAAGCCCTTTAAACCCCTAGGCAGCCCTAGTGGACGAGTAAGGTCTCGTGAGGGCCTATAGCGAATGTACCCACAAAATCCATCCAACAATGCAACTAACAATGCAACTATATGAATGCAACTAATATGAAAATGCAAACGATCCCCTCAAACTAACCATAACCAATCAACAAGCCAACATCTCAAGGAATGCAATCTTTCAAACAGAGTTCAACCAAATTCCCATATACTAACAATATAAACACAGAAACGTGCGTGTGTGCAATGCTCATCACTATACTCTCAAACTAAATCAAGACCATATCCTATTCTTCACCAAAACAACCACAAGCTTATAAACAAAATGCACTCTAGACACAAGAAACCACTTAAAGACACCTCAATAACCACTCGAGTTAGACAGGAATTCATGCTTTTATTACAAAACAACATACTAACACAATACGCATGCTTATTTGACCGTGCAATGGCTGAGACCCCTAAAGGCTTATACAATAATACCCATGTAGCGAGCGTTAGGTTAGTGGATCCCAGACCGGAAAAGTCTTAGGTCACTAGGCACAAAGTCCCCAAGAACTTAATTACTCGAGTATTAAAGAGCTCAACCTGATCAATTTTGCATAACAACTAACAAAACACTTTTTTTTTTCTTTTTCTTTTTTTTTTTCTTCGGAATGAGTGCGCTTTGCCTTTTTCTCATCCCACCCTAGACTACTCATCTTTCCAATGAGCCGGCTACTAGCCATTTGACGCCTATCCTTTATTGACAACTAGCATGAAATCCCTGTTTTCCCCCAAACTTAGACTTAAGTGCTTCTTTGAATTTCAAGAGAATAGAAAACATTCTAAATATAAGCAAGTGGTTAAATTCTAACTTCCAAACAAACATGGTCTGATCAAATTCAAAAGCAACCAATGAGACTTGTGAATTTACAATTGTTTCTGGCATGCAAGTCAATTCATAGGAACTTAATCAACCCTCTATTCATCACTACCACACTCTAATCAACATCGACTCACCAACGGAAATAGCCAAATCCTAAGGGATCATGAATTATGCTATGCATGCTAATGCAACTAATCATGAACTCACATGGCATAAACAAACAAAACAAAAACAAATATGCTCTATATGACAATTATGCAACAATATGAATGAAATTATACTAACATGCATTATGATTTCTAAATGAATACACTGACACAAATACTCTAATCCTCAAATCACCCCCAAACTTAAGATATTCAATGTCCTCATTGAAGGTAAATTAAAGGTGCAAGAAATACTCCCCTAGTCGTCACCCTCCTCGGGTGGTGTGTCTGGTGGTGGATAAACATGGTGCTCTCCAAAAATGGGCCATGTGACCTGAAAACCCTGCTGCCGATACACTCCATCCAATGACTGAGTCAAGTCTGCAGCAAATCGATGTATCATGGCATGTGTAGTATCATAACGCCTCATCATGCGCCGGAACTGAGCATCACTGAAAACCACATTACCCTGACTCGACTGGCTCGGCTGTGCGTGAGAAGGTCCCGCTCTGTCTGCCGGCCAAGGCACTCTCTCCACCGGTGGTGGATTACCACCTCTCTCATCAATAACAACATAACCACGTCCCCTAGGGTGGGGAGTGCCGCCCGGCCACTCCGCCAACCTCTTAATCGCCTGGTGATCAAGATCACCAATTGGCCTGTGCAAAGTCTCATCATTATGCCAGCGAACACCAACATGAAAACACAACTCAGCAACAATCCGAAATGCATCCTTGAAAAGAGTCGGCCAATAAAACCCAGACTGTAGAACCCGCTTAGCAGTCTTGTCCCCTGCATAATGCCCACCGTAGGTGGTGGCATGGTAGCTTCTCAGGACTTCCGCTGTCTCTCCATACGGAACACATCTTCTCAAAATCTGATCAACGCCTTGCTTGAATAAGAACGGCTCATCCCAGATATACCTCTTTACATGGTGGAGAAACTTCTTCTTTTGAGCCCATGAAAACTCTTGCGGAATAACCTTACTCACCAGAAAATTCACTATATCTGCGTACCATGGCTCTTCATTTTGGATTGCAAAGAGTTGTTCGTCAGGAAAGAACTCGTTGATTAATGTGTTGGTGGTTGGAGTTTTCCCATAATCTTCTAACCTCGACAAATGGTCCGCTACCTGATTTTCCGTGCCCTTGCGGTCCTTGATCTCAACATCAAATTCTTGTAATAGCAGAATCCATCTGATAAGGCGTGGTTTGGAGTCTTTCTTTGCCAGCAGATAGCGGATAGCAGCATGATCCGTGTAAACAACCACCTTAGGGCCGAGCAAGTACGACCTGAATTTTTCAAAGCCAAAAACAATGGCTAAAAACTCCTTCTCAGTAGTTGTGTAATTCATCTGTGCCTCATTTAGTGTCTTGCTGGCATAATAAATGACATGGAAAACTTTACTTTTCTTTTGGCCAAGAACGGCCCCAACCGCAAAATCACTGGCGTCGCACATCATCACAAACGGCTCCTCCCAATCAGGAGCAATAATCACTGGAGCTGATATCAACTTCTTTTTAAGCGTCTCAAACGCTGTCAGGCACTCTGCATCGAATTTGAACTGGACCTCCTTCTCTAGCAAGTTGCACAGTGGCTTAGATATTTTTGAGAAATCCTTGATAAAGTGCCTATAAAAACCAGCGTGCCCCAGAAAACTTCGAACACCTTTTACAGAAATAGGTGGGGGAAGATTCTCAATTGCCTCTACCTTCGCCTTGTCTACCTCTATGCCTCGGCTTGAAACCTTGTGGCCCAGAATTATTCCTTCCTCAACCATGAAATGGCATTTTTCCCAGTTGAGCACCAAATTGGTCTCCACACATCGCCGAAGTACCATAGCCAGATTATCCAAGCATTCATCAAAAGAAGGCCCGAAAACAGAGAAATCATCCATGAATACTTCCACAAGCGTTCCAATCATGTCAGAGAAAATAGCTGTCATACACCGCTGAAAAGTGCCAGGTGCACCACAGAGACCAAAAGAAACCCGACGGAATGCAAATGTACCAAAAGGACAAGTAAAGGTAGTCTTCTCCTGATCCTCAGGAGCAATACAAATCTGATTATACCCAGAATACCCATCCAGAAGGCAGTAATATTCGTGTCCGGCTAGCCTGTCTAGCATCTGATCAATGAACGGAAGTGGAAAATGATCCTTCCTGGTAGCCGCATTCAGTTTCCGGTAGTCAATACAGATTCTCCAACCAGTAACTGTTCTAGTTGGAATAAGTTCGTTCTTTTCATTTGCAACTACCGTCATTCCACCCTTCTTCGGCACACAGTGGACAGGACTCACCCAAGAACTGTCAGATATAGGATATATTATGCCTGCGTCCAGCCACTTTATGATTTCCTTCTTCACAACGTCTTTCATGATGGGATTGAGTCTCCTCTGATTTTCCACCGTTGGTTTGCTCCCGTCTTCCAGAGGTATTTTGTGCTGACAATAAGTTGGGCTGATTCCCTTGATGTCGGTAATAGTCCAACCCATAGCTGATTTATACTCTCTCAGCACCCGCAACAGCTTTTCTTCTTCAGAACCTGAAAGCTTGGCCGAGATAATCACAGGTAAAGTAGATAAATCACCTAAAAACGCATACCTAAGATGATCCGGTAGTGGCTTGAGTTCCAGCTTGGGTGCCTCCTCAATAGATGGCTTTAGCTGCTGATGTGACTTATTTAACTCTGACAATCCCAACGACTCTATGGGTTGTGTGAACCTCTTACCCCAAGGAGTACCATTCAACAGATTCAGTTGCTCTTCAGTATCCGGTATCTCTGAGTCAGGATCCCCAATAAGCACCTTCTGTAATAGATCAGATTCTAACAAATGCCCAATTCCCGCTTGCACTGACGACTCAACCATATCCAGCTGATAGCACTACTCCTCTTCAGTAGGGAATTTCATAGCGGAAAACACATTAAAAGTTACATTCTGGTCGTTTACCCGCATAGTGAGTTCTCCCTTCTGAACATCAATAAGTGTCCGGCCTGTAGCTAAAAACGGTCTGCCGAGAATGATGGGAATCTTTTTGTCCTCCTCAAAGTCTAGAATGACAAAATCCGCAGGGAAGATAAGTTTATCAACCTTAACCAGGACATCTTCCACAATCCCCCTCGGATAAGTTACCGAACGATCAGCCAATTGTAAAGTCATGGTAGTAGGCTTGGGCTCAGGTAGCCCCAGTTGAACAAATACAGTGTTAGATATAATTGCTGACGTTTGTTTATCAGTGTTTAAGCAACAGGTACTGACCCGAGTCTATCAGAAGCCAGTCAGAGTTTAATTAAACTCTGACAGGATGAAGAGTTTAAAGGAAGCCGGTCAGAGTTTATTTAAAGTCTGACAAGGTGATAGTTGAATTAGCTGTCGGTGCTGAATTGAAGATTCTAGAAGCAATATATTCTGAAGATGGAAAGAAGCAGAATATATTGATACAGCTAAGGAAACGGAATAGAAGATAAGAAGCAATCCTTAATTGATATGAATTGTATAGCTAATTTATAGGAGTATCAATTAGATAAGGATTGTATGTAGCTGTGTACTATATAAACACAGATAGGTTATCCCTAGAAGGGATGCGAACATTGAATATATTATTCTTGTAACCTAGTAGCTCTTTGTGATTCTTTAACATCACTAAGAGAGAATTATTTAATATAATTCAGTTTGTTGATTTACAAATCTGTGTTCTTGATTGTTATTCTCATACCTACTTGATTATATATTGTGTATTCGGCCTAACAATTGGTATCAAAGCCAAGGCTGTTTAATATATACAGTTTTACGATTCAAACACAGTATTAATCATGTCTGAAGAAAATCAAACTGCTCCTAAGGCTGAACAGGTTAAGCCCAATTCTGTGAGTCGATATGAAACAATCAGGGTTCCAATTCTCAGGCCAGTAGAGTATCCGATTTGGAAGGTTAAGATGACCATGTTTCTGGAGGCTACAGATCCAGAATACCTTGACAGAATCAATGATGGTCCTCATATGCCAACTAAATTGTCCCCTGTTGTTGATGGTCAAGAACAAAAGACTGTTCCAAAGGAAAAGAAAGATATGACTCCTGAGGATATCTCATCAATTGCAAAGGATGCAAAGGTTAGACATCTTCTCCACAGTGCTTTAGATAATGTTATGTCTAACAGAGTAATTGGCTGCAAAACTGCCAAAGAGATATGGGATGCTTTAGAAGTCAGATGCCAGGGAACAGGTGCTATTAAGAAGAACAGAAAAACAATACTCACACAGGAGTATGAGCACTTTGATTCAAGAACTAATGAAACCTTGACTGAGACTTATGACAGATTTTGCAAACTGTTGAACGATCTGTCTCTGGTAGATAAAGAATATGAACTTGAAGAGTCTAATCTCAAATTTCTGTTATCTCTACCTGAAAAGTGGGATTTAAAGGCAACAACAATCAGAGATAATTATGATCTTGCTGATACAGATCTTGATGAGATCTATGGATTGTTAAAGACTCATGAACTTGAGATAGAACAAAGAAACAGGAGATCCAGCAAGAAGACAAAATCTGTTGCTCTCAAAGTCGAGGAGAAGCACATTAAGAAGGAATCATCAAGGAAGAAAGCCAAGGGAAAGGCTTTAGTCATAAAATCTGAGAGTGAGTCATCAAACTCTGATGATGATTCAAACTCTGATGAAGCTTCTGACTCTGAGGATGATGAAGAACAGATGATGCAAATGGCTGCATTGATGGTGAAGACCTTCAAGAAGATGGGGTTCAAGAACTTCAAGAAGGGAAAGAGATTCTCAAGGAGAGATTCAAATTCTGAGAAGAAGAATTTCAGAAAGTCTGATGGAAGGGATACCAAGTCTGGAAAGAAGGATAAATCTGAAATCCAGTGCTACAAATGTAAGGAGATGGGTCACTATGCTCCAGAGTGCAAGAAAGGCAAATCTGAGAAAGCACTCATCTCTAAAGGCAAAGACTGGGCAGATACTTCAGACTCTGATGATGGAGAAAACTATGCTCTTATGGCAACTGTCAGAGATGAGACTGAATCTTCTGAAAATAAGGTACCCCTAACTACTTATGCTTATGATACTGATAATATATCTGAGTTAAGAGTATATCTGAAAAGTGTTCATGTTAGCTATAGGGATCAGACTTTAGAGAATGAAAGAATTAAATCTGAGAATCTTAGTCTTAAAGATAGAAACAAGTTTCTTGAAGGAGAACTTGAAAGTATGAAGCAGATTCAAAAAGAAAGAGATGATGCTGTTTATGTTGAACAGGAGTTGCTTAAAAGGTATAGGCAACTAGAATCTGATTTAGAAAAAGAAAGAAAAATAATCAAGACTTGGACAGATTCTGGAAGAGACACTCATCAAGTGTTTCAGACTGATTCTGTAGGTTTAGGTTATTGTGAAAATGATGAACTTAGGTTTAAAGACAAGGTTAAGGTAAAACCACAACTTAAACCTGTGAAATTTGTTCCAGAAGCCAATAAGTTAAAATCTGTTGTAATAAGAGAAGCTGATATGGAATCAGATGAAGCCTGTGAAAGACAGGAAAATATTATAACAGAAAAACTTATGGAAAGAGAAGCTGTTAGAAAGCCAGGAAAAACTTGTGAAAAATAGGTTAATGTTGGTTTGATGACAGGGAAACAGTTTAATCATAAACTGAAAGAGGTAAAATCTGCCATGAAACCAAAAGGGTCCAAGAAGAATAGGAATGGAAAGATAGGCATAAATAATAGAAATAATCATTTGCCTACTGGTGCTGCTCCGAGGAAAACATGCTATAATTGTGGTAGTTCTAATCATCTTGCTAGATTTTGCACTAAGAACAAACATATTAATTCTTTATCTTCTACTTCTGAAGTAAAAAATGATAATGTTAGGGTTAGACCACAGACCTTATGCAGACACTGTGGGAGCACTTGGCATTCCATTTATACTTGCAAGAGTTATCATGCTATTTATCACAACTATTATGAGCTAAAACCCAATTTGAAATGGGTTAGAGCAAACTCTGCTAGTGTAAAATCTGACAATGTTAGTTTAAACTCTGATAATACAGATTCCGCTGCAAAAGCTAACACTGTTAAGAAGGACAAAGGATCCAAGCAAGTCTGGATCCTTAAAACTAACACTTAGTGTTTTGCTTGTAATTGCAGGGTATACTAGAGAGCACACTTATCTTGGACAGTGGATGCTCAGGACATATGTCTGGAAATAAAGCCCTGCTATCAGACTTTAAGGAGAAAGCTGGCCCAAAGGTTTCCTATGGAGATGGCAACATAGGACACACTCTGGGATATGGCAATATCAATCTTGGAAGTGTCATCATCACAAATGTAGCTCTAGTCTCAGGACTCAAGCATAATCTGCTATCTGTGAGTCAAATCTGTGACAGAGGAAACCATGTAGATTTTCATAGTGAATACTGTGAAGTTATCAGTAAATCTACTGGAAAAGTTCTTCTAGTTGGACACAGGCGCAACAACATTTATGAAGCAAGTTTGGTAACAAACTCTGATGGAAAAACAGTGTGTCTAACAGCCAGAATGTCAAATGAAGAGAGTTGGAACTGGCACAAGAAGCTCTCTCATCTCAATTTGAACAACATCAATGAGCTAATAAGAAAGGATCTTGTAAGGGGACTTCCAAAATCTATACTCAGTCTAGATGGCTTGTGTGATTCTTGTCAAAAAGCCAAGCAAAGGAAGTCATCTTTCAAGAGCAAATCTGAATCATCAGTAGTGGAACCTTATCATCTTCTACATGTTGATCTCTTTGGACCAGTAAATGTGATGTCTATGGGCAGAAAGAAATATGCTCTAGTAATTGTTGATGAATATACTAGATATACATGGGTGTATTTCTTGTCAAAGAAGGATGAAACTGCTCAAACGTTGATGGATCATGTAAATCTACTGGACAAAGGATCACAGCACAAAGTCAAAATTATAAGGAGTGATAATGGAACTGAATTCAGAAACTCAATAATGGAAGCTTTCTGCAAGGAAAGAGGAGTGAAACAAGAATTTTCTGCACCTGGAACTCCACAGCAAAATGGTGTAGTTGAAAGAAAGAACAGAACCTTAATTGAAGCAGCCAGAACTATGCTTGATGAAGCAAAATTACCAACATACTTCTGGGCAGAAGCTGTTCAATCTGCTTGTTTTACTCAAAATGCAACATTGATCAACAAGCATGGGAAAACACCATATGAGATGGTGAAAAATAAGAAGCCAAATTTGAAATATTTTCATATATTTGGATGCAAATGCTTTGTGTTGAAGACTCATCCTGAACAGTTGACAAAGTTCGAGTTAAAAGCTGATGAAGGAATCTTTGTTGGCTACCCATTGTCAACAAAAGCATTCAGAGTCTATAATCTAAGAACTAAGGTGATCATGGAATCTATACATGTGTCATTTGATGACAAGAAAATAATTGGACTTGAAGACAAGGATGGATATGATCAACTACGTTTTGAAAATGAAGATCTATTCTCTGATGATGTAAACTCTGATGAAGCAGGGTTGACAAACTCTGATGAAGCATACTCTGATCCTCTACTAGTAAATACTGAAGAAACTGGAAATTCTCAAATTGAACAAAATAGAGAACCAGTTGAGGGGGAGCGTGAAGAAGTTCAACAAAATACAGCAAATGAGTCAGTTGAGGAAACTGATTCAAACTCTGACAGTTCAAACTCTGAGCCATCCAATTCAGGGGGAGCCTCAAATGCTGCAGAAAGTCAACATATGAATCAGGAGAGCATGGATCAAGGGGGAGGATTCAATAATGATGCAAGAAACCACTTACCAACAGCAAGAAAGTGGACACAGGCACACACACCTGATCTCATAATTGGAGATCCTGATGCTAGTGTAAGAACTAGAAGTGCAACAAATAATGAGTGTCTGTATCATGCTTTCTTGTCTCAAACAGAACCAAAGAAAGTGGAGGAAGCTCTTCAAGATGCACACTGGATAACAGCAATGCAAGAAGAGTTAAATGAATTTGAAAGAAATGAAGTCTGGACACTTGTACCTAGACCAAAGAATAGATCAATAGTAGGTACAAAGTGGGTTTTCAGAAACAAGACTGACAGTGAAGGTGTGATTACAAGAAACAAGGCTAGACTTGTGGCTAAAGGTTATTCACAACAGGAAGGAATTGACTATGATGAAACCTTTGCTCCAGTTGCAAGACTGGAGGCCATAAGGATTTTTCTGGCCTATGCAGCACACAAGAAGTTTAAAGTTTTTCAGATGGATGTAAAAAGTGCTTTTCTCAATGGGAAGCTTGAAGAAGAAGTGTTTGTTGAACAACCACCAGGATTTGTAGATTCCAAGCATCCAGATTATGTCTACAGGCTTGACAAGGCATTATATGGACTAAAGCAAGCACCAAGAGCATGGTATGAAACTCTTGCTCAATTTCTTTTAGAAAGTGGGTTCACAAGAGGTACAATTGATAAAACCTTGTTTTATTTCAATTATGGTGATGATTTGCTGTTAGTTCAAATTTATGTAGATGATATTATTTTTGGATCTACTAATGACAAACTTTGTAAGAAGTTTGCAAAGCTTATGCAATCCAGGTACCAAATGAGCATGATGGGAGAGCTTAGTTATTTTCTAGGCTTACAGGTCAAGCAAACAGATGATGGGATTTTTATCAATCAAGCAAAGTATACCAGAAATCTTCTAAAGAAATTTGGTATGCTTGATAGTTCATCTGCTACAACTCCCATGGCTACAGCAACGAAGCTTGACAAAGACACAGGAGCCTCAGTAGATATGACTAACTACAGAGGAATGATAGGGTCTTTACTGTATCTTACTGCAAGTAGACCTGATATCATGTATGCAACATGTCTTTGTGCAAGATTTCAAGCAGATCCCAGAGAGCCTCATCTAACAGCTGTAAAAAGGATCTTCAAATATCTCAAAGGAACCATAACCCTGGGTTTGTGGTATCCTAGAGAATCAGAGTTTAAGTTAATTGGTTACTCTGATGCAGACTTTGCAGGCTGTAAGATAGACAGAAAAAGTACAAGTGGAAGCTGTCAATTTTTAGGTGACAGATTGGTTTCTTGGTACAGTAAGAAACAGAAATCAATTTCTACATCCACTGCAGAAGCAGAGTATATAGCAGCTGGTAGCTGTTGTGCACAGATTTTATGGATGAAGAATCAATTGCTGGATTATGGGTTAAGGTACTCTAGAATACCTATTTTCTGTGATAACCAAAGTGCTATTGCTATGACAGGTAATCCAGTACAGCATTCCATGACCAAGCACATCAGCATAAGGTATCATTTTATCAGAGAACATGTGGAAGAAGGAAACATTGAGCTTCATTTTGTGTCTACAGACCAACAACTTGCAGATATCTTCACCAAACCTTTGAGTGAAGCTACTTTTACAAGATTGGTAAATGAACTTGGAATGATCTCTGGTTCTGACTAGAGATACGGGTTAGACTCACTTTTTATGTTCATGATTTCTTACATGTGTTAACTGTTATGTGAATCAGCATGTTAAACTCTGATGATAAACTCTGAAAGTAATCTCTGATGCTAAACTCTGTTGGTCATACTCTGAAAGTTACAGTTTAATGTCATACTCTGATTGTAAGTTTGTCTGAAACATTTGGACCAATGAAGAAATTTGTATGAAACATAGTTCTCAGTAAGTAACTGTGAATCCTTAAGAGTTGTATAGATTCTGATCTCGATAATGTGCAGTAAGTTAACACAGCATGATACTGTCTCTGTATTTATACCATCTCTTAGTTTATTGATCCTATATACTGAGTCTGTATTAGCTGTTTGCATTTTCTCTCATAAGTTAATTATATTTACTGATGAAAAGTCTAAACTCTGATTCTTAATTAAAAAAAAAAAAAAAAATTCACCCTCAAATCAAAAGATGCCAAAAAGAGCACAAATTCCTTTGAGATCATGTTGTGCCTAGGAAGATCCAGGAACTTATTGTATGAAATAAGGGCTAAAATCATTGATTTTTGGTGACTAGTGCCAACCACTGATTACTGGAAAAAAAAAAATAATAATAATAAAAAAAAAAAAATAAAAATAAAAATAAAGAAAGGGGGTGAAAAATTAAAAGATATATCCAAATGAAAGGATATCAGAAAACAGAGTTTAGATATAAAATCAGATTTTATGTTATACGTGAGAGTTTAGGCAACCAGTTTTTACTACTTTTGTTTGTGGATTTTATGCACTTTGAGATGATTTAAATATTTATTACAGTAAACTCTGCTATTGCACACACATATTTTCACACCTGTACAGATTGAGAGAAGAGTTTATTGACAAAGAAGGACAAATGGTAAACACTGATGTATTGTGTGACATATGCCGAGGTAACTTTGTTTTAATCTTTAATGATTAAAATAATTTCTTTGTTTCAGACATCTTATAATTTTGAGATTAGACATTTGTTTTTCGAAACAGTATGATTGGTAACGAATCTATTTTACATTCAACAGAGAACAGAAAGAGTGTGTTTGATAAGTTCTGATGGTGATTAGTAGGGCTGATGAGTATGTTAGCTTATTGTTCAAAGTGATATCATTTCTTTTACTTTACAATTACTATGAGATACTGAAATGTAAAACAAAACAATGAATTTTTCTCATTAAATGATTCAAACTCTGTTTACAATCAGACAACATTATACTCTTGTCTAGCTACTTGTTCGATTAACAGGTTATTGTAGCATCTGGGATTTTCAAGGCTTGACAACTCCCTGATGTTGACTCATCATCATCATTCTCTCGCATTCTCTTTCTGGCTTGCAGCTTGCAGGACTCCAAGAAGACATTCTTCTTTGAACCCTTCAAGTAGCTCTGATAAAAGAGCATCATACAGATCTCCACAGCCTCATCATCTGCAAGGATGGGCACATCATATGGTCCAGGACGGATGATGTGCACATAGGGGTTGGAGATAGGTAGCAGCACAGTTGTTTGGTGCTGAGAATATCTCTTCAACTGTTGCTGATAATCTTGAGATTCCAAATGATGAAGCTGTTCCTGAGGACAGAGTTTTTATGAAGACTGTTTTTCAAGATGAAGCTCCTACATCAAATGCTGATGTCGTTGAGGAAGCTGCACGTGAAGCTGCAGATGAAGCTCCTGAAATTCTTGTTCAGGAGGCTACAGAAAATGTTGAGCCACAAGGATTTTATATGGACATTGAAGCAAATCTCTCTATAAACTCTGAACTTTTCCCAGAGGGTTTGGAAGCTGATCAAGATACTGTTGAACTTGCAGAATCTATGGCTTCTCACACTGAAATAATTTCTTTTGATCTTGAGAAGGGTGAGGAAGTCGATCAGTCTTTGGTTGCTAATGCTACAAAAACTGTTGCTACAAATTCTGATGTTGCTGATAAGGATGCAACAGAGAATGTTCCTGTTGAAGCAGAGTTTGTTGTAAACTCTGAGGATGTTATTGTTCTTGAAGCTCTACAACAATCTGTTGTTGAGATTGTAACAAGAGAAGCAGAGTTCCTGCATACTGCAAACTCTGAGATTCCAGAACTTGATGCTGAGAATATTCCTGCAGAAAATACAGCAGAGAATGATAATGATAATGATGGTTCTGATCATTCTCAAGAGGAGTTATTTGAGAGTCAAGCAAACTCTGATGAGCTAAGAGAGGTCAATCGCGCTACAGCTGAGCATTTTCAAGATATGTACTACAATAGATGGGCTGCTGCGGATTGTATCTTTTCAGCACAGAGGGCTGCTGATTTTCTTGGTGATTCTGTAAAGACGATTTCAACTCCTGATATTCTTACAAGTCTGAAGGCTACTGTGATTCAAATTAAATCTCTCCACAACAGATTTGATGAGTCTCATAAGGAAGTCACTGCTTTGAGGAATGAAGTTGGTCTGAGAGATCTCACTCTGAAGAATGATAGGACTTACTACAATTCCATGTTCAAGAAGCAAGCTAAGGACTCTGATGATATTCAGAAGAGGCTTGGGAAAGTTGAGGAAAATCAGACTGCAATGTCTACTCAACTGTCTTCTATTTCTGCTGCCATTGAATTGCTGACATCAGTACTTCTTTCTGATGATGTCAAAAAGGGGGAGAATGTGCCTAAAGACAAATGCAAAGACATTCAAGCTCTGAGACAGAAGGATGATTCTACTGATGGGGGAAGCAAAGGAAATAAAAGAAAGGTTGTTGTTCAAAGGCAAAGCAGGTCAAGAGTAAACTCTGGTAGACAAATAAACTCTGAAACGATAAACTCTGGTGGTCAATCTACTTCACAACTCAAGCGTTTAGTTGTTTCAACTAATCCATCTACTGATGAAGAGATTGCTACTAAGATATTCATGAAAGAGCATGGAAAGAATGTAACTATTGAAGATATCCAGGCTGAAGAGCAGATGCTTGCTGAGGAACACAAGAAAAATCTTGAAGCTGGAATCTACAAGAAAAAGGAAATCAAGGCTCCTAGAAAGAAAGAAGTTGGTATTTCTATCAAAGAGAATACACAACAGAGCATACAATATACAAGGAGACCGGTGATTGGAAACTCTGATAAGGGTAAAGGCATAATGATTGAAGAGCCTTACCTAGAGAAGAAAGATAATTCAACCTCTGACATTGCTCAAGTTGAAACAAGATTAGCCAAATCAACCTCTGACACTGCTCAAGTTGATGTTTCTACTGAAGTTATGACAACCTCTGACGCTGCTCAAGTTGTACAGAAATCTACACTACTTCCAGGATTCAGCAAACCAAAAGTTCTTGAAGACTTAAAGCTTGAAGCTGTGAATTTTTCAGAAACCAGAACAGTATTGGGAAAAGAAGCCTTTGATAAATCTGGACTGGGTTCACACAGAGAGAGAAGAACTAATAACAGATCTCAAGACAAGTTTTCATTGGCAGAATTTGGAGTTGGAATTACTCAAGAAGGCCTTGACAAACTAGAATCTGTACAGATGATTTTTCACAAAGGAATCAAAAAGGAATTCTTGTTATATTTTATGGCTGATGGCAGAGTGTATAGATTTGGTGAATTTGATATCCAGTTAAAACTTTGGGAAGAGCTAGAGTATGTTCTATATCTACTTGAAGTAAAGAATAGAAGTACTTATGATGCTGCTCGAGTTTTGAAGGAAAGGATGATGAAATCCAAAGTTTTGAGTGGAGCTGGAGTATCAAGTGCATACATTCCGAAATACAGAGATGCACATGGAAAGTTGGTAGAAATGAAAAGGAATAGTGCTAGGTTCAGAACTACACTAAATAAAAAGGTTCTTGAGTTCAATCTAGAGTCTGATAAACCTTTTTATATCAGACTTGGCAATGAAATGAACAAAAACAGCATATATTCTTTGAGAGCTGCCATTTATCAAATTGGTGAAGATGAATCAGAAATGAAGGAGCTGAAGAAGATTATGATTGCTGAACTAGAAAGAGCTGAAAAGAAATTGCTATCAGACTATATCAGGACAGTGCCTGATATTCAAGAAATCAAGTAAAGTCTGACTGTAAGTTTTTATGTTTTCTATTCTAAGTCAAATTTAAACTCTGTTTTAAATTAAACTTTGTTATATGTTAAACACTGCATTTGTTAAATGTTTTTGACATCATCAATTATATGTTTAACTTGTACATTTTATTATGAACAAGTTGGGGGAGATTGTTAGATATAATTGCTGACGTTTGTTTATCAGTGTTTAAGCAACAGGTACTGACCTGAGTCTATCAGAAGCCAGTCAGAGTTTAATTTAAACTCTGACAGGATGAAGAGTTTAAAGGAAGCCGGTCAGAGTTTATTTAAAGTCTGACAAGGTGATAGTTGAATTAGCTGTCGGTGCTGAATTGAAGATTCTAGAAGCAATATATTCTGAAGATGGAAAGAAGCAGAATATATTGATACAGCTAAGGAAACGGAATAGAAGATAAGAAGCAATCCTTAATTGATATGAATTGTATAGCTAATTTATAGGAGTATCAATTAGATAAGGATTGTATGTAGCTGTGTACTATATAAACACAGATAGGTTATCCCTAGAAGGGATGCGAACATTGAATATATTATTCTTGTAACCTAGTAGCTCTTTGTGATTCTTTAACATCACTAAGAGAGAATTATTTAATATAATTCAGTTTGTTGATTTACAAATCTGTGTTCTTGATTGTTATTCTCATACCTACTTGATTATATATTGTGTATTCGGCCTAACATACAGAATACGGCATCAGATTGATGCTCGCCCCCAGATCACATAAACACTTTGAAAATGACAATGCGCCTATAGTACAAGGAATGGTGAAACTACCGGGATCCTTCAATTTCGGTGGTAGCTTTTGCTGCAGAACAGCACTACATTCCTCTGTTAGTGCCACAGTCTCTAACTCTCCCAAGTTCAATTTTCTCGACAGAATGCCCTTCATGAACTTGGCATAACTCGGCATTTGCTCTAATGCCTCCGCAAATGGAATGTTGATGTGCAACTTCTTGAAAACATCCAAGAATCTAGAGAATTGCTTATCCAACTTTTGTTTTTGAAGACGACCAGGGAATGGTGGTGGAGGGTAAATTCCCTGAGACTCTGCAGCTTTGCTCTTCTTCTCTTTCTCAGCAGCCTGCATCTCGGCTTCCTCTACCGGTTCAACCTGAACAGGCTGTTTTTCCGAAATTGCAACAGCAGGCTGATTTAGCACCTCTTCCTCTCGTGTGCTCTTACCAGATCTCAAAGTAACTACATGAACCTGGTGATTGGGCTCCTTCTTACAAGGATTAGCTTCCGTGTCGCTTGGCAACTGGCCCTGTGGCCTCTGCAAAAGTGCATTAGCTATTTGTCCAATCTGTATCTCCAAATTCTTCATAGAAGCAGCCATAACCTTTTGTTGTAACTTCATCTCTTCCACCTCAGATCTTTCTACAAAGTGGTGCTGATTTCCCTGATGCTGCTGCTGAAATCCAGGAGGGACATAAGGTGCTCTAGGAGCATACTGCTGCTGATAATTAGAATGGCTATATGACCTAGAACCGTATTGTTGTTGTCCCTGCGCTGGCTGCTGAATAGAATTCTGGTTGTCTTTCCAGCTGAAATTTGGATGATTCCTGTTATTGGGATGATACGAATTAGGAGCTGGATGAGATGACCTCTGAAAATTACTGACAAACTGCGCCGATTCGCTAGATATCGCGCACTGATGAGTCTCATGTGCGCCCGCACATAGTTCACAAACCATTGCTACCTGCTGTGTACTTGCCTTGGCCAAAGATTCGACCTTCATAGTTAGGGCCTGAAGCTGGGCTGCCAACGCCGTGCTAGAATCAACGTCCAGAATGCCTGCTGCTCTTGCCTGTGGTATACGCTGAGTAGGATTCTGATACTCGTTGGCTGCCATCATCTCTATTAGATTATAAGCTTCCTCATAGCTTTTAGCATACAGTGCTCCCCCAGAAGCAGCATCCAACATAATTCGAGAATGTCCCAAACCATTGTAGAATCCATTAATCACCATCCAGTCAGGCATCCCATGATGTGGGCATAGCCTTAGCATCTCCTTGTACCTTTCCCAAGCTTCATAGAGAGACTCACCCGTCTGTTGAGTGAATTGAGAAATAGCATTCCTCATAGCCGCAGTTTTAGCCATAGGAAAGAATTTGGACAAAAATTTCTGAGCCAGATCTTCCCAAGTAGTAATAGACCCAGCTGGCATAGACTGTAACCAGCTCTTAGCTTTGTCTCGCAGCGAGAATGAAAACAATCTCAATTTAATAGCATCATCAGGAACCCCATTAAATTTGAATGTATCGCAGATTTCTATGAAGTTTCTGATATGAGCATTAGGGTCCTCAGAAGGTAGACCCCCAAACTGTACTGAATTCTGTAGCATCTGAATGATTCCGGTCTTGATCTCAAAATTGTTGGCTGCGATAGCCGGCTTGGTGATACTCGACTGAATATCATTGATGCTAGGCTGAGAATAGTCCTTTAGCGCCTTGATTGCCTCTGCTTCACCATGTGGTGCTCCCATAGTGTCAAGTGGTTTAGTCTCTTCCTTAGCAACAGATGACTGAACTTCTACTTCCGTTCTCTGAAACAATTTCTTCCGAGCTTGAGAGCGTGTTTGCATACACTCTCAAGTTAAGTACCTGAAAAATTTACCAAGAAAATTGGTGAGAAACGTCTGAGTCACTGAAATTTTATGACCCCTGATGACAAATACATAAACAAAACAACGAAGAACCGAGTCCCCGGCAGCGGCGCCAAAAACTTGTTCACACTTTTCCACGCAAGAGTACGCGATCGCAAGTAATATAGTCTGTAAAACAGAGTTCGTCCACAGAGACTAGTTGTTGCTGTTTCGTTGATTTATGCACCAAGAATTAATATTATTCAATTCTCAAACAATTATCAAGGTTTAGGTTTAATTATCACTATACTTATTAACTAAGCAATTAACAAATATGATTTATCAAATAGAGAAAACACATGGGGTTTTTACCATCATCATATATGCAATTAACCAATTTAATTCCTTTTCCTCCTAACATGCAATTACACTGACACCTGATCGATTACACGAAACTGATATACGCCAAAGGTCTTCGTACGTATACCATCCTAATGAACATCCACAATTAAGATAGAAGTCAAATAGTCAATCAATTGTAGGCAGTCCCAACAGGTCTGCGGGATTTAACGTACAATGAATTTGAAACACAAGTAATCAATAAGATCACGTAGTCAATACCAAACGGGTAGAGTGATATCGCAAATAAGCCATGTCATCAGACACACCAAATTCCTACGCTAGCATGACAAGTTCTAAATCTCTATTTTCAGTACGGTCGCTGCAATAGAGATTAACACACAATCACAGAAGTTGATCAGACAACTATAATTGAATATGCACAACCATACAAGGATATCAAATATAAGAACATGCAAGGTATAATTGAAATCAACCAGAAAACATTATATAAGAATCCGGTAAAACCCCATGATAACAAATTAGTTCATAATTGAACTAATCATCACCATGGGTACCATAGTTAACATCGTTAATAAACTAAACAAGATTCAATGTAATAACAATAAATATTATGAATAGAATTCAACCAACTATCCACCGCTAGAAGATTACGAAGGAAATTGAAGAACAAGTGAATCCGTAAGCTTGATTTTGATCTCTTGAACTTAGGTATTGATCTCTTATTCCTAGAATAATAATGTTTTTGATAGATAGATAGATAGATACAAAAATAACCTAATGAATAATGTTTATAAAGTATAAGATATTACATAATAAACCCAAGATACGAGCCCTAACAAATTAGGCCCAACACAAATTAACCCGGTTTGGAGTAAAATACATGAAGACTCGATGCATTCCAGGAGGAAACAGGCGCTCTTGCGCCTCTAAATGGCGCTCTTGCGCCTCCAACTCCCTGGATTTTCACTCTGAAGACTCACATAGGCGCTCTTGCTCAAGATTTTAGCGCTCTTGCGCCTCCTAAGGCGCTGTTGCGCAGGAAACTGGCGCTGCAGCGCCTCAGAGCTCCTGGAAATTTGCCCAGCAATGTAGAACATTTCTGTGGCTTCGCGTGAGCTGTTGAATCGTCAGAATTGGACTTGTAGAACTCCAGATATGGCCAAAACCGTGAGAGCTTCGCAACCTACCAGGAAAATCCGATTTTTAATCTCATTAACCTCCAACTCTTGGTTCTGCAAAACTTAATGAAAACACATTAAACACACCACATACTTGAGTTCAAGTCATCAATTTAAGCCGATATGAAGCACTCCAAGTGGATTAAAAATCCACTTATCACATCTGCTACCATGTTTGCCTTGCCGGGGTGATAATTTATAGAAACGTCGTAATCCTTGATTAGCTCCAACCATCTTCTCTGTCTCATGTTCAGCTCTTTTTGAGTAAAGATATACTTCAGACTTTTGTGATCGGTGTAAATTTCACATCTCTCTCCGTACAAGTAATGTCTCCATATCTTCAGTGCAAATACGATCGTTGCTAATTCCAAATCATGTGTAGGATATTTCTGTTCGTGAGGTCTCAATTATCTCGATGCATAAGCAATTACTTTGTCCTGTTGCATAAGTACACAACCCAATCCTTTGTAAGACGCGTCACTATAGATTACAAATTGACCTTGATCGTCTGGTAGCATTAACACTGGTGCCGTAGTTCAGCTTTTCTTTAACTCTTGGAAATTCTCTTCGCATTTGTCGTTCCATATGAATCGTTCGCTTTTCCTTGTCAGCTTGGTCATTGGAGTAGCTATCTTTGCAAAATCCTGTACAAATCTCCGATAATATCCGGCTAATCCCAAGAAACTTCTAACTTCAGTTGGTGTCCTTGGTCTTTCCCAATCCTTCACTACTTTAATCTTGGCTGGATCTACTTTGATGCCTTCACTACTTACCACGTGCCCTAGGAAATGAACTTCCCTTAACCAGAATTCACACTTTGAAAACTTTGCGTATAGTCTTTCTTGTCTTAAAATCTCCAACACAATCTGATAAGTGGATTTTATATCTACTTGGAACGCTTCATATCGGCTTAAATTGATGACTTGAACTCAAGTATGTGGTGTGTTTAATGTGTTTTCATTAAGTTTTGCAGAACCAAGAGTTGGAGGTTAATTTGATTAAAATTCGGATTTTCCGGGTAGGTTGCGCAGTCTTCACTGTTTTGGCCATATCTGGAGTTCTACAAGTCCGATTCTGACGATCTTACAGCTCACGCGAAGAGGACAACATTTTCTATAAGGTTTTGTGCGGGCGCCCAGGAATTGTACTGGAATTCGCGGCCGCCCAGGAAGTCAGAACCGCCAGAAATTTCCAGAATTCGATTTTAATTAGGAAAGTTTCACAAATTCGACTTCTAATCAATATGGTAATTGCTTGGGGCGGCCAGCAACTTCCAGAATCAGTTGTAAACATGGAATATGCAATTCTTATTGCATTCAAAGATGGAAATTGCCGTAATTCTATTCTAACTCAAAAACGGCAATTGCTTGGAAGAGGGACAACTTGGAGCTATAAATACACACCTTGGGGGGACATAATCAACATCATCACAACACATCACAATACATCACAACACACCAGAGATCAGATTCAATATTGGAGCACAAGATCGAGGAGCCAAGAACGAAGAACGTGACTACGAGGAGATCTAGACATAGTTTTTTCTTGTATTCTTCAATTTTGGTGTAACTTTTGGATGCTTCCAGATTTGTCCTCTAAACCTTTAACTCTTATTCATATTTACATCATTGATTTCTTGTTTTTCATCATGCTTTCATCAAACCCCGTGACGATGAAAAGTTCGATCATGAACTAATCGTTGTCATGGGATCCTAGCGGATTTATCTATGGATTTTAGTAGTTGATTGTTTTAAAGATTTGTGTGTGATGACTTATTGATATCCTAGTTTGGTTGTGCTTATTCTTCTTGGATGCATAGCTAACATCTAAGATTGTTTGTTAATCTCTATTGAATGCGAAAGTGGATATAGAGGTTTAGAACTTGCCATGCTAGCATAGGTTTATGTATGTTTGTCATGCATGATTCGTAGGTGATTTTAACCATCTTACCTGCCCTATGTAATCTGAATGGATAACTTGCTCGTTAAACCGTTATGTTTTCAAATCTTATAGACATATAGGGTCTAAGCATAATTGGTGTCTACCCAACTTCTATCTCTTTTGTGGATGTTTGAGTAGTTTGGTATACGTATACTGAAAGGTAGCGTGTACTGATTTCGTGTTATCCGATTAGTTATCACAACTGTCACATGCATTGATTAAAGACAAAAGACTCTAGATGAAGTATTTAATGAAGTTAGGATCCCATGTTTTATTCTCATAAGTAATATATCAGCAATCTTTAGTTTAATATAGTCTTGATAATTTGTTTAGTTAATTTAGTTAATCAAAACACAACCTTGATACTTGTCTTAGCATTGAACGATAGCCATACATTGTTGCATAAGTGCATAACTATAATAACCATAGCAGTCTCTGTGGGAACGAACTCTACTTATTCTTATATTACTTGTGACCGCGTATACTTGCGTGATATTGTGTGAACACAATCCACAAGTGATTCGCATGTTCTTTTTCCGTCTTAGAGTATATCAAAATATCATCGATGAATACCACTACAAACTCATCCAAATACTTCTTAAAAATCATGTTCATTAAATCCATAAAAGCTGCTGGTGCATTCGTCAATCCAAATGCCATTACTAAACACTCATAATGTCCATACCTTGTTCGAAAAGCTGTCTTCGGTATATCGTCTAGTTTAACCTTCAATTGGTGATATCCTGATCGTAGATCAATCTTAGAAAAATGAACCGCTCCTTTTAATTGGTCAAACAGATCATCTATTCTGGGCAATGGATACTTGTTCTTGATGGTTAGTTTGTTTAACTCCCGATAATCTATACAAAGTCTCATACTCCCATCCTTCTTTTTGACAAACAACACTGGTGCTCCCCACGGTGAAACGCTAGGTCTGATAATTCCTTTGTCTAACAATTCCTGCAATTTCTTAGCTAACTCATTCATCTCCACTGGTGCCATTCTGTATGGTGCTTTGGATACTGGTTCCGCGCCTGGTGTTAAGTCTATCGCGAACTCAATCTCTCTATCCGGAGGTAGTCCTGGTAACTCTTCTGGAAAAACATCTGGAAACTCACTCACGACTGGAATATCTTCTAACTTAGAAACTTCCTTCTCTGTATCTATCACATATGCGAGATAAGCCTCACATCCTTGTTTTAATAATCTCTTAGTCTGAATCATTGACAAAAATTTCTTCGTTTGTTTCTCTCCTTTAAATATCACTTATTTCTTTTCTGGGGTAACTAAAGTAACCCTCTTATCCTTACAATCAATACGCGCATCATAATCTGTTAACCAATCCATTCCTAAAATAACATCAAATTCTCCCAACTTGAAAGGTAATAAATCAACATAAAAACGACTCCCTAAAATCTCAATTTCACAACGGGGACAATACGAGCTGACCGGTATACGATCCTGGTTAGCTATTTCTACACTCAACACTCCATTTAAGGGTTCCATTAAACAATTCAATTTACGAGCAAACGCTTCCGAAATAAACGACTTTGTAGCTCCTGAATCTATCAGCACTTTAGCATTAACAGAATTTACTAGAAGTGTACCTGCCACCACATCGGAGTCTCTCACCGCTTCCCTCATTGACATATTATAGGTTCTGGCTAACGGCTGAACATCAACAGCTGGAGGTGCCTCTATGGCTCGAATCATGTTGTTCACGGGTGCTGGCGCTCTACAATCCTTGATCATACGGCCTGGTCTCTTGCATCGATGGCACACAATACCTATCTTGCAATCCCTGGCATAATGCCCCTTCTGGTTACACTTAAAACATGTGACACTCAATCTGTGGCATATACCTGGATGTCTTGCATTCTGGCAGTGGAGGTCTGGAAACTACTTGCTGATTATTGTTTGGTGGACGATTGATTGGTCATGCATTTCCGGTATCTGGTTTCTTGAAAGTTGCACCTCTGCTCGGCTGGAATCCTGGTTTCTTGTTTGGATGGTTCTGTTAGGCCGAATACACAATATATAATCAATATATGTATGAGAATAACAATCAAGAACACTGTTTATGAACAATAAACTGAATTATATTAAATAACTCTTCTCTCAGTGATGTAAAATATCACAGAGAGCTGCTAGGTTACAAGAATAATGTATTCAGTATTCGCATCCCTTTTAGGGTTAACCTATCTGTGTTTTTATAATACACAGTTACATAATCAATCTCTAATTGATATTCCTATAAATCAGCTATACAATTTATATCAATTTAGGATTGCTTCTGTCTTCTGTCCCGTTTCTTTAGCTATCTCAATATATCTTGCTTCTTTCTATCTTCAAGATATATTGCTTCTAGAATCTTCAAGTATGCACCGACAGCTAAATAAACTCTCACCCCGTCAGACTTTAACAAACTCTGACTGACTTCTAGTGTAAACTCTGATAAGTACCTGTTACTTAAACACTGATAAACAATCATCAGCAATTATATCTAACAATCTCCCCCAACTTGTGCATAACAAAAATGTACAAGTTAAAAGATAATTGATGATGTCAAAACATATAACAAATGCAGTGTTTATAACATAACAGAGTTTAACTTTTATTTAGAACAGAAAACTTTAAAAACTTACAGTCAGCCTTTACTTAAGTTCTTCAATGTCAGGCACTGTCCTGAGATAATCTGTAAGTAGTCTTCTTTCAGCTCTTTCTAGCTCAGCAGTCATAATCTCTTTCAGCTCCTTAAGTTCTGGATCTCTTTCACCAGTCTGATATATGGCAGCCCTCAGAGAATAAATGTTGGTTTTATTCATCTCATTTCCAAGTCTTATAAAGAAAGACTTATCAGACTCTAGATTGAACTCTAAGACTCTTATTCCCAGTGCAGTTCTGAACCTTGCACTATTCCTCTTCATCTCTACCAGCTTTCCATGAGCATCTCTATATTTAGGAATATAAGCACTTGAAATTCTGGCTCCAAGCAAAACTTTAGACTTCATCATTCTCTCTCTCAAAACTTGAGCAGCATTATGAGTACTTTGATTTTTCACTTTCAGCAGATACAAAACATACTCCAGCTCTTCCCATAGCTTCAGATGAATGTCAGCTTCTCCAACTCTATAAACTCTTCCATCAGCCATGAAGTATAACAGAAACTCCTTTTTAATTCCTTTGTGATAGATCATCTGAACAGACTCTAACTTGTTAAGGCTTTCTTGAGTTACCCCAACACCAGGTTCTGCCAGTGATGTATGATCTAAAGGACTGTTATTTATTCTTTTCTCTCTATGTGATCTCAAACCAGATTTATCATAAGATTCCTTTCCTAACACTGATCTGGTTTGAAGAAAATTCACATTTCCTGGCTTCAGAGTTTCATCTCTAGTTGGTTTTCCAAAAGTACCTTGGAGTTGTGAAGATATCAATTGAATTTGTACAACTTGAGCAGTGTTAGAGGTTGTCACAACTTTAGCAGAATTATCAACTTGAGCAACGTCAGTGGTTGATTGATTAGGTCTTGATTCAACTTGAGCCATGTCAGAGGTTGAATGAGCCTTCTTTGATAACTCAGGTTCTTCAATCAATTTACCTTTACCCTTATCAGTGCTTGCTCCAACAGGCCTCCTTGAGTACTGTAAACTCTGTTGAGAGTTCACATTCTCTTTAATAGAAATTCCTTGTTCCTTTCTCCTAGGAGCCTTGGCAGCCTTTTTCTTATAAGTTCCAGCTTCAACCTTCTTCTTATGCTCTTCAGCAAGAATCTGCATTTCAGCATCCATATCTTCAATTGTGGCTTCACCACCATGTTCTTCCAGAAACAGCTTAGCTGCAATCTCTTCATCAGTAATTGGATTAGCTGAAATCACTAGAATTTTAAGTCTTGAAGAAGATTGAGCACAAGAGTTTACTCTACCAGAGTTTGTCAGCTTAGCAGAGTTTGACCTAAGTCTCCCTTGCTCTTGTGCAGATTTTGACCTTCTCTCTGATTCTTTGCTACCACCATCTGTTGCATCATCCCTCCGTCTTAGAGTTTGAGCCATTTTGCATTTGTCTTTAGGAACTCTCTCCCCCTTTTTGACATCATCAGGAATAAGTACAGATGTCAGCAATTCTAAAGATGCAGCAATAGAATCAATCTTTGTAGACATTACATCTTGATTGCTCTCAACTTTGCTTAGTCTCTGCTTGATTTCTACTTGATCCTTGATCATAGAGGAATATTGAGCTCTATCATTCTTCAAGGCCAATTCCTTAGCAACAATATCATTCCTCAGGCCTATGACAGCTTTGTGAGTCTCATCAAAGCGATTGTGCAAGGATTTAACTTGAACAATTGTAGCCTTCAAATTTGTCAACAGCTCAGGATTTGAAATTTCTTTAGCAGATTTTGTCACAAAGTCAGTAGCCCTGTTAGCAGGAAAAATAAAGTCTGCCCCTGACCAATTTGCAAAGTACATCTCCCTATAATGAGCTTCAGTTGCATGTTGATTTTCCTTGACAGACTCTGCAGTAGGATCCCTTAGAAAAGGTATTGAGTCATGGTCATCAGAGTCTGAAAGTGCAATATTTATCCCAGAGTTTGCATGATCAGAATTTACAGAAGTGTGATCATCACTGTCAGAAACAACTCTGTCTTCATCAACATTTTCTGCTATAGGCTCTGCAGCTTCGTCAACTATATTCTCTGTAGTAACTTCAACAACTTTCTCTGTAGCAGCATCAAGGATTTTCTCAGAAGAAACTGTTCTTGTTGCCTGATCAACCTCTTCACCTGTTTCAAGAACCTGATGAGTAACAGAGATAATCTCTGTATGAGTAGCCAAAGACTCATCCATAACCACTGTTGGTTGATCAGCTGCCACATCCTCTGTATCACCAACACTGCCCAACTCCTCAAAAGTGGCAGTAGGATGTGCTTCAAAATTCATGTCCAAAGGATCAACAAAGTTATCAACATCATCATGTGCAGCATCTGCTCTGACATTAACAACATCATTGTCTTCAACCAACTCATCAACATTTACTCTTTCCTCTGTAGGCACAGTAGCTTCAACAACATCATTCTGAGTAACTTCAATATTGACATCAGCCTCCTGAGTAACAACATCAGGAGCTTCATTCTGTTCAGCTTCAGGAACAGCTTCAGTATCTAACTCATCAAAAAGATAGTCAGCTACCAATCTTCTTCTTCTTTGATGCGGAGTTTCAGTATCTTCCTCATCATCGGAACGTGGTCTCTTTGCTCTTCTCTTCTTAGATGGACCAACAGACTTTGGCACAGAAGATTTTGACACTCCAACCTCAGTAGCTGGCTTAACAGTCTTTGCAGGCTGCACTAATGCAGGCAGTAAGAGATCACCTACATGACCCTTCTTCACATCTTTGTTCACAAGATCAGAGAATATACGTTTGTGTAATTTAAAACACGGAATGACATCTGCATCAATAATATCTACCCCACTAACACAGGCAGAAAATAAAAGCTGACAGAATCTAACAAAGTAAACTACTCCCCTATTCTCAGTCATTTTCTCTCCTACGTTACTTAAAACAAGTCTACCAAAATCAAAATTGTTACCATAGAGAAGAGAATACCCTATTTGTAGACTGTCAGTGGGTATTGCATCCCAGTTTGTGCACTTCTTCCCGAACGTTCTTGTTATAAAGTCGAAGAAAAAGCTCCACTCCTTCCTCAAGAACGGTCCCTTCAATTGACCTATCTTGTCCAAAGATCCACCATAACCTATCTCCCTCATCATCCTCAGCAACTCAGCATCACCAACAGCAATGGTGTAAGCAGTATGTTCACCAAAGCCCATAGCAACACGTACCGTACCAGGAGTAATTACATACTCTGTTTCTTGAAACTCGAAAAGAATAGATGGCGTTCCAGAATCACCACCATCATCATAGATACCAGACTCCCAGAAGCTTTTGATTTGAAACCCAGAAAAGCCTCTCTGGTTCTACAAGAGCACGCCCAATTGGAGATCAAATGAAATGCCTTCGGTGCGTTCTTATTAACCAATGGAGCAGCATAATTATTAGGAACGAATTCAAGCCCAGAAGATACAAAAGCAGTAGAACCCATTAGTACGATTTAGAAATAAGCAGAGAATGACTTAGAGAATATTTGAGAGTGTTTGCAGTAAGAGTGTTTGTGAAAATGTGTGTGTGACAGTAAAGTGTGAATTGGAGTAAGTTGTGAAAAGTTCAAACGAGTTTGTGTATTGTATATTAATACAAAAGAAAGAATTAAAAACTGAACAGTTTCTAATCAATACACACAACTGTCTTACTCCGTGAAACGTGTAAGTGGGACACGTGGCACACATGCAATGACTGACAGCAGTAATTGGCAGTTTCCAATACGCATGCGCAGTAAAAAGAGCAATAATTACCGCCTCTTACATTTTCCTAGACACTCAACCTCTCTCCTCTGTTTAATACACTTTTGAACTGTTGTCCAATCATACTCTTTTGAATGTTCAAAACAGATGTCTTTCCTCAAAATCATAATATGTCTGAAACAAACAAAAAAATTTATTTTAATCATCAGAGATTAAAATTAAATTACCTCGGCGTAGAGTACACAGTTCATCAGTGTTTACCAATCCTCCTCCTTTATTCATAAACTCTTTTCACAAACTGTACAAGTGTGAATATTTGTGTGTGACTTAGCAGAGTTTACTGAATATAAATATTTAGAGCATCTCAAAGTGCATAAAATCCACAAAATAAATCAGTAAAAACTGGTTGCCCAAACTCTCATACACAAACAAAATCTGATGTCATCTAAACTCTGTACTTATAAATTTATTATTTTCACCCCCTTCGAATTTTATTTTATTTTTAATTATTTTTCCAATAATCAGTGGTTGGCACTAGTCACCAAAAATCAAAAATTTTAGCCCTTATTTCATACAATAAGTTCCTGGGTCTTCCTAGGCACAACATGATCTCAAAGGAATTTGTGCATATTTTTGCATCTTTTGATATGAGGATGAAATATTAGCAACTAATTATCAGAGTTTAGACTTTCATCAGTTAACACAATTAATTTATGAGAGAAAGTGCAAACAGCCAATACAGACTCAGTGTATAGGATCAATAAACAAAGAGATGCTGTAAATATAGAGACAGTATCATGCTGTGTGAAAGTTTTTGCACATTTTGAAATCAGAATTTATATCACTCAGAAGGATTCATGATTACTTACTGAGAATCATGATTCATACAATTTTCTTCATCGGTCCTTATGTTTCAGACAAAATCACAATCAGAGTTTAACTGACAGAGTATGACTGACACATTATGTCTAACAGAGTATGATTTCAGAATTTGACAAACTGGTATGAATGACAGTAAACATATGCAAAGAAACATGAGCACCAAATCACAGAAGTATAGATTTTGAGTCTAACCAGTATCTCTAGTCAAAACCAGAGACCATTCCAAGTTCATTTACCAGTCTTGCAAAGGTAGCTTCACTCAAAGGCTTGGTGAAGATATCTACAAGCTGTTGGTCTGTAGACACAAAATGAAGCTCAATATTTCCTTCTTCCACATGTTCCCTGATAAAATGATACCTTATGCTGATGTGCTTGGTCATGGAGTGCTATACTGGATTACCTGTCATAGCAATAGCACTTTGATTATCACAGAAAATAGGTATTTTAGAGTACCTTAATCCATAATCCAGCAACTGATTCTTCATCCACAGAATCTGTGCACAACAGCTACCAGCAGCAATATACTCTGCTTCTGTAGTGGATGTGGAAATTGATTTTTGTTTCTTGCTGTACCAAGAAACTAATCTGTCACCTAGAAATTGACAGCTTCCACTGGTGCTTTTTCTGTCTATCTTACAGCCTGCAAAATCTGCATCAGAGTAACCAATTAATTTAAACTTTGATTCTCTAGGATACCACAAACCCAAGGTTATGGTTCCTTTGAGATATTTGAAAATCCTCTTCACAGCTGTTAGATGAGGCTCTCTGGGATCTGCCTGAAATCTTGCACAAAGACAAGTTGCATACATAATGTCAGGTCTACTTGTAGTCAGATAAAGAAGAGACCCTATCATGCCTCTGTAGTTTGTCATATCTACTGAAGTTCCTGTGTCTTTATCTAGCTTTGTTGCACTTGCCATAGGAGTTGTGGCAGATGAACTATCAAGCATACCAAATTTCTTGAGAAGATTTCTGGTATATTTTGCTTGATTGATAAAAATCCCATCATCGGTTTGCTTTACCTGCAAGCCTAGAAAATAACTAAGCTCTCCCATCATGCTCATTTGGTACCTGGACTGCATAAGCTTGGCAAATTTCTTACAGAGTTTGTCATTAGTAGACCCAAAGATTATATCATCCACATAGATTTGAACTAAAAGCAGATCATTACCAGTATTGAAATAGAACAAGGTTTTATCAATTGTACCTCTAGTGAACCCACTTTCTAAAAGAAATTGAGCCAGAGTTTCATACCATGCTCTAGGTGCTTGCTTTAGTCCATAAAGTGCTTTGTCAAGCCTGTAGACATAGTCTGGGTGCTTAGGGTCCACAAACCCTGGTGGTTGTTCAACAAACACTTCTTCTTCAAGTTTCCCATTGAGAAAAGCACTTTTCACATCCATCTGAAAGACTTTAAACTTCTTGTGAGCAGCATAGGCCAGAAAAATCCTTATTGCCTCCAATCTAGCAACTGGAGCAAAGGTTTCATCATAGTCAATTCCTTCCTGCTGTGAATGGCCTTTAGCCACAAGTCTAGCCTTATTCCTTATAATCACTCCATCACTGTCTGTTTTGTTTCTGAAAACCCACTTTGTACCAACAATAGATCTGTTCTTTGGTCTTGGTACAAGTGTCCAGACTTCATTCCTCTCAAATTCATTCAACTCCTCTTGCATTGCTGTTATCCCGTTAGCATCTTGAAGAGCTTCTTCCACTTTCTTGGGCTCTGTTTGAGATAAGAATGCATGATACAGACATTCATTTGTTGTTGCACTTCTTGTTCTCACACTTGCATTAGGATCTCCAATAATTAGATCAGGAGTATGAGCTTGTGTCCACCTTCTTGCTGTTGGAAAGTGGCTTCTTCCATTATTATTAGATCCTCCCCATTGATCCATGCTTTCCTGATTTTCTTCTTGACCATTTGCATTCTCTGAGGCTCCCCCTGAATTGGACTGTTCATTATCTGAACTTTCAGAGTTTGACCCAGAGTTTCTATTTGATTCTTCAGCTGACTCACTTTCAGAATTTGAATCATCATGTTGAGATGTTTCTGAAGTATCTTTATGCTCCCCCTCAACTGGTTCTCTATTTTGTTCTGTCAGAGAAATTCCCTCAGTGTTTACTAGTAGAGGTTCAGAGTATGCTTCGTCAGAGTTTGTTGGATATGCTTCATCAGAGTTTACGTGATCAGAGTTTAGATCTTCATTTTCAAAGCGAAGTTGATCATGATATTCTTCATCTTCTATTCCAGTTATTTTCTTGTCATCAAATGAAACATGTATAGATTCCATGATCACTTTAGTTCTCAGATTGTAGACTCTGAATGCTTTAGTTGACAGTGGGTATCCAACAAAAATTCCTTCATCAGCTTTTAAGTCAAACTTGGTCAACTGTTCAGGATGAGTTTTCAACACAAAGCATTTGCACCCGAAAATATGAAAATATTTCAGGTTTGGTTTCTTTTTCTTCACCATCTCATATGGTGTTTTCCCATGCTTATTGATCAGTGTTGCATTTTGAGTAAAACAAGCAGTTTGAACAGCTTCTGCCCAGAAATAAGTTGGCAATTTTGCTTCATCAAGCATTGTTCTGGCAGCTTCGATTAAAGTTCTGTTCTTTCTTTCAACTACACCATTTTGCTGTGGAGTTCCTGGTGCAGAAAATTCTTGCTTCACTCCTCTTTCTTTGCAAAATTCTTCCATTGTTAAATTTCTGAATTCAGTTCCATTATCACTCCTTATAATTTTCACTTTATACTGTGATCCTTTATCCAGTAACTTTACATGATCCATCAGAGTTAAGGCAGTTTCATCCTTCTTTGCTAGAAAGTACACCCAAGTGTATCTAGTATACTCATCAACTATGACTAGAGCATATTTCTTTCTGCCTAGAGACATTACATTTACTGGACCAAATAGATCACCATGAAGAAGATGATAATGATCCATAACTGAAGATTCAGACTTACTCTTGAAAGATGACTTCCTTTGCTTGGCCTTTTGACAAGAATCGCACAGACCATCTAAGCTGAGTATTGACTTTGGAATTCCCTTACAAGATCTTTTCGAATTAGCTCATTGATGTTGTTCAAGTTTAGGTGAGATAGCTTCTTATGCCATTTCCAGCTCTCTTCATTTGACATTTTTGCAGACAGACACACAGCTTTTCCTTCAGAGTTTGTTACCAAACTTGCTTCATAGATATTATTCCGTCTGTGTCCAACTAGAACAACTTTCCCTGTAGATTTGCTGATAACCTCACAGTATTGTTATTCCCAAATGACCTAACAGAATTGTAGAAGGGGGGGGGGTTGAATACAATTCTTGATATTTTCTTGAAACTAAAACACTTTATGAAATTAAACTGAACTGAATAAATAAAAACACAAGATATAAATAATTCAGTTGGATTGTTTGATGATCCAACTGAAGTGTTTTTATTGCGGAAATAATCTGTGATACAAATGTTCACAGCTGCTCAGTTACAATGTTGTAGAGAAGAATGCTCTCAAAAATAGCTAATACAATCTATTTGTTTTTCTTCTCTCTTTCTAAAGTGACTGCTACACTTGGTTATAAATCCCAAGTTTACAATTCTACATTTGGTTAAACTAAAGAATAATAGAAGTAACCATCAGTAGCTTGCTTTTCATTCCTTTTGTCCAATGGTCCTTGGAGATCTTTGCTTTTGTCTTCATGCTCATTATAATCATTCCCAAGCGCCTTATTGGAAATTGGAATGTTTCCTTATTTCCAGTAACCACTTTGATGGTTTCCAATGCAAAGTACACTTCCATATCTCCTTTTAGATCTGTTCAGTAAACTGTCACTATCACTTTGTCAACTGTTCAAAAAGCAACATTGATTCGTTGATAGCAAGGAGATGTGTTTCGTTGATAGCTTCATTCTTCATTCCGTTGATGGTGTTTCCCTCGTTTCGTTGATGGGTAAACTCCATACCGTTGACAGAGTAATCTTCATACCGTTGACATGTCTTCACTTAGGCAGAATTACAAGGCATAACATATTTACAATTAACCAACCTATTTTGCCTATCTAGTACATAGTCAACATGACTTAGAAAACCTATCTAAAACATATAATAGAATGCCTATCATACTGTGAAGTATTGTACAATGCAATTGCTACAACACTCATTTCGTTGATGAGCTTCCTGTCAACGAAACACTGCTAAGCATGCTATTTCGTTGACAGCTACAAAATTGACTTTACACAAATTCTACTAAGTGTTTTATGCTTATCATCAAGAACAACATATTCCTAACAATCTCCCCCAATTTATGACTGATAGAATAACAGCCATAAATCAAGAGACTTGATGATAACAAAAACACTCAGATACATCATAAATTACAAAAGTAGAAAATGTATTAAGCTTCAAAACTTTATAGACAAAATATAAGACTTACAAGACTAATGCCCACAAGTGCTCCTCTAGTCTGAGCAAATGTTTCATCTGTGACTTCTTTGTGGCATAGTCTTCTTCCCTCTCTTGGAGTTGTTTTCCTCAATCTGGACCTGTAGTCTTCTGTAGAAGATTTTCTCCTCTTCATCTTGATCACCAAGCTTGGATTGCATCAGCTTTAGAGTTTGATTAGATGCCTTCTCCAGCTGGTCTTCCATTCTGAAGAATCTTCTGCAATTGTCCTTGTCCTTAAACTCCATCATCCAATAAGGTTGAAGATGGATTTTCTTTCCTGTTGAGGGAACTCTAAGTATCCTTGGAAGAGCCTCAGGCTTGTTCCAGCTAGCCTTTAACTGACAGATTTTGGAGACCACCTCAGACTTGGCTGTTTTGGTGAAACCGAAGTCCTTTTTCAAGCATCTAAACACTGAGAGTAGTGTTTGATAATCTTCTCCTAAAATTCTGTAGAGAGGCCACACTTGTTCTCTACCACCCTTGAATGTGAACACTAGTCTTTCAGGCAACTTTTGAGAAGCTGCAATTCCCCTTACTTCCACCAGGTTGTCTAAGTCAAGATGTAGACTGGATTCTTCCCTGATGTCAGCAATGTACATGCAGTCCTCTGGGTTTGAAGGGGGTTTTTGAGATTGTGGCTTTCTCACAAAAACAGGCTTTGCTTTGACAGGCCTCTTCTTTGTCTTCATTGGTTGGTCCTTTTCTAACAGGAACTTTGGAAAGTATGCCTCATCAAAATCAATTGGTTCCTCTTTTGGCATGATTGGTTGATCATGAAAATTGACAGGATGTGCAGGATCACAGGCCAACTTTCCCTCAAAAACTGGATTAGCAATTGTTGGAGGTGCAATAGGTATAGAAGAGTCTGATGCAGTACTCTGAGAATCAGCACTCTCAAAGTCTATGTTTCTCCTAGCTCTCTCTTTGGGTTGCCTTGTGCTCTTCTTTGAACTCCTTTCCTCTCTAGTGCTTTCCTCTTGCTTCCTTTCTTCTTCATCTAGAGCTTGAGCTACTGCAAGAGCTTGCATAGCTGCTCTTTTTGATTCCTCAGCCTTGGCTTCAGCAAAGTTTGGATGACCAGCCCAAACACATATTTGTTGTCCATTCCTGTAGACAATTGCCCTTTGCTTCCTTATCTCATAATCATTACTTTCCTTGCTTTTTGTGATGAGTAGACCAAGAAGCTTGTGCTCATCTGGATAAGGTGCAGGATAGAAAGTCCTTGCTATGTTTTTGTCCTTTGGTTTAGCAGGGGACTTGGGAGATAGGCTTCTTTGAATTGTAGCTTGTTCCACATCCCTAATGCATGAAGTTTGTCCTTTTTCCTTCCTTGGTCCTTGAGTGACTCCATGTAGAAGGGGCTCTTGGTGATAGAAAGAATTTGTCTGTGGCTCCCATTCCGTTGATGCTAGTGCCATGGCATTCGTTGATGGCTGTTCCGTTGATGGATTTGAGTCCTTATCTTCAGTAATCTTCTTGAACTTTGCTTCTATGTTGGACCAATGTTCTTTGATTTGTTCTGCAAGTCTCATCCTCATAGAAGCTTCTTGTATAAGGTCAATACCATCCTTTTGCTGCTTGCCAAGCTCCCCCATTGCTAATGGCTCCTTTGGTAGGGAAATGGCTGGGACCATAACCTTGGTAATCTGAATGTCTAGCTCCTTAGATTTCTCCCCCTTTTTGTTATCATCAAAAGAGATGGCTGGGAGTCCTTGAGCTGCCACTAGCTGGGCCAATAGTTGAGTTTGTTTCTCCTGTTCCTTTTGCATCTGTGATAGAGTGGCTTCCACCTTGTCCACTCTAGAAGAGAGAGTCTTCAAGGAGGAATCCACTTCAGGTTCTTTAGAGAAAAACCTGTTCATCCTGGACACAGTGAGAAGAGGAAGCTTTTCATCTAGCCTCCTATCATTAGCAGCCCTAAGGTTGCTGATTGAATCCTTGATCTCTGTAGCCTCAATCCTTGTCTGCAACATTTGTAGCCTTTGAATTTCCAGAGAATCCATTATGGCTTTGTAGAATTTCTTGTCCCTTGCTCCTGCAGACTCATGAGCTAGATATGCTTCTTTGTACTGCCTTGTGATAGCAGCATCCAAATTGCTTCTACCATGCATATCTTGAGAAAGCCAGTTTGGTGTAGGAGGCACCACAGAAGTCCCAGTCTGTGCAGTAGTGGCCACCTGTAGAGTGTCACCAAAGCTATCCTCATTATCAGAAAAATCAAAGTCTCCACTTGCTTCAGCTCCTGGAGGTAGATTGGTCAAGGCATCCTTTGCTCTTTGCATTGATGCAGTTGTGTGAATTAGTTGTAGTGACCTCTCTGCCTCCACATTGCCCTGTTGAGCCAAAATTTGATAGGCTGACACAGGATGAGTAAAGGTCTCAGGATCCAGGGAAATACTATCCAGAGTTTGCTGATAAACCTCTTGGAAAGTAAGTTCCCTTTCTCCCTCACTGACCTCCATTAACTCATTAGCAATGGCTGCTTCCATCCTTATTTCTCCTGTAGTCCCTTCTCTCTCTCCACTCTGTTCTTGCATCATGGGCTCCCCATGGCTCACACCTCTCACACCCTCACCTTCACCTTCTAAGGTGGAACTCTCAATCTCTCCTTTTGCCTGGCTGGAAGAAATAGCCAGCCTCTCACTCACATTCTCTCCTTTTGCCTGGCTGCAAGCCAGCCTCTCAGTTTCACTCCCTCTCAGTCCTAGAAGTGTCTCAACTACCACTAGATCATCTGCACTAGTTGTGGGAACAACTTGATTTTCAATTAAAGGTGCAGAGTGAACTATCAACGGAATGGTAGTTTGAACTGTCAACGGTATGGATACCGTTGATGGAGAAACACTTGTCAACGAAATAGACTGTTTCGTTGATGAAGTCAAGAAAGCACTTTGAGAATGAGAAATTACAGTAGAGTCTGTGGTGATTGATTTTAGAGATTGGTCCACAGATCCCCTTGCAATTTCAGGAAAAATTGGTTGATGGCCCAACAAATCACTTAGCAAGTGATGGCCACCAGCTTCAGAGTGGGGCTTCTCCAAGATTAGAGTTGGAGAATCAGGAATAGATGTATGGATCATGTCCACATCCAAAGATTGAGTTGGTGAATTTGATGGAGATAATTCAAGATTGATGTTTAGAGAAGAGGACTGTAACCCCAGAGAAATGATAGGGGTTACATCAAACTGAATTTGAGAAACTGGAAGTGTTGCTTCCAGTGTGTGTGCACCCTGTGTACCCTTGGACTTTTGCTTCACTCTCCTTTGGTATTGGGAAAATGTAGACTTTGGGCTTGAAGTGTCCCTTACCCTTTTGGACTGTACTCTAGGAGGAGAGCTTGTTTCAATAATCACATCCTTTTGGGAGGATGCAATTAGACTTGTGTTTAAATCCATGTTACTCATTGTGCCTTGTTGGGAAGACACAATGGGGCTTGGCTGGTACACACTAACCTGTCCTTCCTTATCCTTGGGGTTTCTTTGATGTTCACCCCTTCCCTCACCTCTCACAACTCCAGACTCACTCCCCTTAGGTTGTGTGGTAGTTTTTACAACAGGTGCCTTTTGAGAAGCACCTGAGGTTGGCTTGGAGGATTTCTTTGTTTTTGGTTTTGTTGCTAGGGTAGGAGCCTGTTGGGTCACAGCTACAGACTCCATAGCAACATTGGAAGGTAAAACAGTAGAGGTGTTAGCTACACTAACAGGGATAGTAGTAGTTACCTCAATGATTGGCAGATACACCACTGGAACATCACCATTGTGGTTCAGCCTCAGTATGTCTGTCAATACTCTCTTTTCTTGCACAAAGCACTCGAACCTGGCATTAGGGTTAGAGATAACTAATGGTGCTGGACTAACATGGTTAGCCAACATCATCAGAAACCTAGCATAATAGATATTTTTCTTCCTATTTGCTTTGTCACCCAACTTAGCACCAATTTCATACATAAGTTGGGTGCTAAAGTTGTGATATCTATCATTTAGAAGCATGGTTAGGAGAATTAACATAGAGTTAGTTAATGCATCAAAATTACTAATCTTTCCAGAAAAGACCTTAATGAATGCATCAGCTAAATAACTGTATTCCCTAACCAAACCTCTCCTAATTATTCTACCCAGATTATCAGTAGGCAAAGAGTAGTTTATAGAATTTAACATGGTAGTTATTTCAGTGTTAGTAGGCAAAGCATCACAGTTATTATCAGGAATATGTAAACATGCTTGCAAAACATCAGAATTAACTATGTACTCATTACCTTGAAGAGTGAATTTTAGTGTGCAGTGTGTTCCACTATACTCACATGAGGTCCAAATTTCCTCGATTATCTCATTGTAGAGTGGTGTAGAGTGAAACATTGCATAGCTCAACTTGCAATTCTTCATGAAATCCATCATTTTGAAGAACAGTCTGTTCGGGTTTTCCTTGACAACAAAAGGGATGGAGTTGTTCTTCTCATAGATGAACCCTCCAGCAGACATAAGCTTGACTATAGGTGCCATTGTTGATTAAAGGAAAGCTTCGAACTGAATTGCTTGTTAGAGAGAAGAAGAGAGAAAAAACCTTTGGAATTTTTGAGAACAGGTAAAAAGAAATAATGAAAATAAAATTTCTTAAATACTCCCCCAAAAATTCTCAGAAAATGAATCCAATAATAAATGTAAATTACTGGATTGGCTTAAAAATATAACCGTTACTCTTAAAGTATTACCATGATTTATACTTACAGGGGTGTATGCATAGATCGTGGTAAAAGACGTGTCAATTTTTTAACGGTTCAGATTAAAAGCGCTTTATATCAACGAATCAGAATTGGGCGTTTAAGGTCCTGTCTATTTCGTTGATAAAACTGCGTTTCGTTGATACAAAAGAACTATCAACGAAACACCCAGAAAAAGTGCTAAGACTGTCAACGAAATGGTGCATTCCGTTGGCATAGTAATTTTGACTTAGACAAAATTTTACCTTTTCCTGAGAAGATTCATTCACAGAAAAACATAGCAAATTTCTGGCTGCATTTTAACTTGCAAATATCTCAAAAATAATTAAGAGAAATTTAGCATACCTAGCTCACTTACTAATCTTGAGAATGTTGATTCATCAAGTGGCTTGGTAAAGATGTCTGCAAGTTGTTGTTCACTTGGAACAAAATGTAACTCCACAGTACCATTCATAACATGTTCTCTAATGAAATGGTACTTGATGTCAATGTGCTTGGTCCTTGAATGCTGCACTGGATTCTCAGTAATGGCAATGGCACTAGTGTTGTCACAGAAAATAGGAATTTTCTCAACTCTTAATCCATAATCAAGTAGTTGGTTTTTCATCCATAAAATCTGTGCACAACAACTTCCAGCTGCAATATACTCAGCCTCAGCTGTGGAGGTAGAAACTGAGTTTTGTTTCTTGCTGAACCATGACACAAGCTTGTTTCCTAGGAATTGACAGGTTCCAGTTGTACTTTTCCTGTCAATTTTACATCCTGCAAAATCTGCATCTGAATAACCAATTAGTTCAAAACCAGATTCTCTAGGATACCAAATGCCAAGGTTTGGTGTTCCTTTGAGATATCTGAAAATTCTTTTAATAGCAACTAAATGGGATTCTCTAGGATCAGCCTGAAATCTAGCACATAGACATGTAGCAAACATAATATCAGGTCTACTAGCTGTTAAATATAAAAGTGAGCCTACCATGCCTCTGTAACTTGAAATGTCCACAGATTTTTCCTTAGTATTCAATTCAAGTTTGGTGGCAGTAGGCATGGGAGTTTTGGCAGGAGAGCATTCCATTAGGTTAAACTTCTTTAATAAATCATGAATGTATTTTGTTTGACTAATGAAAATGCCTTCATTAACTTGCTTTACTTGAAGACCAAGAAAGTAAGTTAATTCTCCCATCATGCTCATTTCATACTTACTTTGCATAAGCTTGGCAAACTTTTGACAAAGTTTCACATCTGTAGACCCAAAGATTATATCATCTACATAAATTTGAACAAGTAAAGTAGAGCCATTTACAACCCTGTGAAAAAGAGTTTTATCTACAGTACCTCTAGTGAAATGATTCTCAAGGAGGAACTGTGAGAGAGTGTCATACCAGGCTCTAGGTGCTTGTTTCAAACCATAGAGTGCTTTGAGAAGGAAGTACACATAGTCTGGAAAATCATCATCTTCAAAACCAGGAGGTTGACTTACATACACCTCCTCTTCCAATTCCCCATTCAGAAAAGCACTCTTCACATCCATTTGATAGACCTTGAAATTGGCATGGGCTGCATAGGCTAGGAAAATCCTTATTGCTTCTAGTCTTGCAACAGGAGCAAAGGTTTCATCAAAATCAATTCCTTCTTCCTGTGAATAGCCTTTTGCAACCAATCTAGCTTTGTTCCTTGTGACTATGCCATTTTCATCCATCTTGTTTCTGAACACCCACTTTGTGCCTATAACACTCCTGTCATTAGGCCTGGGCACCAGCTTCCAAACATTGTTTCTCTCAAATTGGTTTAGCTCTTCTTGCATGGCTAAAACCCAATCTGGATCTAGAAGTGCATCCTCAACTTTCTTTGGCTCATCTTGAGACAGAAAGCTACTATATAGACATTCTTCTTGAGTTGCTCTTCTAGTTTGGACTTTTGAAGAGACATCACCTATAATAAGTTCAAAGGGATGATCTTTAGTCCATTTCCTTGAGGGAGGTAGATTTGCTCTTGAAGACGTAGCTTCATGATCATGATTGCCTTGATTGGATATTTGTCCTTGAGAAACTCCCCCTGAGTTTGTTGTCCCTAAGTGATCACTTCTAGAAGTATTCCTATGACTATCAACGGTATGACCGTTTTGGCTGTCAACGAAACGCTCATTCTGACTGTCAACGAATCCACCATCATGACTGTCAACGAAATGACCATTTGGTCTGCTAGCTGCTATCCTTTTTAACCGTAATGCAGCAATTTCATCTTCACTGCTGCTTTCATCTGTGCTAGATACAACAACTTTAGGCTGTTTCTCAGTAGCCTTATCATGATTCACTTGATCTCCTTCCTTATTTTCAAAAGAAAGACTTTCATGGAAACCTTCATCACAGAGACCTTGGATTTTGAGATCATCAAAAACAACATGTACAGATTCCATAACAATGTTGATTCTGAGATTATAGACCCTGTAAGCTTTCCCTGCTGCATATCCCACAAATATTGCTTCATCTGCCTTTGCTTCAAATTTCCCCAAATGCTCAGCTTGATTTCTCAGAACAAAGCACTTGCATCCAAAGACATGAAGAAAATCCAATAGTGGCTTCTTTCTTTTGAGTAACTGATAAGGGGTCATTCCTTTGGCCTGATTAATCAAAGAAATATTTTGAGTAAAGCAAGCTGTGTTAACTGCCTCAGCCCAAAAATATGTAGGTAACTTTGATTCATCTAGCATTGTCCTTGCAGCTTCAATAAGTGTTCTGTTTTTCCTTTCAACTACACCATTTTGCTGTGGTGTTCTTGCTGCTGAAAACTCATGCAAAATACCATTTTCTTCACAGAACACCTTCATGCTTGAATTCTTGAATTCTGTCCCATTGTCACTCCTAATCCTTCTTACTTTGAAATCAGGATGATTGCTTACCATCTTGATGTGATTGATAATGATTTCACTTGCCTCATCTTTAGAGTGCAAAAAGAAAGTCCATGTAAATCTAGAAAAATCATCAACAATCACAAGACAGTATTTCTTCTTTGAGATGGACATAACATTTACAGGGCCAAATAGGTCCATATGAAGCAATTCAAGCTGCTGGACAATTGATGACTCTGTCTTGCTTTTGAATGATGCCTTCTTCTGTTTTCCCTTTTGACAGGCATCACACAAACCATCCTTGGAGAACTCCACCTGTGGAATTCCTCTAGCAAGATCTTTCCTCACCAAATCATTCATAACTTTGAAATTCAGATGGGATAACTTCTTGTGCCATAACCAACTTTCATCCTTGCTTGCCTTGCTGAAAAGACAAGTGATGGTGTCTGAACTTGTGCTACTAAAGTCAGCAATGTACACATTCCCCCTTCTGAATCCAGTCATTACCACATTGTTGTTTCCTCCTTTAGAAACAACACAGGCTTCTCTAGAAAAAGTAACTAAAAATCCTTTGTCACAAAGTTGGCTGATACTAAGCAAGTTGTGCTTAAGACCATCCACCAATGCAACCTCATCTATGATGACATTCTCTTTTGAAATCAAGCCATATCCCTTTGTGTAGCCTTTGCTGTCATCTCCAAAAGCAATACAAGGGCCAGCTCTTTCCTGAAACTCTGTGAGCAGGGTAGAATCACCAGTCATGTGTCTTGAACAACCACTATCCAAGTACCAAAGATTCCTTTTGTCTCCCTGCACACAATAAAACCAAATCAAGTCGATTTTGGTACCCAAGTTTCCTTGGGTCCTGTCTTGTTAGCCTTTGCATTCCCTTTTGTACCATTTTTCACTTTGGGCTCAGATTGATTCAAATCAATCTTTACCCTTGGTGTTGATTTCTGAGGGTTGCTCATATTTTCATTCATAGCATGCATAGTTGGAGGAACAATCATGTTATTCATGTTCCATGGCATTTGTGGCATGTTAAACATATTCATGTAAGGATTAGACACAAATGGCATGCTAGCATATGGATTCTGAAATTGTGCATATGGAGCAAACATGTTAGACATAACAGGCATTGTAGGCATGGAACTGTTCATTGCAGGCTTGGGCATTCTCACATTAGGAGTTTTCTTAACAGATTTGCAGTTAGTAGACAAATGACTAACACTTCCACAATTAACACATGTCTTTCTAGGAGCATATTTATCAGGTGTGTAATTGTTGTGTTTGTTAATTCCTACTTTGCCATTCCTGTTATTCTTTTTATTTCCCTTAGCCTCATTATGAACTTTCTCTACCTTGTCTTTCAATTGCTTGTTAGACAAGTGACCTACATTAGCTCTCTCAACAGGCTTCTCAATTTTCTTTAAAATACTAGACTCACCTTGAACAAAGTTCTTGGTGACAGGACCATACTTGTCATTAAGTCTAGTGAGTTTATCTTTTCTTTTGTCTGTCAACGAAACAGCCTGATCGGTTGATGGTTCATGTGTCAACGAAACATTGCATTCCGTTGACATATCAACCTTCAACAAATGATCATTGTTGTTTGTTGACTCTGTTCCTGATTCTAAGGTTTCACCAACATACCCTAGCTTCTCTTTGTTCCTTTCCCATGATTGCTCACAGAAGGATTCCACGCCTTGAACATTAATTATGTTGGTAGCAACATTCCTGGCATCCTTCCATTTTGCAATCACACTTTGTTCTATCTCAAGTTGTGTTCTAAGAATTTCTTCCCTTTGTAACACGTTCTCAAGTTCCTTCTTAGCATCCCTACTAACACATCTCATTTTCTCAAATTCAATGAGCTGTGCTTCTAACATTGCATTCCTATCACTTAAGAGCAGATTGGTCTCTTTTATTCTTGAATTCTATTTAGTAAGTGATTTAAGAGTAACACGCAAATTATATAATACAGTAGACATTTCATTTACTGCATTGTCGCATTCCTCTTTAGAAAGCTCAGAAAGATTAGTAATTGTTACCTGGTTGCTTGAGGAACTTGCTTCCTGCTCATGATTGTCAGCCATAAGAGCCAAGTTGACATACTCAACATCATCATCAGAATCTTCACCATTACCAGCCCAATCATACTCCTGAGACATGAAAGCCTTTTCTTTTTGTTTGAGAAGTTCAAAGTATTTCTTTTTATAATCAACAGGCTCAAATTTCCTGTTGCCCTTCTCAACCTTGGGCTTTCTGCAGTCTCCAGCAAAGTGACCAAGCATTCCACAATTGAAACATTTTGACTTAGACTTTTCAATCCAGTTTGTTTTGCTAGGTTGAAAGTCTCTTCTTGGTGGCCTTGCTTCTGAGTTTCTTTTGAACTTGAACTTAGAGAATTTTCTAGACAGAAAAGCAATGTGTTCATCAATCTCATCTAAGTCCTCCAAGTTGGCTGGTTCTGATTCTTCTTCTTCTGTCATCTTGTCTTTACCCTTGCTAACATCACTCCTACAACTAGATCGACTAGTTGTGGCCTTTGCAGCTTCTTTATTGTCATCTTCAAGTTGGTTCACTGATGCAATCAATGCAATAGATCCACCCTTCTTCTGTACCTTTTCAATTTCTTCATCTTGCTCCATTTCCAGCTCATAAGTCTTCAAGGTTCCATACAGCCTTTCAAGAGTGTAGTCTTTGTACTCTTGAGTGTTTCTGAGAGAAACAGTCATAGGCTTCCATTCTTTTGGAAGAGCTCTAAGAAATTTAAGGTTTGAATTCTTGGTTTGATAGATCCTCCCATACAACTTTAATCCATTCAAAAGCTTTTGAAACCTACTGAACGTGTCATTTAGGGTTTCACCAGCTTTAAAATGAAAATGCTCATATTGTTGTATAAGGAGTTGCATTTTATTTTCCCTGACTTGCTCAGTTCCTTCACAGAGTGTTCTAACAGTATCCCATACTTCCTTAGAGGTTGTACAGTTGATAACATTGTCAAACATCTCTTGCTCCAAACCATTAAACAGAATGTTCATGGTCCTTTTGTCTTTATGAACTTCTGCAATATCTTCAACAGTCCATTCTGAGACAGTTTTTGGAATCTCTACATCAGGTGCATCATCTGGCAGTCCAACTCTAGAGTCAAGCTTCATGGGAACGTGTGGACCTTTCTCAATGCAGTCTACATACCTCTCATCCATAGACATGAGATGTAAATGCATCTTTACTTTCCAGTGAAAGTAATTGTCTTTATCAAGAACTGGTATCTTCACACCTGCATCCTTCTTCACCATGGTTTCTGTTTTTGGTCTTGATCTTTAAACTCCTTGTATGTTAGAAGCTTGCTCTGATACCAATTGTTATTCCCAAATGACCTAACAGAATTGTAGAAGGGGGGGGGTTGAATACAATTCTTGATATTTTCTTGAAACTAAAACACTTTATGAAATTAAACTGAACTGAATAAATAAAAACACAAGATATAAATAATTCAGTTGGATTGTTTGATGATCCAACTGAAGTGTTTTTATTGCGGAAATAATCTGTGATACAAATGTTCACAGCTGCTCAGTTACAATGTTGTAGAGAAGAATGCTCTCAAAAATAGCTAATACAATCTATTTGTTTTTCTTCTCTCTTTCTAAAGTGACTGCTACACTTGGTTATAAATCCCAAGTTTACAATTCTACATTTGGTTAAACTAAAGAATAATAGAAGTAACCATCAGTAGCTTGCTTTTCATTCCTTTTGTCCAATGGTCCTTGGAGATCTTTGCTTTTGTCTTCATGCTCATTATAATCATTCCCAAGCGCCTTATTGGAAATTGGAATGTTTCCTTATTTCCAGTAACCACTTTGATGGTTTCCAATGCAAAGTACACTTCCATATCTCCTTTTAGATCTGTTCAGTAAACTGTCACTATCACTTTGTCAACTGTTCAAAAAGCAACATTGATTCGTTGATAGCAAGGAGATGTGTTTCGTTGATAGCTTCATTCTTCATTCCGTTGATGGTGTTTCCCTCGTTTCGTTGATGGGTAAACTCCATACCGTTGACAGAGTAATCTTCATACCGTTGACATGTCTTCACTTAGGCAGAATTACAAGGCATAACATATTTACAATTAACCAACCTATTTTGCCTATCTAGTACATAGTCAACATGACTTAGAAAACCTATCTAAAACATATAATAGAATGCCTATCATACTGTGAAGTATTGTACAATGCAATTGCTACAACACTCATTTCGTTGATGAGCTTCCTGTCAACGAAACACTGCTAAGCATGCTATTTCGTTGACAGCTACAAAATTGACTTTACACAAATTCTACTAAGTGTTTTATGCTTATCATCAAGAACAACATATTCCTAACAAGTATTCAGGTTGAAAATCTACATGGTAACCTCTGTCACAGATTTGACTCATAGATAGCAAGTCATGCTTGAGTCCTAGGACTAGAGCTACATTTGTGATGATGACACTTCCAAGATTTATATTGCCATATCCTATAGTACATCCTATGTTGCCATCTCCATAGGAAACTTTTGGGTCAGCCTTCTCCTCATAGTCTGATAACAGGGCTTTATTTCCAGTCATGTGTCCTGAACATCCACTGTCCAAGACTAGGGTACTTTCCCTTATGCCCTGCAATCACAAACAATTACAAAGAGTTAGATTTAAGGATCCAGACTTGCTTGGATCCTTTGGCTTTCTTAATATAATTAGCTTTTGCAGCGGAATTCTTATCTACAGAGTTTAAGCTAACTGTATCAGAGTTTGCACTATCAGAATTTACACTTGCAGAATCAACTTTAACTCATTTCAAATTGGGCTTCAACTCATAATAATTGTGATAAATAGCATGATAATTCTTGCAAGTATAAATAGAATGCCAAGTACTCCCACAGTGAGTGCATAAAGTCTGTGGTCTAACCCTAACATATTCATTCTTAACTCCAGACTTGGAGGGTAAAGAATTAATATCTTTATTCTTGGAGTATCAGTAATAGGGAAATGATTATTACTTCTGTTAATGCCTAATTTTCCATTTCTGTTCTTCCTGGACACTTTCTGTTTTTCAACAGACTTTACCTCTTTGAGCTTATACTTGAATTGTTTCTCTGTCATTAAACCAACATTCACCTGTTTAACACAAGTTTTTACTGATTCTTTCTTAACAACTTCTTTTTCAAGTACAGAGTTTTGATTACTGGATTCAGGAACAAATTTCATAGGTTTAAGTTGTGTTTTAACTTTAACTTTATCTTTAAACCTAAGTTCATCTTCCTCACAGTAACCTAACCCAACTGTATCTGTTTGAAAAACTTGATGTGTGTCTTTACTAGAGTTTGTCCAAGTTTTAATTACCTTCCTTTCTTTTTCTAAATCAGATTCTAGTTCCCTAAATTTCTTAAGCAACTCCTGTTCAACATAAACAGCATCATCTCTTTCCTTTTGAACTTGTTGCATATTAACAAGTTCTTCTTCAAGAAATTTATTTCTCTCTCTAAGATTTAGATTCTCAGATTTAATTCTCTCATTCTCTAAAGTCTGATCTCTGTAACTAACATGTATGCTTTTAAGATAAATTCTCAATTCAGATATATTATCAGTATCATAAGCATAAGTTGTTAGGGGTACCTTATTTTCAGATGTTTCAGATTCATCTTCAACTGTTGCCATGAGAGCAAAGCTGACATCTTCATCAGAATCTGAAGTGTCTGCCCAGTCTTTTCCTTTAGTGATGAGTGCTTTTCCAGTCTTTCCTTTCTTGCATTCTGGAGCATAATGACCCATCTCTTTACACTTGTAGCACTGGATCTCAGACTTGTCTTTCTTTCCATACTTGGTATCCTTTCCTTCAGACTTTCTGAAACTCTTTCTTTCAGAGTTTGAATCTTTCCTTGAGAATCTTTTTCCCTTCTTGAAGTTCTTGAAACCCATCTTCTTGAAGGTTTTCACCATCAAAGCAGCCATTTGCATCATTTGTTCTTCATCATCCTCAGATTCAGAAGAAGCATCAGTGTTTGAGTCATCATCAGAGTTTGATGACTCATTTTCAGAGTTTATGACCAAAGCTTTTCCCTTAGCTTTCTTCTTTGATGTTTCTTTCTTCATGAGTTTTTCTTCAACTTTGAGAGCAAAAGATTTTGTCTTCTTTTCAGATCTTTTGTTTCTTTGTTCTATCTCAAGTTCATGAGTTTTAAGCAACCCATAAATTTCATCAAGATCTGTTTCTGTAAGATCATAATTATCTCTTATTGTTGTTGTCTTTAAATCCCATATTTCAGGTAGAGATAGTACAAACTTGAGATTTTACTCTTCAAGATCATATTCTTTATCAACCAGAGACAAATCATTCAACAGTTTACAGAATCTGTCATATGTATCAGTCAAAGTTTCATCAGATCTTGAGTCAAAGTGTTCATACTCCTGTGTAAGAATAGTCTTCCTGTTCTTCTTTATAGCACTTGTTCCTTGACACCTGACTTCTAAAGCATCCCATATTTCTTTGGCAGTTTTGCAGCCAATTACTCTGTTAGACATGACATTATCTAAGGCACTGTGGAGAAGATGTCTAACTTTTGCATCCTTTGCAATTGATGAGATGTCCTCAGGAGTCAGATATTTCTTTTCTTTTGGAACAGTCTTTTGTTCTTGACCAGCAACTACAGGAGACAGTTTAGTTGGCATATGAGGACCATCATTGATTCTATCAAGGTATTCTGGATCTGTGGCTTCTAGAAACATGGTCATCTTAACCTTCCATATTGGATATTCCACAGGTTTGAGAATTGGAACCCTGATTGTCTCATATCGACTAACAGAGGTTGGTTGAATCTTCTGAGCATTAGTACCTGCCTGAGTATTTTCAGTCATGATTATACTTGTGTTTAGATCAATAAACTGTATATATTAAACAGCCTTGGCTCTGATACCAATTGTTAGGCCGAATACACAATATATAATCAATATATGTATGAGAATAACAATCAAGAACACTGTTTATGAACAATAAACTGAATTATATTAAATAACTCTTCTCTTAGTGATGTAAAATATCACAGAGAGCTGCTAGGTTACAAGAATAATGTATTCAGTATTCGCATCCCTTTTAGGGTTAACCTATCTGTGTTTTTATAATACACAGTTACATAATCAATCTCTAATTGATATTCCTATAAATCAGCTATACAATTTATATCAATTTAGGATTGCTTCTGTCTTCTATCCCATTTCTTTATCTATCTCAATATATCTTGCTTCTTTCCATCTTCAAGATATATTGCTTCTAGAATCTTCAAGTATGCACCGACAGCTAAATAAACTCTCACCCCGTCAGACTTTAACAAACTCTGACTGGCTTCTAGTGTAAACTCTGATAAGTACCTGTTACTTAAACACTGATAAACAATCATCAGCAATTATATCTAACAGGTTCTGAATATCTCCCGGTGACTGGACCTTATCAGATGTCCCTACCTTTCTTTTCTTATTCTCTCTCTCTCATGTATGAATCACTTTCTCCTTCCGCAATCATTGCCTTCTGTACCACGGCTGCATATGTATCTAATTCCAAAACTGCTAACTTACTACGAATCCATGACCTCAGTCCCTGTTGGAACCTCTTGGCCTTCTTCTTCTCCGTATCAACGTATGTCGGAACAAACCTAGACAACTCGGTAAACTTGGTCTCGTACTGCGAAACAGTCATACTACCTTGCTTCAATTCTAAAAATTTCAACTCCATTTGATCCCGCATAAAGTCAGGAAAATACTTCTCTAAGAACAATTCTGTAAATCTCTCCCACGTAATCAATCCTTCAGGTTCTAAAGCCTTACTAGTCTCCCGCCAATAACTTGCCTCATTTTTCAGAAAATAACTAGCATACTCAGTTTTCTTTTCTCCCGTTACCTTTATCAACGTAAAAGCTTTCTCCATTTCCTTCAACCATGCCTTTGCCTCAACTGGATCAGCAGATCCTTTAAACTCTGGAGGTTTTGCTGCTTGAAAAGATTTAAACGTAACCACGGGTACTACCTGCTGGTGCGGCTGTTGGTGATGCTGATGTTGCTGATGCTGCTGCTGCTGTTGATGTAGTAACTGATGTTGGATCTGTTGTTGTTGTTGAGCTAGAGCAGTAGTTTATTGAGTGAGGGTGTTCAAAAGCTGTATTACAACCGGATCTAAATGACCCGTTGGGGGTGTATTCTGTTGACCTTCTTGGTCAGCTGAACTATTCGAGCGGGTATTTCGTCTAAGAGGCATATTGCTGATGAACAAACAATAACTGATTTAATAATTCATAATTAGAAGAGAAAAGAACACAATTGGTAGAACCCTGATTTACGGATTTTCAACGGTGTAAGGGTACACTCGTTGCACAAGTAGATTAACAATTATAATAGTGAAAATGAATAACAAGAGAATAATAATAGTTCTACAAAGGATGATTATCATAAATATACATAAATTCGATACAAGCGTAGAACGCTTTCAAAAGTAAAGTGTGTCATAGCTGAACTACAACTGCCGATCAACAGTACAACAACAAAATACAACAACAAATCCAAGGCGATACTATAAGCCTGTTGCACTGCTGGTACTATACTATGCATCTATGTACTATCTGACTGGAATCCACATAATATCCATCCTCGTCTCTACCGGCTCATGGATCATCATCTCTAGTATCCCATAGTGCTGGTCCGGAAATCTCCCCAATCTCCCTCATCACAAAGTCCAAAATCTCTCTCATCCCTGCTACAGTCTCTCCCTGTCTGATAGTAGCTAGTCCATGCAATCTCGTCTCTACCAATGTCCTCACAACCCTGAGTCTCATCTATGTCTCTCATATCTGATCTCTGAATCTATCTCTATCTCTGGCTACACCTGCCTCCGCTGTACGCATCCCACACATCTCTAATACCTGTCTACGAAAGTAATCCCTCTCCTCTCCCATCCTCTGATAACGGTGATGTGGAACTGGTGGCTCGGAGATCTGGAAAAAAGGTCCGAAAACTGAAGCCTGAGATCGCGGTGTTGCGGGTATGCGTCGAAGTGGAACGGGACAAGGTATAGGATCTCTTCTGACCACTATAGGTCCAGACTGAGGTGGTGTCGGTCGCGACGGTCCTGCTCTCATCTCTGGTACAGGTCTCTCCTCTATCGGGTGCTCTGACGGATCTGAATCGGAACTAGAGCTAGGTGGCTGCAATTATAACCATACTCGATTACTACACATAATATCTCTAATCGACCTTCTATGACCATTAGGTGAATTCCGAACCCTCTATGTTATCCTGGACCCTAAATCCTAACTTATTTCAAATGCCATAACATGTTGCTCTGATACCAACCTGTGACGCCCTCCAAACCCGGGGTACATATTTGGGGAGTCACCCGACCAACGGTACACAATATAAACCTGAATATAACACGTGCATAATATATAATGACATAAAATACCCCTTATCCAAGACCGCATCCAGATTATGGCATGAAACAAGCTTCTAAGTCATAATTATTACAAATCAGTTTTCAGAGTTATTACATACTTAATATACAAAGCTAGACATCTAGTCTAACTTCCAAGATAAAACAACTACCCGTCCAATGACAATCACTCGGGGTGGTCTCCTGGCATCGGGAGAACTGTCACTAGCGCTGTGTCTGCTCATTCTCTCGCTTCACTGGAATAGGGTTAGAAACAAAACAAGTATGAGCCACATGTGCTCATCAAGCATGATATATGTATCAATCACAGTTCTATAATGAAAGGAAAGAATTGAATTATCTGAATCAACAATACACAAGTCAAACATATGCTTTTAACAATCTTTAATAAAGAAAGAGGAATTAGAATTGGACTTCTACATTTTTCAAATACAAAGGTTGTGCTGCTGATCAGTCACGCAACAACCCCGGACTTGCTTATAGCAAAGTCCTCTACTGGATCCTAGGCCAATCTGGGCCTTAAATTATTCCGACCAAAAGTATGGCCCGACCATTACTGGTCCTATTTAAAAACATGCCAATTCTATCACAAGGTATAAGCAATAATATGCATAACAAGATAAGTACACAATAACGGGGTGTAATAGTTGCAAAAGAGCTTCAACTATTCATTATCAAAGAAAGTCCGAGAAATAGATTCGGAATGGTTTCAACGGTACGATGTACTCGTTCAAGAAGGTAATCAGTAGTTGTAATCAATAATCAATGACTGTAATCAATAGTCAATGATAGAATCAAACTGTCAATGGTTGTAGGCAATAATCAAATGATGATAATCAACAATCAATGGTTGTAGACAAAATCAGATGAATTTTGGAAATAAGGGTTTCCGATGCGGATCAAATCAAAGAGTTAAGAAAATTTACGAAAATGGAATCAGTTGCCCAAGTACGGGTAAGGATTGATAATCTAACTTGTTCTGGGGTAATAACATGTAAGTATGGAAGACAATAACAATTTATCACAAATAAAGGCACAGATACTTGCCTGGTCTACGTCGCTGTCGGTTTTCTATCTCGTTCACTTTACTTTCCCCTTTTCCTTGCTCCGGGAACTCGATTCTATAATAAACAACTTATAACAGTAAGTCTAACTATCCTCATTCTATCTTTGACATACAATCATAATCATTATCGCATTTAAACAAGTAACCGGTTACGTATCGGACGTCCGGTCTAATTTACGGTATTTAAAACTCAGACACTAGCCCTCGTACGGGCATTTACGGACTATAAAACACATTACACAACTCATACGAACCATATAGTACGTATAAACATTTTTAAAACATCACACGAAGCTTATTTGAATTTAAATAAGTCACAAATAATTTTTAAATCAAAAATCGGATTTTAATCCCATTATAAGTATTTAAAAGTAATTAAATCAATTAATATAAAATTAATTGACACTCTTTAAATGCTCAAACTATTTTTAAATAATAAATCAGGCTTGAAAATAATAAAACTGAATTTTAAATTAATTAAATCTAATTAATAATTAACTGATTAAAAGAATTAATCAATTAATTAAATTAATTAATTATTAATTAAAAATAATTAAGTTTAATAAATTTTCGAATTTAAAATAATAAATATAATTTTCCAGAATTTTTCTGAATTAAAAATATATTTTTAAAATTAAAATATGAATTTTTAAAGATTTTAAACTATTTTCGAATTAAATTTAAAAAATAAAATTCAAAAACAGTTTTCTGAAAATATTTTAGGGTTTCGAAGATTGAAACCGGGTCAAGAAAACGGGTTAACGGGTCGGGAAGAACACAAACCGGGTCACCAAGAACAACCCGCCGGAATCTGGGTTTTCCAGAATCTGGCCGGCGTCCAGTGGCCGGAATCTTTCATTCCCGATCAAAACTGTACCAAACCATAGGGCTTTTGTTCGGTTTTTCATGACAAACACAACCCACACAAACACAACACTGTCCCATGCCGGAATCGAGCATAAAATCCGGTCAAAGAAAACCGGCGGCAACAACTCCGGCCGGAAACACGATCTCCCTTATTTCTACATGAAACTCGATGATCTTTATGTTAAAATGAAGCTTACAACTCACACAATGAAAGCCCTTTATCAGAATCAATGTCAGATCAACAACAAGAACGGACTATTCAAAAGAAGAATTCGGGTCAAAACCCGAAAATCAAACCCGTAAAAATTGAACATAAACATGAAATTAAAGCATGAATTCCTACTAATTAGAACCCTAGGAACATGTTGGAAGCAATCAATTGAACGGAGAATCAACAGAATGAAAATCCCCAATTCGAATATAAATCCTAATTTTAATTCGAAATTTGAAAAATTCATATAAAATCGAAAAATTACCAGATGATGATGAGGTTGGAAGATTCTGAAACCAGAGCTCAAGATCTTTGATTTGAGTACTTGAACTTTGGATTTGGATTTCAATAACACCTTCGAATTTGATTTTGATTTTCAAGAACACGAAGAACACAATTCGGGAATTTTATATTTTTCTGTATTTTTAATACGGATTATATGAAGTATAATGTACGATTCTCCTTTTTATACTTAGTGAAAAATAATACCCTAAATGACATTTTTGGATCGATATTGATCCGATGGTTCGTTTAAAAACCCTAATTAGGTTAAAACACGTTTTACGAAAAGATAATCATCTACAAAGACTGATAATTATCCAAATCAATACATATCATTATTTAACTAAAGCTCAAGAATACTGGGGCTATAACAGATGTATTTATTGGTACGTACGATATATCAATTACCCTAGAAAAATTAGGGTTAGGGTTTAGAATAATTTTTCTTCCTTTGAATAAAACAATTACTAGTGATCATATCGGATAATAAGGGATATAACAATATGAAGAAATCCTCCGATAATGATTCGAACAAAGATGACGAAGGAATAATAATGATGTACAAAATTTCAACGGGGCCCTTGAATTTTCAAAACGGGGCTCAAAATTGAATAAGATTTCAAATGACGAAATATTTGAAAGGGGCATTCGACTCACCAAATAACATGTTAGATATAATTGCTGATGTTTGTTTAATCAGTGTTTAAGTAACAGGTACTGTTCAGAGTTTAGTCTGAAGTACTTATCAGAGTTTACTGGAAGCCGGTCAGAGTTTGTTAAAGTCTGACAGGGTGAAAGTCGATTTAGCTGTCGGTGCATATCATGAAGATTCTAGAAGCAATATATTCTGAAGATGGAAAGAAGCAGAATATATTGATACAGCTAAGGAGACTGGACAGAAGACTGAAGCAATTCTAATTGATTACAATTGTATAGCTAATTTGTAGGAGTATCAATTAGAGATTGATTGTAACTGTGTATTATATAAACACAGATAGGTTATCCCTAGAAGGGATGCGATTATTGAAATATTATTCTTGTAACCTAGTAGCTCTTTGTGATTCATTAACATCATAAAGAGAGAAGCTGTTAATACAATTACAGTTTATTGATTCATAAACAGTGTTCTTGATTATTGTTATTCTCATATATATTTGATTATACTGTATTCGGCTTAACAATTGGTATCAGAGCCAAGGCTGTTTAATATATACAGTTTTTCGATTCAAACACAGTAATAATCATGTCTGAAGTAAATCAAGCTCCTTCCAAGGTTGAACAGGTTAAACCTAATTTTGTGAGTCAATATGAAACAATCAGGGTTCCAATTCTCAGGCCAGTGGAGTATCCAATTTGGAAGGTGAAGATGACCATGTTTCTGGAGGCTACAGATCCAGAATATCTTGACAGAATCTATGATGGTCCTCATATGCCGACTAAATTGTCTCCTGTTGTTGATGGTCAAGAACAAAAGACTGTTCCAAAGGAAAAGAAAGATATGACTCCTGAGGACATCTCATCAATTGCAAAAGATGCAAAGGTTAGACATCTTCTTCACAGTGCTTTAGATAATGTTATGTCTAACAGAGTAATTGGTTGCAAAACTGCAAAAGAAATCTGGGATGCTTTGGAAGTCAGGTGTCAAGGAACCACTGCTATAAAGAAGAACAGGAAAACAATACTCACTCAGGAGTATGAACACTTTGATTCAAGAGCCAATGAAACCTTGACTGAGACATATGACAGATTCTGTAAACTGCTGAATGATTTATCTCTAGTTGATAAAGAATATGATCTTGAAGAATCAAATCTCAAATTTCTCTTATCTTTACCTGAAAGATGGGATTTGAAGACAACAACTATAAGAGATAATTATGATCTTGCTAAAACTGAACTTGATGAGATTTATGGGTTACTGAAAACTCATGAATTGGAAATAGAACAAAGAAACAGAAGATCAAGCAAGAAGACAAAATCGGTTGCTCTCAAAGTTGAGGAGAAGCCCATCAAGAAGGAATCATCAAGGAAGAGAGCCAAGGGAAAGGCTTTAGTCATTAAATCTGAAAGTGAGTCATCAATCTCTGATGATGACTCAAACTCTGATGAAGCTTCTGACTCTGAGGATGATGAAGAACAGATGATGCAAATGGCTGCATTGATGGTGAAGACCTTCAAGAAGATGGGATTCAAGAACTTCAAGAAAGGAAAGAGATTCTCAAGGAAAGATTCAAACTCTGAAAGGAAAAGTTTTAGAAAGTCTGATGGAAGGGAGACCAAGTCTGGCAAGAAGGATAAATCTGAAATCCAGTGCTACAAGTGTAAGGAGATGGGTCACTATGCCCCAGAGTGCAAGAAAGGCAAATCTGAGAAAGCACTCATCTCTAAAGGCAAAGACTGGGCAGATACTTCAGACTCTGATGATGGAGTAAATTATGCTCTTATGGCAACTGTCAAAGATGAGACTGAATCATCTGAAAATAAGGTACCCCTAACTACTTATGCTTATGATACTGATAATATATCTGAATTGAGAGTATATCTGAAAAGCGTACATGTTAGTTATAGGGATCAGACTTTAGAAAATGAGAGAATTAAATCTGAGAATCTTAACCTTAAAGATAGAAACAAGTTTCTTGAAGGAGAACTTGAAAATATGAAGAAGATTCAAAAAGAAAGAGATGATGCTGTTTATATTGAACAGGAGTTGACTAAGAGATATAAGCAGCTAGAATCTGATCTAGAAAAAGAAAGAAAAATAATCAAGACTTGGACAAACTCTGGAAGAGACACTCATCAAGTGTTTCAGACAGATTCTGTAGGTTTAGGCTATTGTGAAAATGATGAACTTAGGTTTAAAGACAAGGTTAAGGTTAAACCACAACTTAAACCTGTAAAATTTGTTCCAGAGTCCACTAAGTTAAAATCTGTTGTAACAGCCCCAAATCCGGGGTCAGGGATTTAGAGTAGTCACGATCCATGCACTCCTTGCCTTACCTGTATTACTCACACCATTCATAATTCACCTGCTCATGACCCCACAATATAAGTCTCACACACACACACACAGGTTAGAGTCTCAGAAACGACACAATACAACAACTGCAGAATAAATAATTTTTATTACAATACCCAAGTGTCTTTTGAACCTGTCACTGATACAATTTCTAAGTAATGTTACATTACCAACTTAGCCTTCTGATGCTCACAATCCTCTCATACCATTCATATCTATACATAAGTTGAATACCAAAAGCTGTAGCCTGATTCGATTGGTTCGTCCTACTCTCGGGATCACTGCTAGAAACTGTTTACGGAAACGCCTTGCGAGGTATGTGCCGACCCATTGGCATCCTGCTTCGCTGCTATATAATATATATAAAACAATAGCAAGAGTGAGCGATAGCTCAGCAAGGTAATGAAAGTATGACATAACTCTGCCTTTAACTCAACCCAGAATAAAGCGGGTATAAGACAATAATTTGTCAAAATATCTCGATAATGAAATTATATCCTTATCGGAATGTATTCCCAAAAACAGTACCATTATTGTACTTCCAATATCATTTCCATAATATTTCTTCAAACTTTCGATATTCAAACTATGAACAAAGTTCTAGTATAAAAGATGAGGTTTCAAAGGAAACCAAATATAACCTTTCCAAAAGTATCTGCTATGTAAGCAGAATATCAACACATATTTTAAAAGATGAAGTTATAAGGTGATTCAGTATAAACAACTCCCTTACCATAACCCATGTTATGTAAGGTATCCACAGAGTCATAACTTATAGAATAAAAGATGAAGTTGCATGAATTTGTTGTCACTTCATTCCCAAACACTGTTCGACCCCCTGCCAACAAGTTTGGTTCTTCACCCCAATACATGTTGCAGGAATATCCAAATTGGATGATGAACCAATACCGGAGTTGCTACCGCGCCCGCTGTGCCTAACCTTGCTATGATCAGTAGCAGGTCGCACCGCTCAAATAGTTTTCTACATGTAGATGGAAGAATCACGACAGCCTGACATTGTCTACCGCCTTACTGTGACCTCCCGGCCCATTTGGGGCAATAAAAGTTGGATGGGTCCGCGCAACTAGACCACTTACACCACTCCTAGTTTAGATGAAATCCATGACTCTGAAACGTAAAGATCGTCCTCCTTTCCCCAAGTGTAACACTTGTTGATACGACTCCACTAAGTAGTTATATCTAGGTTGGAAAGGAAGATTCTCCAATATTTCCCAAGCTATTCTTGTTAATGGATATCGACTTGTTCCATGAATTTACCCCTCGATCATTGAGGTGGTAACACAATATTTGACTGGCAGCAATTAAATTGCTCCAAGAAAATATCTGTCCCTTGACAGTTTTTGAATTGAGAGTTTAAAAAGAGTAGTAGTCACTTAAATCAGGTTTCCCATATTTTTGATAGTTGAGCGAGCATTTAAATCTTCTTAAAAGACAGATTCAAATGGAAAAACAATGTTTTGGGAACCTCTTTTTGATTTAAAAATACTTACTAACATTTATTAAACAAGTAAATCTTAAATGAATATTGAAAATAATATTCATTAAATAAGTAATCCTCAAATGAATATTCGAAATAATATTCCTCAAATAAGTAAACCTCAAATGAATATTCAAAATAATATTCATTAAATAATAAATAATCCTCGAATGGATAATAATAATAATATTCTTAAAGTCCATAATCCTCAAATGAATATAAATAATTAATATTCATTAAATACATAATTAACCCTCGAATAAGTAAGCCTCAAATGAATATTCAAAAGTAATATTCATTAAATAGATAATTAATCCTCGAATGAATATTCATAATTAATATTCATTAAATAAATAAATACTCTTCAAATGATTATTCAACATAATATTCATTAGAAAATCCTCAGGTGAATGTTCACAATAATATTCCTTAACTAAATAAGGATTAAATAACCGTTGCCCGATATCTTTATCGGAAAATAACCTTTAATATATACACATAAAATATAATTGTTTCTGATCTAAAGAAATATCTTACGCCCTTAACCTAGGGCCTTTATAAAAACCTGACTCATAACCGATATCCCATATCTAGCTTATAAGCCAGTTACCAAATCATTTTCAAATAATAACCTTCGAATGAGGTAATATTCAAATAACATTCCTCAAATCATTTCCAGGTAATTAATACTTTCTAGAAATATAATTAATGTTTAATAATAGCAGTCCTCAAAATAATTAGTACACTGCCGCTGGAATCCCTCCGGGTTTCCACGGCTATCTCTATATCTCAAAATACTGACTCCCGGTCTAGAGTCGAAAATAAGAAGTATGCTCTTATCTCTAGAGCTACAAGGTACACCGGTTTATAACTACTTTATCTCAAAGCTCATATATAAACCAAAATCAAACTCTATATATAACATGTATCGCAAAACTGTATAACTCCACACATGGCAAAAGCAGTAATATATAATCAATACTTCAAAGTATAGATTTAGAAAACTTGCCACAATACTTGCAACAAAGATTTGGTATATAAATTGGGAATACACAAGTATTGAACATTGGAAAATATACCTACTCTGAATAATATAGTAAGGTTTAGTAAACTTGCCTGATGCTCGAGAAGTGATAGGGCTCGTGACGATGTCGAACGATCTAGACAAAGTCAAAAGAAAACGTACGATTAATCCCCTAGATAATCCACTTATACATCAACACTTAAACACGTAAGCGAAACACAACCAAGGAATTACTAACTCGTTATAGGCTCATACTAAGTCCATGTCATCCGTCAAATACTTATATCATAAGTTTGGTTCGAAATCCATCCTCAAATCCAAGTTATACTTAACCATTTGCAACATCGGTTTCTAAGTCATGCTCTTAGTGGTTTTCACTTGCGCGACCTTGACTAAAACATTTTTATAAAATCGAAAAATAATCCTTTTGATATGAGGTCTTCTCTCATATCTCCATTATGACCTCTAGTATTTAATTACCAAGATTCTTAACCGAATATCTCATTATAAGGGGGTTCCATTGAAGTTACGAACTCACACTTACGTTTACGAACCGCTTTTACGATTTTTATCATAATGCCTAAACCGTAAGTCGGAATGCTACGATTCTTTCGCCAAAATGATCTATGACTCAAGATATACAAGTATAGGTCAGTTAATAAGTAAGGTCAGAAGGTTATATCAACTGTTAAGCTCGGTTCGTAAGGTTAAAGAAATTTCGCCATTACGACGGCTATAAATCAAACGTTTCCATTTTACGATCACTCCAAATAACCAACCAAGGCAACCCATACTTCATCAATCTCAACAAACATCCATTTTACATCTCTAAGTCCAGTGGTGAGACTAAAATCAATCACCCATCATTTTACACATCAAAACAAAGCCAAATATCTAAGGATGTTCTTATTAAGCACTAATCTTTATGTAACATCAAAACCACATCAAAAACTCATAATAACTCAAAGGGTGGGTTAGGGCTTTACCTTCTTGGAAGCTCTATCAACACTACCAAGGGTTTATAATCACTTAACAAGCTTTAACAAGTCCTTATAATGCTTAAACCTTAAGAACAAAGCAAGAAAACAAGTTAGTAATTTCGGAGTTACTATTCACCTCTTGAAAGAACTGGAAACACGAGGGCCTTACCATGCTTTTCTGGACTAGGCTCCTGAATAGAAGTTGTAGAGCAGCTCAATACCTTTCCAACAAGATAACGAACACATGATTCCATTGAGAAACGAGGGAGTTATGGCTATTTGAAAATCGGTGCAGAAACTGCCAAGATCATGGCAGTTTGGATTCTTCAACTTGGGGAGGCGATTTGACTAGGCTATACTCCTTGGATTGCTATGAACTCTTGAACGCATGTTATATATGGAGTGAAGAAGCTGTGGTTAAAATTTGGTGATTTTATCATGGTTGGAAATGGAGTTATGGATTTTTCTTTGGAAGGTGCTCTAGCTGATCAGTTTTGGAGAATTTTGTGTTTCTCTTGCTTTTCTTTTCTTCTTTTCTTTTTGTTTTGAGTAAAAGATAAGAATGCTGATATTTTTTTTAAGTGGTGAGTCATAGGGACACATGTCGATCAGTGGGGTATCATGGTGGCAAGCAGGGACACGTGTCGCGCATGCACGCGTTTGGTTAAAGTAGCTTTACTGGTTCGTTTCCTTTCACATGGATGATCCAAACGTTGCATCCCTCGAATTAATCTTGTTACATGTTACTTTCATGTCTATATTTAATCTTGTCATAATTTCAATCCTTAATCCATGATTCGTTCGCTTAATCGCTTAATCTCGTTATAAAGTATCAGCGGTTTCTGGAACATTCGTTTCACTGTCTCAGTGGTTTTCGTTCTAAATTCTCAAATCAAATATAATAAAATTCCAAAATATTAAATCCTCAAATCCTCAATTTTAATATCTCATTTCTTGAATATAATAATATATAATTCGCTGTCCGGTCAAATATTTCACCAAAATAAAATTTGGAATTTCTGAATTCCGATCGTCTTTGCATTCACTTATTTACTCCGTAGATCACTAATATGACTTCGGAATATCCACACTACGTCTCGTACATAGGTGGCATGAAAAATTTTGTTAATCCTCAAAATCACTATTCATCCACCAAATTCACTATTCACTGATGCACTTAATCATAATAAGAAAAGTTTTAATTAATCCAAAAATTCGGGTTATTACAGTCTCCCCTCCTTAAAAGGATTCCGTCCCGGAATCAACTTAGGAATAACTGGGGGTACTTCTCTTCCATTGCACTTTCTAACTCCCAAGTGGATTCTTCCACTTCTTGATTCTCCACAAACCTCTCACTAGCTTGGCAACCTCGTCACTTAGCACTTGCTCTTTTCTATCCGTGATTTCCACAGGTTGTTCTTTGTAAGTCAGACCAGGTTGTATATCTACCTGCTCGTACTCTACATATGCCGGGCATCTATAGTATACTGACGTAGCATTGACACATGAACTCCGTTATGACCATTCTACAAGTTTGGGGGGGTAAGGCTGGCTCGTAGGCCACCTTCCTGACGCGTTTTAAAATCTCAGATGGCCCAATGAATCCCGGGCTCAATTTCCCTTTCTTTTCAAATCTCATTAATTCTTTCCATGGAGATACCTTTAGCATCACGAATCTTTAACCTCATACTCTCTATCTTGTTTGTACAGAAATACACCAGCATAAACTTGCTTGTCATCCATCAACATGCCATTTAGCTTATCAATAGCAGTACTATCTCTATACTTGCGGGCTTAGTTCACATACTTTCTCTGTCTGTCTTGGCTGTCACTAGCCGCTTGTTGGTGAAATCTTTTGTCTTTCTAGTTTGTTGGACTAACTTGGGTTTTGTGTAAAATCTCATCCTTTAATTCCCGATCATTCGGATTCCATCTCTGTCTCATTTTAATTAAGGGCATCGACCACCACATTGGCCTTCCCCGGATGGTAGTGTATCTCACAGTCATAATTCTAGGTCAATTCTAGCCATTTCTCCATCTCATGTTATCTACTATCACGGGTAACTCAAGGCCAATTCATTACATTCCATAAAAATTGTGGGTGCATTAATCAACCCAAAAATAACCTCGCTGAAAACTCGAAGTGTCTATTCCTAGTACGAATCGCAGTCTTGGGTATATCTTCTGATTTAACTTCCAACTGGTGATACCCAGTTCTTAAATAAATTTGGAAATACACAGCGTTCTTCCGCTGATCAAACAATCATTTACAAGGGTACCTATTCACCATGTCGAACTCATACAACTCTCGAGATTCTATAATCTTGTGCTAACATCTTTCTCTCTTACAACAACACCGGGCTCTCCACGGTGGCACACTGGGTCTTATCATATCCTTGCCCAACAATTCTTGTAACTGAGTCGCTAACTCTTCCATTCTCACTGAGGCTAACAGGAGATGCGGCACTATAACCTGAATACTCGTTATTCATTCTCATGTCATCCAAATCGATATCTGGTAGCTCATTAAAACCTTGTACAATCTCCCAAAACCATTGTAGTTCCCTTTATACTTGGTATCTCTTTTTTTTTGGCGTCAACCATAAGAGCTAATTAAGCCTCGTATCTCTGGCGTAATAGTTTCTTCGTCTGAACTATATTCAAGAATCTCTGAATCTGTCTCCATCCTTTATTTATTACTCTTTTTATTTGCAATCCATTGGCTCCATTGGGTGTCAACCAACCCATCCTTATTATCATATCAACTTCTCCCAACTTGAAAGGAATCAGGCCTATCAAAAGTGTCGACTTCATATTTCTAGTTCAGAACCTGGATGTACCAGTCTTATGGGAAAATCCCTCGATTGACTATTTCTACTTGTAATTATTCCCTTAGTGGCTCGGCCTTAAGGTTTAATTGGCATGCAACTTATTGATATACAACGATACATTAGCTCTGTCTAAACAGTATAGAAGGGCACCTGCTATTTAAAGGTCCTGACAGTGGGCTGCTTGTTGGAGGTAGCCCTGGTTGAAACTTACTGGATTTCTTTTCTTCTGTGTTCACAAGCTCCGGAACAAACCTCGATAATTCGGAAAACTTGGCCTCATACTTGGTCACGGTCATGGTTTCTTGTTTTAACTCTTTAACGTTCATTTTCATCCGGGTCTCCATATATTTCCGGAAATTATTCCTCTAGAACCACATACGCTGCATCTCTTCCAAGTCACAACACCGGCTCCCTCTGACTCCATCGTCAATAATTATCTTGCTAACCCAGAGGTAGTGTCCATTCGTAAACAACTCCTCCAAAATCTCAATCTCACCATAGGGCATCTATCTAACACCGTTGTCACTAGAGTTCACGGTACATCGCTATTCCTTTCACATATGTCGATTGACACGCTTTCCATTATCATAACCTCCTTGGGAGAATAAACCAATTTCATCGATATGTCACTAACATTCTATTCGTCTTAGGGATTCGCTCCTGTTATAGGCGACTTCGTTGCGAATCTAATTCCTATCAGCGAATTTTGACTTATTTGACCTGGTTGGCCTCCCCTTGAAATTCAATAAGGATAACAAAATTTATGGGGCTTTGAAAGATAGCTCCCATATCAAAGAAAATGTCACACACTGGTGATCATAAGGTTATGAGTTTTAAGGTAACCTTATTGGAGGTAAGAGAATTTTACCGAGAGATCAATATGATCATAAGAACTCAACGTTGTGTGCCTCAATTGAGACATTACCAAAGGTAATTAGCCTTCTTGTATTTCACAACTTACAAGTGATGGCGTCGCATCAGACTTCTATCACACAGACAGATAGTCCTTGTAGCCCCTATAAGTATAGGGTTGTTCGTCTCAGTGGAAGTTGAAAAATATGAAAGCAATTCGATATCAATTTAATGATTATCGTCTTTCGACAATATTTCTTAAAGGAACACCTTGGATTAAAATTGAACAGATTCCAAAGTTGCGGTTTTCCAAAGAAAATACAAAGAAAAGAATAACCACAAAGATACTGGTACTTAACAAACAAGTGGTGAGGTATCACCATAGGGTCATTCATTATTTGAAGGAAAGTGAAAGCTTAAATAACATCATTTGGCAGGGCTTCGAAAGCCTGAAAGTAGGCATTGTGACAGCCTCTGGCACAAGTGAAACTGAATATGGTTTAGCACAAGTGTTATAAAACAACTTCGAAGAGGGAATATACCCTTTATCAGAATTCTTTCTTGGAGAGAGGTCAAGATAGATCATAGATTGGGGAGGTACCCCACATAATTTGCAAATGGGGAGGGTACTACCAAGGTCTCTACGGATGCCTTTTTTTTTGTCGGCTCCTCTGATGGATAATCGTTCAATTCCAAAGCTTTTCTTTTCCACGCACCCTAAGGTGTTCGATACTTACGTCATTGCCGACTTATATTAGTCGCTAAGAATTCAACCATCAACATTTGCAATCGCAGGGAGTTCTATTCGACTAGGCGCAACCATCTCAAGTAAGCGTTCTGTTCTATAAGAAGACTTCGATACCGTTGTCGCCCATAGCAATGACAATTCCACATGTCGACTGGGCGGTACTTCGGAAGATCATTAGAAACTACAAGCTTAAATCTGGTCTCTATTTCAATCATCTTTGTACCCAATATTCCTTCTCCCCATATCAATCCCGTGTGCTACATAAGCTTAACACTTTTGGCCCAATAGCCTTTTCATTTAAGTCAATCCCGGAATTTCTCAGTCTGTCTTGGTCCTTAAATATATTTCGCCTTTACCGTCCAATCTCAACTTCATCATTTTATCTTTACCATCAGTTGTAGCAATCAGGGTCTGTCCACCAACCCATATAGCGGTCATCTTACCCAATCCACAGGGTTCACCCTAGTTTCCACTCTCTTTGGTGACATCCTCTGGTAATCAGAAAGACAAGGTTTGCCAAAATTTGCTGAATTTCTTTCCAAAATCAGGGAAATTTGATCAATCTATTTACTCACTAGTAATGCTCGGATCTGACTTCTGACCTTTCGGTTCTATCCTCATAATTCCTTCCTGGTTTCCTGAGGGTGGTAAATCTCGTTCTCGATTTCGCCTTAGCGTGCTTGTCTTACAATAACATTTACATGGTACATATACCCAAAATTCTCCTTGAGATAATAAAATCCCTCAATGATGTAATAGACAATATTTCCAGTGGAATTGCTGGTCGTGGGGGATTGAAACCTCATAGCCAAAGCAATTCCTTTCACTATTATAGGCAACTAAGTACCCTTAATAGTTCGTAAAAATCTGAACACCTTGGTTCTTACGTATGCCACCTCCTTATGGGCAACTACAACCGACTACGAGTAACAGGTTTCGTTCAAGTCGAATCAATCCACTGATACTGGCTATACTGCCTCTACCTCTTCTGCTTTGGAGACTCTATTCCATTTTCTTTGTCATATCTCCCGATGAATCATAAACGATCCTTAAACCCTCGTCTCGACACTTATTTGACCTCTGAAGGTTCGTCTGGTCCTATTATACGACCTCAAGTAACATACTACATCTTTATCAATCAACACGTCCTCTACAAGATTCTTTCCTTGACCCACTATGGGGTCTTCCTCTAGATCCTCCTATGGATCTTCCTTTATCGGGTCTCCGTCCATTTCAAGGAACGCATCATCAATTGCCTACTCGAAGGCCTCGGGGTCTGGTATCTCAGAATCCCATCAATCTATAACTCATACGACTCGAGGTGACTAATCACGAAGTCCTAAGTACGGTTTCCCAGAAGAAGTCCCCTCTCGGGCTTCATCTTAAACAGTCAGGGTCATGTCCTCTAACCCGACTACGAACTCAATTTGAGCTCTAGATGCTCTTATCATTATTACGGGTATTGTACGACTCGATCTCCTATCGTTTCTGAGGACTGTAACCTAACGCTCTGATACCATTTCTGTAACAGCCCCAAATCCGGGGTCAGGGATTTAGAGTAGTCACGATCCATGCACTCCTTGCCTTACCTGTATTACTCACACCATTCATAATTCACCTGCTCATGACCCCACAATATAAGTCTCACACACACACACACAGGTTAGAGTCTCAGAAACGACACAATACAACAACTGCAGAATAAATAATTTTTATTACAATACCCAAGTGTCTTTTGAATCTGTCACTGATACAATTTCTAAGTAATGTTACATTACCAACTTAGCCTTCTGATGCTCACAATCCTCTCATACCATTCATATCTATACATAAGTTGAATACCAAAAGCTGTAGCCTGATTCGATTGGTTCGTCCTACTCTCGGGATCACTGCTAGAAACTGTTTACGGAAACGCCTTGCGAGGTATGTGCCGACCCATTGGCATCCTGCTTCGCTGCTATATAATATATATAAAACAATAGCAAGAGTGAGCGATAGCTCAGCAAGGTAATGAAAGTATGACATAACTCTGCCTTTAACTCAACCCAGAATAAAGCGGGTATAAGACAATAATTTGTCAAAATATCTCGATAATGAAATTATATCCTTATCGGAATGTATTCCCAAAAACAGTACCATTATTGTACTTCCAATATCATTTCCATAATATTTCTTCAAACTTTCGATATTCAAACTATGAACAAAGTTCTAGTATAAAAGATGAGGTTTCAAAGGAAACCAAATATAACCTTTCCAAAAGTATCTGCTATGTAAGCAGAATATCAACACATATTTTAAAAGATGAAGTTATAAGGTGATTCAGTATAAACAACTCCCTTACCATAACCCATGTTATGTAAGGTATCCACAGAGTCATAACTTATAGAATAAAAGATGAAGTTGCATGAATTTGTTGTCACTTCATTCCCAAACACTGTTCGACCCCCTGCCAACAAGTTTGGTTCTTCACCCCAATACATGTTGCAGGAATATCCAAATTGGATGATGAACCAATACCGGAGTTGCTACCGCGCCCGCTGTGCCTAACCTTGCTATGATCAGTAGCAGGTCGCACCGCTCAAATAGTTTTCTACATGTAGATGGAAGAATCACGACAGCCTGACATTGTCTACCGCCTTACTGTGACCTCCCGGCCCATTTGGGGCAATAAAAGTTGGATGGGTCCGCGCAACTAGACCACTTACACCACTCCTAGTTTAGATGAAATCCATGACTCTGAAACGTAAAGATCGTCCTCCTTTCCCCAAGTGTAACACTTGTTGATACGACTCCACTAAGTAGTTATATCTAGGTTGGAAAGGAAGATTCTCCAATATTTCCCAAGCTATTCTTGTTAATGGATATCGACTTGTTCCATGAATTTACCCCTCGATCATTGAGGTGGTAACACAATATTTGACTGGCAGCAATTAAATTGCTCCAAGAAAATATCTGTCCCTTGACAGTTTTTGAATTGAGAGTTTAAAAAGAGTAGTAGTCACTTAAATCAGGTTTCCCATATTTTTGATAGTTGAGCGAGCATTTAAATCTTCTTAAAAGACAGATTCAAATGGAAAAACAATGTTTTGGGAACCTCTTTTTGATTTAAAAATACTTACTAACATTTATTAAACAAGTAAATCTTAAATGAATATTGAAAATAATATTCATTAAATAAGTAATCCTCAAATGAATATTCGAAATAATATTCCTCAAATAAGTAAACCTCAAATGAATATTCAAAATAATATTCATTAAATAATAAATAATCCTCGAATGGATAATAATAATAATATTCTTAAAGTCCATAATCCTCAAATGAATATAAATAATTAATATTCATTAAATACATAATTAACCCTCGAATAAGTAAGCCTCAAATGAATATTCAAAAGTAATATTCATTAAATAGATAATTAATCCTCGAATGAATATTCATAATTAATATTCATTAAATAAATAAATACTCTTCAAATGATTATTCAACATAATATTCATTAGAAAATCCTCAGGTGAATGTTCACAATAATATTCCTTAACTAAATAAGGATTAAATAACCGTTGCCCGATATCTTTATCGGAAAATAACCTTTAATATATACACATAAAATATAATTGTTTCTGATCTAAAGAAATATCTTACGCCCTTAACCTAGGGCCTTTATAAAAACCTGACTCATAACCGATATCCCATATCTAGCTTATAAGCCAGTTACCAAATCATTTTCAAATAATAACCTTCGAATGAGGTAATATTCAAATAACATTCCTCAAATCATTTCCAGGTAATTAATACTTTCTAGAAATATAATTAATGTTTAATAATAGCAGTCCTCAAAATAATTAGTACACTGCCGCTGGAATCCCTCCGGGTTTCCACGGCTATCTCTATATCTCAAAATACTGACTCCCGGTCTAGAGTCGAAAATAAGAAGTATGCTCTTATCTCTAGAGCTACAAGGTACACCGGTTTATAACTACTTTATCTCAAAGCTCATATATAAACCAAAATCAAACTCTATATATAACATGTATCGCAAAACTGTATAACTCCACACATGGCAAAAGCAGTAATATATAATCAATACTTCAAAGTATAGATTTAGAAAACTTGCCACAATACTTGCAACAAAGATTTGGTATATAAATTGGGAATACACAAGTATTGAACATTGGAAAATATACCTACTCTGAATAATATAGTAAGGTTTAGTAAACTTGCCTGATGCTCGAGAAGTGATAGGGCTCGTGACGATGTCGAACGATCTAGACAAAGTCAAAAGAAAACGTACGATTAATCCCCTAGATAATCCACTTATACATCAACACTTAAACACGTAAGCGAAACACAACCAAGGAATTACTAACTCGTTATAGGCTCATACTAAGTCCATGTCATCCGTCAAATACTTATATCATAAGTTTGGTTCGAAATCCATCCTCAAATCCAAGTTATACTTAACCATTTGCAACATCGGTTTCTAAGTCATGCTCTTAGTGGTTTTCACTTGCGCGACCTTGACTAAAACATTTTTATAAAATCGAAAAATAATCCTTTTGATATGAGGTCTTCTCTCATATCTCCATTATGACCTCTAGTATTTAATTACCAAGATTCTTAACCGAATATCTCATTATAAGGGGGTTCCATTGAAGTTACGAACTCACACTTACGTTTACGAACCGCTTTTACGATTTTTATCATAATGCCTAAACCGTAAGTCGGAATGCTACGATTCTTTCGCCAAAATGATCTATGACTCAAGATATACAAGTATAGGTCAGTTAATAAGTAAGGTCAGAAGGTTATATCAACTGTTAAGCTCGGTTCGTAAGGTTAAAGAAATTTCGCCATTACGACGGCTATAAATCAAACGTTTCCATTTTACGATCACTCCAAATAACCAACCAAGGCAACCCATACTTCATCAATCTCAACAAACATCCATTTTACATCTCTAAGTCCAGTGGTGAGACTAAAATCAATCACCCATCATTTTACACATCAAAACAAAGCCAAATATCTAAGGATGTTCTTATTAAGCACTAATCTTTATGTAACATCAAAACCACATCAAAAACTCATAATAACTCAAAGGGTGGGTTAGGGCTTTACCTTCTTGGAAGCTCTATCAACACTACCAAGGGTTTATAATCACTTAACAAGCTTTAACAAGTCCTTATAATGCTTAAACCTTAAGAACAAAGCAAGAAAACAAGTTAGTAATTTCGGAGTTACTATTCACCTCTTGAAAGAACTGGAAACACGAGGGCCTTACCATGCTTTTCTGGACTAGGCTCCTGAATAGAAGTTGTAGAGCAGCTCAATACCTTTCCAACAAGATAAAGAACACATGATTCCATTGAGAAACGAGGGAGTTATGGCTATTTGAAAATCGGTGCAGAAACTGCCAAGATCATGGCAGTTTGGATTCTTCAACTTGGGGAGGCGATTTGACTAGGCTATACTCCTTGGATTGCTATGAACTCTTGAACGCATGTTATATATGGAGTGAAGAAGCTGTGGTTAAAATTTGGTGATTTTATCATGGTTGGAAATGGAGTTATGGATTTTTCTTTGGAAGGTGCTCTAGCTGATCAGTTTTGGAGAATTTTGTGTTTCTCTTGCTTTTCTTTTCTTCTTTTCTTTTTGTTTTGAGTAAAAGATAAGAATGCTGATATTTTTTTTAAGTGGTGAGTCATAGGGACACATGTCGATCAGTGGGGTATCATGGTGGCAAGCAGGGACACGTGTCGCGCATGCACGCGTTTGGTTAAAGTAGCTTTACTGGTTCGTTTCCTTTCACATGGATGATCCAAACGTTGCATCCCTCGAATTAATCTTGTTACATGTTACTTTCATGTCTATATTTAATCTTGTCATAATTTCAATCCTTAATCCATGATTCGTTCGCTTAATCGCTTAATCTCGTTATAAAGTATCAGCGGTTTCTGGAACATTCGTTTCACTGTCTCAGTGGTTTTCGTTCTAAATTCTCAAATCAAATATAATAAAATTCCAAAATATTAAATCCTCAAATCCTCAATTTTAATATCTCATTTCTTGAATATAATAATATATAATTCGCTGTCCGGTCAAATATTTCACCAAAATAAAATTTGGAATTTCTGAATTCCGATCGTCTTTGCATTCACTTATTTACTCCGTAGATCACTAATATGACTTCGGAATATCCACACTACGTCTCGTACATAGGTGGCATGAAAAATTTTGTTAATCCTCAAAATCACTATTCATCCACCAAATTCACTATTCACTGATGCACTTAATCATAATAAGAAAAGTTTTAATTAATCCAAAAATTCGGGTTATTACATCTGTTGTAGAAAGAGAAGCTGATATGGAATCAAATGAAACCTGTGAAAGACAGGAAAATATTATAACAGAAAATCTAATGGAACTAGAAGCTGTTAGAAAGCCAGTAAAAACTTGTGAAAAACAGGTTAATGTTGGCTTGATGACAGGGAAACAGTTCAATCATAAGCTCAAAGAGGTAAAGTCTGCCATGAAACCAAAAGGGTCCAAGAAAAATAGGAATGGAAAGATAGGCATAAATAAAAGAAATAATTATTTGCCTACTGCTGCTGCTCCAAGGAAAACATGTTATAATTGTGGTAGTTCTAACCATCTTGCTAGATTTTGCAATAAGAACAAAGATATTAATTCTTTACCTTCTACATCAGGAGTAAAAAATGATTATGTAAGAGTTAAACCACAGACTTTATGCACACATTGTGGGAGCACTTGGCATTCTATTTATACTTGTAAGAGTTATCATGCTATTTATCATAACTATTATGAGCTAAAACCCAACTTAAAATGGGTCAGGGCAAACTCTGCAAGTGTAAAGTCTGACAATGTTAGTTTAAACTCTGTTGATAGTGATTCCGCTGCAAAAGCTAACACTGTTAAGAAAGACAAAGGATCCAAGCAAGTCTGGGTCCTTAAAACTAACACTTAGTGTTTGTTTGTGATTACAGGGCATAAAAGAGAGCACCCTTATCTTGGACAGTGGATGCTCAGGACACATGACTGGAAATAAAGCCCTGCTATCAGATTTTGAGGAGAAGGCTGGCCCAAAGATTTCCTATGGAGATGGCAACATAGGACGTACTATGGGATATGGCAATATCAATCTTGGAAATGTCATCATCACAAATGTAGCTCTAGTCTCAGGACTCAAGCATAATCTGCTATATGTGAGTCAAATCTGTGACATAGGAAACCATGTAGATTTTCATACTGAACACTGTGAAGTAATCAGTAAATCTACTGGAAAAGTTGTTCTAGTTGGACACAGGCGCAACAACATTTATGAAGCAAGTTTGGTAACAAACTCTGATGGAAAAACAGTGTGTCTGACTGCAAGAATGTCAAATGAAGAGAGTTGGAATTGGCATAAGAAGCTCTCTCATCTCAATTTGAACAACATCAATGAGCTAATAAGAAAGGATCTTGTAAGGGGACTTCCAAAATCTATACTCAGTCTAGATGGCCTATGTGATTCTTGTCAAAAGGCTAAGCAAAGGAAGTCATCTTTCAAGAGCAAATCTGAATCTTCAGTAGTGGAACCTTATCATCTTCTACATGTTGATCTCTTTGGACCAGTGAATGTGATGTCGATGGGCAGAAAGAAATATGCACTAGTAATTGTTGATGAATATACTAGATATACATGGGTGTATTTCTTATCAAAGAAGGATGAAACTGCTCAAACTCTGATGGATCATGTAAATCAACTGGACAAAGGATCACAGTACAAAGTCAAAATAATAAGGAGTGATAATGGAACTGAATTCAGAAACTCAATCGTGGAAGCTTTCTGCAAGGAAAGAGGAGTGAAACAAGAATTTTCTGCACCTGGAACTCCACAGCAAAATGGTGTAGTTGAAAGAAAGAACAGAACTTTAATTGAAGCAGCCAGAACAATGCTTGATGAAGCAAAGTTACCAACCTATTTCTGGGCAGAAGCTGTTCAAACTGCCTGTTTTACTCAGAATGCTACACTGATCAACAAGCATGGGAAAACACCATATGAGATGGTGAAAAATAAGAAGCCAAATTTGAAATATTTTCATATATTTGGATGCAAATGCTTTGTGTTGAAGACTCATCCTGAACAGTTGACTAAGTTCGAGTTAAAAGCTGATGAAGGAATCTTTGTTGGCTATCCACTGTCAACAAAAGCATTCAGAGTCTACAATCTGAGAACAAAGGTGATAATGGAGTCTATACATGTGTCATTTGATGACAAGAAAATAACTGGACTTGATGACTTAGATGAATATGATCAACTGCGCTTTGAAAATGAAGGTTTATTCTCTGATGATGTAAACTCTGATGAAGCAGTACCGACAAACTCTGATGAAGCGGTTCTGACAAACTCTGACGAAGCATACTCTGAACCTCTACTGGTAAATACTGGAGAAACTGGAAATTCTCAAATTGAACAAAATAGAGAACCAGTTGAGGGGGAGCGTGAAGAAGCTCAACAAGACACAGCAAGTGAGTCAGTTGAGGAAACTGATTCAAACTCTGACAGTTTAAACTCTGAGCCATCCAATTCAGGGAGAGCCTCAGATGCTGCAGAAAGTCAACATATGAATCAGGAGAGCATGGATCAAGGGGGAGGATTCAATAATGATGCAAGGAACCACTTACCAACAGCAAGAAAGTGGACACAGGCACATACACCTGATCTTATAATTGGAGATCCTGATGCTAGTGTAAGAACTAGAAGTGCTACTACAAATGAATGCATGTATCATGCTTTCTTGTCTCAAACAGAACCAAAGAAAGTGGAAGAAGCTCTTCAAGATGCAAACTGGATAACAGCAATGCAAGAAGAGTTAAATGAATTTGAAAGAAATGAAGTCTGTACACTTGTACCTAGACCAAAGAATAGATCAATTGTAGGTACAAAGTGGGTTTTCAGAAACAAGACTGACAGTGAAGGTGTGATTACAAGAAACAAGGCTAGACTTGTGGCTAAAGGTTATTCACAACATGAAGGAATTGACTATGATGAAACCTTTGCTCCAGTTGCAAGATTAGAGGCCATAAGAATTTTTCTGGCCTATGCTGCACACAAGAAGTTTAAAGTCTTTCAGATGGATGTGAAAAGTGCTTTTCTCAATGGGAAACTTGAATGAGAAGTGTTTGTTGAACAACCACCAGGGTTTGTAGATCCCAAACATCCAGATTATGTCTACAGGCTTGATAAGGCATTGTATGGACTAAAGCAAGCACCAAGAGCATGGTATGAAACTCTTGCTCAATTTCTTTTAGAAAGTGGGTTCACAAGAGGTACAATTGATAAAACTTTGTTTTATTTTAATTCTGGTGATGATTTGCTTTTAGTTCAAATTTATGTAGATGATATTATTTTTGGATCTACTAATGACAAACTTTGTAAGAAGTTTGCAAAGCTTATGCAGTCCAGGTACCAAATGAGCATGATGGGAGAGCTTAGTTATTTTCTAGGCTTACAGGTCAAGCAAACAGATGATGGAATTTTTATCAATCAAGCAAAGTATACCAGAAATCTTCTAAAGAAATTTGGTATGCTTGATAGTTCATCTGCTTCAACTCCCATGGCTACTGCAACAAAGCTAGACAAAGACACAGGTGCTACAGTGGATATGACAACCTATAGAGGCATGATAGGGTCTCTTCTGTATCTCACAGCAAGTAGACCTGATATCATGTATGCCACATGTCTTTGTGCAAGATTTCAAGCAGATCCCAGAGAGCCTCATCTAACAGCTGTAAAAAGGATTTTTAAATATCTCAAAGGAACCATAACCTTGGGTTTGTGGTATCCTAGAGAATCAGAGTTTAAGCTAATTGGTTACTCTGATGCATATTTTGCAGGCTGTAAGATAGACAGGAAAAGTACAAGTGGAAGCTGTCAATTCTTAGGTGACAGATTGGTTTCTTGGTATAGCAAGAAACAGAAATCAATTTCCACATCCACTGCAGAAGCAGAGTATATAGCTGCTGGTAGCTGTTGTGCACAGATTCTGTGGATGAAGAATCAGTTGCTGGATTATGGGTTAAGGTACTCTAAAATACCTATTTACTGTGATAACCAAAGTGCTATAGCTATGACAGGTAACCCAGTACAGCATTCCATGACCAAGCACATCAGCATAAGGTATCATTTTATCAGGGAACATGTGGAGGAAGGAAACATTGAGCTTCATTTTGTGTCTACAGACCAACAACTTACAGATATCTTCACCAAACCTTTGAGTGAAGCTACTTTTACAAGATTAGTAAATGAACTTGGAATGATCTCTGGTTTTGACTAGATATACGGGTTAGACTCAAAAACTATACATGTTTGATTTTTATGCTCATGATTCCTTGCATGTATTAACTGTTATGAGTACCAGTGTCATAAACTCTGAAAGTAAACTCTGATGCTAAACTCTGTTAGTCATAAAGTGTTGGTCATACTCTAATAGTTACAGTCTAATGCTAAACTCTGATTGTAATTTTGTCTGAAACATATTGACCAATGAAGAAATTTGTATGAAACATAATTATCAGTAAGTAATTATGAATCCTTAAGAGTTGTATAGATTCTGATCTCAAATATGTGCAGTAAGTTAACACAGCATGATACTGTCTCTGTATTTATAGCATCTCTTAGTTTATTGATCCTATACACTGAGTCTATATTAGCTGTTTGCATTTTCTCTCATAAATTAATTGCATTAACTGATGAAAAGTCTAAACTCTGATTATTAATTATAAATAATTCACCCTCAAATTAAAAGATGCCAAAAAGAGCACAAATTCCTTTGAGATCATGTTGTGCCTAGGAAGATCCAGGAACTTATTGTATGAAATAAGGGCTAAAATCTTTGATTTTTGGTGACTAGTGTCAACCACTGATTACTGGAAAAATTTTAAAAAAAAAAATACATATATAAAGGGGGTGAAGAATAAAAGATATATCCAAATGAAAGGATATCAAAATACAGAGTTTAGATATAAAAATCAGATTTTATGTTTTACATGAGAGTTTAGGCAACCAGTTTTTACTGCTTAGGTTTGTGGATTTTATGCACTTTGAGATGATCTAAATATTGATTTTGGTAAACTCTGCTATAGCACACACAATTATTCACACCTGTACAGTTTGAGAAAAGAGTTTATTGACAAAGAAGGACAAATGGTAAACACTGATGTATTGTGAGAAATACGCCGAGGTAATTTTGTTTTAATCTCTGATGGTTAAAATGATTTCTTTGTTTCAGACATTTTATAATTTTGAGATTAGACATTTGTTTAGAAATTTGAAAGAGTATGAGTACAAACGGTTCATATTTGTATTAAACAGAGGAGAGAGAAGTTGAGTGTTTTGAAAAGTGTAAAAAGTGGTAATTATGGCTATTTTTACTGCGCGTGTGTATTGGAAGTTGTTACATACAGCTGTCAGCGTATACATGTTTGACATCTGTCCCACTCACACATTTTTCAAAGATGCCTGCTGTGTGTAGTAATGATTAAAACGATTCAGTTTTAATTTTCACAGTCATTATTTAAACTTACTACACATAAACGGTTCATTCTTTTACACACTTCATTTTCTTTACTCACAAACACTGTCTCAAACACTTTCACTGCATACATTCTACACTTTTCTCTGTCTTATTTCTTGCTTTCTTCTAAACATCTCTAATGGCTACAACAATGTTTACTACTTCTGGGTTAGAATTTGTACCAAACAACTATGCTGCTCCTTTGGCAAATGAGAACGCACCGGAGGCGTTTCATTTTATTCGGGATTTCTTGTCAAACTCTGATGTTGGTACTGCTCTCACCGCACCGTTGAAGCTGTCTGCATCTCAAATAAGGACTCTTTGGCAGACAGGCACTTATGATAATGGAGGAGAGTCTGGGTCTCCGTCCATAATTTTTGAATTTCAAGGAGAAGAGTTTGTAGTTACTCCAACTACTGTTCGTGATGCTTTGGGTCTTGAGGATTTCAATGCTTTCACAATCTCTGTTGGCGATTCTGAGTTGGTTAGAATGATGAGAGAAATTGCCTACTCTGGACCACTGACAAAGCTTGGTCAGTTGAAGCGACCGCTCTTGAGAAAGGAATGGAGTTTCTTTTTCGACTGCATAACAAGGGCGTTCGGGAAGAAGTGCACGAATTGGGATGCAATTCCCACTGATAGTCTGCAAATCGGGTATTCTCTTCTTTATGGAGGTAATTTTGATGTTTCTAGGCTAGTTCTAAATAATATAGGTGAAAAAAATGACTGAAAACAGAGGTGTAGTCTATTTTGCAAGATTTTGTCAATTGATATTCTCTGAATGTGTTTCTGAAGTAGAGATAGCTGAGAATGATGTGATTCCCTGTTTTAAATTACATAAACGCATATTCTCTTATCTCACCAATAAAGAGAACAAGAAAGGAGATGTTGGTGTTTTGATGTTGCCTGAGTCTGTGCAACAATTCCTGATCAATTCACAACAACAACAATCACCATCAAATGCTGAAGCTGGACCTTCTGTGTCTCAATCACAGAGGTCAAAGAAGTCTAAATTGAGGGCTGTTAAATCTGCTAGGGTGAATTCATCAACTGCTGAAGCTGGGGTATCAAACACTGATGATATGCCTCAGAAGAAAAAGTTAAAGAAACGAAGGGCCAACAGGGCAAAGTCTGATGCTGTTGATGAGGAGAGTGAAACTGATGATGAAACTCTTCATCAGAGGAAAAGAAGACTGGTGGCTGCACATCTCTTTGGTGCATCCAATGTAAATGCTGAAGCAGCATCTATGCCTGAAATGGTAAATGCTGATATAGAAGCTCCTACATCAAAGGCTGATGATGTAGTTGAGGAAGCTGCTGATCATTCTGACAGCAGAGTTTTTGATAATGAAGCTGGGCCAATGGATTTCTTTGTTGATGAAGATATTCAAGATGCACATCCTAGTATCAGTATTTGTGATACTGAGGATGTGGCAGCTGATCAAGCCACCTTAGTGATTGAAGACTCTGTGGGTTCTCACACAGAGGTTCTTTCGGTAAACAATGCTAATTCTGAACAAGGTGAGGAAGTTGATCAGAGTTTGGAGGATGTAGCAGAGAATGTACAAGAGGCTGATGATAAGCTAATCTCTGAGGATATTATTCTTGAAGCTCTACAACAATCTGTTGTTGAGGTTGTAACAAAAGAAACAGAATTAATGCAAATTGCAAACTCTGAGATTCCAGAACGTGTTGCAGAGAAAGTTATTGATGAAGCTGCACAGAGTAATTTTGAAACTACTGCTGAGAATGTTCCTGCAGAGAATACAGCCGAGAATGATAATGATGATGATAGTTCTGGTCATTCACAAGAGGAGTTATCTGATATTCGAGTAAACTCTGATGAAGAAAGAGAGGTCAATCGAGCCACTGCTGAGCACTTTCAGGAAGTGTACTACAAAAGATGGGTAGCTGCAGATTGTATCTTTTCTGCACAGAGGGCTGCTGATTTTCTTAATGATTCTGTGAAGCAGATTTCAAACTCTGATGTTCTTACGAGTTTAAAAGCCACTGTGGTTCAAGTCAAAGCCTTACACAATAGGTTTGATGAGACACAAACAGCGGTTACCAATCTGAGGAACGAAGTTGGTATACAGGATCTTACCTTAAAAACTGATAGGTCTTATTATTCTGCTATGTTCAAGCAGCAAGCCAAGGATTCTGATGACATTAAGAAGAGGCTTGGCAAAGTTGAAGAGAATCAGACTGCAATGTCTGCTCAATTGAATTCTATTTCTACTGCTCTAGAATTGCTGACATCAGTACTACTTTCTGATGATGTCAAAAAGGGGGAGAGTGTACCAAGTGACAAATGCAAAGACATTCAAACTCTGAGACGGAGGGATGATGGTAATGATGGTGGAAGCAAGGGAGATGGAAAGAGTTTAAGATTAAATTCTGATAGAAGAACACCTAGATCAAACTCTGATAGAAGATCAAACTCTGGTAAGGGAAATGCAAACTCTGCCAGTGGTTCAAAACTCAAAAGTTTGATAATCTCTGATAAGCCTACCACAGATGAGGAAATTGCTACTAAAATGTTTTTAGAAGAGCATGGTGGTGAGGTAACAGTTGAGGATTATGATGCTGAATTAAGAGTGTTAAATGAAGAGCACCAGAAGAAAATGGAAGCTGGTACTTATACAAAGAAATGTAAAGCTCCAAGGAGAAAAGAGATAGGAATATCTATTAAAGATAATGTAAACTCTGATCAAAGTTTGCAATACTCAAGGAGACCTACTATTGCAAGAAATGACAAAGGAAAAGGTAAACTGGTAGAAGAAGAACAGTTACCAAAGAAGATTTATTCAACCTCTAACATTGCTCAAGTTGAATCAAGGATAAACAAATCAACCTCTGACGTTGCTCATGTTGATATTGCTACTAAAATTGTGACAACCTCTGACAAGGCTCAAGTTGTACAAACTCAACTCAAAGGTTTCTTAAGACCTGTACTTTCTGAAACTCTGACATTAGAACCTGTGGATTTTTCTCAAACCAGGACAGTACATGGAAAACAATCTTATGACAAGTCTGGTTTAGGTTCACACAGAGAGAAGAGGATAAATAACAGTCCAATGGATCAAACATCACTGGCAGAACCTGGTGTTGGGGTTACTCAAGAGAGCCTTGACAAGCTAGAGTCTGTTCAGTTAATTTATCATAAGGGACTTAGGAAGGACTTTCTGTTATACTTCATGGCTGATGGCAGAGTATACAGAATAGGTGAAAATGATATACATTTGAAAATGGCTGAAGAGTTAGAATATGTCTTATATCTACTCAAAGTCAGAAATCAAAGGACTCAAAATGCTGCTGAAGTTTTGAGAGGAAGGATGATGAGAGCAAAGGTTCTCAGTGGTGCTAAAATTACAAGTGCTTACATTCCTAAGTACAAAGATGCTCATGGAAATCTTGTTGAGATGAGAAGAAATAGTGCAAAGCTTTCTACAGCTCTTGGAATAAAGGTGTTGGAATTCAATTTGGAATCTGACAAAGCCTTTATAATAAGGCTAGGCAATGATATGAGAAGAAACAGCATATTCTCTGAGGGCTGCCATATATCAAACTGATGAAAGTGATCCAGAATTGAAGGAGCTGAAAGAGATTATGATTGTTGAGCTAGAGAGAGCTGAAAGAAGATTGCTTACAGACTATATCAGGACAGTGCCTGATATTCAAGAAATCAAATGAAGTCTGACTGTAAGTTTTTAAAGTTTTCTGTTCTAAGTTAAAATTAAACTCTGTTATGATTAAACACTGCATTTGTTATATGTTTTGACATCATCAATTATCTGTTTAACTTGTACATTTTTTTTATGCACAAGTTGGGGGAGATTGTTAGATATAATTGCTGATGTTTGTTTAATCAGTGTTTAAGTAACAGGTACTGTTCAGAGTTTAGTCTGAAGTACTTATCAGAGTTTACTGGAAGCCGGTCAGAGTTTGTTAAAGTCTGACAGGGTGAAAGTCGATTTAGCTGTCGGTGCATATCATGAAGATTCTAGAAGCAATATATTCTGAAGATGGAAAGAAGCATAATATATTGATACAGCTAAGGAGACTGGACAGAAGACTGAAGCAATTCTAATTGATTACAATTGTATAGCTAATTTGTAGGAGTATCAATTAGAGATTGATTGTAACTGTGTATTATATAAACACAGATAGGTTATCCCTAGAAGGGATGCGATTATTGAAATATTATTCTTGTAACCTAGTAGCTCTTTGTGATTTATTAACATCATAAAGAGAGAAGCTGTTAATACAATTACAGTTTATTGATTCATAAACAGTGTTCTTGATTATTGTTATTCTCATATATATTTGATTATACTGTATTCGGCTTAACATAACACATAAACACTTAACAATACTTATCATATAACTCAAAATACTTCATAATAAGTATTTCACACATATAATACAATTTATATTATTAATAAAGTTCACAGATCTTACATCTTCTCTTCACTTTTCTAAATCTAGTAACACCCAAATACTTCGATCAATAACTCTAACTAGTGCAGCGCCTTCTTATCAATCAATTCTGAAGGCCAGTTGAAGCTATGCAAAGCTTCAACTTTTCATTGGTAGCCGAACATCCACCCAAATTTGCATAAGAGAACCCTTCCAAGATAACATCTATCTTACTGAAAAACAATGCAACCTTGGATGTGCCTTTCAAGTAGCGTAACAACCACTTGACTGCTTCTCAATGCTCTTTTCCTGGATTAGACATGAACCTGCTAACAACTCCCACTGCATGAGCAATGTCTGACCTTGTACACACCATAGCACACATCAAACTGCCAACTGCAGATGCATATGGAACTTTAGCCATATCTTTTTTGCCTTCATCCGTTTTAGGTGACTGCTTCTTCGTGAGATTAAAGTGAGTTGCCAACGGTGTACTTCTGGTCTTCGCATCCTGGACACTGAATTTCTGCAATAATTTCTCAATATACTTCTCTTGAGATAATTTCAAAGTACCTTCAGATCTATCCCTTATGATGCTCATACCAAGTATCTGTTTTGCTGCACCCATATCCTTCATCTCAAACTCTGCAGACATCTGTCTCTTTAGCCTGTTGATTTCCCTCATATTTGATCTTGCTATCAACATGTCATCAACATACAACAACAATATGATATAAGATGAATCAAATTGTTTAAAGTAACAACAATGATCCATAGCACTCCTCGTGTACCCATTCTTCATCATAAAGCTGTCAAACTTCAAGTACCATTGTCTTGGTGCTTGCTTCAAACCATAAAAGCTTTTTATAAGCTTGCAAACCAAGTTTTCTTTCCCAGCTATCTGAAATCCCTATGGCTGAACCATGTAGATGTCTTCCTCAAGATCACCATGTAAGAACGCGGTCTTAACATCTAGTTGCTCTAGATGTAACTCCTCTGCAACCACAATGCTTAGCACAAGTCTAACTGTAGTCATCTTAACAACCGGAGAAAATATATCAGTATAGTCAATACCCTTTTTCTGTTGATAACCCTTGGCTACTAACCTTGCCTTGTACCTTTTGCTGCCATCAGGTTCTTCTTTGATCCTGAACACCCACTTATTCTGTAAAGCCTTCTTTCCTGCTGGTAATTCTGTTAAAGACCAAGTCTCATTCTTCTCAAGAGAATTCATCTCTTCTTCCATGGTTGATTTCCACTTAACTGAATCATCCACCTGAACTGCCTCTGAATAACACTGAGGCTCTCCGTCCTCGGTCAATAACATGTAACATGCTGAAGGAGAAAATCTTTGTGGCGGTTTCACAGTTCTGCTATATCTTCTTACCTCAGCCTGTGGAGTAACTGAACCTGTCTGATCAACATTCCCAGAACTCCCAATATTTCCTGCAAGATCTTCTTCAGTAATATCTTCAAGCACTACTTTCTCTTTTTCAGATTGTTCCTTTGTAAACTCAGAATCGACTGCAAGCTTATCCTTGTACACCGCATTTTCATAAAAAGTAACATCTCTACTTCTAACGACCTTCTTCGTCAGTTCATCCCAGAAACGGTAACCCATATCATCTGAGCCATAACCAATGAAGATACAATTCTTTGCTTTCAGATCAAGCTTGTCTCTGTCTGAATCTTTAACACGCACATAAGAAACACAACCAAAAACTCACAAGTGTGAAAGATTTACCTCTTTTTTCTGCCACTCTTCTTCAGGAATCTTGAATCCAAAAGGAACTGAAGGTCCTCTGTTTATGAGATACGCTGTTGTGCTAACTGCATCTGCCCAAACAATCTTCGGCAAACCTGCATGTAACCTCATACTCTTGGCCCTCTCATTTAAGGTTCTATTCATGCGCTCTGCAACACCATTCTGCTGCGGTGTGTTAATCCCAAATGACCTAACAGAATTGTAGAAGGGGGGTTGAATACAATTCTAGATATTTCTAAACTTAAAACAACTTTTAAATAAATTAACACTGAAAATAAAAACACAAGCAAATTTAAAATTTCAGTTGGATGTTTTGAGGATCCAACTGAGATGTTTTTATTGCGGAAATAATCTGTGTTACAAATGTATCACAGCTGCTCAGTTCCTGATTTTGGAGTGAGAATGCTCTTGAAAGAAGCTAATACAAACTATTTTTATCTCACTCATATAACTTAAAAATGAACTGCTACACTTGGTTATATATCCCAAGTTTACAATGCTATTTTTGGCTACCCTAAAATAATCTAAAGGTAACCGCTAGTAGCTTGCTTTTCATCACTTTTGTCCGATGGTCCTTGGAGATCTTGTCTTTTGTCTTCAGTCTTATTATGATCCCACTCAAGAACCTAATTGGAAATTGGAATGTTTCCTCATTTCCAGTGTCCATTTTGATGGCTTCCAATGCAAAGTACACTTCAACATCACCTTTTGATCTGTCAGAAAACTGTCACTATCACTTTTTCAACTATTCGGAAAAGTGATCATGATTCGTTGATAGCAGTGAGATGTGTTTCGTTGATAGCTTTATTCTTCATTCCGTTGATGGTATATTCCTCATTTCATTGATAGAGTAATCTTCATTCCGTTGATAGAATAATCTTCATTCCGTTGACATGTCTTCACTTAGGCAAAATTACAAGGCACAATATATTTACACTTAACCAACCTATTTTTCCTATCTAGTACTTAGTCAACATGACTTAGAAAACCTATATAATACCTACAACAAATGTATATCAACCAGTGAAGTATTGTACAGTGCAATTGCTACATCACTCATTTCGTTGATGAGCTACCTGTCAACGAAAGCTGCAAAGCTTACCATTCCGTTGACGGTTACAAAAAGTGACTTAACACAAAATCTACTAAGTGTTTTTATAATTATCATCAAGAACAACATATTCCTAACAATCTCCCCCAATTTATGACTGATAGAATAACAACCATAAATCAAGAGCCTTGATGATAACAAAAACACTTAGACAAATTATATATTACAAAAGTAGAATTTGTATTGAGCTTCATGATATATTGAAAATTGACTGAACACAAATTAGAAATTCTTACAATACAAGTGCACAGAGTTGGTCCTCTACGTGAGCAGATTTATCAACTTTGTCTCTGTGGCCTTGTTTTCTTCCCCTTCCTTGCATTGTTCTCCTCAATCTGAGCTTGGAGCCTCCTGTAGAAAATCTTCTCTTCTTCATCTTGTTCACCTAACTTGGATTGCATGAATCTTAGAGTTTCATTAGATGCCTTTTCCAATTGGTCCTTGTTAGGCTCAAGACATGTCTGAATACCACCATTAACAAGCCTAAGCTATGTGACTAAGTCACACTACATGACCTAGTGAATTCTATCACTGGGATATAGTATAGGTCTCTCTATGTACTTGTCTTGTTCTCATGAACATCAGCTTGGTCATGTATGCTCAGAAGTATAATGAGCTTAGTAAGCTTCTTGCAACTAGAATGTATATAGGCCATTAAATAATTTTCCTGGTAGAAGTTCAGTTTTGTTCATGCAGCAGGATAGAGATGAATAAGGCCCTGAAGAAATAAGTTGCAGAAATTTGTCTAAGGCATTATATAGCAAAGTCAGAATAAAGCTATGTCGTGAAGTCACCAATGTCCATGTCGAGAAGTGCTAGATCACATAGTCCATTTTGTACTATGTCGTGAAGTCCTCAAGACTCATGTCGTGAAGTGTTGAAGTCAGCAAAGTCAAAGATGCCTAGATCGTGAAGTCCTCAAAATGACTTATGTCGTATAGTCCTCAAATGACTTATGTCGCATAGTCCTCAAATGACTTATGTCGCGTAGTCCTCAAATGACTTATGTCGCATAGTCCTAAAATGACCTATGTCGCAAATTCCTCAAAGGTCATACCGCATAGTCTTCACAAGGGACATCGTGAAGTCTGGAATGAAGAGGAGTTCACGATATCAACACTTAGCCGTTTACAACAAGACAAATCAAGGTACAGAATCAAGAATCAAAAGAGACAAATACTGAAGCATTTGTTCTGGCAAGGTGGTCCAAAGAACAGATGGCAAATCTACAGCTAAACTTGGAGAGAAAGATAAGAGACAAGCAGCTACAGAAACGGGAAAGACTCCGAAAAGCAGGTGGTCCTTCCTGACACAGTTAGCCTCTTATGGCAGGACAAGTTGGACTTTCAGCTAGGGGTAACTATGTAAATAGTGGTGTGCATAGTTTGTATAGGAATATATATATATATATATATATATATCAAGCACACACCACTGAAAGTTGTAAGAGAGATACACATAGTTTTATCTTAAGCACTCTTTTCTCTGTAAGCAAAAACAAGTTACAAACTGTTCTTGTTTAGAAGCCAGAAATTCCGTTGTGAATTTCCGGAAAGCTGTAGTATTTAATTTACTCAATCCAAAGTAGATTAAAGTGATTGTGTGTGTTGTTTATATTCTGCATATTACATAGCATAATCATATACAGTTTATCTTGTGTTTCAAGAATTGAAAAACATCAAACTATCCATTCACCCCCCCCCTCTGTCTAATTTCTAGTGGTATTCATTTCTAACAGTCTTCCATTCTGAAGAATCTTCCTTGTCTCTGAATTCCATCATCCAAAAGGATTGGAGATGAATTTTCTTTCCTGATTGAGGGACCTTTAAAACCCTGGGAAGTGCATCAGGTTTGTTCCAGCTAGCTTTGACTTGACAAATCTTGGAAACAACCTCAGACTTGGCAGTTTTGGTGAACCCAAAATCTCTATTTAAGCATTTGAACACCACCATCAATGTCTGATAGTCTTCTCCTAGAATTCTGTGCATAGGCCGGATTCTTTCCCTTATACCCTTGTAGACAAACACTAATCTCTCTGGTAATTTCTGAGTGGCTGCTATCCCTCTCACTTCTACCAAGTCCTCAAGATATATGTTTAAGTCAGACTCCTCCTTTATGTCAGCAATGTAGATGAAGTGCTCTGGGTTTGTTGGTGGTTTCTCAACCTGTGGCCTCCTCACAAAAACTGGCTTAGCCTTAGAAACCTTCTGCTGTGATTTCTTCTTTGCATCCATCTCAAATAGAAATTTGGGAAAATTAGCTTCATCAAACTTAAAAGGCTCTTCCTTTGGCTCAATTGGTTGATCATGAAAATTAACTGGATGTTCAAGATCACAAGCTAATTTTCCTCCAATACTTTGATTTGAAAAAGTTGAAGGCACAGCTGTTACAGGGGCATCTGTTATAGTGTCTTGAGAATCATCCCTATCAAAAGCCAAGTTTCTTTTAGCTCTTGCCTTGGGTTGCCTTGTACTTTTTCTCTTTCCCTTTGCTTCCTCAGCTTCAACCCTAGCTCTTTCTTCTTGCTGTTTTTCCTTTTCATCAAGAGCTTGGGCAACTGCAAGAGCTTCCATGCCTGCCCTAGCTGATTCCTCAGCTTTAGCTTCAGCAAAATTTGGGTGACCAGCCCAAACACAAATCTCTTGCCCATTCCTGTAGATTATTGTTCTTTGATTCCTCACTTCAAGCACATTGCCTTCCTTGCATTTTCTGATAAGTTCACTCAGAACCTTGAGCTAATCTGGGAATGGAGGTGGATAGAATGTCCTAGCAATATTCTTGCCCTTTGGTTTAGCTGGGGATTTTGGAGATAAGCACCTTTGAAATGTAGTTGTGTCCACATCTCTAATACATGAAGTTTGTCCCTTTTCTTTTCTTGGACTAGGAATCACTCCATGTAGAAGAGGTTTTAGATCATAAGAAGATTTAGTCTGTGGCTCCCATTCCGTTGACACTAAGACCATGGCATTCGTTGATGGTGCTGTAGAAGTAGCTTGATCCGTTGATGGATGTTTGTTCTTTGCAGTTTCAGCTATCTTCTTGATTCTTGCATCTATACTAGACCATTGTTCTTTTATCTATTCTGCAAGTTGTAGCCTCATAGATGCCTGTTGAATCAGGTCAATGCCATCCATTTTATCCTTTAGTGACTCCCCAATAGCTAATGGCTCCTGTGGTAAAGAAATGGCTGGGACCATAACTTTTGTGACTTGAATATTAAGCTCCTTAGATTTCTCCCCCTTTTTGTTATCATCAAGAGTAATGACAGGGAGACCTTGAGATGCCACTAGCTGAGTCAAAAGTTGAGTTTGCTTCTCCTGTGCCTGCTACATATGAGTTAATGTGGCTTCCACTTTGTCCACCCTAGAAGTAAGAGTTTTCAAAGTAGTTGCCACCTCATTATCCTTGTTGAAGAAAGTGGTCATCCTGGCAACAGTGAGAAGTGGGAGTTTTTCATCAAGCCTCCTTGCTGTGGCATCCTTTAGATTGCCAATGGAGTCCTTGATTTCCCTGGCTTCAATCCTTGTCTGCAGCATCTAGAGTCTCTGAATTTCTAGAGAATCCATGATTGCCTTGTAGAATTTCTTTTCAGTGTCAGGTGCAGACTCATGAGCCAAATATGCTTCATTATACTGCCTTGTGATGGCAACATCTAAACTTTGATGTTCATGCAAGTCTTGAGAAAGCCATCTTGGCTTAGGAGGCACCACAGAAGTCCCAGTCTATGCAGTAGTAGCCACCTGGAGAACAGCATCAAGACTATCCTCATCACTTGAAGAATCATCATATTCAAAACTTCCACCAGCTCCTGGAGACAAATTGGCAAGTGCATCCTTAGCCCTCATCATGGATGCAGTTGTATGAATAAGATTGAGTGACCTTTCTGCCTCCACATTGCCCTGTTGAGCCATGATTTGATAGGCTGGCACAGGATGAGTAAAGGTTTCAGGATCCAAAGAAATGCTATCCAGAGTTTGTTGATAATGCTCTTGGAAAGTCAATTCTCTTTCTCCCTCATTAACCTCCATTAACTCACTTGCAATGGCTGGTTCCTTCCTTTGAGTATCTACAGTCCCTTCTCTCTCTCCACTCTTTTCTTGCATCATGGGCTCCCCATGGCTCACACCCTCACCTTCACCTACTAAGGTGGAACTCTCAGTCTCTCCTTTTGCCTAGCTGGAAGAAATAGCCAGCCTCTCACTCTCATCCTCTCCTTTCGCCTGGATGCAAGCCAGCCTCTCAGATTCACTCCCTTTCAATCCTAAAAGTGTTTCAACTACCACTAGATCATCTACACTAGTTGTGTGAACAACTTGATTTTCAGGAATAGGTGCAGAATGAGCTATCAACGGAATGGTAGTTTGAACTGTCAATAGTATGGATACCGTTGATGGAGAAACACTTGTCAATGAAAGAGACTTTTTCGTTGATGAAGTCAAGAAGGGATTTTGAGAAAGTGAAATTACAGTAGAATCTGTGGTGATTGATTTTAAAGATGGTTCCACAGATCCTCTTGTAGCTTCAGAAAAAGATGATTGGTGGCCCAACAAATCACTTAACAAGTGATGACCACCAATTTCAGAGTGGGGCTTCTCCAAGAACAAAGTTGGAGAATCAGGAATAGATGAATGGATCATATCCACATCTAATGACTGTGTTGGTGCATTTTGTGGAGGTGTCTCAATATTAATATTGAGAGAGTGGGACTGTAACCCTAGAGAAAAAATTGGGGCTACATCAAACTGAATTTGAGAAACTGGAATTGTTGCTTCCAGTGTGTGTGCACCTTGTGTGACCTGGGATTTTTGTCTTACCCTTCTTTGGTATTGGGAAATAGCTGTTTGGGGGCTAGATGTGCCCTTTACCCTTTTGATGTGTGCTCTTGAAGGAGAGCTTGTTTCAATAACTATATCCTTTTGAGAGGATGCAATTAGACTTGTGCTAATATCCATATTACACATTGTGCCTTGTTGGGAAGACACAATGGGGCTAGTCTGGGAAACGCTCGCCTCTCCCACCTTATCCTTGGGGTTTCTTTGATTTTCACCCCTTCCCTCACCACTCACCACACCAGAAACACTCCCATTGGGTTGTGTAGTGGATTTTACAATAGGTGCCTTTTGAGAAGCACCTGAGGATGGCTTGGTAGATTTAGATTGTGTGGATTTAGGTCTAGTTGCAGGGGCAGGAGCCTGTTGGGTCACTTCTACAGACTCCATTGCAACAAAAGTAGAAACAGTAGCAGAAACTGAAGTAACATTTAAATTAGCAAGTTGAGAAAGTGTTACCTCAATAACTGGCAGATACACCATTGGGACATCACCATTATGATTCAGCCTCAGGATGTCTGTTAGCACCCTCTTCTCTTGGACAAAACAGTCAAACCTGGAATTTGGGTTAGAGATAACTAATGGTGTTGGACTAACATGGTTGGCCAACATCATTAGAAATCTAGCATAATAGATATTCTTTTTCCTAGATTTCTTATCTCCTAACTTAGCACCTAGTTCATACATCAATTGAGTGCTAAAATTATAGTATTTATCAGTGAGAAGCATGGTAAGCAAAATCAGAATGGAGTTAGTTAAAGCATCAAAGTTACTAATTTTACCAGAAAATACTTTAATAAAAGCATCTGCTAAATAACTCCACTCCCTTACCAAGCCTCTCCTAATAATTTTACTTAAATTCTCAGTTGATAAAGAGTAATTTATTGAATTAAGCATGTTAACAATTTCAGCATGTGTTGGTAAAGCTAAGCAATTATTCTCAGGAATGTGAAGACATGCTTGCAATACATCTGAATTGACAATATACTCTTTACCTTGAATGGTTAATTGCAAGGTGCAGTTTGTCCCACTATACTCGCAGGAGGTCCAAATCTCCTCTATGATTTCATTGTAGAGTGGAGTGGAGTGAAACATTGCGTAACTGAGTTTGCAATTCATCAAGAAATCCATCATCTTGTGAAAGATTCTGTTCGGGCTTTCCTTGACAACAAATGGAATGGAGTTGTTCTTCTCGTAAATGAACCCTCCAGCACACATGAGTTTGACTATGGGTGCCATTGTTGAGTGAAGAAAAGCTCGAACTTTGTTTTGCTTTGAGAGAGAAGAAGTGAGAAAGCCTTTGGAAATTTTGAGAGCAAGGTAGAAAAGAATTAAAGAAAACAAAATTTCTTAAATACTCCCCCAAAATTTCTCAAAAATTATGTCCAATAATAATTATAAATTACTGGATTGGCTTAAAAATCTAACCGTTACAATTAAAATATTACCATGATTTATACTTACAGGGGTGTATGCATAGATCGTGGTAAAAAGACGTGCAAATTTCAACGGTTCAGATTGACAGTGCTATATCAACGAATCAGAATTGGGCGTTTAAAGTCCCGTCTATTTCGTTGATAAAGCTGCGTTTCGTTGACATAAAAGAGCTGTCAACGAAACACCCAGAAAAATGCTAAGACTGTCAACGAAATAAGGCATTCATTGACATAGTAATTTTGACTTATACAAAATTTCACTTTTTCCTGAGAAAATTAATTCACAGAAAATCATAGCAATTTTCTGGCTGCAATTATTTATCTTACAAAAATCTCATAAATACTTAAGAGAAATTTAGCATACCTAGCTCACTTACTAATCTTGAGAATGTTGATTCATCAAGTGGCTTGGTAAAGATGTCTGCAAGTTGTTCACTTGGAACAAAATGTAACTCCACAGTACCATTCATAACATGTTCTCTAATGAAATGATACTTGATGTCAATGTGCTTGGTCCTTGAATGCTGCACTGGATTCTCAGTAATGGCAATGGCACTAGTGTTGTCACAGAAGATAGGAATTTTCTCAACTCTTAACCCATAATCAAGTAGTTGATTTTCATCCATAAAATCTGTGCACAACAACTTCCAGCTGCAATGCACTCAGCATCAGCTGTGGAGGTAGAAACTGAGTTTTGTTTCTTGCTGAACCATGACACAAGCTTGTTTCCTAGGAATTGACAGGTGCCAGTTGTGCTTTTCCTGTCAATTTTACATCCTGCATAATCTGCATCTGAATAACCAATTAGTTCAAAGCCAGATTCTCTAGGATACCAAATTCCAAGGTTTGGTGTTCCTTTGAGATATCTGAAAATTCTTTTAATAACAACTGAATGGGATTCCCTAGGGTCAGCCTGAAATCTAGCACATAGACATGTAGCAAACATAATGTCAGGTCTACTAGCTGTTAAATATAAAAGTGAGACTACCATGCCTCTGTAACTTGAAATGTCCACAGATTTTTCCTTAGTATTCAATTCAAGTGTGGTGGCAGTAGGCATGGGAGTTTTGGCAGGAGAGCATTCCATTAAGTTAAATTTCTTTAACAAATCATGAATATACTTTGTTTGACTAATGAAAATGCCTTCACTAACTTGCTTCACTCGGAGACCAAGAAAATAAGTTAATTCTCCCATCATGCTCATTTCATATTTACTTTGCATAAGCTTGGAAAACATTTGACAAAGTTTTTCATCTGTAGACCCAAAAATTATGTCATCTACATAAATTTGAACAAGTATAGTAGAGCCATTCACAATCCTATGAAAAAGAGTTTTATCTATAGTACCTCTAGTGAAGTGATTCTCAAGGAGGAACTGTGAAAGTTTGTCATACCAGGCTCTAGGTGCTTGTTTCAAACCATAGAGTGCTTTGAGGAGGAAGTACACATATTCTGGAAAATTATCATCTTCAAAACCAGGAGGTTGACTCACATACACCTCATCTTCCAATTCCCCATTCAGAAAAGCACTCTTCACATCCATTTGATAGACCTTGAAATTGGCATGGGCTGCATAGGCTAGGAAAATCCTTATTGCTTCTAGTCTTGCAACAGGAGCAAAGGTTTCATCAAAATCAATTCCCTCTTCCTGTGAGTAGCCTTTTCCAACCAATCTAGCTTTGTTCCTTGTGACTATGCCATTTTCATCCATCTTGTTTCTGAACACCCATTTTGTGCCTATAACACTCCTGTCCTTAGGCTTGGGCACCAGCTTCCAAACTTTGTTTCTCTCAAATTGGTTTAGCTCCTCTTGCATAGCTAAAACCCAATCTGGATCTAGAAGTGCATCCTCAACTTTCTTTGGCTCATCTTGAGACAGAAAGCTACTATATAGACATTCCTCTTGAGTTGCTCTTCTAGTTTGGACTTTTGAAGAAACATCACCTATAATGAGTTCAAAGGGATGATCTTTAGTCCATTTCCTTGAGGGAGGTAGATTAGCTCTAGAAGATGTAGCTTCCTTATCATGATTGCCTTGATTAGATATTTGTCCTTGAGAAACTCCCCCTGAGTTTGTTGTCCCTAAGTGATCATTCCTAGAAGTATTTCCATGACTGTCAACGGAATGCCCATTTTGACTGTCAACGAAATGCTCATTTTGTATGTCAACGAATCCTCCACCATGACTGTCAACGGAATGACCATTTGGTCTGCTAGCAGCTATCCTTTTCAATCTTAATGCAGCAATTTCATCTTCACTACTGCTTTCATCTGTGCTAGACACAACAACTTTAGGCTGTTTCTCAATAGCCTTGACATAATTCACTTGATCTCCTTCCTCATTCTCAAAAGAAAGACTTTCATGGAAACCTTCATCACAGAGACCTTGAATTTTGAGATCATCAAAAACAACATGTACAGATTCCATAACAATGTTAGTTCTGAGTTTATAGACTCTGTAAGCTTTCCCTGCTGCATATCCTACAAATATTGCTTCATCTGCCTTTGCTTCAAATTTCCCCAAATGCTCAGCTTGATTTCTCAGAACAAAGCACTTGCATCCAAAGACATGAAGAAAATCCAATAGTGGCTTCTTTCTTTTGAGTAGTTGATAATGGGTCATTCCCTTGGCTTGATTAATCAAAGAAATATTTTGAGTGAAGCAAGCTGTGTTAACTACCTCAGCCCAGAAATAAGTTGGTAACTTTGATTCATCTAGCATTGTCCTTGCATCTTCAATAAGTGTTCTATTTTTCCTTTCAACTACACCATTTTGCTGTGGTGTCCTTGCTGCTGAAAATTCATGCAAAATACCATTTTCTTCACAGAACATCTTCATTGTTGAATTCTTGAACTCTGTCCCATTGTCACTCCTAATTCTTCTTACTTTGAAATCAGGATGATTGTTTACCATCTTGATGTGATTGATAATGATTTCACTTGCCTCATCTTTGGAGTGCAAAAAGAAAGTCCATGTAAATCTAGAAAAATCATGAACAATCACAAGGCAGTATTTCTTCTTTGAAATGGACATGACATTTACAGGGCCAAATAGATCCATATGAAGAAACTCAAGCTGTTGGACAATTGATGACTCTGTCTTGCTTTTGAATGATGCCTTCTTTTGTTTCCCTTTTTGACAGGCATCACACAAACCATCCTTTGAGAATTCCACCTGTGGAATTCCTCTAGAAAGATCCTTCCTCACCAAGTCATTCATAACCTTAAAATTCAAATGAGACAATTTCTTGTGCCATAGCCAACTTTCATCCTTGCTTGCCTTGCTGAAAATACAAGTGATGGTGTCTGAACTTGTGCTACTAAAGTCAGCAATGTACACATTCCCTCTTCTGAATCCAGTCATTACCACATTGTTGTCTCCTCCTTTAGAAACAACACAGGCTTCTTTTGAAAAAGTAACTAAAAATCCTTTGTCACAAAGTTGGCTGATACTAAGCAAATTGTGCTTTAGACCATCCACCAATGCAACCTCATCAATGATGACATTTTCTCTTGAAATCAAGCCATATCCCTTGGTGTAGCCTTTGCTGTCATCTCCAAAAGCAATACAAGGGCCAGCTCTTTCCTGAAACTCTGTGAGCAGGGTAGAATCACCAGTCATTTGTCTTGAACAACCACTATCCAAGTACCAAAGATTCCTTTTGTCTCCCTGCACACAATAAAACCAAATCAAGTTGATTTTGGTACCCAAGTTTCCTTGGGTCCTGTTTTGTTAGCCTTTGATTTATTCTTCACATCATTTTTCACCTTGGGCTCAGATTGAGTTAAATCAACCTTTACCTTTGGTGTTGATTTCTGAGAGTTGCTCACATTTTCATTCATAGCATGCATATTTGGAGGAACAGGCATGTTATTCACATTCCATGGCATTTGTGGCACATTAAACATATTCATGTATGGATTAGGCACAAATGGCATGCTAGCTTATGGATTCTGAAATTGTGCATATGGAGCAAACATATTAGGCATAACAGGCATTGCAGGCATAGAGGTATTCATTGTAGGCTTAGGCATTTTCATATTAGTAGTCCTCTTAACAGATTTGCAATTAGCAAATAAATGACTAACACTACCATAATTAACACATGTTTTTCTGGGAGCATACTTATCAGGTGTGTAATTGTTATGTTTGGTAATCCCTACTTTGCCGTTTCTGTTATTCTTTTTATTGCTCTTAACCTCAACATGAATTTTCTCTAACTTGTCTTTCAATTGCTTGTTAGACAAGTGACCTACATTCGCTCTTTCAACAGGCTTCTCAACTTTCTTTGATTTACTAGATTCACCTTGAACAAAGTTCTTGGTGACAGGACCATATTTGTTATTAAGTCTAGTGAGTTCTTCTTTCTTTTTCTCTGTCAACGAAACAACATGATCGGTTGATGGTTCTTCTGTCAACGAAACCTTGCATTCCGTTGACGTATCAACCTTCAACAAATGATCATTGTTGTTTGTTGACTCTGATTCTGATTCTAAGGTTTCAACAGCATGCCCTATCTTCTCTTTGTTCTTTTTCCATGATTGCTCACAGAAAGATTCCATACCTTGAACATTAATGATGTGGTAGCAACATTCCTGGAATCTTTCCATTTTGCAATCAAACTCTATTATATTTCTAGTTGTGTTTTAAGAATCTCTTCCCTTTTTAACACTTTCTCAAGTTCCATCTTGGCATCCCTACTAACACACCTCATTTTCTCAAACTCAATGAGTTGTGCTTCTAACATGGCATTTCTATCACTTAAGAGCAAATTGGTCTCTTTAATTCTTCAGTTCTCTTTGGTAAGTGATTTAAGAGTAACACACAAATTATACAGTACAGTAGACATTTCAGTAACTGCACTATCGCATTCCTCTTTAGAAAGCTCAGAAAGATTAGTGATTATTACATGGTTGCTAGAGGAACTTGCTTCCTGCTCATGATTGTTAGCCATTAGAGCCAAGTTGACATACTCAACATCATCATCTGAATCTTCACCATTACCAGCCCAATCATACTCCTGAGACATGAAAGCCTTTTCTTTTTGCTTGAGAAGTTCAAAGTATTTCTTTTTATAATCAACAGGCTCAAATTTCCTGTTGCCCTTCTCAAATTTGGGCTTTCTGCAATCTCCAGCAAAGTGACCAATCATTCCACAGTTGAAACATTTAGACTTAGACTTTTCAATCCAATTATTTTTGCTAGGTTGAAAGTCTCTCCTTGGTGGCCTTGCTTCTGAGTTTCTCTTGAATTTGAACTTAGAAAATTTTCTTGAAAGAAAAGCAATGTGTTCATCAATCTCATCTAAGTCATCCAAGTTGGCTGGTTCTTCTTCTTCTTCTGTCATCTTGCCTTTACCCTTGCTAACATCACTCCTACAACTAGCTCGACTAGTTGTGGCTTTTACAGCTTCTTCATTGTCATCTTCCAGTTGGTTCACAGATGCAATCAATGCAATAGATCCACCTTTTTTTGTACCTTCTCAATTTCTTCATCATGCTCCATTTCCAGCTCATATGTCTTTAAGGTTCCAAAAAGCCTTTCAAGAGTGTAGTCTTTATACTCTTGAGTGTTTCTCAGAGAAACAGTCATAGGCTTTTGTTGGGATTTATGGGTGATAACATATAACCAACTTAACTTTGATTGTACTTAATTTTTAATTAAGTAGAACATACTGTCACAACCAAAGTATGTTCTTGTAATCAGTATGTAATGTTATTCTAGTTGTATAATTTGAAAGAAGTTCACTTGCTGTGTTCAAGCCTCAAAGGATACATAATTAGATGACAACATGAATAAAGGTTACTGTCCTAAAGCTTCGACAGTAAGATTACAAGAAGACAGAATGTTGCAAGTCAAGACAGCATATTCACTCTGACAGCAACATTGGCGGAAGACTACGCGACAGCAACTTTAGCCCTCGACAGCAAGCTTGGAAACCTCGACAGCACACTATGCGGGGAACTCCTACTGTCACCAAAAGCACATTCCTGTGACAGCAAGCTATGTGGCAAAAGTAACTGTCTCGAGAAAGACCCTTGTTCTAAGTATCTTTCTCAGTCAAATCCCGTGACAGTTTCAATGTTCAAGAAACAGGCGTGTTGCAGTATCCCTAAGCTGCACCAAGTCTGTAAGACTACGACAGAAGCTTCAAGCACTGCAAAACAAAAGCGAATCAATTCAAGAGCAAGGCCAAGTCTTTATTTGCTGAATTGCTTAAGTTGGAAATAGAATGAATCTAGGTTGCTTTCTTTATAATGTATATCTGACATATTAGCAATTTAGGAAAGTCACATGGGTAAGACAATCTGTAAGAAGCTGCCACTTGACAGTGACAGTAGCTTCACAAACCCGTGACTGATAGTGATAGGATTAGTCTTATACCTACTGTCAATTCATTCTAGATATGTAACGAAGACAAGCAAGTGTCTTGAAGAAGATCGAAGCTCAAGAATTCTCTCTTGAGGTTGTAGCAACACTTTGCAAAATAAATAAAACATTTATTTTGTGAATCCTGTCTTCTCTATTATACTGTTTGTGAATGCATACATATTATTGATAACATTAAATCTTAGTTTTAGTTGTTGAAACTGAGATTGAATTTTATCATTATTGCATTCATCCCCCCCCCCCTTCTGCAATACACAAGGACCAACAACTGGTATCAGAGCGATCAGATTAACATACATATCTGAGATCCCGATGACAATGCAAAAATCAAAGAGTATCAAAATCCCAGCTTTTGATAAAGAGAACTACAGCATTTGGAAAAGAAAAATCTTGTTGTTTATCAAAGCTGCGAATCCACTATACCCAGGTATACTCGAGAATGGTCCTTTCATACCAAGGAAGGAAATTGAAGCCACAACAGTAAATGGTGAAATCATTCCTGCACATTGGGTTCCCAAAGATCCCTCGGAATTTTTGGAAACTGAGAAGGAGAAAATGGTGCTAGATGATCACTTGCAACTCATCTTGCTCGATTCTCTCACGTTGGATAAAGCCATGTGTAGAAGTGTGATAAGCTGCACATCAGCCAAGGAGATGTGGATCAGGTTAGCCTTACTCTGTGAAGGAAGTGAAGAAGTTAAAGGCAACCAAAGGCAAATACTTATATCTCAATATGAGGCATTCATGGCCAAGCCTGGTGAAGACTTAACCTCCATGTTTGAAAGGTTCAGTAAGCTCTTAACTGAACTGCAGATACATGTCAAGTACTATAACAGAAAAGAATTGAATGTCAAGTTCTTGCTTACACTGCCTGATCATCTTGAACACAAGACAACAGCCATACGAGAAGGAAGAGATCTCAACAATATAACCTTTGAGACACTTTATGGCATTCTGAAATCTTATGAACTTGAACTCTTTCAAAAGAGAGCCGTACAAAGTGGAACAAGGAACAAGATGGCTAACATGTCAAGTGCCCTAGTAGCACAAGTGCCAAGGATCACACAACCTAGTGAAGCACTACAAATCACTCAACCAACCCCTGTACAATCCTTGAAGATAGAAGAGGTTGTTGAAGATGATGAGAAAGTAGTACTACAGCTCAAGGATGTGGAAGATGAAGACTTCTACACTATGGAGGAACTGGAAAGCATGGACAATCCTACTATGGCTTACATGGCCAAAAAGTTCAAGAACTTTAGGTTCAAGAAGGATAGGTCATTCAGGCCCCAAGGCCAAGCATCCAAGTTCACCAAGGGAAGCTCATCAAAGGCTGCTGTGGGAAGCTCATTCAAAGGAGGAAACAAGACTGGATTTGTGGATAGATCTAAATTCAAGTGTTACAACTATGGTGAACCTGGTCATTTTGCTACTGAGTGCAAAAGACCCAAACAGGTTCAGAGATTTGAGAAAGGAACTGGTGGATACTCTAAGAAGAATCAAGGTAGAGCCTATGTGGCTGAAGGAAAGTGTTGGGATGAGTCTGATGATGAAGATGAAGAAGAATATGTCAACCTAGCTCTCATGGCTAGCACTGATGAAGTAACATCAACATCTTCAAGTCAGGTACCTTCACTTGTCTTACTTGATATGTCCATTGATGAGTATAAGAAAACCATTAAAGACTTAAGTGCTGAAATGTTCAATGTCTATACTAGCTTATCTGCTGCCAATGAGGAGATCACTAGGCTGAGTAAGCTAAATGAAACACTAAAGTCTGAAAATGAATCTCTTGTTCTCAAAACCAGTTCACTAGACTCTTTAGCTCAGGAGAATGCTAAACTTAAAAATGAATTGAAATGTGCTAAAGAGGTTGAGGAATTCCTGAGAAATGAGATTGCTGAAAATGAATTTAAAATCAAGGCTTATAAAAACTCATCAAAGATAGTTCAGGATTACAATGATAAGCATACAGAAAATCAGTCTGTTGGTATAGGTTTTTCATATGGTAGAAGACCTGGAAAGGAAACTGTGATTCAAGATTGTTCTGGAAATGCTGTTGTCAAACCCACCATTCTCAAGAAAGTTAAAACTCCCATTTTCAAAGCTGCAGAAATTGAGTTTGATGAAGAAGCCATGCTCATCAAACAAGAAATTCTTGATGAGGATGAAGGTGTTGACAGCACATTCAAGGATGGAAAGGATACTGTCACAATCCCCAAGACAGTAAACTTACCAAGCAATCAGACAGTAAGTTCAAAAGATGTTGTCACAGTTGGCAAGACAGAATCTTCCAAAGATACTGTCAAGAATGGTTCCAAGACAGTAACTTTAAAACCTTCTGTCAAGACAGTAGGAATAAAAGATACTGTCAAGGAAAGTTCGACAGCAACTTCTGAACATACTGTCAATCCAGTAACTCCCAAGTCTAAGAATAGGAATGGAAAGGTAGGAGTCAACAAAGGAAATGGATACACTAATGTTGGAGGTGCTTCTAGGAAACTATGCAATAACTGTGGATCTACTCATCACTTAACACATGTTTGTAAGAAACCAATTGAGGATAAGGTCAATGCAACTGAACTCAATGGTAACTTACACAGAACCCCCCTTATGCATAGAACTATGAGTGTCTGTAATAACATTGAATGTATGCCATGCAAAATTACTGCCATGAGTACATGCTTTAACTTACCTATTCTCACTACTAAAAAATGTTCATACATAAACACTGTTGAGACTTCTGAGCCTGCTGGCAACAGCAAAAAGGCTCCATCCACTAAGAAAAGGACCAAGTCCAATTCTAAACCTAAGTGGGTGAAAAGAGAAGTCAAACAGGAGATTACTGATAATGCTTGTGACTTTATGACTGAAAGAAACTCAGGAGACACTGAAACTGCAGGACCCAACAAGGATTGGGTACCATATGCATCTTAGACACATTCTATTTTGCAGGGCAAGAAGAAAGATCAAGTCATGTGGATCATTGACAGTGGTTGCTCAAGGCACATGACAGGTGATAAAGCCCTGCTATCACATTATGTTGAGAAAGCTGGCCCAATCATAACCTTTGGAGACAACAGCAAGGGTTACACAGTGGGATATGGCTGTCTAGAAATTGGAAATGTTGTCATTGAAGATATTGCTCTTGTGAATGGATTGAAGCACAATCTACTCAGTGTCAGCCAATTCAGTGACAGGGGATTCAAGGTTGATTTTGATATGATGTTGTGTAACATCTATCACAAGAAGAATAGTAGCCTCTCTCTAAAAGGGGTTAGAAAAGGAAGCTTGTTTGTTGCTGACTTAAATTCAACAAAGAAGGATAAGGTTTACTTCTTTTACAGTAAAGCTACTGTTGGTGACAGTATGCTTTGGTACAGGAAGCTCTCACATCTCAACTTCAAGACAATGAATATTCTGCAGAAATTGAGTTTGATGAAGAAGCCATGCTCATCAAACAAGAAATTCTTGATGAGGATGAAGGTGTTGACAGCACATTCAAGGATGGAAAGGATACTGTCACAATCCCCAAGACAGTAAACTTACCAAGCAATCAGACAGTAAGTTCAAAAGATGTTGTCACAGTTGGCAAGACAGAATCTTCCAAAGATACTGTCAAGAATGGTTCCAAGACAGTAACTTTAAAACCTTCTGTCAAGACAGTAGGAATAAAAGATACTGTCAAGGAAAGTTCGACAGCAACTTCTGAACATACTGTCAATCCAGTAACTCCCAAGTCTAAGAATAGGAATGGAAAGGTAGGAGTCAACAAAGGAAATGGATACACTAATGTTGGAGGTGCTTCTAGGAAACTATGCAATAACTGTGGATCTACTCATCACTTAACACATGTTTGTAAGAAACCAATTGAGGATAAGGTCAATGCAACTGAACTCAATGGTAACTTACACAGAACCCCCCTTATGCATAGAACTATGAGTGTCTGTAATAACATTGAATGTATGCCATGCAAAATTACTGCCATGAGTACATGCTTTAACTTACCTATTCTCACTACTAAAAAATGTTCATACATAAACACTGTTGAGACTTCTGAGCCTGCTGGCAACAGCAAAAAGGCTCCATCCACTAAGAAAAGGACCAAGTCCAATTCTAAACCTAAGTGGGTGAAAAGAGAAGTCAAACAGGAGATTACTGATAATGCTTGTGACTTTATGACTGAAAGAAACTCAGGAGACACTGAAACTGCAGGACCCAACAAGGATTGGGTACCATATGCATCTTAGACACATTCTATTTTGCAGGGCAAGAAGAAAGATCAAGTCATGTGGATCATTGACAGTGGTTGCTCAAGGCACATGACAGGTGATAAAGCCCTGCTATCACATTATGTTGAGAAAGCTGGCCCAATCATAACCTTTGGAGACAACAGCAAGGGTTACACAGTGGGATATGGCTGTCTAGAAATTGGAAATGTTGTCATTGAAGATATTGCTCTTGTGAATGGATTGAAGCACAATCTACTCAGTGTCAGCCAATTCAGTGACAGGGGATTCAAGGTTGATTTTGATATGATGTTGTGTAACATCTATCACAAGAAGAATAGTAGCCTCTCTCTAAAAGGGGTTAGAAAAGGAAGCTTGTTTGTTGCTGACTTAAATTCAACAAAGAAGGATAAGGTTTACTTCTTTTACAGTAAAGCTACTGTTGGTGACAGTATGCTTTGGTACAGGAAGCTCTCACATCTCAACTTCAAGACAATGAATATTCTGATGAAGAAGGAGTTAGTGAGAGGTTTTCCCCAATAGGAATTCTGTCAAGAAGGACTGTGTGAAGATTGTCAAATGGGCAAACTGAGAAGAGCTGTGCACAAGTCCAAGCAAATGAACACCAACATTGAAGCACTCAAGTTGATACACATGGATCTCTTTGGACCAGTCAATGTACCATCAATGGCCAAGAAGAGATATGCCTAGTAATGGTGGATGATTACTCAAGGTACACTTGGGTGAAGTTTCTTGAATCCAAAGATGAAGCTGCTCAAGTGATTATTGATCAAGTCAGAGTTCTTGATAGAACTCCAAAGTCAAATTGTTGAAGTTGATAAAGATACTGTCAATACCACTACTGTCAACCAAACTCCAGCTCAGTCACATACCATAACCTCTAACATTCATGACAGTGGTGACTCTGGAGACAATGAAGAACATGGTGAAGACAATGGGATTGGTGATCATTCAACTCAACAAACTGAAGCAAATGTTCCTGTACAGTCAAGTAGCTTGCCCAGAATCACCAAATGGAACAAGGATCACTCAAGTGACCTCATCATTGGTGACCCTAATTCTGGAGTGAGGACAAGGAACAAAGTCTCTGCTGACAGCATGTTTTCATGCTTCCTGTCTCAAATGGAACCCAAGACAACTGATGAAGCATTGTTGGATTCTGACTGGGTGATAGCCATGCAAGAAGAGCTAAATCAGTTTGAAAGGAACAATGTATGGAAGCTAGTTCCAAGACCTAAGGGAAAGTCAGTCATTGAGACCAAATGGGTTTTCAGAAACAAGCTTGATGAAAATGGATCAGTGACAAGAAACAAAGCAAGGCTAGTAGCTAAGGGTTACTGTCAACAGGAGGGAATAGATTATGATGAAACATTTGCACCTGTTGCAAGACTTGAAGCTATAAGAATCTTTCTAGCCTATGTTGCACACTGCAACTTCAAAGTATTTCAGATGGATGTCAAAAGTGCCTTCCTAAATGGAGAATTGGAAGAAGAAGTGTATGTTGAACAGCCACCAGGGTTTGAGGATGCTGAAGTGTATGATTTTGTATACAAACTTTTCAAAGCTTTGTATGGACTAAAGCAAGCACCCAGGGCTTGGTATGACACACTCTCCACTTTTCTCTTGGACAATCAGTTTACTAGAGGAGTTGTGGACAAGACACTTTTCTACAAACACCACGACAAGGATATCATTCTTGTACAAATCTATGTGGATGATATCATTTTTGGTTCAACAAATGAGAGGTTGTGTGAGAAGTTTTCCTCTCTCATGAGTAACAAATATGAGATGAGTATGATGGGAGAATTGTCATTCTTTCTGGGATTACAAATTCTTCAACAATCTGATAGAATCTTCATTTGTCAAGCTAAATACATCAAGGAACTTCTCAGAAAGTTCAACTTGGAAGATTCATCACCTGCAAAGACACCAATGTCCACCTCAACCAGTCTGGATCTTGATCCTAAAGGGAAGAAAGTTGACTCAAGCACCTATAGAGGCATGGTAGGATCTCTCCTATACCTAACTGCTAGCAGACCTGACATCATGTTTGCTACATGTCTCTGTGCAAGGTTTCAGAGTGATCCAAAGGAGTCTCACTTAGTAGCCATCAAGAGAATCTTTAGATACCTAAAAGGCACTCCTAACCTAGGTCTTTGGTATCCCAAGAACACTGGATTTGATCTAATTGGCTACTCAGACTCAGACTATGCTGGATGCAAGATTGACAGAAAGAGTACTACTGGTAGCTGTCAATTTCTTGGTGGAAGATTGGTCTCATGGTTTAGCAAGAAGCAGCATTCAGTTTCTACCTCAACTGCAGAAGCTGAGTATATTGCTGCAGGCAGTTGCTGTGCACAAATTCTATGGATGAAGAATCAACTTCTGGATTATGGTCTAGTGTTAAGTGAAATTCCAATCTACTGTGACAACACTAGTGTCATAGCCATTTCAGACAATCCAGTTCAACACTCTAGGACAAAGCACATTGATATAAGACATCACTTTATCAGAGAGCATGTTGAACAAGGAACTGTGAAGCTGATCTATGTCCCAACTGACAAGCAACTTGCTGACATCTTCACTAAGCCATTGGAAGAAGCAACCTTCAACAGGTTGGTAAGTGAATTGGGAATGTTGAACCTGGTATGTTGATTTACTCAGTTTTCTATAATTCCAAATTCTCTAATGAAGCTCATGACAGCAACTTCAAACCTGCTGTCAAGAGAAGTTACTGTCTACATGGTCTATGTCTGTTATGTGATAGCATGTGTTGATTTGACTTTTCATGTCAGTATTTTGTGCCAGTCTCATACTTTTAAACCGTGTATGACATTAATGTGGTTACTTGTTAAGTTTGAGAGATAAAAATCTGTTCCATTGGACTTTCACACCTTTTTGCATTAATCTGTAGGATTAAAGGAGGACATGACCATTAATTACTTCTGTGGTAGTTGTATGGGTACTCTAACTATTGACCATTAGACTTTAATCCTTAGACGGTTTTGCCTATAAATTAACCTTAGGTTTCACCAGTCTGCTCTCAGTTTTAAAGTAAATAATGGAAAACAAAGTAGGAATTGAAGTAGGGCTAAAACGGTGCGATAGTGAACCCGACAGTGAAGAGATTGATGAGCTCTTCGAGATGCTGTTGGACGCCATCGATGAGATAGATGAAGAAAAGAAACAGGAAGAGGAGGCCAAGGCTCAGGAAGAAGAGAAAGAGCTTCAGGCACTTCTCAAGGAAGAAGGTCGCTCTGAAGAGGAAATTAAGGCAGAGACGTTAGAACTAGTTGATAAAATCATAGAATAATGTACTCAATGTTCTATTTTTAATGATTTTATTAATAATAAAAGTTCTTGTTTTTGTGGTTACTGAGTTTATGAAGTGTCTGTGTAATTTGCTTAATATCTGTGTTCAAACGATTACATTGCTAAATCCATAATGTGTCAATATTAAGTTAAGTATATGAATAAAGCATTCTAATAAGTTCATGACAGAACCAATTCTCAATCGAAGTTACTGTCGTTAAGAAGGGTATTGTCGTGTGTTTCTTGACAGCAACCTTCTTGACAGCAGGAAAAGACTTTCTGTCAAGACTTGTAAAGGATACTGTCATTCATATGCTTAACAGTGACAACAAGTTTTTGCGCAATAGTTGCTGTCGCGCAAAACTTATTGTCACCACCTCTTATTACTGACAGATTGTTTCTAGCGCACAGGTTACTGTCAACAATAGTGGACCGTTGAAATTGGATATTTATCCCACGTTGGTCAGTGAATAACGGGCAGTAACTCACGTGTTTAAGAGTGGGTTAAGACACGTTCTTGAAATCCACTTTTTATGCACAAAACGTTTGAGATACCCCTATTTATTCCCCAGTTACTCAGACATATCTTTCTCTTTCTCATCAAACTCAAGACAAAACAACTTTCTTCCAGCAAAAAGCAACTCTCTTACATTCTTCTTTTCTTGAAATCTCAATGGCCCCCAAACAGACTCTCTCTCAAACAAACTTTGCTGGCATCTTTTCCCCAAATGATTCTGGTGAAGGCTTCAAAGGACTCGTGTTTTTCTTGAACAAGTCCTATCTCGGTTATACCATCACCTCAACCCCCATTCTAGACTTAGACAGACTTGAGGCATTTTGGCAAACTGATGTTGCTCAAACCGAGGGTGAGAACCCGGGTATTCAATTCACAATCTCTGGGCAACAATACACTCTTATAGCTGAGGTCATCAACACTGCTCTTGGAATTACCCTTGAAGCAAGACAACAATTTACTGAACTTGCAAATGATGACACTCTCAAGAAGCTCTTCTTGAAGATTGGGTATGCAGGCCCTATTCTCGAAGAGGGGACTACCAAGTGGTATCCAACTGGTGAAATGGATAGGAAGCATCTGAGAAAGGAGTGGAGCATGATATTTGATGTGATGGTCAAGGTGTTCTCTACCAAGTCCACAGGCTGGAATGGAATACCCTCCTACATCAAGAAACTGACACATTCTCTTGTCCATGGATACAAGGTGAATGTTGGAGCTCTCCTCATGGCATACCTCCAAGCTGCCATAGGTAAGAAGGTATCAACCTACCCTCGCTTTCTTATGATGTACATTAATTCATTCTGTGATTTTAATGATGCTGCTCCTCGTTTAGAGGCTTGCTCAGTTTTGAAAAAGAACACACACACACACTGTTATCATCAGAAGATCTCAATGCACACATTCCACTCTGTTTCACTCAGCACATGGTTGATCAAGTGTCCAACCTTGATTATCCATTACCTTCTGGTTATGATTCCTTTACTCTTATGAATGAAACTGAATTAGACCCAAATTCAGTTAACCCACATTCAACACCATACACTCAGCCTAGGCCCTCTAGACTTCCCAAAGCCCAAAGAGAAGCCTTGCAAGAATCCAGAAAAAGGTCCTTAGAAGCTGATGTTGGTGGTAGCTCTGTTAGTCAAGAGGGAGACACTGCACCTAGTGCAGCAAATAAGGAAGGTAGTCAAACAGAACCCACAGTGGTTCTCCCTGAGCCTAAGAAGAAGAGAGCTAGGAGGACCAAAACCACTGTTAACCAAGCTGCAGTTTCTCAACAAACTGTAGTTACTGAAAGGGACTCAAACACCTCCCTAGATGTGCCTTCTCATCAAGGTGTATTAATTGGCTTGTCTCCCAAGGCACCCTGTACAGAGTCTGCACAAACTCATGGTTCACAACCTGAGATACCCCCACTTGAAGAAACACACAGTGAGTTAGGGCACAGTGAGGATTTCTCTACTCCTATTGATGGTTCACATGTTTCATCTGTGAATCAGCACCCACTCTCTGCTACACTTTCACCTTCTTCCTTCCCTACACATTCCTTTGTTTCTTCTCCACAACCTAGAGAAGGGGACAGTCCCAACCCTTCAGGTTTTGATCATCCATCTCCAATCATGGATGAGCCCCCATCTAGTGGTCCACAAGAACCCATTTCTCAAAGTGAGATGGACACCACTCCTCCAAACACTAAGCTAGGGCAAAGTGGTATTTTGTCAGAAAATGAAACAGCCAACACTTTGTCTGAACTCCAAGGAGCATCTTACCTTCAGGAAGATGCTGTCACAGCCTCTGTTGCTGTCAAAGACACTGGCAATGTTGCTGTCCTGGACACAGCTGTTGTCATGGGTGGAGAGAAAGATACTGTCACTACAGAACCTACTGTCACTCCACCTCCCAAAGTTGCTGTCATGCCAGAACCTGCTGTCCAGACTCCAACTGACAGTAACATTCCTGCCAAAGATGTTGTCCAGTCCTCTCAGCCTGATTTTGATGCTGTAATCATTGAGGATGCCTCTGATGATGATCTACCTCTTGCCAAACTCTTAAAGGTACATTCTAAATCTACTCCTTCCATGCATGTTAGTACTGCTCATACCCATGCATCTAGGTTGAGTGAGGGTGTGCAAAAGAAAAGAGAGATAAAAGAAAAGAGAGGTGAGCATAAAAATGAGAGGCAGCCAAATGAGCTGGCAAAAGGAGAGGGACTTGAGCATGTCCAGAGAGATATTGAGGGAGCCCACATTATTCAGGCATTAGGCCTTGAGATTCAATCTGTGAGGGGTGATGAGATCACTCAAAAACACCCTGAGAGTGTGAGAACCCCCATAGCCTCCAAGCCCCTTTCTTTTCCTTCCCCTCCAAGAAGGTTAAGGTATGGTGGCCCCTCTGCTACTTATGGTAACAGTATTGCAGCTCTGGAAGGACAGTGTGCTACATTGAACTCCAAAATGGACTCTCTTTCTCAACTGGTGGTTGATGGTTTTGCTGCTACTTAGCTCTCCATCCAGTTCCTTACTGACCTAGTAGCTGCCGACTCAACTAAGGGGGAGAAGGTAGCAAGATCAGAATCATTGCCTATTCAGGAATCAGGTGGAACTCAGGGGGAGCCTGTAACTGTGAAGACCAAAGGGGGAGCTAAAAGGAAAGCAATGTCAAAGGGGGAGCAAGTCAAACCAAGCAGTGGACAACCAAAGGATAAAGCTGAAAAGCCTGTTGAAGTGGACATGGATGGTGAAAGGGTGTTAATGTCAAAGGCAACTCAAGATGCACTGCAAAGAAGACCTACATCTAAACACCCAATCTTGCCTCCTGTGGTAATTAGAGAGCCAACTCTAGAAACTCAAGAAACTACTCTACAGAAGAAATGGAGAGAAATGGAGGAACAAAACAAGCTTGGGAAAGGTAAAGGGAAACTGCCTGAATCCATCCAAAAGGGAATTATTTGGTCAAATGGCACTGAATTTGATCAAGAAGAAGCCAATGTTTTGATGGTGGATTACAGGGAGAGCACATTACTCAACCATGACAGTGAATTTAGCAGTTTGGTGGAAGAAGCAATGAATGCTCCAAGAAACCGTCCAACCAACACCACAAAACTGTTAAAGGATCAAATCACTAGTGTCAGTGTAATGGTGAATGATGAGAAAATATGGGCTGTAAGTATCTATTTCACTTCTGGCATATCTTATTTCATCACAATGCAGTTATTGCAGAGTCTGCCAACAAAGGTGTTGTGTGCTTTGAAGGGAAAGATCAGGGCAACTCAAACACCATTCAATGAAATATTGGATATGCAAATCCAGAACCTGCTCACACAAAAGCTACCTGAAGTCTACACAAATCCACCAAGTGTTTTCTACAGATCTGTAACTAAGGATGGCACAAGAAGGAACAGCTTCATGAATTTGGTTGGCACATCCAGAATGGAAACCAAGTCAATTCTGAAAGTGTTAGATGGAATACTCAATTCAAATGCCAATCCAGGAAGAGCTTATGCTGTTCAAGAGATCTACAAAATGCTGGTGCTGAGAGACAAGGCACTGGGAGCTAGAGTGAAGGAACTAATCTCTAGAGCCAATGCCAAAAGAAATGATCAAGGTGGAAGCTTTCTCTATGACATACCTCCTCAGGATGATGATGATGATGATGATGATGATGATGATGATGATGATGATGATGAGGTTGGAGGTGGTGAAGCTTCTGGAAATGCTGGAAATGTTGGTGGAAGTAATTCTGGGAATACTGGTATTCAATCCCAGAATGAAGGCAATGAAGAAACTCCTAATCAGGAAAAGAAAGATGCTGGTGCAACAGATGAAGAGGAGTCAAGAATACTGGAAGCTTTGGAGGCAAGCATTCTTAGATGTGCTATTGACTGCATAAATGCAGAAAAAGATGATGTCACCAAAGGTACTGCCGACAAGGAAATTGTCAAAGAAGATGCTGTCATAGAAGATACTGTCGACAAAGGTGCTGTCAAGGAAGATTCTGTCAAGGATGAAGCCAAAGCTACTATCAAGCCCAAAAGACTGAAAGCTAAAGCAAGAGCATGGTTCTCTAGACAGAAACCTCATGGAAAGCACAAGTACTCAGGAAAGGAAAAGGCCACTGGATTTGGCAGAAATCTGAAGATGCCAATTCAATCAATACCTCCCAACAGTCTGAAGGTACAACAAATGCAATCAAAAGAAATCAAGAGTGTTGAGATTAAGCTGGATGCTAATCAAGAAGTTGCTGAGTACATTCTGTGGTGGCCAGAATCAAGATCGGTCAGGATGAACAAGGACTTTGATCTTGTAGCCACATCAATTAGTGGTAGCATGACGGAAATAGATAAAAGAAGAATTGATTTCTCTACTTGGAAAGGATGATAGAGTTGATGGAAAGCTATGATGATGTTCCAGAGCCTGTCATGGAACATATTCTGAAATATCAGGCTGATAGGGATGCTGAATTCTATCAGAAATTTGGCTACAATTTTGCAGATTTTGATGATGCTGATATTCTCACTGATCTACCATCTTCTCCTATACCATACCACTGGTACTATGAGTTTGAGGATTTACCAACAGAAGAAGGGCAAACCCAACCAACTCAGGAAAGGGAACCCAAGCCAAGCAAAAGACCTGAATCTTCTCAATATTCTCAAACTAAGTCAGAACTTGATAAGAAGGAAGCTGAACTATTGGAAAGATGCAAGGTCTCCAACAAGGCAGAAAGTGAAGCTCCAAATTATCAATCATGTATGCTGGAAAATCCCCTAAGAATGAAGTATCTAAAAGAAGAAATCTATGTTTGCAGCTTTCACAAGCTAAAAACAACTATTCTGAAGGATTTACAGTATATGGTAGCTGGATCTATTCATCCCTTGGAGCAGATTTGTTCTGATGAAATAGAGAAAGTATTGGAAGGGAGAAAAGGAGAAGACTCAAAGTTGGACAAGCAAAGGAGAAGGTCTCTCAATGCTTATCCTGGAAGTAGATTCAAACTCATTCTTGAAGAACTTCACTTCAGAACCTATCCATATGATATAGAGCAATGGCTGAATCTCAGGGATGCTAGTTCTCTCCTCTCTCCTACCATAAAGAAGATCATTGAGGAAGTAGAGGATGCTGCAGTTTCTGCTGCTGAAATTTCTCTTATAGAAGGTCTAAGAGGCTGTTTGGTAGAAGCTCTCAAAAGAGAGGATGTAGCAAGGCAGAAGAGGAAATCTCAAGCTAAGTAAAAAATTCTTAATCCATTCTGATCTTGTTAGTTAAGTTGTCAGCACATATTGTAAATTTGTTGTTATTTTCCATAAAAACAAATTGGGGGAGATTGTTGGGATTTATGGGTGATAACATAGAAACAACTTAACTTTGATTGTACTTAATTTTTAATTAAGTAGAACATACTGTCACATCCAAAGTATGTTCTTGTAATCAGTATGTAATGTTATTCTAGTTGTATAATTTGAAAGAAGTTCACTTGCTGTGTTCAAGCCTCAAAGGATACATAATTAGATGACAACATGAATAAAGGTTACTGTCCTAAAGCTTCGACAGTAAGATTACAAGAAGACAGAATGTTGCAAGTCAAGACAGCATATTCACTCTGACAACAACATTGGCGGAAGACTACGCGACAGCAACTTTAGCCCTCGACAGCAAGCTTGGAAACCTCGACAGCACACTATGCGGGGAACTCCTACTGTCACCAAAAGCACATTCCTGTGACAGCAAGCTATGTGGCAAAAGTAACTGTCTCGAGAAAGACCCTTGTTCTAAGTATCTTTCTCAGTCAAATCCCGTGACAGTTTCAATGTTCAAGAAACAGGCGTGTTGCAGTATCCCTAAGCTGCACCAAGTCTGCAAGACTACGACAGAAGCTTCAAGCACTGCAAAACAAAAGCGAATCAATTCAAGAGCAAGGTCAAGTCTTTATTTGCTGAATTGCTTAAGCTGGAAATAGAATGAATCTAGGTTGCTTTCTTTATAATGTATATCTGACATATTAGCAATTTAGGAAAGTCACATGGGTAAGACAATCTGTAAGAAGCTGCCACTTGACAGTGACAACAGCTTCACAAACCCGTGACTGATAGTGATAGGATTAGTCTTATACCTACTGTCAATTCATTCTAGATATGTAACGAAGACAAGCAAGTGTCTTGAAGAAGATCGAAGCTCAAGAATTCTCTCTTGAGGTTGTAGCAACACTTTGCAAAATAAATAAAACATTTATTTTTTGAATCCTGTCTTCTCTATTATACTGTTTGTGAATGCATACATATTATTGATAACATTAAATCTTAGTTTTAGTTGTTGAAACTGAGATTGAATTTTATCAGTATTGCATTAATCCCCCCCCCCCCCTTCTGCAATACACAAGGACCAACAGCTTCCATTCTTTTGGAAGAGCTCTAAGAAATTTGAGGTTCGAATCCTTGGTTTGGTAGATTCTCCCATACAACTTTAATCCATTCAAAAGCTTTTGAAACCTACTAAACGTGTCATTTAGGGTTTCACCAGCTTTAAAATGAAAGTGCTCATATTGTTGTATGAGGAGTTGCATTTTGTTCTCCCTAACTTGCTCAGTTCCTTCACAGAGTGTTCTAACAGTGTCCCATACTTCTTTAGAAGTTGTACAGTTTATAACATTGTCAAACATCTCTTGCTCCAAACCATTAAACGGAATGTTCATGGTTCTTTTATCTTTATGGATTTCTGCAACATCTTCAACAGTCCATTCTGAGACAGGTTTTGGGATTTCTACATCTTCAGCATCATCTGGCAGTCCAACTCTAGATGCAAACTTCATGGGAACGTGTGGACTTTTCTCAATGCATTCTACATATCTCTCATCCATAGACATGAGATGTAGATGCATTTTTACTTTCCAGTGAAAGTAATTGTCCTTATCTAGAACTGGTATCTTTACACTTGCATCCTTCTTCACCATGGTTTCTGTTTTGGCCTTGATCTTTAAACTTCTTGTATGTTAGAAGCTTGCTCTGATACCAATTGTTAATCCCAAATGACCTAACAGAATTGTAGAAGGGGGGTTGAATACAATTCTAGATATTTCTAAACTTAAAACAACTTTTAAATAAATTAACACTGAAAATAAAAACACAAGCAAATTTAAAATTTCAGTTGGATGTTTTGAGGATCCAACTGAGATGTTTTTATTGCGGAAATAATATGTGTTACAAACGTATCACAGCTGCTCAGTTCCTGATTTTGGAGTGAGAGTGCTCTTGAAAGAAGCTAATACAAACTATTTTTATCTCACTCACATAACTTAAAAATGAACTGCTACACTTGGTTATATATCCCAAGTTTACAATGCTATTTTTGGCTACTCTAAAATAATCTAAAGGTAACTGCCAGTAGCTTGCTTTTCATCCCTTTTGTCCAATGGTCCTTGGAGATCTTGTCTTTTGTCTTCATGCTTATTATGATCCCACTCAAGAACCTAATTGGAAATCGGAATGTTTCCTCATTTCCAGTGTCCATTTTGATGGCTTCCAATGCAAAGTACACTTCTACATCACCTTTTGATCTGTCAGAAAACTGTCACTATCACTTTGTCAACTATTCAGAAAAGTGATAATGATTCGTTCATAGCAGTGAGATGTGTTTCGTTGATAGCTTTATTCTTCATTCCGTTGATGGTATATTCCTCATTTCGTTGATAGAGTAATCTTCATTTCGTTGATAGAATAATCTTCATTCCGTTGACATGTCTTCACTTAGGCAAAATTACAAGGCACAATATATTTACACTTAACCAACCTATTTTGCCTATCTAGTACTTAGTCAACATGACTTAGAAAACCTATCTAATACCTACAACAAATGTATATCAACCAGTGAAGTATTGTACAGTGCGATTGCTACATCACTCATTTCGTTGATGAGCTACTTGTCAACGAAAGCTGCAAAGCATACCATTCCGTTGACAGTTACAAAAAGTGACTTAACACAAAATCTACTAAGTGTTTTTATAATTATCATCAAGAACAACATATTCCTAACACGGTGTCTCTGGAATAGTTTTAATCATTCTAATTCCGTATTCTGCGTAATAGCTTTTAAACTCATCACTACTATACTCACCACCATTATCTGACATCAAACTCTTAACCTTCAAACCAGTCTGAGTTTCAACTTCAGTTTTACAGTTCTTGAAAGTATCAAACACATCTGATTTTTTCTTCAAAATATAAATCCATACCTTTCTACTGGAATCATCAATGAAAGTGACATAGTAGCGAGATCCTCCCAACGACGCAACTGTTGTTGGACCATATACATCTGTATGAACTAGCTCTAACTTCTTAGCCTTCGGGGTCCTCCCTGATTTTGTAAAAGTAACTCGTTTCTGCTTTCCAAGAACACATGGCTCACAGAACCCAACTTCCACATTCTTCAGCTCTGGAATCTTGCCCTTCGAAGTTAACAGATTCATACCCTTTTCACTCATATGACCAAGTCTTTGGTGCCATAAAGTTGAAGGCCCAATCGCATCAGCAACTACATTTGCTTCATAGCTAGATTGTTCAACAATGTACAAAGTCCCTTTTTTCTCTCCACGAGCAACAACTAGATTCCCCTTTATAACCTTCCACTATCCGTTTCTGAAAGAAACTCGATACCCTTCATTATCTAACTGACCCACAGATATCAACATCTTCTTAAGTCCAGGAATGTACCTTACATCTTTCAACATCCAGCTAGTCCCCAAAGAGGTCTTGAGATTAATATCTCCCATGCCCGCAATATCCAAAGTCTCATCATCAACAAGACGGACTTTTCCAAAATTTCCAAGTCTGAAATTTAACATCAAATCCTTGCAAGGGGTCGCATGGAATGATGCACCAGAATCCATAACCCATGATTCAACACAACAAATCAAAGCATCGTCGCTCACCACTTCTTCAACTACATTAGCTAAATTGTCCTCTTTCTTTTTTCCTTTAGGAGCTGCCGGAGCCGTACACTAATTTTTGAAGTGACACTTTTTCTTACAATTCCAACAAACAATCTCCTTGCGATCTTTGGATTGTCCTCTTTTCTGTGACTTCGATCTACTACGCCCCTGATTCTGCCCCCTCTCGGACTTTCTGCCTCTGCTCTCTGTACTCAATAAGGAACCTGACGACTCTCCTGAGTTTCTCCTACGAATATCTTCTCCAAGAATCGAATCTCGAACTCCATTAAAAGTCATCTTACCGCTCCTAGATGAATTACTAATAGCAGTGACAAATCCTGACCAACTGTCAGGTAACGAGGATACCAACAACAAGGCTTGTACTTCATCATCGAATTTAATATCCACTGATGTCAATCTTGATATGATAGAATTAAATTCGTTCACATGATCAGCAACACAATCACCTTCATTCAATCTCGCAGCAAACAACAAACGACACAAATACACCTTATTCGAAGCAGATGGCTTCTCATACATATTTGTTAACGCCTTGATCAATCCATGAGTTTTCGTTTCCTTGACGATATTGTAAGCAACGTTCTTCGCCAAAGTCAATCTGACAACACCCAGAGCCTGCCTATCCAATAGCTTCCATTCAGTCTCATCCATTGAATCTGGCTTCTTCTCCTCTAGCGGTTGGTGTAGTTTTTACTGATACAAATAATCTTCAATTTGCATCTTCCAATATCCATAATCTTTTCCATCAAATTTGTCGATCTTTACTTTCCCTTCTTCTGCCATCGCTCCCACTCGCCCGAAAACCTAGGCTTTGATACCAGTTGTTGAGTATACAACAACAAAAGCAAAACCCAAAGCGAATAAACAAGAACAAGAAAATAAACGACAATCACGCAAGACAAAAATTTACGTGGTTCGGAAATTCCTACTCCACAAGCCGCACTAATTTTGTATTGATCTCTCACAATTATGTTGTGTTCTGATGTGTTGGTGTTTTACAATTACATGAGACTATTTATAAGAAAAAAAACTGGGCCTAAACTAATCAGAGTCTAATTCTGAAATCCTGAAATTACTAACTCTAATTAGAATTCAGATCTGGAAATTCTAAATCAAATCAGAAACCAATTCTGACACCTGTTAGACTCCACAAACCCAACACCATTATATGCACAAGTTAGAAATCTCCGCCATGGGTTAGCATCAGTCCACAATATCTTCTCCACTTGCTAGTTTCTACAAAAGCATTTGTTAGGAATTATGTTGATTCTTGATGATAACCAAAATGACTCAGTAAAATTTGTATAAATCATTGTAACTGTCAACGGATAGCATGTGTATTTAGTATACATTGATAGGTAGCTTATCAACGGATAAGACTCAAATGTAGCATGTTTAATTTTGTTCCTGATAGCAGTTGATAGTACAATTGTTATGATTGAATAAGTCATTTTGACTATCAAAGGATATGCAGAATAGGTTGGTTAATTGTAAATATTCTATGTCCTGTAATTCTGTGTAAGTGAAGATGTCATCGACTGATATAATTCAGCCGTCAACGGATGTGTCTTTACTCATCAATGGATATAGTCTAAACTATATCAACGGATGAGTGATAAGCTATCAACGGATGCAGTCCAAATCAACCTCAACGGATACAATGCCAGTAATTAACAGTTGACAATGTGATAGGGGCAGTCCTGACAGATCACATGGGTTGATGGGACAAAAAGAGCATGGAAACCAACAATTTGGAAAACCCCGAGGAAAAAGGAAGCATTCTATTTTCATCTAGTCAATAGAGATAATTGAAGAAAGACAATCAGCAAAAAGGCAAATCATCTCAAGGACCATTGGACTTAGAGTGGAAAAGCAAGACTTTGGACTTTATCTACTGTGTATTTTAAGTAGTTCATTAGGCTTGTAAACTTGGGATATATAACCAAGTGTAGCAATGTTTTTGAAGTTAAGAAATCAGTTAGGTTTTCAAAGCTTAAGCATATTCACTCTTGTAAGTGCTGAAGCAAAAACATTGTATTTGTAGTTGCGTGTTTTGTTCTAAAACATCACAAGAGATTTATTCCAACAGTGAGTGAAGCCTAGGGTGTCAATGTCACAGGGGATCCGTGGTTTATCTTAACTACGAAGTTAAAAAATATGAAACAAAGCCTCAAAAGTATGAATGCAAACTGTGGGAATCTTCACGACTTGGTGGCATCAACAAGAACTGAACTTTTAAATTTTCAAGCAATCTTGGGAACTGTTCCTAGCAGGAATGATAGGGAGCATGAAAAAAAAATCATTGATGTGCTTTCAATAACGCTTTAGCCAATGAAGAGAAATTTCTACAACAAAAATCAAGGGTTACATGGCTCAATGTCTTTAAACATATAGCTAAAAGAAAATGCCCGGGACCAAACGGCTTCTCTTCTGATTCTTTGTTAAGTGTTGGGAAATAGTAAATATAGAAGTCATTGCTACTATTCTTTATTTCTCTGAACTCACGTATATGCCTCAGATTATTAACTCCTTTGCTATTGCTCTAATTCCTAAGCAGCCTAATCTTACCTCTATGGCCCATTTTCAACTCATCTCTTGCTGCAATGTAATTTATAAATGCATAGTTAAGCTCTTAGCACTGTGAAAGAAGAAGGTTACGCCCAGCTTGGTCTCTCTTAATCAAACTGCGTTTGTTATGGGCAGGAGCATTGGAGATAATATCTTTTTAGCCCAGTCGTGTAAGGATTATCATTATCATTCGTGGTCACCAAGGTTTGATTGTAAACTTGATGTTAGGAAAGCGTTTGATTCTTTAATTTGGTCATTACTGTTCCTAACGATAGCTAGAATGGGTTTTTCTTAAAAATTCATTGGTTGGGTTAAATGTTGTGTTAGCTCTTGCATGATGTCGATTAAGGTTAATGGCTCTCTCGAAGGGTACTTTAAAGCATGTTTAGGGCTCCGCCAAGGCGACCCCCCATTCGCCTCATCTGTTTGTTCTTACAATGGAAGTTCTCACTCTTTGTATAAAAGAAAAAACTGCTTCTAGTGATTTCAAGTTTCACTGGCGCACCAAGGATTCATGTATTACCCACTTAACTTTTGCAGATGACGTTTTTTTATTCTATAAGGGGGATATTGCGATTCTGTTTGATGGAGTTATGAAATTTTCTGGCATTTCGGGTCTAAAGCCTAATCCTTCAAAATCAGTGTGTTTCTTTGGAAATGTGCCTAGTGATATCCAAGACTTTGCTCTGTTGCACATGGATTTTGAACGAGGTGCCTTGCCTATTACTTACTTGGGTCTCCCTCTTGTTTCTGGAAAATTAACTTCGAGGGAATGTCAACCGTTGGTAACCAAAATATGCAGTCGTACTGAACATTGGGATTGCAGATCTATAAGTCAAGCAGGTAGGGTTCAGCTTATCAAGGCAGTACTGTTCAGGATTCAAGGTTATTGGGCAGCCTATATCTTCTTGCCCAAATGTGTGCTAAAAAAATTCAGAGTATTCTCTCTAGATTCCTTTGGAGTGGTTCTACCACAGGGAGGTGTCAATACAAGGTATCTTGGATTGATTGCTATTATTTGAAATGTGAAGGAGGCATGGGCTTTAAATATTTGTTCCTATGGAACAAAAGTGCAATTATTTTTCAGCTTTGTCGGATTATAAATCTAAAAGAATCTCTTTGGATTAGTTGGTTGCATTCGTGCATATTAAGAAATAAAGCTTTTTGGACGATGAAACTGCCTTCGAAATGTTCTTGGATTCTCAGGAAAATCTTTAATTCTCGTACTCTCTGCAACGCATTACGTATCAGGTTGGGAGAAATTCAGAATTTTACTTGTGGCATGATCCTTGGGTCAGAGGGTATCTGTGGTTAATCATCTGTCTGAAATTATCATCTCAATCTTGGATTCCACTTCTGTGGCGAAGGTTAATTCGGTTCTTCTAGAGGCAGATTGGAACCTAAGTCGTACAAACCACGTTCTTGCAACGGAGCTGAGACAGTTGTGTTCTAACATCACCCTCTTCCCTAAAGACCAGATTCTTTGGGATGGTAATATAAGTAACAAAGTAAAGCATTCTGCAGTTTGACAATCTTTAAGACATGTGAATGATGCGCCTCCCCCTTGGGTTGATATTGTATGGCACAACTTTTCTATTCCGAAATGTTCTTTTTTACTCTGGCTGGTTATGAAACTGCTCTGTCAGCAGTTTGAAGTTCTTACATATAATTTAAACATGTCAATTTGTAGTTATATAATTTAAACTATAACTTTTCTGTTGGTTCCTTTAGCCCATGAACTCCATGTTGTTGAGTTATATATTCTGCAACTCGTTGTTATTGACCTCTTGATACAGTTTTAGTGGCTGCTTGGGCTTCAACCAACAATAAACAAATTAGTTTTTATAAATTACTCTATTTCCAGCTCACTTTTTGAAATAAAGACTAGAAAGACAAACATTGCAACAAAATTATTAAGCCTTGAGCCCTATATTCAGTAAACTTCTGAACGCACATTTCTAAATATAGATTGCACTAGTATTAGTGTGAAGCTTGAGGTTGATTTGGAAAAGAAAGTAGTATGCAACTTAAGCCAAAAAGCAGGACCTAGCGAAAGAGATACGGAGAAGTCTCAAATCGCAATACACTCACGTAGGAGTCCTTTTGTGATGATACAGCCAAGTCAAGATGCTTTAAAAAGAGAAATTTATAAAATTTTGCGAGAATAAAAATTAACTCTGTCAACAGTCTAGAAACCACTATATAGATAAGTTCTAGATAGTTGATAGAGAATTCAAAATAAACTATGTTGATAAGTATGCAAGGAATACATGAATCAAGTTCACAACACACGTACAATAAATTCTTGAGAAGTTTGTAGAGTTAGATATAAAAAAGTTTAACACAGAATGCAAATTTCATAATTTCAGCACCTACAGATCTTTCTGCTCCTATTTCATTGTCATAGAAAATGCATGCCAAATTAGCTTGTAGAGAAATTTAAACAAACCAATCAAGATATTGAAGATGAGGGGTGATCCAAGCACCAGAAAAATCAGAAATAACATGCAAAGAAATAGGCAACTAGAAATTGCTAGACATATCAAACAAGAAAAGAAGCGTCTCCTACCAGCAATTCATGAGCACTTCAGATTATGACAAACTTAACCAGAGAATAAGCACCACATGTAATTCATTGTCCACACATACGCCACATCAGGTACAAACCGTTGATAAAAGGTACATTAACAGCCAAATTTCACATCAAGAACAGATAAAAGGTTCTACTTTGCACCCATAGCAGCAGCTGAGAGTCGTCACAAGAGTTCTAAACATATAATATCGCAAGGATTTTACATTCTGAAACTCAGCAAGCTGTGAACAAGTTCAGATGAGTGATGTCTCTCTTAGCTCTTCTTCAGGAATGTAGAATGAATCACCGCCACGTACAAATCTTCCAACTATGGGATGCAGAACATTGTTAAACTCATTGCAATAGCAACAGCCATTCGTTTTATCTACTGTTTCATCTTCTGCAAGACAAATTCATAGAGTTACCAAAACAAGTAGCCCATAATATTGGTCATGATGGACAAACAAAAATCAATAAGCAAAGAAAAAACAAATGTGCATCAAATGGCAGGAGATAAATTAGATCACATGGCCACTTAAAGTATAAAAAACAAACCTAAAATTAAGTCGCCAGGCTCCAAGATCATGCAAAGGTCACAAGAAAAAGCCCCACTGGTACTTTTCACTTCTGCGAAAAAATTCTCCTCTGAAGTAGTAGCATCATCAGTGGCCTTAGCAGTGAAGTTGACATGAAAAAGTAAGCATGTTGGCACGATAACACGTGTAACGAATCCCGGCTTCACCAGTTCATAGTATATAGGCTATAAATTTTACGTCAAGGCAAACGGAACATAAACAAAGATCAAGAGAATCCAACAAAAATGGTTATTCATGATCGATTTAAAGAAAAGAAAACAATAACATTCCAAAGAAAACTGACCCAGTCTTGGTTGTAAAACTTCAAGGCTTCAATTGCAATTGCATACAGGCTTGCATCATCAACTTGTTCCGATATGTTCTCGCGTTCCTTTTTGGGTTCAGAACCAAAATCACTAAAATTTTGAGCAGATCAAGACAAGGGTTATTTAAAATATGAAAGCAGCAGAAATCAGCAAAAACATTACATTAAATATCAACTGGAAAATAAATAGAACCCAGAAAGTAAATGTAACCCCAGTGTGAATAATGATCAGATAAACCAATCAATCTAACAGCACAAATTTTTTTAGAACTCAATTATGTAAAGGATTACAAAACCCCATCTCCACTTCTGTTATGTATATATCTTAGTGAAATTCAATAGAAGAATAATCAAGATGGCACATCCCTCGAATGCAAAGCTTTCGAAATAGGAATGGACACATCCGTCAAAGACCCAACCCTCCAAAGGTTTCGAGTCAGTAGATGAAGAAAAACTACCAGTCATCAATTCCCTCTTTAAATTAAGAACCACAGTCTGACGGTCATTATCTAACCTCTCTTTTCTTTTCTCCCTCTCACTGTGTCTATGTGGCCGATACTCAGGTCAATAAAAGTGATATGCTTTTTCTTTTCTTCTATTTTTCTAAAGATTGTGAGATTTTAGGGCCTGACTTTTTCCCCTTGTACTTATCAGAAGTCCTGCTGGTATTTTTTTTGAGAGAGAAAGAGATACGGCTGGGGCTTGCACCGCATAGAAACACAGGTATTCCAACACTATTACTACTCTGTATACGTATATATTCTGTGATTTGGAAATAAACAATTGACATGTACAAATCTTGGTGGAGTATTAATGGAGGACAGTTGGGGTTTAATGCAAGAGCCGAACAACCACTTACTTGGGTAAGTGCTTTTCGTGATCAGAAACTGCATTGTTCTGGTTGATGTCGCATATGTCTTGCACAGTTTTGTAATCTGAATCAAAGCCACGTACGAATCCTCCATTTCTAGGATGCCAAACCTTGTTATGCTGGAGACAATAACAACAGCCATTCAATTTCAGTCCTGCAAGACGAATTCACAGGAGTTATTAAAACAAGTAGGCTGTAATCTTGATGAGCGATTGACAAAGAAACAGATGAAACAAGGCAAGCAAAAGAGAAATGCAGCTAACAGTAGTAGGCCGTGGATAAAATGACATGAGGATATGTAGAACAAACCTGAAAGAGAGTTTTCGGGCCCCAAGGATACGCAGAGCCTGACAGAAACCCCTTTAAGAGAATTTGTGAGCTCGGTGAAAAACATCTCCTTTGAAGCAGCAGCAACACGAGTATTCTCAGCCGTGAAGTTGAAATGAAAAAGCATGAAGTGCCCAAAGGGGATGACTTTAACATAATGAACCTTGAGCAGTTTATAATTTTGAGGCTATGAATTTTAGGGGCAAGGCAAACATAAGAGAAGAGAAGATTAATAGAATCCAGCAGAAAAGGGAGAGAGAGAGAGGGAGAGAGAGAGAGAGGGGGAGAGAGAGAGAGAGAGAGAGAGAGAGAGAGAGAGAGAGAGAGAGAGAGAGAGAGAGAGAGAGAGAGAGAGAGAGAGAGAGAGAGAGAGAGAGAGAGAGAGAGAGAGAGACCGACAGAATCCTGGTTAAAATAGTTCAAGGCTTCCTCGGCCAATTGCATATTTATATTAGGATCAGGCCATTTTTCCCTAGGCACCTTTTTGGGGTTAAGATGGCCGAGCGCTTTTTGAAAGCTGCACATAATGAAAACCAAAAAGGGGGAGTTAAGAAATAGTTTCTAGGAAATTGGATACATTTCTGAAATGACAGCACCTACCATAACATTAACCAACCCCCCATAAGAGTGTATACATATGAACACGGGCGGAATAGAAAATATAAAAATGAATCAAACCCCAAATTCAAAAGAAAATTAGTTTACCAAGCAGCCCTTTCCTCACGACTGTATAATAAACGCAGATACTCGGATTTACTTCCCTGCCTGAACATTCGTCCTGTCTTGTTTTCCCCCCTCCCTATAACTAAGTAGCGTTTTATCAATTTCTCGTAACTTCTTCTTGCCTACTCTTTTATTTTAACGGATACAGAGGACATAAAAACAATAACCTATATAATTACATAAAAGGAGACGATGATGAATTGCGTATGCATACTTAAATTAAAACCTCAGAAACGAACCAACCCCTACATAACGAATCACGTTGGGGTTTTCTCAAACCCTAAATCCAGATGTATTATATATGTGTTGGTGAAATTATATATACAAGCAAATTAGTTTACCTAGCAGCCCTTTCCTCAGGAGAGTTTAATATACGATACTTGAATTTTTTGGCAATTGATGATGAACCACTGCTCGGATTTATCTTCCTGCCGGAACGTAGAACCACCATTGTCTTCTTCTCTCCTTTTCCCTCTTCTCGCCCGTCTTTGTATAACTACTATTAGCACCTTCAAAACAGGAACATTTGTCAACCCGACCCGTAATACGTAACCTAACTACACTCGGTTAAATAGTTTAGTTTTACTCCATTTTAATTTTTATATAATCACTGTAGTACTAGTCTGTAACCACTGTAACCCGTGCAAAGCATAAGAATAACATTAATTTTGAAATTTAAAAATTTTGAGATTTTAGTATTTCTGAAAATGTGATTTTTTTGACAAAAATTAAAAATTACAATTTTAATATTTCAGATTTAAAGAAACTTTTAAATTTTATAAAAAATTATTAGTTTAGTAACCATGTTAGTGAAGATAACCATCATATTATCAATATTTTTCATGATAATAATGTAAATATAAATAAAAGTGTTTCTAAAAAGAAATCGGGTTTTTGAATTATAATTAAAGTATAACTTAAAGAGTATGTATTTATGTAATATATGAATTTTTTAATTAAATTAATTGGATTTTATTTTATTTTTTATTTTTGCTTTTTTGGAAGGTGTTAACAAATGCTTTACGAAGGCGTTAATCAACCAACCAAATAAACCGTGTTTCGCTTATAATAGTATAGTACGCTTATAATAATAAATTTTGAGATATTAGTGCTTCTGAAAATACGACTTTTTCGATATTTTTTTTAAAAATTACTCATTTAGTACCTCAAATTTAAAAGACTTATAAATTTTTAAAAGACTAATAGCTTAGTGCATGTCAGTTAATCTAACCGTCCAAATTATCAATAATTTTATGATAATAATATAAATAAAAATAAAAGTGTTTAATAAATAAAGCGGGTTTTTGAATTTTAATTAAAATACAACTGATATAGTTTGTTGAAAGTGCGACCTTTTTGATTTTGTTTTTAAAATTACTCCTTTAATACTTCAAATTTAAAAAACTTAAAATTTTTTAAAAAGTTGAAAGAGTTTGTAGTTACGTAGCAAGCTTATAATATTAAATCTTGAGATTTTAGTGCTCGTGAAAATGCTACCTTTTTCAAAAAAGTTTTAAAATTACTCATTTAATACTTTAAATTTAAAAGACTTATAAATTTTTAAAAAGTTTAGTAGCTTAGTAAGCATGTAAGTTAATTTAACTGTCAAAATTATTAATAATTTTTATGATAATAATATAAATATAAATGTTATGGATTAAAAAACGTACTTGTATATTAATTGCTAGGATTAATGAGCTTTCGAGCTTTAATGGCTGCACTTGTGTTTCGAGACTAAATCGGTCCTCACAAGATGCCTATGTATCTCAATTCGTGATTGAGAATCAAGCCAAAGACGTAGTTCTGATTGTAGGATCAGGTCCTTTATATAGGCGTCTAGAGCCTTGTATTTATGGTAGGTTTAGGAGTCTTAGCTAATAAGTCTCCTTTTTGATATTGGACAAATATTGTATTGCTTGTTGAATAAGTCTTTTCCTTGTTGATAAAGGCTATGACTCATTAATTGCCTTTAATTGGAATTCTGGATCCTTCTTTGACCAATTTGCCATAATTTGGACTCTTTTCATGAGCTGTATATTTTCCCTATTCATTAATTACGAAATTAATGAATAATTAGAGTGTCGGGCCTTAAATATCGGCATTTCCATTGAATAATCAATTATATTTCTATAATTAATTTTCTGTCCATATCATTTGTCCCCCAACTTCTGGGAAAATCCCCTTGGGGTTTTCGTAGAAGTTACAACGTGTTTTTTCTCAAAATTTTCCATTTTTAAGGGCATTTTGACCTTAAATTATATCATTTTCGACCAGGAAATTGACCAGGAAAAAGTACAATTTCGACCAGGAATTCGACCTGGAAGCAGTACAATTTCGACCAGGATTTCGTCCTGGAATCAGTACAATTTCGACCAGGATTTCGTCCTGGAAGTTAGTACAATTTCGACCAGGATTTCGACCTGGAAGTTAGTACAATTTCGACCAGGAACAGCTGTGAGGTCGAAGCTGTCGACCAGGATATCAAAGTCATTTTCGACCTCACCTTGTTCGACCTCATTTCAATATATATTCGACCTCGATTTGTTGTGAGGTCGAAGTAGTCGACTTCACTTCGAAGGCCATTTTCGACCTTGATGTGTCGACCTCAATTTCATGTGTTTTTCGACCAGGATTTCCTAGGTCATTTTCGATCAGGACCATTCGACCTCGATTTCGACTTCAAACAGCTGTGAGGTCGAAGCTATCGACCAAGATTCCCAAGTCTTTTTCGACCTCACCTGTTCCACCTCGTTTGCCATATATCTTCGACCTCGATTTTAGTTCCAGGTCTTTTGTTTCGACCTCGAATCATAGGTCAATTTCGACCTCGTAGTTTTGACTTCAATTACCCATTTTTCGACCAGGATTCTATGATTTCCTGGCTTTATTTTGATACGAGGTCGTAGTATAATACGACCTCGATTTCCAATGTATTTTCGATCTCGTTTGTTCGATCTCGATCCCGTGTCTCTTCGACCTCGATTTTCTTAGGTCAATGTAGACTTTGATTTCTAGGTTATCTTCGACCTCGAATTTCCAATTTTTTGACTTGCTTTTGGTGCGAAGTTGATGAACACGACCTCAATTTCGGGTGTATTTTCGACTTGGGTCGTACGACCTCGATTTAGGGTTTTTTCGACCTTAAATCTCTCATTTTTGAGTTTATTTTAGGAGTGAGGTCGAGTGATACGACCTCAATTTCCCATATACTTTCGACTTCAAGCCTTCGATGTCGATCAAGGGTCTTTTCGACCTCGATTTATTTTATCATTGCCTTGGTTTTATTTCAAGCTTAATTAGCCCAATTTTTATTTTGGACTTAAATTATTTGGGCCTTATTGGGTCTTTCTTATTTTGGGCTTCGAATTTGCCTGATACTTAATTTATTTGGGCTTTTGCCTTTGTAATCCATAAATGGATTTTATGGGCCTTACTGGCTATAGACGGTTGCCCTTCCTTAACCGGTAGGGTTTCCAGTCACTTTGTTTATAAAAGAGTGATTTTTCACTCTTTTCTTCACTTCATACTTCTTTCTTTCCGAAAATTTCTCTCTAGTCTTCTTAGCTTTTCTCTCTTTTATTCCGTGGTAAGGCGATTCCCGGCGAGCTTTTGTACGGTGGTGTTCTTCTTTTTCTGGGATCAATCTTCATCCCTCGAAGATTTCTGGGTTTTCACCTTCATCCCTTGAAGATTTCTGGGTTTCTTTGAAGATTTCCTGGGAATTTCTTTGAAGTTTTGAAGATTTGAAGATGTCTGACAAAGCTGCTCAACGCCTTCAGAAAATGAACAAAGCTTCTAAGAGAGGTATCATCATTCGTTCTTCTCATATGTCACTTCAAGATATGATTTTAGAACGTAGTGATGAATATCCTTCTGTGTCCCACTTAGATTCTTTTGACTGCAGTAATAAGTTTCACGAAATTGATAAAATAAGGGACTATAATAAGATGTATAGGATTAAGTCCCCCTATAGGTTAGTTCCAGCCGGCCCAGGGGACCGTTCTTACCATTGGCGTCCTGATGCTTTATGCATTTATAAGGATGCCATTGTCACGGGACTCAGGTTCCCTTTCCATGAGTTTATTCCCAGGCTTTTGGCTGATGTTGGGATTAACCCTTGCCAACTTCCTCCAAACGCCTGGAGAATCATTATATGTTTCATTGTTCTTTGTTTGAAGAACAATTTTCCTTTATCTGTAGCTTTGTTTAGGAGAATTTTCCAGTTTAAGAATAGTTCAGCCGTTACTTTGGGTTGGGTTTATATCAACCACCGTCCTTCCACTCCCCCCATATTTCACCCCAAATCCATTCCAGATAATAACCCCAAATGGAAATAAGAGTTTATGTATTTGATTTGGGAAGGAGGGGATTGGGGCACCCTTTTCCGTAGCTCCTTTAGTAGGGTTTCAGATGGTAGCCCTAGTAATATCATCCTGAATGATGAGGAGGCCCATGCATATGCTGAGCTCACAAAGGATGATTATGCCACAATGGCTTGGGTGCTCCTGGACGAGTTCCAGCTTAAGTCCTTGGGACTTTCAAACTTTTCTGATAAGGGTAATTCTCACCTCATATTTTCCTTTGTTTATTTAAGATTATCTTATACCAACTGTTTCTTTCCTTGTGTTTTTTTTACAGCTGCGGTCTTTATCAATAAGACCAACGAGCCCGAAGATGGAGAGACAGCAAGGATGAAGAAGGCACGTTTGGGAGGGAAGGACCCTCGTGCTTCCAGTGTTCCAGCTTTTATAAGGCCCCATGTGGACCTTACTGAGGAGGTGGAGGGGCCTTCATCGGCCAAGAGTGCAGTTTGGCGCCCCAACTAGGGTCTTAGGAAGAAGGACACTATGGTGGGAGTGTCCAAGCACGCTGTGGAGTGGTCTTATCACTCTCTGACTCCTTGTGATTACAAGGATTTTGTCTCCAACTCCACCATTGAGGGGGTTGAGCATGCTGGATCCCAAGCTATGGCTGTTGTAAGTATTTTTCCTCTTCTTTTTTCTTTGTAGTTAATAATGTATTTCAAGTTTAAGTATTTGACTTGTAACTTGTTTGTAGGTTAATGCCAACTACCAAGGGGCTCTCTTTCAAGCCAAGGCTTGGCGCTCATCTTCTGAGGCCAACCAAGGCAAGTTTGAGAAGTCCCAAGAGGAGGTGGGCTCGTTGAAGGCTACATTGGCCAGGAAGGAGAAGGAGTTGGCCGACTCCCAGGCTGAGCCGGTGTCTTTGAGGAAAGGCAAGGATGACTTTATCGACGAGTACCTTGACTCCAAGGAGTACGAGGACTTGATTGATAAGCATGCTGAGCTCCTCTTCCCAGTCCAGTATACTAAGGGATGGGATGGCGCTCTTGCTGCTGTGTTGGAGAAGATGCCTGGATCTCTCACCATTTCTGATTTTCCAAGCCCTTACCTTCCTACTCCTCTGGAGTTGGCTTTGGCTGGAGAGGACGACATGGAGGAGGATGACAGGATCTTCGACTTAGATCATACTTCTCCACCCGGTCAGACTGCCGGGGATGATTATGTTGCCACTCACTACGGTTCCGCTTTAGGGGAAGAGGAGGAGGAGGACGTGGACCAGGCAGATTAGATGTAGTTTTACTTATGGCCATTCATGGCTTGTACTTTTGTTTATGTACTTTCAGCCTACGGGCTTAACTTAACTTTTTTATTTAAGTTTTTATCCAGCCTTATTTATATCTTGTGGCCATTCATGGCTTGTGTTGTTTTTCTGGCTTCTTGAATGTTTTGTCAACACTCATAGTAGATAAGCTTTAAAACATGAAAATGTTGAATTTATTCATAACTTGAAAATGGGATCATCCCTTACATAGTACCCAAGTTTAAAACTTGGGTTGGTTTTATCAAAACCTTATTTCTAGTAGTGAGTCCACTTAGGAAACACCTTAAACATAATAAACTTTCAAATTGGAGGCATGCCAAGTCCTTGGCACCTCATGCCCTTCAAGGGTTTCTAGTTTGTACGAGCCTCGACCAAATACGTTCTTGACGCGATATGGCCCTTCCCAATTTGGGGCCAACTTCCCTTTTTGTCCAACTCCGGATGCTTCAATCTTTCTGAGAACCAAGTCTCCTTGACGAAAGAACCTTTCTTTAACCCTTAGGTTATAGTAGAAAGACGCTTTCTTTTGATGTTCAACTATCTTGGCGTTTGCCTCATCTCTAACTTCGTCAATTAGATCTAAAGCCAGCCTCAAGCCTTCTTCATTTGTTTCTGGTTCATAAGCCTCAACTCTTGGAGACGTGTGAGTAATCTCCACTGGAACCACTGCTTCAGCTCCGTAAGCCAATAGGAATGGAGTTGCTTCGGTGGTGACTTTGCAGGTAGTACGATATGCCCATAGTATGGGGAGCAATTCGTCTACCCAAGTGTTTCTGGAGCGTTCAACTCTTTTCTTCAGTCCATCTAGGATAATTCGATTTGCAACCTCAGCTTGCCCATTTGCTTGAGGATGGGCAACAGAAGTGAAGCGCAACTTGATATCATTCTCATCACAATATTTTTTGAACTCATCATTGTTAAACTGAGTTCCATTGTCCGTAACCAGGACTCATGGAATTCCATATCTGCATATCACATTCTCCCAGAAGAAATGCATCACCTGCTTGGTGGTTATCTTGGCCAATGGTTTAGCCTCAATCCACTTGGTGAAGTAGTCGATTGCTACTATCAAGAACTTTCTTTGAGCACTTGCCATTGGAAATGGCCCGAGTATATCCATTCCCCACATAGCAAAGGGGATAGGTGAGTTAATGGATGTCATCATCTCTGGTGGTTGCCTAACCACTGGTGCATGTTTCTGGCACCGTTCACATTTCCTCACGTAGCTTTTAGCATCAGTAAGCATGCTTGGCCAATAGAAACCTAGACGAGTGACTTTATGAGCAAGGGCTCTGCCCCCCAAGTGTTGCCCACAGATTCCTTCATGCACTTCCTTTAGGGCCAATTCTGCCTCTTGAGGTCTCAAACATTTCAGATAAGGAATGATGAAAGATTTCTTGTATAGGATTCCCTCAATCAGGGCATACCTTAGTGCTCTCACATATAGCTTTCGTGCTTTTGAAGTGTCGTTGGGTAGCCACCCAGTTTCCAGATGAGCTTTGATGGGATCAATCCAACAGCTAGCAACATCAATGGGTGCCACCAACTTTCCGTTGATGCTTGGGGTCATCAAGACTTGGAAGTATACACTCTCTGCATAGTTTTCAATCTCGGAAGAAGCAAACTTAGACAAGGCATCAGCCTTTATGTTTTCTTCCCTTGGAATGTGCTCTACATAGCATTCATCAAACTGAGTCATGATGGCCTTGACGAGCTTTAAGTACTTGGCCATGATTTCATCTCTGGCTTCAAACTCCCCATTTACTTGGGAAACCACTAGCCTCGAGTCTCCACATACTTTCAGAGTTTTGACTCTCAAGGCTCCAGCCAGCCCTAAGCCAGCTATCAGAGCTTCATATTCAGCTTCGTTGTTTGTCGTTGGGAAGTCCAGTTTTAGTGCGTACTCTATGAGGAATCCATCAGGACTTTGTAGCACTAAACCGGCTCCACTTGATTTTGTTTTTGATGCTCCATCAAAATAGAGCACCCAACATTCTTTGGAGACTATTTCTTCAACTTCCTTGTCTTTCACTGTCACTTCCTCCCCCCCGACTTCTTGGTTGTCAATGGTGCATTCAACCATGAAGTCAGCAAGTGCTTGTGCTTTTATGGCCGTTCGAGGCTTGTATTTGATGTCAAATTCCCCTAATTCAATGGCCCATTTAATCAATCTTCAACTTACTTGAGGGTTGTGCAAGATGTTTCTTAGAGGCTGATTAGTCAAGACCTCTATCTTGTGTGCCTGGAAGTATGGACGTAGTTTTCTTGAGGCCATAATCAAGGCTAAGGCAAACTTCTCTATGGTAGAGTAGTTTATTTCTGCCCCATGTAGGATCTTGCTCACGTAGTAGATTGGTTTCTGAACCTTTAACTCTTCTTTTACCAAAACGGCTCCAAGGGCTGTGCTAGAACCCGCCAAGTACAAATAGAGAATTTCCCCTGGTTTGGGCTTTGCCAACAGTGGTGCTTCAGCCATATATTTCTTCAGGGCCTCAAAGGCCTCTTGGCTTTCAGTTGTCCATTCAAAGTTTTTCACATTCTTGAGTGCTTTGAAGAAATATAAGCACTTTTCTCTTGACTTGGAGATAAATCTTCCCAATGCAGCCACTCTTCCCGTTAGTTTTTGGACATCCTTGACAGTTTTTTGTGGTTCCATGTCTAGAATTGCTTTGATTTTGTCGGGATTGGCCTCGATTCCTCTCTTGGAAACCATTAGGCCTAAAAACTTTCCCGAGCCTACACCAAAGGCACACTTAGCTAGATTCAACATCATCTTGTGGTGCCTTAGCACTTCAAATGCCTCTCGGAGGTGCTCAATGTGATCGGCCTTATTGAGGCTCTTGACTAACATGTCATCTACGTAGACCTCCATGGTTTTTCCAATTAGGTGTCCAAAAATTTTGTTCACCAATCTTTGGTAGGTTGCCCCTGCATTCTTAAGTCCAAATGCCTATGACTAGATAACAGAAAACACCAAAGTCAGTGATGAATGATACCTTGGAGATGTCATCTTTGTGCATCTTAATTTGATTGTATCCACTGAAGCCATCCATGAAGCTAAACATCTCGTGTCCAGCTGTAGCATCTATTAATGCATCAATCCTTGGTAAGGGAAAACAATCCTTAAGACATGCATCATTTAAGTCAGTGAAATCCACACACATTCTCCATTTTCCATTGGCCTTTTTGACCATTACGGGGTTAGCCAACCATTCCGGGAATTGTATCTCTTCAATGAATCCGGCCTCTAGAAGTTTTTCAACTTCTTGTTTAATGGCCTCTTGTCTTTCTGGAGCGAAATTTCTCTTCTTTTGTTTCACCGTCTTTCTTTCAGGATCCACATTCAACTTGTGAGTTATCAATTGGGGATCAATCCCTGGCATGTCGGCCGCTGTCCAAGCAAAAACGTCATTATTCTCTTGAAGAAAAGATATGAGCTTGCTTTTCAATGCCTCAGGTAGTAGTGCTCCAACATATGTCACCTTCTCTGGCTCACCAGGGACTAAGGGAATTGGGATTAAATCCTCAGTTGGTTTCCCTCTTCGGTCCTCATTGTCACTGATATTCATGTCTTCAATTGGGAGAACTTGCCCCCGATTCCATCAGGCCTTAACGCGGCTACATAACAACTTCTAGCCATCTTTTAGTCTCCTCGTTCTTCACCAATTCCATTCCTCGTTGGGAACTTGATTTTCAGATGATAAGATGAGGCAACGGCCTTGAACGCATGAAGACCTGTCCTTCCTAGGATTGCATTGTAGGTCGAAGTTGCCTTTATAACTATGAAGTTCAACATCTGAGTAGACGTATTCGACCCTTGCCCCATTGTCATTGGGAGTTGGATAGTGCCTTCCACCTTTGACTCCACTCCATTGAATCCGTATATGGGCATATTTGAGGGTGTCAACTGAGAGTCAGTATAGCCCATCTTAATAAAAGCATCATGAAACAAGATGTCCACCGAAGCTCCATTGTCAACCAAAACCCTCTTGGTTTCAGAATTTCCTATCACAGGAACGATGACTAAAGGATCATCGTGGGGAAACTTCACTCCCTCTAGGTCTGAATCATCAAAACCTATTGATACTTCTGTTCGGGCACACTTCGGTGCTTCCCCAACTACAGTCATTACCTCTCGGGCATAAGCTTTTCTTGAGTTTCGGGAGGACCCAGCAGCAGTTGGCCCTCCGAATATCATGTTGATTACTGGACCTTGGGGCTTGGGATTCCGATCTTGATCGTTGTCCCTTCTGTCATAATCCTTCCTTTCATAGTTCCCCCTTTGGCTCCCTTGGCTTCCATCCTTAGTGAACTTGCTGAGTTTTCCTCTTCGTATCAGAAACTCAATCTCATCTTTCAATTGCCTACAATCGTCGGTGTCATGACCGACTTCTTTGTGGAACCAACAAAACTGATTTTGGTTCCGTTTGGACAAATCAGCCCTCATTGGCTTTGGCCATTTGAGATCTTCTTCCTTGGCTATCTCCATCAGAATTTGACTCCTGGGAGTATTCAATCTTGCATATTCTGTGAATTTTGGCCCACAATTGTTTCTCTTGGGGGGAGAATAGGAGTTCTTTGATGTTCTGGGGAACTTTTCCCTGACGTCGTACTCTTGAGTTTATTTCCTTTTCTTTGAGTTTCCACTGTCGCCAGCAATGGGTTCATACTTTCTCATGCTTTCTTCAGCCTTGATATACTTTCCGGCTCTATCTTGGAGCTTCAGCATGCTCTCGGGTGGATGTTTAGCCAACGACCTTTTAAAGTGGTCATCAGTAGTTCCTTGTTGCAAGGCTATCATAGCCACTCTGTCCTCCAAGTCCGGGACTTTCAAAGCCTCCCGAGTAAATCGATTGATGTAGTCCCTTAGGGCTTCATTCTTTCCTTGACGTATTGCCATGAGCGATGCAGAACTTTTCTCATGCACCCTTCCACTAATGAACTGATTGGTGAAAGCCTTGCTTAGTTCCTTGAATGACCCAATAGAGTTGGGAGGTAGACGGCTATACCAACGTTGGGCCATGCCTGCCAAGGTTTGTGGAAACGCCCTACACTTGACCGCATCGTTGGTTGGCTGCAACAGCAGTGCATTAGAGAAGGTTCTTACGTGATTTGCGGGATCTCCCGTTCCATCATAAGCCTTAATCGTTGGCATCTTGAATTTTCTGGATATAGCCGTTTTCATGATGTCTTGAGTAAACGGTGGTGTAGGATCATCAGGATCTCCTAGGGGCAAAAGAATACTAGGATCACCCCTTGGGGCTTCGGCCCTCTTGGTTCTTCTTGCCGGTGGATCCAAGTTGATTATCGGGATCCCTTCAGTCGTTCGACCCCGAGATTGAGCGGCCTCCTCCTCAGCAAGGAGTTTCTTGAGCCTTGCAGTCTCTGCCTCATGGGCTGCAATTTTCTCCTTAGTAGTTTGGGGTTGATCCCGATTTGTCTGGGAAGAACGTCTCCTTCTTGGAGCGACATCCTCCCCCGTTGTATAACCCTCATCCTCGGTGTATGGGCCCGAGTAATCTTGAACGAAAGGGGTCTGGCGAGCTTGGGGTCCCAGACCTTGAATATAAGGGGGCACATATGCCTCGTGGTAGATTGGATTAGTTCCACTACCGCCCGCCATGGGTCGAGGGGGCATGCCATAGCTTGGCATCCCCAAAGTCTGATTCGCGTATTGAGGGAGATCAGTAGTATGGAGTTGAAGGCTTCTCGGTGCATTCAAGATGAGTGGAGAAGTCGAGATTGGTGAACGGTCTCTTATGGATTAGATCCATGAATGACCATCTGCAGGGGATTCGTCCCTTCAACCGAAGTTGGGATTTCCGGTCCTTGAGTGTTGGTGGGGATATTCGTCCCTTGAGTGCCAGTAGTCGACGGTGGTTGATTTCCATGAGTATCAGCCTCAGAGGTGATATGGCGATCCTCAGGAGTATCCCGAGTTGTTCTTCGTGTGTTTGCCATGGTTGATGTTGTCTTCCCATAGACGACGCCAAATGTTATGGATTAAAAAACGTACTTGTATATTAATTGCTAGGATTAATGAGCTTTCGAGCTTTAATGGCTGCACTTGTGTTTCGAGACTAAATCAGTCCTCACAAGATGCCTACGTATCTCAATTCGTTATTGAGAATCAAGCCAAAGACGTAGTTCTGATTGTAGGATCGGGTCCTTTATATAGGCGTCTGGAGCCTTGTATTTATGGTAGGTTTAGGAGTTTTAGCTAATAAGTCTCCTTTTTGATATTGGATAAACATTGTATTGCTTGCTGAATAAGTCTTTTCCTTGTTGATAAAGGCTATGACTCATTAATTGCCTTTAATTGGGATTCTGGATCCTTCTTTGACCAATTTGTCATAATTTGGACTCTTTTCATGAGCTGTATATTTTCCCTATTCATTAATTACGAAATTAATGAATAATTAGGGTGTCGGGCCTTAAATATCGGCCTTTACATTGAATAATCAATTATATTTCTATAATTAATTTTCTGTCCATATCAATAAATATAAATAAATGCATCTCTGAAAAGAAATTGAGTTTTTGAATTCTAATTTGAGTATAACTGAAAGAGTTTGTAGTTATGTAATATATGTGATTTAATTTTAATTTGTTAGTTAAATTATAGACTTAATTGCATATTGGATCCCTTTGGTTTTGGCTTATTGCACTTAAGTTTCATTTGTTTTAATTTATGCACTTTGCATCCCGCAATTTAGAGTTTTCTCGCAGTTTCCACCCCTTTACCGATTTTTCGTTAAATTTGACTCTTACCGTTAGTCAAAATGAGGGTATTTTAGACATTTATTACTATATTAAATTAAAAATAATTTAAAAAAGAAAAGAATAAAATTTAAAAATTAGAAAAAAACGAAAAATGAAACGAAACATATTTAAAAAATCTTAAATTTGTAATATATATTTTATAAAAATATTTTAAAAATTAAATTATAAATTATGTTTCAAATAATAATTTACGAAAGTTTTAGTAATATATATTTTAAATTTTTTGAAAAATCTTAATATTATAAATTATAGTTTGAAAAATCTAGAAATTACAAACAAAATTTGGTATATATAAAAATCTTAAAATAATGATAATAACTCAAATAGTTCATTTTTTAAAATTATTATTGATTATAATGACAAAAATACCCTTAAATTGATTAAAGATAACAATCAAATTTAACTGAAAAACATGAAAGGGATGGAAATTATAGCGAGTTTTAAAGTATGAGGATGGAAACTGATTTATGTCAAAGAATTTAACCCAAAGTGCAATAAGCTAAAACCAAGGGCATGCAATATGCAATTTAGTCTAAATTATATGAATTTTTAATTTATTTTTTATTTTTTGCTTTTTTGGAAGATGTTAACAACCGTTTTATTATAATTATATATCTTTCATATGAATTTAAACTCTTCTCCTCTATAAATTTGAACACCTACTCTATTTTTAATACTGTAAATAAAAATAAAAGTGTTTAACAAAGAAAGCAGGTTTTTGAATTTTAATTAAAGTACAATTGAAATAGTTTGTAGTTATGTAGTAAGCTTATAATATTAAATCTTAAGATTGTAGTTCTTTTGAAAGTGCGACCTTTTTTTTTTAAATTACTCCTTTAATAATTCAAATTTAAAAGACTTATAAATTTTTAAAAAGTTGAAAGAGTTTGTAGTTATGTAGCAAGATTATAATATTAAATCTTGAGATTTTAGTGCTTCTGAAAATGCGACATTTTTTAAAAAGTTTTAAAATTACTCATTTAATACTTCAAATTTAAAAGACTTGTAAATTTTTAAAAAGTTTAGTAACTTAGTAAGCATGTAAGTTAATTTAACTGTCCAAATTATTAATAATTTTTACGAAAATAATATAAATTAAATCATTATATATAATAAGCGTAAAGGAGATCTTATCCAAAACTTTGGTCAGTCCTCAGTACCGCCAAAACAATAACCGTTGGATCTGATATTTTTAAAAATAGACGATCAAGATTATATCATAGAAAAATAGAAATTATTATCTAAAAATGATATAAATCAAAGTGGGTGTATTAGTATTAGAATTGGATTAGAAGTAATTAGAACTTAATAAAAATACGAGTTCCAATATTCAATTCATATCACATATCAAAATAATAAGAATCATTAGATTTTAAAATAGATAGATGAGAATCGTTGGATCGAATATAAAAAAGTGTATTTGGTTTTTATAAATTATATTAAAAATTCTAAAAAATATATCTTGATAATTTAAACCGAATATAATTCTCAATGTAAAAAATTTGTCATTTTCTTCTATCTTTAGTTTTTGTGTAGTTTTAACTGTAAAACAATGGTTAAAACTATCACTAAATTAAAGATTATTTTGTTTGATCTTAAAATAGATAGACGAAAATCGTTGGACGTAATATTAGAAAGTGTATCTAATTATTATTAGTAGAACTATATTCAAATACCTAAATTAGGTGTACCCTTAAGATATCTCAAGATTCTTTTAACAGCAACGAGATGTAAATCTCTAGGGTCCGCTTGGAACCTTGCACACAAGCATGTAACATACATAATATCTGGTCTACTTGCAGTAAGATAGAGTAAGGAACCAATCATACCTCTATAGCTTGTAACATCTACCTTGATAGAGTTATCACAAGCTCCCAGTTTGACAACTGTAGAAGATGGAGTCTTTGCTGATGCTAAATCCTCCATGTGATATTTCTTGAGGAGTTCTTTGAGATACTTGGATTGACAAATAAATATACCATTTGGCCTTTGACTTACTTGTAATCCAAGAAAGAACTTCAGCTCACCCATCATACTCATTTCAAACTTACGCTGCATTAGCTTAGCAAATCTCTTACATAGATCATCATTAGTAGACCCAAATATGATGTCATCCACATAGACTTGGACTAATATCATATCACTTTTGTGTTTCTTTGAAAAAAGAGTTTTGTTTATGATACCTCTAACAAAACCATTTTCTAAAAGAAAACTAAAGAGAGTGTCATACCATTTTCTTGGAGCTTGTTTGAGACCATAGATAGCCTTGAAGAGAAAGTACACAATGTCCAGCAACTCCTGATTTTCAAAGCCAGGGGGCTGTTCCACATACACTTTTTCATCCAGCTCACCATTCAGGAATGCACTCTTAACATCTGTTGCCCAGTAATAATCTATTGTAGAAGGGGGGTTGAATACAATAGTATAAGATAATCGACTTCTTAATGTATATATCACAAATATGAAAGAAAGATAACAGCTTTATTAAATATGATATAAAACTGTTACAAACTCTCTCAAGAAATTCTGATGTTCTTAAGAGCTGCTAGCTTACAAAAACTCTCTCAAGAAATTCTATGTTCTTGAGAGCTTCTATCTTGATTCACACCGAACCAAAACCAAAACTGTGTTTATATACTACACAGCTTCTCTATCAATGATAAGTCCTAATCAATTACAAAGATTGAAACCTATCCATAATTGATAGCTACATACTACAAACCAGGAACCGACAGAATAAACTTCCATGTTTAACTAGACTCCAAATATAACTCGAAGTAGGAATCCTGATCAGCTTCCAGTCCTGATGATCAAACCTGATCCCAGTCCTGATATCTTGATCCTGACAACCATGTAATCCTGATGACGTCAGAAATCCTGATCAGTTGAGTCTAGCTCCTGACGATCATTGAATTCTGATCTAACAACATCCATTTGATAGACTTTAAAATTGGAGTAAGCTGCAAATGCTAAGAACATCCTGGTGGCCTCAAGCCTAGCCACTAGTGCATAGGTTTCATCATAATCAATGCCTTCAGCTTGTGAATACCCTTGAGCAACCAGTCTTGCCTTGTTCCTTGTAACAATGCCATCCTCATCCAGCTTGTTTCTGTATAACCATCTTGTACCAACTACTTTCTTGTTCTTTGGTCTGGGTACCAGCTTCCAGACTTGCTGTTGTTCAAATTGATTGAGTTCATCTTGCATAGCAATCACCCAATCAGGATCAGTCAGTGCTTCCTCAGTCTTCTTTGGCTCCATCTCAGATAGAAACCCCGAATAATGACATTCATTCTGAGTAGCACTTCTAGTTCTAAATCCAACACCTGGATCACCAATGATCAGCTCAAAATGATGAGCTCTATTCCATACAGTTTGTCTTGGAAGATTTGATCTTGATGATTCGCCTTGAAATTCATTGTGGTGTTGTGAATGGCTAGTAGATCCTTCATTTCCTCCCCCCTGAGTTGTTGCTTGATTGCCTTGATGATTCTTCTCTAGTGTTGGTGGTATCTCCATTGTTACCAATGTTTCCACCACCACCACCATGATCATTATCATCATTATTATTGTCACTGCCATCAACATTCTCAGGTGGGGCTTCATCATCTGATTCTGAGTCTGGCAAGTTATCAAACTTCAGTTTCTCAGATGAATCTTCTGTTTGGATACTAAGGAGCTTAGTGTCATCAAATGTAACATTGACACTTTCCTTCACATGGTGACCATCAATCAAGTACACCCTGTAAGATCTTCTGGAATAACCAATAAAAATAGCTTCTTGTGCCTTGGCCTCAAACTTGCCACGTTTCACATTGTCATCCTTAAGCACAAAGCATTTTGCTCCAAATACATGAAAGTACTTGAGAGTTGGTTTCTTGTTGTTCATGATCTCATAAGGAGTCTTCATTAAGTCCTTGTTGATTAAAGTTCGATTATGAGTATAACAAGCAGTATTCACAGCTTCAGCCCAAAAGTACATTGGAAGTCTTGATTCACTTAACATAGTCCTTGCAGCTTCAATCAATGTACGATTCTTCCTTTCCACCACTCCATTCTGTTGAGGAGTTCTAGGGGCTGAATACTGTCTTGTTATTCCTTTATCTGCACAAAAGTCATTTAGGACTGCATTCTTGAATTCAGTTCCATTATCTGACCTTATAGCTCTAACAGGGAATCTAGAATCCAACTCAATCAACTTTATATGATCAATCACCATCCGTGGAGTCTCATCCTTGGAATGTAGGAATAAAACCCAAGTATATTTGGAATAGTCATCAACAATCACAAGTGCATACTGTTTCTTTGACATGGACATCACACTAACTGGACCAAACAAATCTATGTGAAGTAGCTAAAGTGGTTCAGTTATTGATGATGTGGTAGTGCCCTTGTGAGAAGCTTTCTTCGACTTTCCTTTCTAACATGCCTCACACAGTCCTTCCTGTGTAAATTCCATCTGAGGCAAACCTCTAACCAATTCCCTCTTGACTAAAGAGTTCATGGTTTTGAAGTTAAGGTGAGACATCTTCTTGTGCCATAACCAACTTTCATCTGATGAAGCTTTAGCATAAAAACAAGTAACTTCATCTTTGGATCCAGAGTGTAGATCAACTATGAACAAGTCACCTTTCCTTACTCCTTGAAGAGCAGGCTTTCCATTCTTCTTGTGAAGGATCTAACATCTATCTTTCTCAAAGGAAACATCATATCCTTTGTCACAGAAATGACTGATGCTGAGAAGATTGAACTTCAGACCTTCCACAATAGATACATCTTGAATGATAACATTTCCAAACTTCAAACAGCCATATCCTCTGGTAATACCCTTGCTGTGATCTCCAAAGGTAACTCCTGGGCCAGCTTTCTCAACCACATTTGATAGTAGGGCTCTATCTCCGGTCACATGCCTTGAACAACCACTGTCCAGAACCCACATAACACGGTTTACCTGTGCCACACCCTGCAATATCAAATTGATTAGTCCTTCCTCGGAACCCAAACTTGATTAGGTCCGGCATACTTAATGAACTGGCCTTTGTCAGGCAAAACAATATTTTTAACTTTAACTACTAAGACCTCTTTCATAAAAGAGCATTTCCATTTATAGCCAGCCTTAACACATTTCTGAGTAGGCTTAGGGATAAATTGATCCACTCTAGTCTTTGGAGGACTAGTAGTCTTAGATCTAACATGCTTCTTATTGTTAACATGTTGACGTGGAGCAGTCTTATTATCAGATACATGCTTACTATTAAAATAAGCATACATAACATTGAAAGCACAAGGCATGCAATTAACCACACCACATGCTTTATGAGAAAGATTAATAGCAGGCATGTTGGTTTCACAGTTGTTTTGATCCACTTTATGAATGTCTGACTTAGTCTCCGTTGCTAAAACAACTTTGACTGGTTTGTCAGACTTACACTTTTTGGACTGATCAAGATCAAAAGCACGATCCTCCATACGTATCTCCTCTTCAATAATGATAGAGTATTCATTTAGAGGTCCTGCCAAGGATTCTTTAAAGAAAGGTGTTTCAATACCCTTAAGCACATATGGTATACCCCTTTCTTCAGCACTGACTCTATTAAGGGTATTTATGCTAAATTCACCAATAGACTCATTATAGTCATACCCTATTCCTATTGTATGACCAATACTTTGTTTATTGATGATTTCTTTAGCAGTCTTACAAGAGTTATAGTAAGCATTAGCCTTGACCTTAAGTTCACTAATCTGATCCTTAAGAATGGTTTCCAGTTGAATATAACATTTAACCCTATTCTCAAGAAATGCTATTTTCTTAGTAAGTTCATTCTGATTAACATGCACAAGTTTTAATTTTTTACCTCCTTTTCAAGAGCTGTGTTCAAAAGAATTATTCTATCATTTTCTCTACGTGCACATGAAATAGTAGTACTAAGATGATAGATCATTTCAGTATCAATAAACTTTACCTCTGGCATGAATGTTGATGAAGTGCTTGCCTCATTAGCCATTAAAGTTAGGTTTCCAATTTCACCTGCTTCTTCATCACTATCAGTATCATCCCAACTTTTTCCTTCGGCAACATAAGCTTTCCCAATCTTATTCTTCTTGCTAGAATCAAATGAGTTCCTTCTCACTTGCTTTGGCTTTTTACATTCTGTAGCAAAGTGACCCAACTCATTATAATTGTAGCACCTGATTGTGCTTCTTTCCACAGTTCCAGTTTTATAGCCACCCCTTGTGCTATTTGTAGATGAGGAACCACCTCTCTGAAACCTGGGCTTGAACTTAAGATTGGAATTTCTTCTGAATCTGAATTTGCCAAATTTCCTCACTATCATTGCCAAATCACCATCCTCCAGCTGATCAAGTTCTTCCAAAGAATAGAAGTCACCGCCAGATTGATCAATGGAGGTTAAGCCATATTCAACATCAATAACATCCAAGTTAGAACTGGAAGGTTGAACAACCTTCACTTCCAGTTTCTGTGGGGCTTCTGTTGTCAATGAAGTAGAAGTACTAACTATCTTTCCAGTTCCATAAATCTCCTTTTGCTGAATCTGTTCCAGCTCATAGGTTTTCAGAACACCATAGAGTCTTTCCAAAGAAATCTCTCCAAGATCTCTTGCTTCTCTAATTGCAGATATTCTGTGCTCAAAATGAATTGGAAGTGTCAGGAGGAACTTCTTGTTAATCTCCTTGATAGTATAGTGCTTCCCATTGAGATTCAGATCATTGATCAATTTGTTATATCTCTCAAAAACCTCAGAGATACCTTCACCAGGGTTTGATCTGAAATGCTCATAAGAAGAGGTGATAATTTCCAACTTATTCTCTCTGACTTCCTCTGTCCCCTCATTGATTATCTCTATTGTGTCCCAAATGTGTTTGGCAGTAGCAAAGTTTAGAACATGATTATGTATGATAGGATCAAGACAATCAAGCAGTATCAACTATAGACATGCATCCAGGGTAGTATCCTCTTTCTCATCAGGAGTGTAATCCTTGGGATCCTTAGGGTGCATCCTAGCAGCTCTAGTAACAACATCATTCTCTATCTGCTCTTCCTCCACAATCATAGGAAGTTTAGGACCATTCTTCAGCACTCCTAGATATTTAACATTTGCAACTTGAAGAAACAGGAGCTTTTTCTTCTTCCACATAGGATAATGCTCCTTACTGAACATGGGGATTTTGACTGTACCCAATTTCTGAGTTGTAGACATTTTTGACATTTTTGAAGAATAATAAAAATTTCAGAGTTTAAGAAAAAAATTCAAAACAATTGGATCTGTGATTAGTATATCAATCAAAAGGCTCTGATGCCAATTGTTAGGTCCTGATATGTTTGTAGAAGGGGGGTTGAATACAAACATTATCGTTTAATCGAATTTGTATTGTTGAAGATTTAACAATTACAATAACAAATTTACTGCGGAATAAAATGAAACAAAATTCAAGTTAAATAAAACTCTATTGAACTTGAAGGGTGTTACAAATCAGTGTACAGATTACAGAGTTCTTGTTAAAACAAATCTAGAATAAATTCGACATGAATTTATCTATATTTGTAATAAAAGGATCGAATACTAAAAAGTAGTTCGGTATAATTTCTAGGGATTATGATCCGCTAGATTGTCAAAGAAATACAAGTAATTGAATTCTTGTGGATTGGATATAACATTAATGGCTAGAATTTATTACAATGATTTAAATGAAGCTTTGCAGTTGGTTGGATGTTAATGGTAGAAGAAAGAAAATATGATGCTTTGTATGTTTCTGTCTGTCTTGCTTGAATGAATCTGTCTTGATCACATACTTCTATTTAAACAAGTCAACAGAAGCACTTTGCACGCGCCAAAACATTTCATTTGATTTTATACTGGTTGTACTATCCAATATACTTGGTAGTACTATCGGTAGTACTATCCAATTGTATTGGTAGTACTATCGGCAGTACTATGAGGGATAGTACTACTAGTATAAACTGGATAGTACTACTAGTACTAATTAGAATTAGAATTAATTCTATTTTAATTTATTTACTTAATTGATTTAATAAATGAATTAATTCTAAAAGAATTAATTCATAGATTAAATAAATTAAGTTATTGAATTAAATAATTCAATAAATAAATTAATTGTAACGCCCCAAATCCGGGGTCAGAGGATTTGGTCGTCACACTGCACCCTTAATTCAAACAACCTGTTCAATAATAAATCAACACAATAATAATATCTGTGACCCCAACTCTACCAAGAATCTTTAAAGGTTATAGTGCTAGAAACAAGGATCCAAAATTCCATTACATAAATTTTTTCTTCTTTACAACCACTCTTTCCATACACTCCACAACACTAGTATAACTTCGATAAGAAGTATGCCAGGTAACTAATCTAATACAATACAATATTTAATAGAAAACATCTATATACAAAACCTATCACTAGCTCCAAATACTCTGGATCACAACATCTTTATGCTACTATCCTTTCCATCTCTGATCAACTCCGCGGACCACTCTCGCCAATATACCTTCTTACGGAAAGGCTAAAATATATAAAGAAAGCAAGTATGAGCGAAAGAATTGCTCAGCAAGTGCATTATCAAGTATGATATAAAATTTTCGAAAATAAGCTTTGGATTTTCAAATAAACAAACTTCTGTTTTGAAAGTTTGTAAACTCAACAATTTTCAAATCAAGTTTAGTAATTTACCACAACTTTTCATTTTGTTTCTCGCAACTGAATAGTTTAAAACACAAAAGATTTATATTGGTCGTCACGGTAACCGAATCAACAATAACTACAATAGTATGTAGAAAATATGGAATAATTATAACTCATCAAGATAGATATCTCACAACTGCCAATGGAATCAAGGAAGTGGATTTCGACTATTTGGAATCCCGATGTATTAAGAGTAGTGATTTCAGCAAGATTGAAACCACTATAATTAATCAACGAACCAACAACTTCACGCAACGAATAAACCTGAGAATCAGGTCATAACCCACAATTACAAAATATATTGATGTAACTCATCTCAGAATAAGAACTTATGTTAGAATTGGATTTTCATTTATCTCATTCAAATCAAAGGTTGAGCTGCTAGCCAGCCACGCATCAACCCTAGACCTGCTTATAGCATAGCCCTTGTTAGGAATATGTTGTTCTTGATGATAATAATAAAAACACTTAGTAGATTTTGTATTAAGTCATTTTGTAACTATCAACGGAATGACATGCTTTGCAGCGTTTCGTTGACAGGAAGCTCATCAACGAAATGAGTGATGTAGCAATTGCACTGTACAATACTTCACAGTTTGATATGCATTTTGTTGTATGTATTAGATAGGTTTTCTAAGTCATGTTGACTTAGTACTAGATAGACAAAATAGGCTGGTGAATTGTAAATATATTAAGCCATGTAATTTTGCCTAAGTGAAGACATGTCAACGGAATGAAGATTACTCTATCAACGAAACGAGGAATACACCATCAACGGAATGAAGAATAAAGCTATCAACAAAACACATTTCCCTGCTATCAACGAATCATTATTGCTTTTCTGAATAGTTGACAAGGTGATAGTGACAGTTTTCTGACAGATCAAAAGGGAGATTTGTAAGTGTACTTTGCATTGGAAGCCATCAAAATGGACATAGGGAATAAGGAAACATTCCAATTTCCAATCTGGTTTTTGAGTGGGATCACTATAAGACTGAAGACAGAAGACAAAGATCTCCAAGGACCATTGGACAAAAGGGATGAAAAGCAAGCTACTGGCGGTTATCTTTAGTGTACTTTAGAGTAGCCAAAAATAGCATTGTAAACTTGGGAATATATATAACCAAGTGTAGCAGTTAAAATAAGTGTGAGAGAAGAAAAACAAACAGATTATATTAGCTATCTTTGAGAGCATACTTCTCTACATTCTTGTAACTGAGTAGCTGTGTACATTTTCTATCACAGATTATTTCCGCAATAAAAAACACTTCAGTTGGATCATCAAACAATCCAACTGAAATTATTTAAGTGCTTGTGTTTTTTATTTTATAAGTTCAGTATTATTTCGAAAGTTGTTTTAAATCTAAAATATCTAGAATTGTATTCAACCCCCCCCCCCCCCCTTCTACAATTCTGTTAGGTCATTTGGGATTAACAATTGGTATCAGAGCAAGCTTCTAACATACAAGAAGTTTAAAGATCAAGACCAAAACAGTAACCATGGTGAAGAAGGATGCAGGAGTAAAGATACCAGTTCTTGATAAGGACAATTATTTTCACTGGAAAGTAAAGATGCATTTACATCTCATGTCTATGGATGAGAGGTATGTAGACTGTATTGAGAAAGGTCCACACGTTCCCATGAAGTTTGCATCTAGAGTTGGACTACCAGATGATGCTCCTGATGTAGAAATTCCAAAACTTGTCTCAAAATGGACTATTGAAGATGTTGCAGAAGTCCATAAAGATAAAAGAACCATGAACATTCTGTTTAATGGTTTGGAGCAAGAGATGTTTGACAATGTCATAAACTGTACAACCTCTAAAGAGGTATGGGATACTGTTAGAACACTCTGTGAAGGAACTGAGCAAGTTAGGGAAAACAAAATGCAACTCCTTATACAACAATATGAGCATTTTCATTTTAAAGCTCGTGAAACCCTAAATGACACGTTTAGTAGGTTTCAAAAGCTTTTGAATGGATTAAAGTTGTATGGGAGGATCTATCAAACCAAGGATTCAAACCTTAAATTTCTTAGAGCTCTTCCAAAAGAATGGAAGCATATGACTGTTTCTCTCAGAAACACTCAAGAGTACAAAGACTACACTCTTGAAAGGCTTTATGGAACCTTAAAGACATGTGAGTTGGAAATGGAGCAAGATGAAGAAATTGAAAAGGTACAGAAGAAAGGTGGATCTATTGCATTGATTGCATCTGTGAACCAACAGGAAGATGACAATGAAGAAGCTGCAAAAGCCACAACTAGTCGAGCTAGTTGTAGGAGTGATGTTAGCAAGGGTAAAGGCAAGATGACAGAAGAAGAAGAACCAGAACCAGCCAACTTGGATGACTTAGATGAGATTGATGAACACATTGCTTTTCTTTCAAGGAAATTCTCTAAGTTCAAGTTCAAGAGAAACTCAGAAGCAAGACCACCAAGGAGAGACTTTCAACCTAGAAAAAATAACTGGATTGAAAAGTCAAAGTCTAAATGTTTCAATTGTGGAATGATTGGTCACTTTGCTGGAGACTGCAGAAAGCCCAAGGTTGAGAAGGGCTAACAATCCCTCAAGCAAATTTGAGCCCAAGGTTTACAGGAAATTTGAGCCTGTTGATTATAAAAAGAAATACTTTGAACTTCTCAAGCAAAAAGAAAAGGCTTTCATGTCTCAGGAGTATGATTGGGCTGGTAATGGTGAAGATTCTGATGATGATGTTGAGTATGTCAACTTGGCTCTTATGGCTAACAATCATGAGTAGGAAGCAAGCTCCTCAAGCAACCAGCTGGTAACAATTACTAATCTTTTTGAGCTTTCTAAAGAGGAATGCGATAGTGTAGTAAATGAAATGTCTACTGTACTATATAATTTGCGTGTTACTCTTAAATCACTTACCAAAGAGAATTCTAGAATAAAAGAGACTAATTTGCTCTTAAGTGATAGGAATGCCATGTTAGAAGCACAGCTCATTGAATTTGAGAAAATGAGGTGTGTTAGTAGGGATGCTAAGAAGGAACTTGAGAACGTGTTAGAAAGGGAAGAGATTCTTAAAACACAACTTGAAATAGAACAAAGTGTGATTTCAAAATGGAAAGATTCCAGGAATGTTGCTACCAACATCATTAATGTTCAAGGTATGGAATCTTTCTGTGAGCAATCATGGAAAAAGAACAAAGAGAAGCTAGGGTATGCTGGTGAAACCTTAGAATCAGAAACAGAGTCAACAAACAACAATGATCATCTGTTGAAGGTTGATATGTCAACGGAATGCAAAGTTTCGTTGACAGATGAACCATCAACCGATCAGGCTGTTTCGTTGACAGAGAAAAGAAAAGAAGAACTCACTAGACTTAATAACAAGTATGGTCCTGTCACCAAGAACTTTGTTCAAGGTGAGTCTAGTAAATCAAAGAAAGTTGAGAAGCCTATTGAAAGAGCTAATGTAGGTCACTTGTCTAACAAGCAATTGAAAGACAAGGTAGAGAAAATTCAAGTTGAGGCTAAGGGCAATAAAAAGAATAACAGGAATGGCAAAGTAGGGATTAACAAACATAACAATTACACACCTGATAAATATGCTCCTAGAAAGACATGTGTTAATTGTGGAAGTGTTAGTCATTTATCTACTAACTGCAAATCTGTTAAGAAGACTGCTAATGTGAAAATGCCTAAGCCTGCAATGAATAGTTCTATGCCTACAATGCCTGTTATGCCTAACATGTTTTCTCCATATGCACAATTTCAGAATCCATATGCTAGCATGTCATTTGTGCCTAATCCATACATGAATATGTTTAATGTGCCACAAATGCCATGGAATGTGAATAACATGTTTGTTCCTCCAACTATGCATGCTGTGAATGAAAATGTGAGCAACCCTTAGAAATCAGCACCAAAGATAAAGGTTGATTTAAATCAATCTGAGTCTCAAGTGAAAAATGATATAAAAGGAAAAGCAAAGGCTAACAAAACAGGACCCAAGGAAACTTGGGTACCAAAATCAACTTGATTTGGTTTTATTGTGTGCAGGGAGACAAAAGGAATCTTTGGTACTTGGATAGTGGTTGTTCAAGACACATGACTGGTGATTCTACCCTGCTCACAGAGTTCCAAGAAAGAGCTGGCCCTTGTATTGCTTTTGGAGATGACAACAAAGGCTACACTAAGGGATATGGCTTGATTTCAAAAGAGAATGTCATCATAGATGAGGTTGCATTGGTGGATGGTCTTAAGCACAATTTGCTTACTATCAGCCAACTTTGTGACAAAGGATTTTTAGTTACTTTTTCAAAAGAAGCATGTGTTGTTTCTAAGGTAGGAAACATCAATGTGGTCATGACTGGATTCAGAAGAGGGAATGTGTACATTGCTGACTTTAGTAGCACAAGTATAGACACCATCACTTGTCTTTTCAGCAAGGCAAGAAAGGATGAAAGTTGGCTATGGCACAAGAAATTATCTCATCTGAATTTCAAAGTTATGAATGATTTGGTGAGGAAAGATCTTGCTAGAGGAATTCCACAGGTGGAATTCTCCAAGGATGGTTTGTGTGATTCCTATCAAAAAGGGAAACAAAAGAAGGCATCATTCAAAAGCAAGACAGAGTCATCAATTGTCCAACAGCTTGAGCTGCTTCATATGGATCTATTTGGCCCTGTAAATGTCATGTCCATTTCAAAGAAGAAATACTGTCTTGTGATTGTTGATGATTTTTCTAGATTTACATGGACTTTCTTTTTACACTCCAAAGATGAGGCAAGTGAAATCATTATCAATCACATCAAGATGGTAAACAATCATCCTGATTTCAAAGTAAGAAGGATTAGGAGTGACAATGGGACAGAATTCAAGAATTCAAGCATGAAGGTGTTCTGTGAAGAAAATGGTATTTTGCATGAGTTTTCTGCAACAAGGACACCACAGCAAAATGGTGTAGTTGAAAGGAAAAACAGAACACTTATTGAGGCTACAAGGACAATGCTAGATGAATCAAAGTTAGCAACTTATTTTTGGGCTGAGGCAGTTAACACAACTTGCTTCACTCAAAATATTTCTTTGATTAATCAGGCCAAGGGAATGACCCCTTATCAACTACTCAAAAGAAAGAAGCCACTATTGGACTTTCTTCATGTCTTTGGATGCAAGTGCTTTGTTCTGAGAAATCAAGCTGAGCATTTGGGGAAATTTGAAGCAAAGGCAGATGAAGCAATATTTGTGGGATATGCAGCAGGGAAAGCTTACAGAGTCTATAATCTCAGAACCAACATTGTTATGGAATCTGTACATGTTGTTTTTGATGATCTCAAAATTCAAGGTCTCTGTGATGAAGGTTTCCATGAAAGTCTTTCTTTTGAGAATGAGGAAGGAGATCAAGTTAATCATGTCAAGGCTATTGAGAAACAGCCTAAAGTTGTTGTATCTAGCACAGATGAAAGCAGCAGTGAAGATGAAATTGATGCATTAAGATTGAAAAGAATAGCTGCTAGCAGAGCAAATGGTCATTTCGTTGACAATCATGATGGTGGATTCGTTGAAAGTCAGAATGAGCATTTCGTTGACAGTCAAAATGGTCATACCGTTGACAGTCACAAAAATGCCTCTAGAAGTGATCAATTAGGGACAACAAACTCAGGGGGAGTTTCTCAAGGACATTTATCCAATCAAGGCAACCATGATCATGAAGCTACTTCTTCAAGAGCAAATCTTCCTCCCTCAAGGAAATGGACTAAAGATCATCCCTTTGAACTTATTATAGGTGATGTTTCTTCAAAAGTCCAAACTAGAAGAGCAACTCAAGAGGAATGCCTATATAGTAGCTTTCTGTCTCAAGATGAGCCAAAGAAAGTTGAGGATGTACTTTTTGTGACGCCCCCAAATCCGGGGTCAGGATTTGGTGCCACTATCGCTCTGAATATAACATAATTATACAGACGACCCCTCAACAAAGGATCGATCACAGGTTATGGTATGAAACAAGAATCTAAAATATCAATGTTTATTACAACATCTAATTCAGTTTATTACAAACCATAAGCCACCATCTAACCGTTGGTGAGAACTAACATGAATTCTATCTGTCTGGCAACATGGAGCCTAAATTCTCGAATCAGGCCTTCTCACGGTCCTCTTAGCGGTTACTCGAAAATGGCATACTCCATTCCTAACTGAAAGGTTAGGGAATAATAAAAACAAGAGTGAGCCAAAAATTTGCCCAGCAAGTGAAATCAATGTAAGCAGTTTTCATTAGATAAATCCATCAACTAGAAATTCATTAGTAATCGAATGGTAATCAATTGGTAATCAATAGGAAATCACATGGTACTCAACTGGTAATCAAATGAGAATCAAATGGTATTCAACATGGTAACAAGTTTCAAGATATACATTTCTGTTCAAAGAATAAGATTAAGCAATTGAATTGGAACTTCCGATAAGACGGTACGAGCTATACGGGTGATCAGCCACGTAAAGCTCCAGACCATGTTTTCACAAGGTCCTAACATTCAGGATCCATAGGCACACATTGGCCATAAAATACATACATAAGTAACCAGGACCGCCGCCACGGTCAAAGTTTGTTCCATTCATAAGTAATTTAACAAAGGGATTAATGAACAAGAGGCTTTCAACATTTTCGATATTCACTTCAGGGTATAAGAAATTTCAATATTTTATTGCAAGGGTTTAAAGAATGAACAATTGAAAGGCATGGTAAGTAAGTGAGCAAAGGAATAAGTAAGCTTTGGGTATTCAAAAGTTAATAGAGGTCAACAAAGTATAAGTCAAGATAAAGGTGCGATTAAGCATGGTAAATAAGTCAACAAGGAAATAAGTACGTATCAGGGATTTAACGGTTAACAAGAAAGTTCAGGAGATAGTGCAAAGTAAAGGTATCATATGAACATGGTAATGGCATCATACGAGTTACATGAAGATAAGGGATCAAATGTAGAGTTTGTAAATAAAGAGCAAGGTGTAAGGGTACAATGGTATAACAAACGATTGCATCATAATGGTAAAGGATAAGTAAAGGTTATACGTATACTTGTAACATAATCAAAAGGTATCATTTGCATCATAATTTAAGAAAACTACCACTTGAAAGATAAGTGGAGGGAATAGACACTTGCCTCAAAAGCCGATAAACTAACTCAATAACTTGCACACCACTCTGACTTTACGTACACGGGCTCCTTTCCTGGCCTCCTACTTGTACCTATATAAAGGTATAATATCGTCTTAGTCTTTATAACTTAGTACCTCAGCTTTGTTTACGTAACTCTAAGTACTTCTACCCCATCGTCATACAATCACATGTACTTATATATATATATACAATCAAGAAGCACATAGTGTCTTCACAACTTTAATTAACACTTAGACATGTAGTCACTTAACACATATTTGCTTAATGACATCAACAAATCTAGTCAAAATGACCATATACACTTTCAACACATTCAACCTTTACGACATAACCGACCTTTAATCATTTAACACGTACCATATGACGTCACATGACTTTCCTCAACATATTGATGAAAGGCCTCAAGATAAAGACTTCTAACATTTCTATCTAGTTCCTTTTTGACCATAGATAACACTTGATCACATAAAGCCACTTATACTCACAACATGTTTAGTTAACCAATACATAACAACTTACGACCAATTTATAGTTGACTAACCAAGTCTAGATTCAAGTTACTATAGCAATGCTAATTCTAATTAAAGACAACCATATTGGTTTAGCACATATGTAACTATTCAAATTACATCATAGCGACGTCTTATACCAATTAAGATACAATTAAGCACTAACACATAATTGACCATGTATACCACATAAGATCATCAATTAACAAACTACTATACGACACCACCAACTCAACCAATCTTCTCCGCTCTACTTCCTTTTCTTTTCTCTCTTCCTCGGCCTCTCGGCCTTTCTCCCTCTCCTCACTCCCTCTTTCTCGGCTTTACACTAATACCAACCACACACATAACAAGTATACTCACACACCCTCACACACATCATATATTTTGAAAGAAATACTTACGCGAAAAGAAATAATTTTTCTAAAACAAGACACACTCATACTAAATACATTTTACTAAATTGACACACTTCCTTTGTAAATACATTTTCAAGAACTTAGTTTTAAAAGAACTCACATCACAATTATAATTTTAAATCACACACACCTAAGAATACATTTTGAACATATACACACCTATTCCTTTTGAAAATATACACCTATTCATTTTGAAAATATACACCTATTCATTTTGAAAATACTCACACCTATTAATTTTGAAAATACACACACTCATTAATACATCTTGAAAATCACACTTCCAACTCAAAGTTTTGAAATCAATTTATTCCTTCCCAACTTCATCTCTCTCTCTCTCTCTCTCTCTCTCTCTCTCTCGGCCTCCCTCTCCCCCTCTCCTCCTTCCACCTTAACTCCCATCCTTCAAACCACAACCAATACAACTTCAAGCCAAAGTTAAATCAACAAATGTTTTAATTGCAACTAACATTTATAAACAAAATAAAATCATACTTTCTTTTAAACTAACATGCAACTTATAATCTTACAAATCCTTACTACTTACATCACATACAACATACATACTAAATATAAAATCAAACCCACTAACAAACTTTAATCAAAATCCTCTTAGATCATAAAATTAGTAACATGCATCAACTAAATGAACTTGAGTTCAACTTTTAAACACAAGAATCAAGACCATGGCTCACAAGGATCATTGCCATGGTCGGGTTTCTTCTCGGATGTGCCCAAAACAATGGGTTTCATCGAGAGTGACCCTAAATACACACAATCAACCTTTGCATGTAAGCTTTAAGCATAAAGACCCTTAAATCCGAAAATTTCAGATTTTGAAAACATGTTAAAACTCGAAATTAGTACAAGAGGGTTGTAGAGCTTTGAGAGAGGAGTGTTTTGGTTACTCACACTTGTAATTTGGATGAGAGAATCACAAGTTATGGAGGTTTTAATTTGTAGAAGATGAAGAACAAGAGAGAGAAATGGTGTTGGGGAGAGAAGAAGAAGAAAAGAAGAAGAAGGAGAAGAGAGAACGGGTGGGGGAGTAAATGGGGGTGGGTAGGGGTTTTTATAGGGGAGTTAAATTAATGTAAAAGTAAACACTTTTTAGTTATTTAATTATCAAATGACAAAAATGTCCAATAGAATAAAATACCAACATGATAAAAATCAAGGGCTTACATGTAAATTCATAATCCCATTTCTAGATCAAGTAGAAATATTATTCTACAAATATCTTTTGTAGATTAGATAATTAAAATTTCATTTACATAGAAATAATCAAATAAAATGTCTTTTTATCTCAAAAATAATTTTAAATAAAAATTTACCATTCTCTAGATAAATAAATAAATTACCCACTGAAAATAAATAATCTAGAAGGTGTAGCATCCCTCAAAATAAGTATTTAAAATAATAAAGTGATTATAAAATTTAAATCATGAGTTTAACACTAAAATAAAATAAAAATAATGCTAAGAAATATTTCATGCTACTAATTAAATAATTTAGCATACTCTAAATTTAATATAAATATTATATGACCCAAATAAATTTTCAGAGCACTTGAATAAAATTTAGAAACCACATTCATAATTAATTAATTATTCACCACGCACATAATTCACATTTTAAGCACATAACAATTATGGCACATAAAGAAATTTCAAATTATAGGACTATATCAAATAATTATTTTTTTTTCTCAAATAAGTATGACTAAAATATGAGCTTACACATAAATCACATTATACCAAGATCATCATTGCTAACTAAAATTTCAAGAATAAAATCTCAATTGCTATTACTAGCAATAAATATAAAATAATTTTAAATAGCTCTTAAAATTAAGGGTACTCAAATTAGCACAAAGAGCCTATTAAACAATTATCATACACATATAAAATTAATGGTATTCACATATTGATAATAATTTACAAGTCAAAAATTCTAAGGCGTTACAACCTTCCCCCCTTAAAAGGATTCTGTCCTCAGAATCTATTACGTAAACAGCTGAGAGTACTTTTCTAACATTTCATTTTCTAGCTCCCAAGTTGATTCTTCAACCTTGGGGTTTCTCCACAAAACTCTTACTAGTATAACTACTTTTATTTCTAAGCACTTTCTCTTTCTGATCTAAAATTTTTACTGTTTGCTCAACATAGTACAAATAAGTTTGAATCTCTATCAACTCGTATTCTATTACATGGTCAGAATCGAAATACTACGTCTTAAGCATAGACACGTGAAATACACTATGGATATGTTGCATAAGGCTAGCTTATACGCAATCTTACCCACACACTTCAATATCTTATAAGGTCTAACTAATTTTGGACTAAGCTTTCCTTACTTACCAAATCCCGTTTTCCATGGTGACACTTAATATGACTGACTCTCTTACTCTATAATCTATACCTTCCCTGGTTTAATCCTCATATTATAGTCGTCGATTCCGAGTAGCTATTAATCCTTTTTGGATGAGCTCAATAGTTCTTTGGTCTGATACATTAACTCTGGTTCCAATCTCGTGCATTTATCAACTTCTTTTCAACCTAATGAAGATCTACATCTTTCTCCGTACAAGGCTTCATAAACTGGCATTTCAATATTCGCGTGATAGCTATTGCGGTAAAAGAATTCCACTAATGACAAACGATCATCTCAATTATCTTCAAAATTCATCGTACAAACTCTAAATTTGTCTTCGATTGTCTAAATAGTCTATTAACTTTGACCATACGTGGTACACATGTTCAACTTGGTTTATGAACATGCCAACATCTTTCTCCAAAATCTTGAATAAAATTGCGGGTCTTGGTCAAATTCGATTAATACTTGAATCATATGCCTCACTACTATCTCTTATAGTCGATAAACCAATTTATCTAATGAAAGTTTCTCGTTGGTGGGAAAGAAAGGTACCAACTTGGTAAATCCGTCGATCATAACTCAAATGGCATCATGAGATGTTCATTCTTAAATTCAGGAATTTCTAATGGTTGTAATAGTCCACTAAATCTCTGATGTTCGATTTTAACTCTCTAACAGGTGAAACACTTACTCATACGAAATCATATTTTGAAATAACACCCTCACACTTTTACAAGATTACGTTTTTGAATGACACACACACACACAAAGTCACATTTGTGAAAAGAACACGTTTAAAAGAATACGCACACACACATTTTTAAATCGTATTTTAAATCATACTCATAAAATCTTATTTTTGAATAACACACTCACACCTTTAGAAAATCATGTTTTAAAGTACACACACACCCAAAAACACATTTTGAAAGTACACCTACCTACTCACTCAAAATCCCATCTTTAGATTTCTACCTAAGAGTATACCTTTAAGAAAACTCTTTTTAAAAAAAAACTTACTACTTTCTTTAAACAACACCCACACCTCAACACCTTCATGAAAGATTACACACACACTTTTAAAATCGTATTTTGAAAACACACAAAAGTACATTTTAAATTTACACACACAAAACCAACTTAAATCCTCTTTTTCCTAAGATCTTGCAATTGAATTGTTAACCTTTACATTTCTACTGGTGCCATTCTATATGGTGCCTTTGAAATTCGTTCTAATCCGGGTGCTAAGTCTACAACAAACTCTATTTCCATTTTCCCATACTCTGTTAACCAATCCATTCTTAGAATTTACATCAAATCTCCCTAACTTGACGGGAATCAAGTAATCCTAAGAAAATGGTGATCTGTCATATCAATCTCACAGTGAGGAAAAACTAGTTGAATCGATATACGCTCCTGATTAGATATTCCTATAGTCAAAGCTTTACTTAGTAGTTGAATCATACAACGCGGCTTATGAGCAAATTTTATAAAGATAAAAGACTTGGTAGCTCCAAAATAAATTAACACTTTGGCATTTCCGTAATCTATTTGAAACGTATCTGTAACTACATCATTATTTTCACTATATCGCTCATGGTCATATTAAGGGTTCTTGTCCTTGGTTGCTTAGTAAATGGTGGTCCATTCATCCTTAACATTTTGCTTACTGGACTTAACGATTGCAATCTCTTAAGAAACGTCACACCTCTCAACGCTTGTTACACGTAACTCTAGCCTTCGGTTTATAGCTCTCATTGGCGTAATGTCCTCTCTGATTACACTTGTAACGTACTATATTGATCTTATTACAAAATCCCAGTTGTTTATTTCCACAAGTTCTACATTCTGGTATCGGAGGTCTCATAGGTCTTTGTTGATCCAAATCTAATGGACGGTTCCCTTGACCATCACTTCCAGTTTCTATTCTTCTATATCCAGCATTCCTATTTGACTGATACTCAGGCCTTATATTGAAACGGTTCTGAAAATTCCTTAATTATTGGTCTTCTTCCAGTGTCTCCACCTTCCCTTTTCTAGCTTCTTTTGTTTGTAATCAATAACTTTACTCCTAATCCATGATCTTACTTCATGTTGGAGTCTCTTAACTCTCTTCTCATCGATTTTCACATATTCGAACACAAACCTGACTAGCTCTATAAACTTTGCTTCATATTACGCTATGCTCAACTTATCCTGCTTCAGTTCTAAAGTTTACATCCAATATGTGGTCTCAAGACGTTCAAAACCTTGTAATAATCTAACTACCATATTCAAAGTGAAATATAGAATAAACGGGTACTCATATATATACTTGCCCAACAAGTAGAATAACAGTCCTCTATAAACAATAACCAATGCCTCTCCAATATCACTTTATTTCATACTTCATCGTGATTAGTATTGGTATATCCTTGTTACCTTCTCCTTATCCATACCAAATTCTCGGTAATAATAAACCTTGTAATCGTGTTGTAAGTCTAATGAGCAATCTGACTCGACGTTCAGTCCTCCTTTTAAAACAATTTCCTAAACTCGATCAAAACAAATTTCCAGTCAATGTAAGTACAGCTTAACACTCAGAATGCCGTCATTTTCGCCTTTGCGACTTCCAATCTTTGATACCTTTAAGAGTCGTAAGAGTTTCCGACGAAATGAACCAATAGATACGAAGGTGTCAACAAACATGGAAATATAACAAGCATGTTTAGTAAGAATTTATGGTAAAAAGAATTTAACTAAGAGATCAAGATGATCATCGAACTTTATCAGGTTGCATTTGTCATTTTAAACAACACAGTACAGAAGGTGGCCAACCTTTAGTACTTTTGTGACAAACACACAACCAGTGGCGTCCCACCGGACTTCTATCACGCAGATAGAAAGTCCCTGAATCCCCTATATATATAGGGTTGTTCATCTTAGTTACAACAAGGAGGATCAAAAATTTAAGAGGAATATATGAAAGGTTTAAGAGTTTCAAAAGTTTATATAATATTGGATCAAGTAGCTCCTGAACAATAGAGGTATTTCGTAAAGAATAAAATAATAGAAGTGAAAAATTGAATCTTTGAAAAAGGTAAATAAAATCAATGACTAGTTGTGAACAGACTTATCCTTACATCGAACGAATGGGGGTAATCACGCCTTGTCTCATGTAGGTAGTTCTTAGGGAAGTAAATTTCTAGTCTGAGCTTATAGGTATGTCCCGCTAGTAAATCAACTTGTGCAATCTTGTACAAAGAAGGAATTTACACTTTAGCCGCTCCTCTGGATGAATGTCCCTATCATGGGGGTAAATTCGTTATCATATCGCAAAGAATCTATCTAAGTCTTTCTAGACGTTATCTTAGAGCTTCTACTCTCAATCGATTCTAACTAAACTTGGTTCGGAACTCTGCGCGGTGTTTCCTATAGCGTTCGCGATGTAGCCGAAGTCGTAGATGAAATTCTGGAAAGTACGTAAAGATCTGCAGCTGATGTCTCCCGAACTGGTAGCTCTGACTCTCCGATTGACTCCTCCAGCTTCGAATTAGTTGCCCCGTCCGTAACCCGATCTTCAGATGGTTCCAGCGTATACTCTCTCGATATGTCGGAATAGGATATAACATGGAAATGTGTAACTTAAGTTAATATTTCTACAGAAAATTCGGCATGACCTATTCGTAAAATGGACTATGCCCTGATATAACAATATCTCAAATACTTACTCAATCATCCACACATAATCCATAATTCGTTCAATATTCCATCCATCTCCAATCCCTTTCATTCTACACGTTAGAAATAACTCTGCCTTGACATGCAGCTATACTATAAGAAAATAAATTTACCCAAGGGGTAATGGAAATCTCCACTTGGTCGGGTGCATGCACTGATACTGATATTGACGACTCTGGCTTAGGAAAAGGAGTCTCAGATGAAGGTTAATCTCTCAAAACAGCCATTATCTATAACCACACAATAATAAACCAAGAAGATACTTAAACAGTAAAGGGTTATCTTAATTCTACTAATACTCATCCTAAAGGTAACCTTCATCTACAAATCCTATTTTACCTATGAAGCTTAAGTCCTAGAGCGAACCTATCCTATTGGTCAAAACTATATTCATAGATCCTAGCTCAAACTCTATATGAGTTTTCTCATTGTTTTTCCTATCTTAGACTCTTCTACCTATTCTTGTTTCAGTGACCAATAACCTGTAGCTCTGATACCAACCTGTGACGCCCCCAAATCCGGGGTCAGGATTTGGTGCCACTATCGCTCTGAATATAACATAATTATACAGACGACCCCTCAACAAAGGATCGATCACAGGTTATGGTATGAAACAAGAATCTAAAATATCAATGTTTATTACAACATCTAATTCAGTTTATTACAAACCATAAGCCACCATCTAACCGTTGGTGAGAACTAACATGAATTCTATCTGTCTGGCAACATGGAGCCTAAATTCTCGAATCAGGCCTTCTCACGGTCCTCTTAGCGGTTACTCGAAAACGGCATACTCCATTCCTAACTGAAAGGTTAGGGAATAATAAAAACAAGAGTGAGCCAAAAATTTGCCCAGCAAGTGAAATCAATGTAAGCAGTTTTCATTAGATAAATCCATCAACTAGAAATTCATTAGTAATCGAATGGTAATCAATTGGTAATCAATAGGAAATCACATGGTACTCAACTGGTAATCAAATGAGAATCAAATGGTATTCAACATGGTAACAAGTTTCAAGATATACATTTCTGTTCAAAGAATAAGATTAAGCAATTGAATTGGAACTTCCGATAAGACGGTACGAGCTATACGGGTGATCAGCCACGTAAAGCTCCAGACCATGTTTTCACAAGGTCCTAACATTCAGGATCCATAGGCACACATTGGCCATAAAATACATACATAAGTAACCAGGACCGCCACCACGGTCAAAGTTTGTTCCATTCATAAGTAATTTAACAAAGGGATTAATGAACAAGAGGCTTTCAACATTTTCGATATTCACTTCAGGGTATAAGAAATTTCAATATTTTATTGCAAGGGTTTAAAGAATGAACAATTGAAAGGCATGGTAAGTAAGTGAGCAAAGGAATAAGTAAGCTTTGGGTATTCAAAAGTTAATAGAGGTCAACAAAGTATAAGTCAAGATAAAGGTGCGATTAAGCATGGTAAATAAGTCAACAAGGAAATAAGTACGTATCAGGGATTTAACGGTTAACAAGAAAGTTCAGGAGATAGTGCAAAGTAAAGGTATCATATGAACATGGTAATGGCATCATACGAGTTACATGAAGATAAGGGATCAAATGTAGAGTTTGTAAATAAAGAGCAAGGTGTAAGGGTACAATGGTATAACAAACGATTGCATCATAATGGTAAAGGATAAGTAAAGGTTATACGTATACTTGTAACATAATCAAAAGGTATCATTTGCATCATAATTTAAGAAAACTACCACTTGAAAGATAAGTGGAGGGAATAGACACTTGCCTCAAAAGCCGATAAACTAACTCAATAACTTGCACACCACTCTGACTTTACGTACACGGGCTCCTTTCCTGGCCTCCTACTTGTACCTATATAAAGGTATAATATCGTCTTAGTCTTTATAACTTAGTACATCAGCTTTGTTTACGTAACTCTAAGTACTTCTACCCCATCGTCATACAATCACATGTACTTATATATATATATACAATCAAGAAGCACATAGTGTCTTCACAACTTTAATTAACACTTAGACATGTAGTCACTTAACACATATTTGCTTAATGACATCAACAAATCTAGTCAAAATGACCATATACACTTTCAACACATTCAACCTTTACGACATAACCGACCTTTAATCATTTAACACGTACCATATGACGTCACATGACTTTCCTCAACATATTGATGAAAGGCCTCAAGATAAAGACTTCTAACATTTCTATCTAGTTCCTTTTTGACCATAGATAACACTTGATCACATAAAGCCACTTATACTCACAACATGTTTAGTTAACCAATACATAACAACTTACGACCAATTTATAGTTGACTAACCAAGTCTAGATTCAAGTTACTATAGCAATGCTAATTCTAATTAAAGACAACCATATTGGTTTAGCACATATGTAACTATTCAAATTACATCATAGCGACGTCTTATACCAATTAAGATACAATTAAGCACTAACACATAATTGACCATGTATACCACATAAGATCATCAATTAACAAACTACTATACGACACCACCAACTCAACCAATCTTCTCCGCTCTACTTCCTTTTCTTTTCTCTCTTCCTCGGCCTCTCGGCCTTTCTCCCTCTCCTCACTCCCTCTTTCTCGGCTTTACACTAACACCAACCACACACATAACAAGTATACTCACACACCCTCACACACATCATATATTTTGAAAGAAATACTTACGCGAAAAGAAATAATTTTTCTAAAACAAGACACACTCATACTAAATACATTTTACTAAATTGACACACTTCCTTTGTAAATACATTTTCAAGAACTTAGTTTTAAAAGAACTCACATCACAATTATAATTTTAAATCACACACACCTAAGAATACATTTTGAACATATACACACCTATTCCTTTTGAAAATATACACCTATTCATTTTGAAAATATACACCTATTCATTTTGAAAATACTCACACCTATTAATTTTGAAAATACACACACTCATTAATACATCTTGAAAATCACACTTCCAACTCAAAGTTTTGAAATCAATTTATTCCTTCCCAACTTCATCTCTCTCTCTCTCTCTCTCTCTCTCTCTCTCGGCCTCCCTCTCCCCCTCTCCTCCTTCCACCTTAACTCCCATCCTTCAAACCACAACCAATACAACTTCAAGCCAAAGTTAAATCAACAAATGTTTTAATTGCAACTAACATTTATAAACAAAATAAAATCATACTTTCTTTTAAACTAACATGCAACTTATAATCTTACAAATCCTTACTACTTACATCACATACAACATACATACTAAATATAAAATCAAACCCACTAACAAACTTTAATCAAAATCCTCTTAGATCATAAAATTAGTAACATGCATCAACTAAATGAACTTGAGTTCAACTTTTAAACACAAGAATCAAGACCATGGCTCACAAGGATCATTGCCATGGTCGGGTTTCTTCTCGGATGTGCCCAAAACAATGGGTTTCATCGAGAGTGACCCTAAATACACACAATCAACCTTTGCATGTAAGCTTTAAGCATAAAGACCCTTAAATCCGAAAATTTCAGATTTTGAAAACATGTTAAAACTCGAAATTAGTACAAGAGGGTTGTAGAGCTTTGAGAGAGGAGTGTTTTGGTTACTCACACTTGTAATTTGGATGAGAGAATCACAAGTTATGGAGGTTTTAATTTGTAGAAGATGAAGAACAAGAGAGAGAAATGGTGTTGGGGAGAGAAGAAGAAGAAAAGAAGAAGAAGGAGAAGAGAGAACGGGTGGGGGAGTAAATGGGGGTGGGTAGGGGTTTTTATAGGGGAGTTAAATTAATGTAAAAGTAAACACTTTTTAGTTATTTAATTATCAAATGACAAAAATGTCCAATAGAATAAAATACCAACATGATAAAAATCAAGGGCTTACATGTAAATTCATAATCCCATTTCTAGATCAAGTAGAAATATTATTCTACAAATATCTTTTGTAGATTAGATAATTAAAATTTCATTTACATAGAAATAATCAAATAAAATGTCTTTTTATCTCAAAAATAATTTTAAATAAAAATTTACCATTCTCTAGATAAATAAATAAATTACCCACTGAAAATAAATAATCTAGAAGGTGTAGCATCCCTCAAAATAAGTATTTAAAATAATAAAGTGATTATAAAATTTAAATCATGAGTTTAACACTAAAATAAAATAAAAATAATGCTAAGAAATATTTCATGCTACTAATTAAATAATTTAGCATACTCTAAATTTAATATAAATATTATATGACCCAAATAAATTTTCAGAGCACTTGAATAAAATTTAGAAACCACATTCATAATTAATTAATTATTCACCACGCACATAATTCACATTTTAAGCACATAACAATTATGGCACATAAAGAAATTTCAAATTATAGGACTATATCAAATAATTATTTTTTTTTCTCAAATAAGTATGACTAAAATATGAGCTTACACATAAATCACATTATACCAAGATCATCATTGCTAACTAAAATTTCAAGAATAAAATCTCAATTGCTATTACTAGCAATAAATATAAAATAATTTTAAATAGCTCTTAAAATTAAGGGTACTCAAATTAGCACAAAGAGCCTATTAAACAATTATCATACACATATAAAATTAATGGTATTCACATATTGATAATAATTTACAAGTCAAAAATTCTAAGGCGTTACACTTTTAGATCCAGATTGGGTTTTAGCTATGCAAGAGGAGCTAAACCAATTTGAGAGAAAAAATGTTTGGAAGCTGGTGCCCAAGCCTAAAGACAGGAGTGTCATAGGCACAAAATGGGTGTTCAGAAACAAGATTGATGAAAATGGCATAGTCACAAGGAACAAAGCTAGATTGGTTGCAAAAGGCTATTCACAGGAAGAAGGAATTGATTTTGATGAAACCTTTGCTCCTGTTGCAAGACTAGAAGCAATAAGGATTTTCCTAGCCTATGCAGCCCATGCCAATTTCAAAGTCTATCAAATGGATGTGAAGACTGCTTTTCTGAATGGGGAATTAGAAGAGGAGGTGTATGTAAGTCAACCTCCTGGTTTTGAAGATGATGATTTTCCAGAATATGTGTACTTCCTCCTCAAAGCACTCTATGGGTTAAAACAAGCACCTAGAGCCTGGTATGACACATTTTCACAGTTCCTCCTTGAGAATCACTTCACTAGAGGTACTGTAGATAAAACTCTTTTTCACAGGGTTGTGAATGGCTCTACTATACTTGTTCAAATATATGTAGATGACATAATCTTTGGGTCTATAGATGTAAAACTTTGTCAAAAGTTTGCCAAGCTTATGCAGAGTAAATATGAAATGAGCATGATGGGAGAATTAACTTACTTTCTTGGTCTCCAAGTGAAGAAAGTTAATGAAGGCATTTTCATTAGTCAAACAAAATATATTCATGATTTGTTAATGAAATTTAACTTAATGGAATTCTCTCTTGCCAAAACTCCCATGCCTACTGCCACCAAACTTGAATTGAATACTAAGGAAAAATCTGTGGACATTTCAAGTTACAGAGGCATGGTAGGCTCACTTTTATATTTAACAGCTATTAGACCTGATATTATGTTTGCTACATGTCTTTGTGCTAGATTTCAGGCTGATCTTAGGGAATCCCATTTAGTTGCTATTAAAAGAATTTTCAGATATCTCAAAGGAACACCAAACCTTGGCATTTGGTATCCTAGAGAATCTGGCTTTGAACTAATTGATTATTCAGATGCAGATTATGCAGGATGTAAAATTGACAGGAAAAGCACAACTGGCACCTGTCAATTCCTAGGAAACAAGCTTGTGTCATGGTTCAGCAAGAAACAAAACTCAGTTTCTACCTCCACAGTTGAGGCTGAGTATATTGCAGCTGGAAGTTGTTGTGCACAGATTTTATGGATGAAAATCAACTACTTGATTATGGATTAAGAGTTGAGAAAATTCCTATCTTCTGTGACAACACTAGTGCCATTGCCATTACTGAGAATCCAGTACATCACTCAAGGACCAAGCACATTGACATCAAGTACCATTTCATTAGAGAACATGTTATGAATGGTACTGTGGAGTTACATTTTGTTCCAAGTGAACAACAACTTGCAGACATCTTTACCAAGCCACTTGATGAATCAACATTCTCAAGATTAGTAAGTGAGCTAGGTATGCTAAATTTCTCTGAATTATTTCTGAGATATTTGCAAGTTACAATGTAGCCAGGAATTTGCTATGATTTTTCTGTGAATTAATTCTCTTAGGAAAAAGTGAAATTTTGTCTAAGTCAAAATTACTATGTCAACGAAACGCACCATTTCGTTGACAATATTAGCATTTTTCTGGGTGTTTCGTTGATAGCTCTTTTATATCAACGAAACGTTGCTTTATCAACGAAATTAACGGGACCTTAAACGCCCAATTCTAATTCGTTGATATAGTGCTTTTAATCTCAATCGTTGAAATTACACGTCCTTTACCACGATCTATGCATACACCCCTGTAAGTATAAATCATGGTAATATTTTAATTGTAACGGTTATATTTTTAAGCCAATCCAGTAATTTTCATTTATTATTGGACTTAACTTCTGAGAATTTTTGGGGGAGTATTTAAGAAATTTTATTTTCTTTAATTCTTTTCTACCTGCTCTCAAATATTGCAAAAGCTTTCTTACTCTTTCTCTCTCAAAGCAAATCACAGTTCAAGCTTTCTTTACTCAACAATGGCACCCATCGTGAAACTCATGTCTGCTGGAGGGTTCATTTATGAAAAGAACAACTCCATTCCTCTTGTTGTCAAGGAAAGCCCGGACATCATCTTTTTCAAGATGATGGATTTCATGAAGAATTGCAAGCTAAGCTACGCAATGTTTCACTCTGCACCACTCTACAATGAGATAATCGAGGAGATTTGGACCTCATGTGAGTACAGTGGGACAAATTGCACTTTGAAATTCACCATTCAAGGTAATGAGTACATAGTCAATTCTGATGTATTGCAAGCATGCTTACACCTTCCTGAAAATAATTGCTCTGCTTTTCCCACATATACTGAAATGATTAACATGCTAAATTCCATAAACTACTCTTTGCCTACTGATAATCTGGGTAAAATAATTAGGAGAGGTTTGGTTAGGGAATACAGTTATCTAGCTGATGCATTCATCAAGGTCTTTTCTGGTAAAATTAGTAATTTTGATGCATTAACTAATTTCATGTTGATTCTATTTACCATGCTCCTAACTGATAGATATTACAACTTTAGCACCCAACTTATGTATGAAATTGGTGCTAAGTTGGGTGATAAGGCTAATAGGAAGAAAAATATCTATTATGCTAGATTTCTGATGATGTTGGCTAACCATGTTAGTCCAACACCATTGGTTATCACTAACCCTGTTTCTAGGTTTGATTGCTTTGTGCAAGAGAAGAGAGTATTGACAGACATACTGAGGCTGAACCACAATGGTGATGTTCTAGTGGTGTATATGCCAATAATTGAGGTAACTACTGCTATCCCTACTAGTATAGCTATTACTTCTACTGTTTCACCCAACCCTGTTGCTATGGAGTCTGTAGCTGTGACCCAATAGGCTCCTGTCCCAGCAACAAAACCAAAATCAAAGAAATCCTCCAAGCCAACCTCAGGTGCTTCCCAAAAGGCACCTGTTGTAAAATCCACTACACAACCAAAGGGGAGTGGTGTAGGTGCTGTGAGAGGTGAGGGAAGGGGTGAACATAAAAGAAACCCTAAGGATAAGGAAGGAGAGATGAGTGAGATCCAGCCAAGCCCCATTGTGTCTTCCCAACAAGGCACAATGAGTAATATGGATTTAAGCACAAGTCTAGTTGCATCCTCCCAAAAGGATGTAATTATTGAAACAAGCTCTCCTCCAAGAGCACACTCCAAGAGGGTAAGGGACACTTCAAGCCCACAGTCTAATATTTCCTAATACCAAAGGAGAGTGAAGCAAAAATCCCAGGTTTCACAGGGTGCACACACACTGGAAGCAACACTTCCAGTTTCTCAAATTCAGTTTGATGTAACCCCTATTATTACTCTGGGGTTACAGTCCCACTCTCTAAATATAAATCTTGAACCAACTCCTCAAAATTCACCAACTCAATCATTAGATGTGGATATGATCTATTCATCTATCCCTGATTCTCCAACTCTTTTCTTGGAGAAGCCCCACTCTGAAATTGGTGACCATCACTTGTTAAGTGATTTGTTGGGCCACCAATCATCCTTTTCTGAAATTACAAGAGGATCTGTGGAACAATCTCTAAAATCAATCACCACAGATTCCACTGTAATCTCACTTTCTCAAAGTGTTTTCTTGACTTCATCAACGAAACAGTCTCTTTCGTTGACAAGTGTTTCTCCATCAACGGTATCCATACCGTTGATAGTTCAAACTACCATTCCGTTGATAGTTCATTCTGCACCTCTTATTGAAAATCAAGTTGTTTCCACAACTAGTGCAGATGATCTAGTGGTAGTTGAAACACTTCTAGGATTGAGAGGGAGTGAAACTGAGAGGCTGGCTTACAGCCAGGCAAAAGGAGAGGCCGAGAGTGAGAGGCTGACTATTTTTTCCAGTCAGGCAAAAGGAGAGGCTGAGGGTACCACCTTAGTAGGTGAAGGTGAGGGTGTGAGAGGTGTGAGCCATGGGGAGCCCATGATGCAAGAAAATAGAGGAGAGAGAGAAGGGACTACATGAGCTATAAGGGAGGAAGCAGTCATTTCTAATGAGTTAATGGAGGTCCATGAGGGAGAAAGGGAACTTACTTTCCAAGAGCATTATCAACAAACTCTGGATAGTATTTCCCTGGATCCTGAGACCTTTACTCATCCTGTGCCAGCCTATCAAATTATGGCTCAACAGGGCAATGTGGAGGTAGAAAGGTCATTCCACTTAATTCATACAACTGCATCTATGCAAAGAGCAAAGGATGCATTGACCAATTTGTCTCCAGGAGCTGCAACAAGTGGTGAGTTTGATTTTTCTGATGATGATGACAGTTTTGGTGACAATGTACAGGTGGCTATCACTTCACAGACTGGGACTTCTGTGGTGCCTCCTACACCAAACTGGCTTTCTCAGGATATGCAAGGAAGATGCAACCTGGATGCTGCTATTACTAGGCAGTACAATGAGGCATATCTAGCTCACGAGTCTGCAAATTCCAGGGACAAGAAATTCTACAAGGCTATTATGGATTCACTGGAAGTCCAAAGGCTACAAATGTTGCAGACAAGGATTGAAGCTACAGAAATCAAGGACTCCATTAGCAATCTTAAGGATGCTACTGACAGGAGGCTAGATGAAAAGCTTCCTCTTCTCACTGTGTCCAAGATGAACAGGTTTTTCTCTAAGGAACCTGAAGTGGCTACCTCCTTGAAGACTCTCTCTTCTAGAGTGGACAAGGTGGAAGCTACTTTATCTCAGATGCAAAAGGAACAGGAGAAGCAAACTCAACTTCTAACCCAGCTATTGGCCGCTCAGGGACTCCCTATCATCTCTCTTGATGATAACAAAAAGGGGGAGAAATCTAAGGAGCTTGACATTCAAATCACAAAGGTTATGGTCCCAGCCATTTCCTTACCAAAGGAGCCACTAGCAATGGGGGAGTCAGGACAGAAGAAAATGGATGCAATAGACCTAATTCAGGATGCTTCTATGCGGCTAAGACTTGTAGAACAGATCAAAGACCACTGGTCTAACATAGAAGCAAGAGTCAAGAAGATAGCTGAAACTGCAAAGAATTCAAATTCATCAACGGATCAAGCTACTTCTACAACACCATCAACGAATGCCATGTTTTTAATGTCAACGGAATAGGAGCCACAGACCAATTCTTTCTATGAGGTAAAGCCCCTTCTACATGGAGTCACTCAAGGTCCAAGAAATGAAAAAGGACAAACTTCATGCATTAGGGATGTGGAACAAGCTACATTTCAAAGAAGCTTATCTCCCAAGTCCCCTGCTAAACCAAAGGGCAAAAACATAGCAAGGATTTTCTATCCTGCACCTTATCCAGATGAGCTCAAGCTTCTTGGACTACTTATCACAAAATGCAAGGAAAGCAATGATTCTGAGATAAGGAAGCAAAGGGCAATTGTCTACAGGAATGAACAAGAAATCTGTGTTTGGGCTGGTCATCCAAACTTTGCTGAAGCTAAGGCTGAAGAATCAGAAAGAGCAGCAATGCAAGCTCTTGCAGTTGCTCAATCTCTTGATGAAGAAGAAAGACAGCTAGAAGAAAAAGCAAGAGAGGAAAGGAGTACAAAGAAGAGCATAAGGCAACCAAAGGCAAGAGCTAGGAGAAACATAGCCTTTGAGAATGATAACTCTTAGAGTATTGCAACAAACTCTTCTGTACCTATTGCACCTCCAACAATTCCTGATCCAGTTTCTGAGGTAAAGTTAGCCTGTGATCCTAAACATCATGTCAATTTTCATGAACAGCCAATTGAGCCAAAGGGAGAGCCAATTGAGTTTGATGAGGCCAACTTTCCAAAATTCCTCTTTGAAATGGATCCAAAGAAGAAATCTAAGCAGAGGGCTGCCAAGGCTAAGCCATTTCTTGTAAGGAGACCACAAGCTGAGAAACCCCCTACCAATCCAGAAGACTTCATCTACATTGCTGATATCAGGGAGGAGTCTGACCTACATATCAATCTTGATGACCTGGTTGAAGTGAGAGGAATAACAACTTCTTACAAACTACCAGAGAGATTGGTGTTTGTCTACAAGGGTGGGAGAGAACAAGTTTGGCCTCTACACAGGATTCTGGGAGAAGACTATCAGACACTACTATCTGTGTTTAAATGTCTGAAGAAAGATTTTGGTTTCACCAAAACAGCCAAGTCTGAGGTTGTCTCCAAAATTTGTCAAATCAAAGCTAGCTGGAACAAGCCCGGTGCACTTCCCAGAGTATTGAAGGTCCCTCAAACAGAAAAGAATATTCATCTCCAACCTTTTTGGATGATGGAATTCAGAGACAAGGACAACTGTAGAAGATTCTTCAGAATAGAAGACCAACTGGAAAAGGCATCCAATGAAACTCTCAGATTAATGCAATCCAGGTTGGGGAATCAAGAAGAAGAAGAGAAGATTTTCTACAGAAGACTTCAAGCTCAGATTGAGGAGAACAATGCAAGAAAAGGGAAGAAAACAAGACCACAGAGGCAAAGATGAAAAATCTGCTCAGACTAAAGGAGCAACTCTGTGCACCTGTTTTGTAAGATTTTCTACTTTGTATTTCAATTAAATTCAATGAAGCTTAATGCAATCTCTATTTTTATCATGTGTAATTTGACTGAGTTTTTTTGTTATCATCAAGGCTCTTGATTTATGGCTGTTATTCTATCAGTCATAAATTGGGGGAGATTGTTAGGAATATGTTGTTCTTGATGATAATAATAAAAACACTTAGTAGATTTTGTATTAAGTCATTTTGTAACTATCAATGGAATGACATGCTTTGCAGCGTTTCGTTGACAGGAAGCTCATCAACGAAATGAGTGATGTAACAATTGCACTGTACAATACTTCATAGTTTGATATGCATTTTGTTGTATGTATTAGATAGGTTTTCTAAGTCATGTTGACTTAGTACTAGATAGGCAAAATAGGCTGGTGAATTGTAAATATATTAAGCCATGTAATTTTGCCTAAGTGAAGACATGTCAACGGAATGAAGATTACTCTATCAACGAAACGAGGAATACACCATCAACGGAATGAAGAATAAAGCTATCAACGAAACACATTTCCCTGCTATCAACGAATCATTATTTCTTTTCTGATTAGTTGACAAAGTGATAGTGACAGTTTTCTGACAGATCAAAAGGGAGATTTGTAAGTGTACTTTGCATTGGAAACCATCAAAATGGACATAGGGAATAAGGAAACATTCCAATTTCCAATCTGGTTTTTGAGTGGGATCACTATAAGACTGAAGACAGAAGACAAAGATCTCCAACGACCATTGGACAAAAGGGATGAAAAGCAAGCTACTGGCGGTTATCTTTAGTGTACTTTAGAGTAGCCAAAAATAGCATTGTAAACTTGGGAATATATATAACCAAGTGTAGCAGTAAAAATAAGTGTGAGAGAAGAAAAACAAACAGATTGTATTAGCTATCTTTGAGAGCATACTTCTCTACATTCTTGTAACTGAGCAGCTGTGTACATTTTGTATCACAGATTATTTCCGCAATAAAAAACACTTCAGTTGGATCATCAAACAATCCAACTGAAATTATTTAAGTGCTTGTGTTTTTTATTTTATAAGTTCAGTATTATTTCAAAAGTTGTTTTAAATCTAAAATATCTAGAATTGTATTTAACCCCCCCCCCCCCCCTTCTACAATTCTGTTAGGTCATTTGGGATTAACAGCCCTCCACTGGATCCTTGGCCATCCTGGCCATAATTATCATCGACCAAAAATTTGGTCCGACCATTGCTGGTCTATTTTTCAAAACATTTCCAATTCTATCATAACACATAAGCAATACATGCTTCAATAGTAATCACAAGAATAATAAAATAGTATGACAATATCAAGAGCTTCATCTGACAATCAATCACAACGAGGGTGAAATAGTATGATAAATTGCAAAAGAGCTTCAACTGATCAAGATCAAGTAAGGTCCGTGAAACAAGTTCGAAATGGTTTCAAGGAAGCAACACATACGTCTCAAGAATTAACAATGCAATCTAGTATCGACGAGATCAACGCAACAATGGGGATGATAATGAAGAATCAACAACAACATGCTTAACGAGGTTAAGTTTGATATAAAACAGGTATTATAATAACAACAGAATTTGCAACAGCTCAATATGGAGTAGGGTTTAAAGAACAGGCTCTAGATGGCCTCAACAGTTGACAAGAAAGCCAAGTTCGAGTTTAAGAAAGATTCAAAGTGAAGTTTATCAATAGGGGAGACAATGCTTGCATAGGTGGAAGATGGAAAATGGAATACTTGTAGAACAAGTACCACAACTTCAGAATTTTTAAATCAACATTTTACCCTCAAAGGGTTCACCAGTTCCCACTCATCTAGGGTTGGCAATATTCCAACCTAATATTTTTAAATCATGATTTTTGAAAGAAAGCCTTAGTATACGGCCCATAACTATCTTTTCAATCGTTTCAATATAATAAGTATATCTTTCCGATCAACATAAAAATATGAATCTAAGTTCATAAAGTATAAAGGAGTACTCGTCAAATTACGAGATTAAATAAAATACTTGCAGTTCAATGCAAAAGAGTCATCATTTAATATTTAGGGAAAAGTATGCCAATTGCATAATAATAATTCAAGGAAATATCAATCAGTTAATAAGCAAGGGTATAAACACTTGCCTCTGGTCCTTAGCTATTTCGTAAGGCTGAAATAATACAATTCCTTCCTTATTCTGTCTTATCGCACGATTCTCTATTTCCGTCCTTCTTTGATTTAACGCCCTCGTGAATACCACTTGTCTGCTTCTACCATCTTGAATCCAGTCAATCGTAACCAATATCTCATCCTTCTTTGATATCTCTTACTTAACATACTTCGATAATCTGACTCGTCTCGTCCAATAGTCTCTGTTGCATAGACAACCACATTTCAATTGATAGAATAGTCACGGTTAATCAAATAAATAACCCACGTATCGCGCTCATCGAAAATCTCTATACCATAAAAGGCAACATCTAAGTCAACGGCCTCGTAAATCTCATTTTCTAACATTACCGACAATTTCTATTCCAACTACCCCTCGTGATAATATTAGACACGACCAAAGCATTTAAACAAGTCTCAAAACAATTATTCGCATTTATGACTCAACAACCAGATAATTCACATAGCACATATCGTCATTTAATTGTGATAACTAAATCACATAAGTCTCGTAACATCTAAGAAATAATTTTAGAAAAATATACGACTCTCATTTCAAAGGATTTAAACCTCAAAATATTTTTATGTCAAAAATCAGACTATTTCTCCCAATATAAAGATTTAAAAACAATTTAATCAATTAATATAAAATTAATTGACAATTTCCAAACACTCCATCTATTTTTAAATAATTAAACCCAGCTAGAAAATAATTAAACACAATTTTCATTAATTAAATCTAATTAATAATTAATTATTAAGAATTAATTGATTAAAAGAATTAATCAATTAATTAAATTAATTAATTATTAATCAAAAATAATTAAAATAATTAAATTTAATCCATTTCCGAATTTAAATAAATATTTAAGAATTTATAAAATTTTCGGAATAATAAAATGTATTTTTAAATCAAAGATATGATTTTTAGAATTTCAAAACTATTTTTGAATTATTTAAAAAAATAACTCTAGAAACAGTTTTCTAAAATGAAATTAGGGTTTTTAGAAATCAAAACCGGGTCAGGTTGGGTCTTGAAACGGGTTGCCAAGAACTTTCCGGTTTGCCAAGAACACGTCACCGGAAAACTGGGTTTTCCAGTTTCCGGCCGACGTCCGGCCACCGGGAAGATTCCGGAAACACCCAAACCAGCCCCCAAATCGCTGCCTTTTTGCACAGAAACATTCGCCACAACAACGCCCACTTTACACAACTTAATTTCATACCAAAACATCACAGAATCATCGATTCCGACGAACAAAAACTTCGCCGGCGGCGGCGGCAGTCGTTATCCGGTGAACGGAAATCGCACACGAAACTCAAAACTGAATACATGAATCAACTCTAAATCCTACGATCTATACAATGATATAAACGTTATCAAGAACCGATCAACGAATCGAAAGTCCGACCAAAACTTCAAGAACTCCGATGACTTCGAATTTTCCGATTATCTCGAATTCGAGCTCCAAAAATCAGTTAAAAATTATCAAAACACTCCTTAAAACACGTACAACTTATTCATAACATCAATTAGCAAGAACAATCAACAATACGATTTCCCCCAATTTAAACCTAAAAATTATAAATAATTAAATAATTAAAAATAAGAAAAACTCAGAAATCATATTCACATGAATTTTGATGATGGATTTAGGTAGAGGATGATGAGAGATTTGATTTGGTTACAAGAACATCGAAATCGGATTCCGATAACGCCTTCAAAATTGAGTTTGATTCTCAAGAACACGAAGAATGCGTTTCAGGGGTTTTTAGATTTTTAACTATAATTATGCTTTATTATACGCAAAACAAAGTACGATTCGCCTTTTTATAATAAACGGAAAATAATACCCCAAACGACATTTTTGGATCGATACTGATCCGATAGATCGCTTTAAATACAATTTAATAGATAAAACACTTTAAATCTTTAATAAAGCAGAATACACGCTTTACGAGACGATAATCATCCATAAAGTACGGATAACTACAAGTATCGTTTAATAAAAGATATACGAACCAAAATACCTCTATTACGAATATTTCCGAATACTTTCCACTTTAACGAATGAAATATTGGTACGAACGATATACCAATTTCCCGAATAATCTGGGAACGATCCAAATTTTCTTTTCGGTAAATAAAATAGAATAAAATAATATGACATCCTTTTCAAAATAATTTCTAATTCCCCACACATTTCACATATAAAAACATTTAAAAATTTTAATATGAAAATAAAATTTCATTTCACATCAAATATTAACACGTAATTTTCTCGGATCTTACATCCTTCCCCCCTTAACAGGATTCTGTCCTCAGAATCAGCTTGCGCAAACATATGTGGACACTTTTCCAACATTAACATTCCTTTACATCTCTTACGTATCCTTGCATTTCCTTCTTATCCCTTATACTTTCTCATTCCCTCCCGTAATTACATTCCATTTCTCTTTCCATAACTCTTCCCTTAGTATAGCCCTTTCTCTCTGATCAATTCTGGTCAAATCCTAATTCCAATCATTTTTTTTCTAGTTAATCTCTTGATATTATAACCTTAAAGCTCCATCATTCCCAATTCTCGTACCGAAGATATTTACACCTCAAATCTCGCTTTCGCTCGTGATAATTCAGTCGCAATTCCTTCGTTCAATAAGGTAAGGTAATTTATTCCCAACCTGGTGGTATACCTTCAAGATTATAGAGACAACAAGATTCATGATATTGAAATGAAAAGGTTCTGTATCATAGCAAATGTCCCACCATTGTGGTTACCAAGTCTGCATATTTTAGAGCAAACATCATTGGAAATAGAAGAATCACTGAGAGATCAATTTGATCACATGAACTCAATGTTGTGTGTCTCAATTAAGACAGTACTAAAGGTAATTAGCCTTCTTGTATTGCACAACACACAAGTGACGGCGTCCCATCAGACTTCTATCACACAGACGGATAGTCCTTGTGTCCCCTATAAATAGGGTTGTTTGTCTCAGTTGGAGTAGAGAAATATAAAAGAATTTTAGAGTCAAAATAACAACCAGGGCCTTTCGATAAAAAATCCCAAATACACGCCTTAGATTGAAATTAAATAGATTCCAAAGGTGTTATTCCAGAAAAAAAGAACAACCACAAAAAGGAAGTATCTACAATAGTGTTACGTCATGACTAGAGTTATCCACTCCTGAAGAATGAAGGAGTTGGAATTCGAATAGCATATTTTCACAGGCCTCAAAAATTTGGAATAGATATCACAACAACCTCTGATGCAATTGCAAACATGATTGATCTAGAGTATCAAATACAAAGTCAAAAGGTGGAATATATTTACCAACACAAGTTTCGCTTTAAGAAATGTCAAATATTTCAATAGAATGGAAAGGTATTGCCAAGGTCTCTACATACGCCTTCTCCGTTAACTTCCTCGATAGCTCGTTCTCCGTTTCTACGCCCTTCTTTTCCACGTCATAAAGTTATCAATACCGTACGTTGTCGCCGACTCGTAATAGTCCTCGAAGATTCCGTCATAGACATCTACAACCATAAGAAGTTCCATCCATCTCAGCACAACCATCTTAATTGAATACCCCTATCTTAACTCACTCATTGGTACTACATCCAATAGTCCAACACGAACTCTAAATGAGCTCTGACGTTCCTTATATAACTATATACACTCCTACACACTCTCGTTCTAGTCTTACTATAACCCTGCTCTGATACCAACCTGTAACGCCCCAAATCCGGGGTCAGAGGATTTGGTCGTCACACTGCACCCTTAATTCAAACAACCTGTTCAATAATAAATCAACACAATAATAATATCTGTGACCCCAACTCTACCAAGAATCTTTAAAGGTTATAGTGCTAGAAACAAGGATCCAAAATTCCATTACATAAAAATTTTCTTCTTTACAACCACTCTTTCCGTACACTCCACAACACTAGTATAACTTCGATAAGAAGTATACCAGGTAACTAATCTAATACAATACAATATTTAATAGAAAACATCTATATACAAAACCTATCACTAGCTCCAAATGCTTTGGATCACAACATCTTTATGCTACTATCCTTTCCATCTCTGATCAACTCCGCGGACCACTCTCGCCAATATACCTTCTTACTGAAAGGCTAAAATATATAAAGAAAGCAAGTATGAGCGAAAGAATTGCTCAGAAAGTGCATTATCAAGTATGATATAAAATTTTCCAAAATAAGCTTTGGATTTTCAAATAAACAAACTTCTGTTTTGAACGTTTGTAAACTCAACAATTTTCAAATCAAGTTTAGTAATTTACCACAACTTTTCATTTTGTTTCTCGCAACTGAATAGTTTAAAACACAAAAGATTTATATTGGTCGTCACGGTGACCGAATCAACAATAACTACAATAGTATGTAGAAAATATGGAATAATTATAACTCATCAAGATAGATATCTCACAACTGCCAATGGAATCAAGGAAGTGGATTTCGACTATTTGGAATCCCGATGTATTAAGAGTAAGTGATTTCAGCAAGATTGAAACCACTATAATTAATCAACGAACCAACAACTTCACGCAACGAATAAACCTGAGAATCAGGTCATAACCCACAAGTACAAAATATATGGATGTAACTCATCTCAGAATAAGAACTTATGTTAGAATTGGATTTTCATTTATCTCATTCAAATCAAAGGTTGAGCTGCTGGCCAGCCACGCATCAACCCGGGACCTGCTTATAGCAAAGCCCTCCACTTGATCCTTGGTCATCCTGGCCATAATTATCATCGACCAAAAATTTGGTCCGACCATTGCTGGTCTATTTTTCAAAACATTTCCAATTCTATCATAACACATAAGCAATACATGCTTCAATAGTAATCACAACAAGAATAAAATAGTATGACAATATCAAGAGCTTCATCTGACAATCAATCACAACGAGGGTAAAATAGTATGATAAATTGCAAAAGAGCTTCAACTGATCAAGATCAAGTAAGGTACGTGAAACAAGTTCGAAATGGTTTCAAGGAAGCAACACATCCGTCTCAAGAAATAACAATACAATCTAGTATCGACGAGATCGACGCAACAATGGGGATGATAATGAAGAATCAACAACAACATGCTTAACGAGGTTAAGTCTGATATAAAACAGGTATTATAATAATAACAGAATTTGCAACAGCTCAATAAGGAGTAGGGTTCAAAGAACAGGCTCTAGATGGCCTCAACAGTTGACAAGAAAGCCAAGTTCGAGTTTAAGAAAGATTCAAAGTGAAGTTTATCAATAGGGGAAACAATGCTTGCATAGGTGCAAGATGGAAAATGGAATACTTGTAGAACAAGTACCACAACTTCAGAATTTTTAAATCAACATTTTACCCTCAAAGGGTTCACCAGTTCCCACTCATCTAGGGTTGGCAATATTCCAACCTAATATTTTTAAATCATGATTTTTGAAAGAAAGCCTTAGTATACGGCCCATTGTAAAGCATAATGTAACATAAGATGTAAAAGAGATAACTGCAACTCTACAAAGGACAAGACAGACAATAATATTAACAGAAACGCATGAATCCAGAATGAAAGAAGAAAAGGTAAACTCAAAAAATCAAAATACGTTATGTATTCTTGATGTCCGTAAACAGGTCATGGAAAGAAGTTCATGAAAATGTTCAAGCCTCAGTGATAGCAAAAGAAACAAGACTTTCAAGACGACAGAAGTATGTGAATGATTTAGGGTTAAGTACCACGGGATTCCAGTGATTTAATTGAAGCAACCAGAACGACAAGGGACTTATCAGAAGCATTAAATTCAAGACATAGAAGAAGAATTGATCAAGTGTTATTCATCCGTGAACCAGACCAGTTGCACTAGTTGACGGCACTGAAAAGATCAAGTTGTTTTATCGTCTCAAAAGGAAGTGATACAGTCTATTACTTAAACACCCAGGAGCTCAGGAGTATTGATTAAAAGATAAAAGAAAAGAAAAAGATTCGATGGTTTTTCTATCTTAGAAAACCATCGAATGTGTTTTAAAGTAATCAAATGAAAACCACTTTAACTTTATTTAGTATTCGATAGTTTTGTTTTAAAAACTATCGAATGGTGAATAAATTTAATTCATTCGATGGTTTTTATTTAGGAGCAGGTGACAAGTATTCTTTGTTGGACAGGTTGATGAGAATTGGACGGCCAAGATTGTTTCTACAATTGAGGTTCGATAGTTTTCTAAAACTAAGTCTACAATTACTAAGAGAGAAGAAGTGTCTTCTTCAGTTAAGGCTAAACACACATAGACATTACTGAGAGAGAGAATTGAGCCGGAGAAATTATCAGAGAATTAATAGTGCTCAGAACTTGATCATTGTATTGAATTTGTGTAACCTTAAACTCATTGAAGCTAATCTACGGATTAGAAATTGTAGCACCCCTCGAGGTTTATATTTATAAAAAGATATATTCCCCGAAACTTGGTTTGGTTTGGTGTGTTTGATTTCGTTATAGAACTGAATGAATTATCCGCGAACGAAATTAAATTATTTGTGAGTATCGTATTCAACCCCCCCTTCTACGATACTTTGGACCTAACAATTGGTATTAGAGCTACTTGATTGATATACATATCAGATCCGGTGAATGAGACCAAAATCAAACGTAGCGTAAAAATACGAAGCAAATTTTTTAACTTTCAAAATTTTTCATTTAATTGGAATTTCTTGAATTTTAAACAATTTGAAATTTTCAGAAACCATGAGTGCTCCAAAGACAACCGCTGGTATTAAAGTTCCCCCATTTACTAGAGATGATTTCGGTTTGTGGAAGATGAAGATGCTGTTATTTATCAAGGCATCTAATCCGTTGTATATTGGCATATTAGAAAACGGACCGTTTGTACCAATGAAACCAGTTAGTGAATCTACAGCTCCTGATGGTAGCAGGATTCCTTCAGGCACCCAACCTAAGGATGTTAGATCAGAATTCAATGATCGTCAGAAGCTAGACTCAACTGATCAGGATTGCTGACGTCATCAGTATTGCATGGTCATCAGTATTTGATCAAGCGTCAGTATCTTATTAATCATCAGGATTCCTACTCAGACTATGATCAGGTTTGATCATCAGGACTTGAAGCTGATCAGGATTCCTACTTCGAGTTATATTTGGAGTCTAGATAAACATGGAAGTTTATTCTATTTGTTCCTGGTTTGTAGAATGCAGCTATCGATTAAAGATATGTTTCTATCTTTGTTATGATTAGGACTTATCTTGTTATTGATAGAGAAGCTGTGTGCACTATATAAACACAGTCTTGGTTTCGATTTATGTATCCATTCGAGAGAGAACATAATCGAATAGAAGCTCTCGAGAACATAGAATTTCTTGAGAGAGTTTTTGTAAACTAGCAGCTCTCAAGAACATCAGAATTTCTTGAGAGAGTTTGTAACAGTTTTATATCAGATTTAATAAAGCTGTTATCTTTCTTTTCATATTTGTGATATATACATTAAGAAGTCGATTATCTTACTCTATTGTATTCAACCCCCCTTCTACAATAGATTATTACTGGGCAACAATTGGTATCAGAGCAAACTGATTTAATTCTGAATCAGATACGATCTAAAGATGTCAACAACCAAGTATGAAAGCATGAAGATTCCCATCTTAAAGATATCAGAATATCCTACATGGAGGGTAAAGATGCTGATGTACCTGGAGGCTATGGATCCTGACTACTTGGACAGGATTCGTGATGGACCATATATACCAACAAAGTTCGTAGAACGAACAGATACAGTACCAGAACATTATGTGGTCAAAGCTAAAGCTGAATGGACTCCAGAAGAAAAAGCTCATGTACTCAGGGAACCAAAGATAAAGAATATCTTGCATAATAGCCTTGATGCTGTCATGTCAAACAGAGTGATTGCATGCAAGTCTTCAAAAGAAATCTGGGATACTTTGGAAACGCAGTGCCAGGGATCTGCATCTGTTAAGAAAAACAGAAGGGCTCTTTTGATTCAAGAATATGAACAATTCGATGCAAGACCTGAAGAGAGCCTGACTGATCTATATGATAGATTTCTGACACTATTGAACAGCTTATCCTTAGTTGACAAAGTATATGAAACTGAAGATTCAAACACCAAATTTCTTAGAGCTTTACCTGAAGAATGGGATACTCAGACCTCAATCATTAGACACCAGTATGATCTGAACATTATGTCTCTTGATGAGATCTATGGGATGCTAAGAACTCATGATCTTGAAGTTCAACAGAGAAAGAACAAGAAAAGCAGCAAGGCAAAGTCAATTGCTTTGAATATAGAAGCAAAATCAAAAGGGAAAGCTATGGAGGTCTCTAGAAGGAAAGCAAGAGTAGCTGAGTCAGATCCTGACGACTCTTCATCAGATACTGATGGCAATCCTGATGCCAATACTGGTGATGAATCTTCTGATTCAGACATGGAAGAGATGGTTGCTATGATTGTCAGAAACTTCAGAAGGATGAAGTTCAGGAAGAATAGAAGACAAGGCAACTTTCAGAAAAAGACCTTCAATGCAGACAAAGACAAGTATATCAAAAAGGACAGCAAGGGTAGCAAATTTGACAAGTCAAAGGTTAGATGCTACAAGTGTAATGGTATGGGTCACTTTGCTTCTGAATGCAACAAGACAAAGGCACTCATCACATCAAGCAAGGATTGGATGGACTCTTCCTCAGAATCTGATACTGAGGTAGTCAACTATGCGTTAATGGCCAATGCTGATGTAACTGCTGCTCCTGATGATAAGGTACTAAATACTATCTTTGATTTTGATACTGATAATGCTTCTGAGTTAAGACGTTTTCTAAAGTCATTACATATTAGCTTTAGAAGTCAAACTGCTGAGAATACTAGAATCTTATCTGAGATGTCTGACCTTAGAAAGAGGAATGAGATATTAGAAGCTGAATTTTCTCGTATGCAAAAAGTACAAAAAGAATGTGATAATGTTAAGCACATGCACTTAGAGATAACATCTAAATGTACTTCCCTTGAAAAAGAACTTGAATATGCTAATGAGAAAATCAGAACTTGGACAGACTCTGGTAGGAAATTTCATGAGATTAATACCTCTAAGAATTGGAAAGAGTGTCTAGGATATAAGTTAGATGAAGATAAGAGATTAGCAGAGAAAATTGTCATTGATGAGACAGTCAGTCCAAAGACCTATAGACATGTTATAGACTCAACCAAATCTAAGATTACTCCTGTTAATTTTGTTTTTGGTAAGGATTCCAATTCTACTTTTGAAAAGGGATCCTCTTCTACTCAAGGAATTAAAATTTTAAAGTCTAAACCTGTCATGAACAAAGTCACTAAGAATGTAGGTCTATTGTCTCAGAAACAGCTTAAAGATAAAATCTGTGAGGTTACAGATAAGAAAAATGGAGCTACTGTTAAGAGAAACAGGAATGGTAAAATTGGGATCAATAAAGAAAATGGTTATAAGTATATCCCAAATGCACCTAGAAAGAGTTGTTTTAATTGTGGTAACTCTAATCATCTTGCTATTGATTGTAAAAAGAGTAAGAAGAAAATTGCTGAAATTCCTAAGTCTGATGTTAGGAATAAATCAGTATTTTACAAACCACAAAATTCCTGTTTTCATTGTGGTAGTCTATGGCATTCTATTTATACATGTAAAGAGTATCATGATTTGTACTATAACTTTTATGATCCATTGCCTAAGTTTGAAAGTAGTACAAAGTCTGATAGAACTGAAAATGTCATAGTGAAGCATGCTTTTGTTAATACTGATACTGACAAAGCAAATCCTGATGGAGTAAATCCTGTCAGGACTGCTAAAGTCAAAAAGTCTTCTGCTGTTAAATTTAATAAAATGCATGAACAAGGAATCCAACAAGTGTGGATTCCTAAACATTCTGACTAGTGTTTTACTATTCTGATGCAGGGTAAAAGGAAAAATGTGTTAGTCATGGATAGTGGATGTTCTGTGCACATGACTGGAAACAAAGCCCTGTTATCAGAATATGAGGAAAAAGCTGGCCCAACTGTGTCTTATGGAGATGGCAACATTGGACAAACCTTGGGATATGGCAATATAATAATTGGAAATGTCATCATTGAAAAAGTAGCTCTAGTGAAAGGACTAAAACACAACTTGTTGAGTATTAGTCAAATCACTGACAGAGGTTATCATGTCAATTTCTATTCCACACATTGTGAAGTAGTCAGTAAAGCAACAGGAAAGATAGTTCTAACTGGCTACAGGCATGGTAACATATATGAAGCCAACATTCTCTCAGATATTGATGGCTCCCCTACATGTTTCATCAGTAAAGCTTCAGTAGATGAAAGTTGGAATTGGCACAAGAAGCTTTCTCATCTCAACTTCAGCAACATCAATGAGTTGGTTAAGAAAGAGTTAGTAAGAGGATTACCTAATGTCTTATATACACCTGATGGACTCTGTGATGCATGCCAAAAAGCAAAACAAAGAAGGACATCATTCCAGAGTAAATCAGAATCCTCTATTGAAGAACCATATCACATGCTACATCTTGATCTGTTTGGTCCAGTCAACATCATGTCCATCAGTAAGAAAAGGTACACTCTTGTAATTGTTGATGAATATTCTAGATTCACCTGGGTGTATTTTCTGCATAGAAAAGATGAAACTCCTGAAGTTCTGTTGGATCATGTGAGGATGATTGAGACAACCACAAAGTACAAAGTCAAGATTCTGAGAAGTGATAATGGTACTGAATTTAAGAATTCAAAGATGGAAGAGTTCTGCAAATACAAAGGAATCATTCAACAATTCTCTGCTCCTGGCACACCTCAGCAAAATGGAGTAGTAGAAAGGAAGAATAGAACTCTTATTGAAGCTGGCAGAACTATGTTGGAAGAAGCTAACTTACCTACATATTTCTGGGCAGAAGCAGTCAACACAGCATGCTATACACAAAATCTCACATTGATAAACAGGCATGGTGTCACTCCTTATCAGTCACTCAAAGAGAAGAAACCAAGTCTGAAGCATTTGCATGTGTTTGGCTGTAAATGTTTTGTTCTCAGAACTCATCCTGAACAGCTAGGGAAATTTGAAACAAAGGCTGATGAAGGAATATTCATAGGTTATCCTACATCAAGAGCCTTCAGAGTTTTTAATTTGAGAACAAGAACTGTCATGGAGTCAATACATGTATCTTTTGATGATAAGAAGATAACTGGAATCATTGAAGACTCGCATGATAGATTGTTATTTGAAAATGAAGCTTCCAAGGAACCTGAAGAAAGTGAATCAGAAGCTGTCCATTCATCCAGTACTGACGGGTCACCAAATCCTGATGACTCACCAGGTACTGATGGTGCTAATACTGATGATGCAAACAACAGCAATACAACTAGTAGTGCTAATGTTGAGGGGGAGCAACGGCATTCAACTACAAGTTCAGAGTCAACTCAATCATCAGGACAGAATTCTTCAGATACTGATTCAAGTGAAGATCCTAATAACACATCAGGAGGGCATAGCAATAATTCAGGGAGAGCTTCAAATCAATCAAATTCTTTCAATCAAGATAACACCAATCCAGGGGGAGCATCTACTTCAAGAAACAATTTGACACCAGCAAGGAAATGGACAAAAGATCATACTCCTGATTTGATAATTGGAGATCCTGATGCAGGTGTTCAAACAAGAAGTGCAACTCAGAATGAATGTTTATATAATAACTTTCTATCCAAGGAGGAGCCTAAGAAAGTTGAAGATGCACTTAAAGATGCTGATTGGGTTACTGCAATGCAAGAAGAACTGAATGAATTTGAAAGGAATGAAGTCTGGAAACTGGTACCAAGACCAAAGAATAGATCAATTGTTGGTACAAAGTGGATTTTCAAGAACAAGACTGATTCTGATGGAGTCATTATCAGAAACAAAGCTAGACTAGTTGCAAAGGGGTATTCCCAACAAGAAGGAATTGACTATGATGAAACTTTTGCTCCTGTTGCAAGACTAGAAGCCATCAGGATATTTCTTGCTTATGCAGCACATAAGAAATTCAAGGTTTTCCAGATGGATGTTAAAAGTGCTTTCTTAAATGGTGAACTGGAGGAAGAAGTTTATGTTGAACAACCTCCTGGTTTCATTGATCCTAAATATCCAGATCATGTCTACAGACTGGATAAGGCACTTAATGGACTAAAGCAAGCTCCAAGAGCATGGTATGAAACCTTAGCTCAATTCTTACTGGAAAGTGGATTCAAAAGAGGTGCAATTGATAAAACTCTATTTTATTTGAATCATGGTAAGGAGTTACTGTTAGTTCAGATTTATGTTGATGATATCATTTTTGGGTCAACAAACAATAAGCTGTGTGAAAAGTTTTCCAAGCTTATGCAGTCAAGATATCAAATGAGCATGATGGGAGAAATGAGTTACTTTCTGGGTCTTCAAGTTAAACAGACTGATGAAGGGATTTTTATTAATCAGTCTAACTACACAAGGAATTTACTGACAAGGTTTAACATGCAAGACAGTACTCCTGCTTCAACTCCCATAGCTACAGCTACCAAACTTGATCCTGATCAAGGTGAAGAGGTAGATGTAACTCACTACAGAGGAATGATTGGCTCTTTATTGTATCTCACTGCCAGTAGACCAGATATCATGTTTGCAACCTGTCTATGTGCAAGATTTCAAGCAAAACCTAGAGAACCACATCTGATTGCAGTCAAAAGAATTTTCAGATATCTCAAAGGCACTCCTTCACTTGGCCTTTGGTATGCAAGGGAATCAGATTTTGGGTTGTGTGGTTATTCAGATGCTGATTTTGCAGGATGCAGAATAGACAGGAAAAGTACTTCAGGAAGTTGTCAGTTTTTGGGTGGAAGACTAGTTTCATGGTTCAGTAAAAAGCAGAAATCTATTTCCACTTCAACTGCAGAAGCTGAGTACATTGCTGCAGGAAGTTGTTGTGCTCAGATAATGTGGATGAGAAATCAGTTGTTAGATTATGGCCTGTCATACTCAAAAATCCCTATTTATTGTGATAACCAAAGTGCTATTGCAATGACAGGAAATCCAGTTCAGCATTCTCTTACTAAACACATAAGTATCAGATATCACTTTATAAGAGAACAGGTTCTGGAAGGAACAATTGAACTTCACTTTGTTCCTACTGATCAACAACTAGCTGATATATTCACCAAGCCACTACCTGAAGCTATTTTCAATAAATTGGTGAATGAACTTGGAATGATGAATTTTGAGAATTTCTGAGGAAAAGCTACAGAGAGGAAATCCTGATAACTGTCAAATCCTGATGGTTATTCAGAAAGGTATGTATCTTTGATCAAATCCTGATAGGACTCAATCCTGACAGGAAGTCAACTGGTCAAATCCTGATGTTCAGATGATTGAAGCTGGTATGAAAACCAGAGGTTCTATACTAATTTGTCATCAACACTCCTAGTAAACTCTGGACAATTAGATTATTACTTAGTCTTTGATTAAGTTTTCAGTCTTAATTATCAATCTCAATTTCATTATTATCAGAGTTTATTATTTATCATCTCTATATCACTATGAGTGTTACTAACAAATTTTGCAGGCAAGTACAGGAAGAAAACAATTGAGAAAATGGACAAATTTCATTAATACTTGAAGATTCATTACACATGAAAAATGGAAATTACATATTTGTTTTCCTAGTCTATTTTCTACTCAGGAACTCGTGCTTTACAGATATGCATGAACACGTGCCCTGCAAATTAGCATGAACGCTCCTGAGCAGCTTCACAGTCCATCAGAACTGGAAGGTCTCTTGTTCCATCCTTAAGAGACAAAAAGAGGAACTGATGCACTTGAAGGCGGATCGTCATCGTGATCACCGGGATGCTTCCTTGCCTCCACCGTGCATGAAGCACTTGCATCAAGCACTTTCCTTCTTCTCCTCTCTCGCTCTTCAACGAGGTCCTCATCCTCTTCATCATCCTCATCGTCTTCATCCTCTTCATAGATGAGATTCTCAAGAGGATTCCAGCCAGGATTGGCTTGCACAAAGTCGTGCCACACCACATCAACCATAGCGTTTATAAACGCTTCATATTCCTGAGGGTCAGGAACTGGTTGTGGCTCCATCTCAGCAAGAGCCTCCTCCATCTCCTGCCAAATCAAGTCAAGCTCTTCATCAGGTATGTTGTTTTGATTGTTGGCAGCCATTGAAAAACGAAGAAGGTGAAAGGTTTTCGTAAGTTTTTCTCTGGAAAGGGTTTGTGCTTTTAATAAATAAATGATGTTATGCTTAACAGTTCTCTTTTATAGAGAATGTGTATTAAGGGTGCAGGTCATCTCTACAATCTCAAGGAGACGGTTCGGTTTTCCATAAATATTTTTGCCTCGTTTGATGGTAAGCGTGTTTTAATTCTATGACCATTAATTTGGTTATTTTTCTTAAACCAAAACGCTATTCAGGATTGTTAAAATAAATTTTGTTTTCTTAAATAAAATTTTATTTAAATCTTATTGAATATTTTTTTTCAATCCTGATATGGCAAAATATTTTGTGCGGAAATGCTTTTATTCCTGATGAGGTTAGGTTTTTCTTACATCAGAAAATGCCTACTCGTTATGGACTACTTTCTAATGCTATGGTACAAGGACCAACCCACCTTGTTCCTGACACAAGCATGCAACCTAAACAGTCTAAACAGTTAACAACCACCTCTACTGTCTCTCAAAAGACTTTAGTTGTAAAATCAAAGAAATCAGCTAGAACTGATGTGTCTGGAAGGCAATCAGGTTCAAAGGATTTTTCCTCTACACCACTCACTAAAAAGAAGATACAAGGGGGTGTACAAGGGGTCCTGGTGAAGAAAGCTGATAAGGTTGTTAAGAATGTTCCTGTGAAAAGGAAGTTAAGGTTGATTGATGAAAGTGATTCAGAGGATGACTTACCTATATCCTCTGTGATGAATGTGAACAAGGAAGTTGCTGATACTGCTACTAAAGCTGTGGTACCTTCATCAAAACCACAAAAGACAAGGAAATTATCAAAGAGCAGGTATCATATTCCTTTGACAGTGCAAATGAAGGATACTGATATTCAGACATCAAATCCTGATGAGTCATCTACTCCTGATGCTCTAGCAAATCCTGATGTTAGTATTCCTGATGCAACAACAAAAGTTGTCTCTCTATCAGACTCTCCAGCCTCTCCATCTCAGATTCGAGGACATTCTTGGGAGAAGGTTTCTACAACTGCTTCCTTGGTTGGTCTTACACCTACATCAAAGAAAAAGAGGAATGCAGAAGAGTTAGTCTATCAGAGACATAAGAAGCTGAAAGGATCAAGCCCACAAGAACCTGAATTTCAGAGTAATTCAGCAGCTACTGTTGATCCTGCCACACAAGAACCACTCAATCAAAGTTTGGGTGAAGGCTTAGCTAGTGGAATGGTCACACAAGAACCATTTTCTCAAAGGGAGAATGAAGACATCAACATTCCAGCTACACAAGAACCATCTTCTCAAAGTGAAGATGCAGGCAAAGCTACAGCTTCTGTTGAAAGATTGGTCGAGAACATTGTCAATGAGGGAAGCACACAAGAACCTTTAGCTCAAAGTGTTGAAGCAGCTTCTGAACCTCAAGCTCCACAAGAACCATTGGTAGCAAATACTGATGCAAGCATATCAAATCCTGACGATGTTCATCCTGACGTTAGTGGTGCTCCTTATACTGAGCCTATTTTGATACAGCCACTTCGTTCAAGACCAATGGATCATCCTATCTCAGAATCACAGGATAAACTGAAAGGTATTGCTATTCCTGATCCTGATATTACTCATGATACTGCTGATGATACTTCTGATGATAGTGATGATGATAATGAGAATAGAAAAGAGAAGGAAAAGCTTGCTACAGCACTCAAGATTAGTCTTGGAACTAATTTTGGTTCATCAAGTACATATATGGCTAGCAATGCTTCCACTGGGAAAGATCAGAGACAAGATTTTTCTATTCCTTCCTTTGATCCTGCAGAGGCATTTAGACAGAATGAATGGAACAATTCATGGCACAATTCTGATGAATCTATCAGTTTTTCTTCTGCTATTGAACATGCCTATAATGCAGTGAAGTCTATAGAGAATCAAGAATTGAAGAATCATCTGAAGGCTACTACTCTGTTATCCAAAAGCCTGAAAAGTGAGATTGATTCTATCACGGGTTCAACTGAAAAAGTGAGGACTGATATCTTTAATAATTTTACAAAGGTGCCTACTACTTTACAACTGAGGGTAGTGGAATCCCAAGTGAAATCTGTTGTTTCAGAACAAACCTCCATCAATCAAAGAATTGATTCTCTGGATACTAAGGTAACTGAAATTCAAGCCTCTCTTTCCTTAATTTTGCAATTATTGTCAAATCCTGATGTCAAAAAAGGGGGAGAAGGTTATTCAGACAAAATGTACACCTGATCTAGTATTAAGAAATAATGATGATGATACTGGAAATGATGGCGGTGACAAAGTGATACAAGGAGAAACCTCTGATGCTGTTGTTATGAAGACAATCCAAACTTCTCAAAGTCAAACAACGCAGTCAACTCATGTTTCTGATTCTGGAGTTAAGACAGTAAGAACATTGGTGCAATCTCAGATCCTGACGGAAGATCAAATCCTGACACCTGGTCATGGACACATTCTTGCTACAATTCCTGAAGGTGATGAAGATGTGATTATTGATAATCCTGAAGATGCATCAAATTTATTCCAGAAGTTTTCTACAAAAGACGGCAGAATTGTTACTCTATATCACACTGATAAAAGAGTTCAACAATTATATGCAAGAAAAGCACTCTCTACAGCAAGTGAAGAATATCCAGATCTCTCACATGAAGAATTCTTGAGACTACAAAGAGAGACAATGGAAAGCTATACTGCTTCTGCTAGAGGTAGAGGAAGCAGAGGTAGGAGAGGTGCTAGAAGAAATAGAAGAGGTTCTTCAACTCAAACAGTACCTAGACAGACAAGGTCTAGAGCATTAAGAATTGAAGAAATTCCTGAAGCTTCACAAAATCTAATAGATCCTGTTATCAAGGATATCATGGATAAAGAAGACAAGGAATTTGTTGAAGAAGAACCTGAATTGAAAAGAAAATCAAGTAAATCAACTCTCAGCAATACAAATCAAATTGAAGATTCTAATCCTGACATCATTCAAGATCCTGATGAATCTGAAATTCTGCAAGAGGTTGATTTGATAATCTTATCTACTGTTGTTGATTGTCACAACAAAGAAGTAGATGAAGAAGAAGAAGCCAGAAGAAGAGATATTACAAAGAGAACAAATGAAGATTTCAATCTCTATCTACAAAGGCTTAAAGTTTCAAATGAAAGACAATGGAGAAATACAAGCAGGCAAGAATCTTTACTTGAAAGAAGCTACACTCATGAAAAGGAGAAAGACAAGAAGTGGGAACACATAAGTACACTGAAGTGTGATACACCTATCAATTTTCAGACTGGTGGAATTATTACAAGTGCTTCAAGTGTTGTTGATTTATCTGATATGGTTAGATCAAAAGCACTATGGTTAAAGATGTTTTCGAATCTGAAGCAAATGTCAAGTTACACAAGAGGAGGTATTGGACACAGGGATGCTGAATTTCTAAACATGACTTATGTTGATCCTTACTCCTTAACTGAAATTGGAGGTACTTTAACTTCTGAAAATCTGAACAATTTATTAGCTGTTGATATAGTTATAGATTGTCATGATGGTTTTGAAAAGAAAGAAAAGCTTCTGTACTTCATGAAAGATGGTAGTGTGAAGATTCTATCTATTCAAGATCTGCTGATGAAAACTACACAGGAACTGAAATATGTTCACTATCTGTTAAGATGGAAGAACCAAGTGTACAAAGTATGGGCTGACATGATTTTGTCAACTATAAGAAGAAGACTGGATGGAAACAGTAATTTCGATGGTAATTATATTCCCATGTACTTAAATCAAAGAGGTCAGGATGTGGAAATGCAAAGAGGTACTGCTGTTAAAGAAGTAACTTTTGGTATGACCCAACTTACTCTCAATCCTGATGGGAAGGAAATTGCTTATCTTTTGCTTGAAGAGCACAGTCTACAGAAAAGCTCCATACAGAATCTCAGAGCAGCTATCTACCAGATTAATGAGGAAGATGAAGAACTCAGAAATCTTAAGGAAAGACTGATTCAAATTCTTGAAGAAAAAGAAGAAAGTTTATTATCCAACTTCTTGAAGATAAATCTGTTCTATCAAAAAGCTTAAACAGATAAGTTGTTTCTGAAGATACTCGTACATTTTGATACATGTTTTTGACATCATTGAATATTTGGAATCTATACTTTATTTCACAAAGTATGAGATTGGGGGAGATTGTTAGATCAGAATTCAATGATCGTCAGAAGCTAGACTCAACTGATCAGGATTGCTGACGTCATCAGTATTGCATGGTCATCAGTATTTGATCAAGCGTCAGTATCTTATTGATCATCAGGATTCCTACTCAGACTATGATCAGGTTTGATCATCAGGACTTGAAGCTGATCAGGATTCCTACTTCGAGTTATATTTGGAGTCTAGATAAACATGGAAGTTTATTCTATTTGTTCCTGGTTTGTAGAATACAGCTATCGATTAAAGATATGTTTCTATCTTTGTTATGATTAGGACTTATCTTGTTATTGATAGAGAAGCTGTGTGCACTATATAAACACAGTCTTGGTTTCGATTTATGTATCCATTCGAGAGAGAACATAATCGAATAGAAGCTCTCGAGAACATAGAATTTCTTGAGAGAGTTTTTGTAAACTAGCAGCTCTCAAGAACATCAGAATTTCTTGAGAGAGTTTGTAACAGTTTTATATCAGATTTAATAAAGCTGTTATCTTTCTTTTCATATTTGTGATATATACATTAAGAAGTCGATTATCTTACTCTATTGTATTCAACCCCCCTTCTACAATAGATTATTACTGGGCAACAAAGGATATTACTGAGTATACAGATTCTGACAAAGAACTGATTCGATTGGACACATGTTTGATGTTGATATTGGCGGACTCCGCAGACAAGGAAATGAGCTATCAGTTGATGAACTATACAAGCGGGAAACACATGTGGGATACCATTAACTTGATAATGGAAGGAACTGAAGACGTTCAGGAAAACAGATTGGACATCCTGACTTCTCAATACGAAGCGTTTAGGTCTCTTCCAGGAGAAAGTATAACTCAGGTCTTTGAGAAATATACTAAGCTCCTAAATGAATTGGCAATGAAAGGAAAGACCTATCCACTGAGAGAATCAAACAGGAAGTTCATGATGACACTGCCCCATCATGTAGAACACAAGTCATCATCCATAAGGGAAAGAATTGACTTCACAAAGATGTCATTAGAGATGATCTATGACAAGTTGAAGACCTATGAGATGGAACAGGAACAGAGAGTGATAATCTACGGATCAGGGACAGTGGACAGCAAGCACAATGCACTTGTGAGATCAGCAACACTTGTAGTGGATGAACCAATAACTTCTGAGATTCAGGTTCAAACCCCTAGAGCTGGAAAGGAGGTGATAATAGAAGCTGAAATGGATTCTGTGAATCTGGGTGTTGATGAAAGTGATTACTACACCCTAGAAGAGCTTGAGCAAATGGAAGACAAAACCATGGCGTACTTAGCTGCAAAGTTTAGTCATATTCGTTTCAAGAGAAACCCTAAGTATAAGTTCAAGGGCTCAACCAACAGATTCCAGAAGAGCAATTATACACCTAGTACAGGCTTTAAGGGAGGCTACAAGACTGGCATGATTGATAGAAGCAAATCAAGATGCTACAACTGCAATGAGTTAGGGCATTTCTCCACTGAATGCCGAAAGCCTCGTCAAGCAAGAGACATGAAAGATGTCTATGGAAAGAAAGACTCATATGAGGATTTGAAGAAGGAGAATGCCAAGCTTAAACAGCAACTGGAGGCATTTTCTGGAAAGCAGAAAGGGAAGGCTTTAGCAGAGGGAAAGCACTGGGATGATACTGATTCGGATGAAGAGGAGGAATATGTAAATGTTGCTCTAATGGCTGACTCTTCAGAGGAATCACCACAATCATCTCAGGTACCTATCTTAACTACAATTGATATGTCTAATTCTGAGTACAAGAAAACTGTGCAAGATCTTAGTGTAGAATTGTTTAATGTACACACAAGCATGCTAGCATCAGAAATGGAAAATGCTAAACTAGTTCTTAAGATTAAAAAGTTAGAATCTAAAAATGAAGAACTAGAGCTTGTAGCTGTCACATTAGAAGATCTTAAGCAAAAGAACGCGTACTTAGAGAACAAGGTCAAGTGTAATGATGAGATAAAGACTATCCTCAGGAAGCAGATTTCAGATTTAGATTTGAAGCTGAATGCTTTTAAGAATTCCGCCCTGATTGCTAAGGAGATCATTGATACTCAGGCCATAGGTAATAAAACTGCTATAGGACTTGACTATTCCAAAAAGGCTGGGAAAAGGACTCTGGAATTTCCTGTGACATCTTCTGTTGTCAAGAAGGATATTCCACATATTCTTAAGAATGTGGTCAGTCCAGTCTTTGTCAAGCCCTTCTCAGAACCTTTTCATGAGGATGACCTTTCATAGCACAAAAATTGCTTGAGAAGGATTTATTGAAGGAAAAAGAGATAAAGACTAAGTTGCCTAGGAAATCAGTAAAAACTGTTATACCTAAAACTGAAGTAGATGACTTAGTTAGTAATGTTAAAAAGAACAGGAATGGGAAAAAGAAGATTGTTAATCAGGAAATTGTTCCATTTTCTCCCATTGCATCTAGGAAGCTGTGCACTATTTGTAATTCTGCTGGACACCTTACTCATGCATGTAAAAAGGTTAAAGTAGAAACTGCTTATACTTATGAAATGCATAACATGTCTGACATGCCTGATCTTCATGAACCCTGTGGAAAAAAGAGTGTTTGCTATGTAAGTACAACATCATGCATGCTTATTTTAAGTTGATGAATGATAGTAGCAATAGCACTGTTAATGTTAAATCCACAGATACTATGAATATCAAACAGGGTAAGACTAAATTGAATGTTACTCTTGTTAAATCATCTAAACCTTCAGGACCCAAACAATTTTGGGTACCAAAGTCCGCTTAATCAATCTGTGATTGCAGGGTAAGGTTAAAAGCTCAAAGGTTGTGTGGATTCTGGATAGTGGCTGTTCTAGACACATGACAGGTGAAGAGTCCCTGCTTACAGAGGTGGTTAAGAAGACCGGCCCGATTGTAACCTTCGGAGATGACAGCAAAGGATTCACTACGGGATATGGTAAATTGAAAGCTGGAAATGTCATCATTGAGAACATTTCTCTTGTTGAAGGATTAAAGCACAATCTTCTAAGTATCAGTCAGTTCTGTGATAAAGGCTACAATGTAGATTTCAGAAAGGACAAGTGCTTGATCACCAACAGGAAGGATGAGAAGTTTACTCTACTGGGAGTGAGAAAAGGAAATTTGTTTATAGCTGACTTAAGTTCTACCAGTGAAGGAGAAGTTACATGTTTCTATGCAAAGGCATCTTCAGAACAAAGTTGGCTATGGCACAAGAAGCTCTCACATCTGAACTTTAAAACTATGAACTCTTTGGTAAAGAGAGAGTTAGTGAGAGGGTTGCCCCTGATGGAATTCAATCAGGAGGGACTATGTGAAGCATGTGAAAAAGGGAAGTCGAAGAAAGCATCACATGGAAGCAAAAGAATGACAAGCATTACTGAACCATTACAACTGATTCATATGGATTTATTTGGTCCAGTCAATGTTATGTCACTTTCAAGAAATAGATATGCATTGGTGATGGTGGATGACTACTCCAAGTACTCGTGGGTGTTGTTCATACAAACAAAGGATGAAGCAACACAACTAATCATTGATCACATCAAGAAGATAGAAGTGGAAGCTAAGCTACCTGTGCGGACAATCAGATCAGACAATGGAACTGAATTCAAGAATGCAGTTCTTAATGATTTCTGCTCAAAGAAAGGAATATCAAGACAGTTTTTAGCACCAAGAACTCCTCAACAGAATGGAGTAGTGGAAAGGAAGAACATGACCTTGGTTGAAGCAGCAAGGACCATGTTGAGTGAATCAAAACTTCCCACTTACTTTTGGGCTGAAGCAGTGAATACAGCTTGCTACACTCAGAATCGAACCCTGATCAACAAAGATCATGAAAAGACTCCGTATGAGTTAATGGCCAACAAGAAACCAACACTGAAGTACTTTCATGTGTTTGGTGCAAAGTGCTTTGTACTTAAAGATGGAGAACATCTTGGCAAGTTTGATGCCAAAGTAGATGAAGGCATTTTTCTGGGCTATTCTCTGGAATCTAAGGCTTTCAGGGTATATGTGATTGAAGATAAGAAGGTTTTGGAAAGCTTTAATGTAACATTTGACGACACCAAAAGACCAGGCCTGCAAACTGGAGAGAACTCTGAATCCTTGGTATTTGAAAATCTATCAGGAGATCTCTCTGACAATGAAGAAGTACCTGAAGTTGTTACAGTTATTAATAATAATCATAATGATAATGATTCTGGACAAAGTGGTGACCAAAGTGGAGATCCTCAAAATTCTACAGGATCCACTAGTCAGTCTTTAGAATCATCAGATCAAACCGTCAACAACTCAGGGGGAGCAGGAGAAGGATCAACTAGTCACACTCCACAACATCTAGAACAAGGAGAATCATCAAGATCGCATCTGCCAAGACAAAGGGTATGGAATAGAGATCATCCCTTTCACTTGATCATTGGTGATCTGGACACAGGAGTGAGAACTAGGAGAACATCACAAAATGAATGTCACTATTCTGGGTTTCTTTCAGAAACAGAACCTAAGAAAGTTGAAGATGCTCTAGATGATCCATATTGGGTGATTGCTATGCAAGAGGAACTCAATCAGTTTGAAAGGCAGAAAGTTTGGAAGCTGGTACCCAGGCCTAAGGGAAAATCTGTTATTGGAACAAGATGGGTATTCAGAAATAAGTTGGACGAAGATGGCATTGTAACGAGAAACAAAGCCAGACGGGTTGCTAAAGGTTACTCTCAAGAAGAGGGAATTGACTATGATGAAACCTATGCACCAGTAGCAAGACTTGAGGCCATCAGAATGTTTCTGGCATTTGCTGCACATTCTAATTACAAGGTATATCAGATGGATGTGAAGTGTGCTTTTATGAACGGGGAGTTAGAAGAAGAAGTGTATGTGGAACAACCTCCAGGTTTTGAGGATTCAAAACTGGCAGACTTTGTGTACTTTCTATTCAAAGCTCTCTACGGACTCAAACAAGCTCCAAGGATATGGTATGACACTCTCTCTGAATTCTTACTTGAAAATGATTTTACAAGAGGTGTCGTAGACAAAACTCTCTTTGTCAAAAAGCATAAAAATGATTTGATATTGGTGCAAGTATATATTGATGACATAATATTTGGTTCTACTAATGATGATCTATGCAAGAGATTTGCTAAGTTAATGCAGAGTCGTTATGAAATGAGCATGATGGGTGAATTGTCATTCTTTCTTGGACTGCAAGTATACCAAAAACAAGATGGTATATTCATTTGTCAGTCCAAGTACATTAAAGATCTTCTGAAGAAGTATCAAATGGAAGACTCATCTACAGCAACGACTCCTATGCCAACTGCCACTAAGCTTGATAAGGATGAAACTGGTAAGAAGGTTGACATCACATGCTATAGAGGTATGATAGGCTCATTACTTTATCTCACTGCAAGTAGACCAGATATAATGTTTGCAACATGCTTGTGTGCTAGGTTTCAGTCTGATCCTAAAGAATCTCATCTAATAGCTGTTAAGCGAATATTTAGATATCTTAAGGGGACCCCAAATCTTGGAATTTGGTACCCTAAAGATACATGATTTGATCTTATTGGATACACAGACTCTAATTTTGCAGGTTGTAAGATTGATCAGAAGAGTACTTCAGGAAGCTGTCAGTTTCTTGGAAGAAGGTTAGTTTCCTGGTATAGCAAGAAGCAGCATTCAGTTTCCACATCAACAGCTGAGGCTAAATACATTGCTGCTGGAAGCTGCTGTGCTCAGATCTCGTGGATGAGAAACCAACTCCGTGACTATGGGCTTTTGTTGACAAAGATTCCAATATTTTGCGACAACACAAGTGCCATAGCAATCTCTAACAACCCAGTGCAACACTCGAGGACGAAGCACATCGACATCAGGTATCATTTTATCCGAGAGCATGTCATGAATGGAACTGTGGAGTTACATTTTGTACCCATATAGGATCAAATTGCAGACATCTTTACTAAACCGCTTGATGAATCCACTTTCAATAAGCTGGTTGGTGAACTTGGGATGTTAAATCTTTCTAATTGATTTTAATTAGAAGTCAATAACCGCAGATAGTCCTAATAAATACATGAGTTTAAGAATTTCCATATCCTTAGGACTCGTGAATTTATTTTCTGGAGCAATTCTCGTGGATTATTGTACTAATTTTATGTCATAATTATGGATGATATATCTTCTGGCATTTAATTGGTTATTTAATTCTAAAAATTATTTAAGTGCTAATATTTGTTCTAAATATTCAAGCATTTATTTAATTTGAATTAATTTACTTTGTTTTTAACATTGTAGATTAATGCAGCATAATTTATTGGATTTTAATTGATTAATATCATTTAATGATATTTAGTTGATTTTATTCTAAGAAAATTGTGAATTTTCTATTAACAATTGATTTTGGTAAATTTTAAAAGATTTATTCAAAATAAAACTTGACAGAAAATAAAAAGTTTGATTTTTGAAGCATGAACAGGTTTTAAAAATTGAACAGAAGCAAAAACCATCGAATTTAGAAAATTCGATAGTTTTTCTAAGTACTAAATAAAAACCATCGAACATCAATTCGATAGTTTTTAAATAGGAAAAGAAAAACCATCGAAAACACCTTTCGATAGTTTTTGAGAATAGTTTTAAAATATATCGAAGGAATTTACCTAATTCTATATTTAAATTCTCGATACATTTTGAAATTCAAGGGACAATATATCGAATGGAATTTAACTAATACAATATTTAAATTCTCGATAGATTTTCTAAATAAATACTTCGATAGTTTTGGTATTTTAAAAGAAAAGACTTCGATAGTTTTCAGAAAAGCTTTTTAAATTCTGATTTTCAAATCTCTTCGATAGTTTTTCAAAAACCATCGAAGGATAGTTAACCTTTTTGCCCCTCTGAGAAAACTATCGGTAGTTCATTTAAAATCTATCGAAAGTAAATGGACAGAATTGCCCCTGAAAAGTCAGTAAGTACTTAAGTAGCACTTAGACGTTTCTCTATTCTCATTTTACAGATCTAAGAAAAGCTTACATATACTTACATATATTTTCGAAGAAGAACCTCTAAAAAACTCGATAGTTTTCAGTTTTGACCGAGATTCAAACACAGTAAATTCAGTTTTAACAGTGGTATCATTGTCAACAGTGAAATCTCTGTGAATTGTGAAACCTGTGTATTCATTTGTTGTTGTGGTTAAAGAAAACTATCGAAAACAAATTTCTTTCGAACCTTAACTGAGTAAAAGTGTTCTTGAAGAGTACTTTTTGATTGAAATAAGTTTCTATTGAAGCCAGTTTCAATTAAAATTACTTTTCTTGATTTAGAAAATTAGGGTTCTTAATTTGGGAGTTTTTAGTAGTTCGAATTTGATTAAGTGATAACAAGGGTAATTTTGTGTTAAGATTGATTAATTAGTGATAATTAATTATGTGGAATTAGTTTTGGTTTAAGAAATAATTTTCTGGAAATTTGAAAAATAATGGCTGGAGAATTTATTATTACCAAGACTAATCATGTCTCGTTTCAAAACCTGCAAGCCATTATGAACTTACAGTTTCGTGCATGGGCAGAGTTTTTAAACACACGTTCATTAGTGGCATATTCTTTGAGTACTCCCGTGGTCCTTTGTATCGATCAATTGACTGTGTTGTACACAACCACCACAGATACGAGTGAGAATAACGTAAGGTCCTTCAGTTTTGTTGTGCCAGGGGGCAGAACAATAAGGGTGACAGAACATGATTTTAATAGAATCTTACATTTTCCAACAGAAAACCTTGTTCCGGATCCCACGACTGAGGATATACATGCTTTCTTCACTCTCATAAAAAGTCAACAACCTAACTTCTTTGTGGGAGAGTTCCTTAAGCATTACTTGCCAAAGCCATGGAACTTTTTCTTTCATAGGATCCATGTTTTTACTGCCAAGTTAACAAATCTGCATGGTATTCCCTTATTCCTTCAAAAGATAGGGTTTGCCATTGCGAACAATAGGCATATTAACATAGGAAGGCTACTGATCGATCAAGTCATTCTGTGCATGGGACCACTAGATGAAAGAACATGCATAACTGATGATGTGCTTTGTTTCTATCCTAGGTTCCTACAGCTATTTCTCAATGATATCTTAACAGATGATGAACAGGAGATATTTGAAGGAGAAGCCAACCAGGAGTGCATGAGAATGAAGAGCAATGCCATAACCGCTCTCATAAGGAAGAACAACTATCTTCCAGGGGTACCCACTGTTCTCACTGAATATCTAAGAACGGTGCCCCTACCACTTCTGCCCCCAGGGGAACAGGTAATTGAAGGTAATATTCCTCCACCTCAACCTGAAATGGCACCTGAACCAATGGATGTTGATCCAGAGCCCTCAGTGGCCATTCCTGACCAGGAGGTTACAAACCCACAACCTCTAACCACGGTCGAAGAGCCTTTGGAAGAGCCAAATGAAACCACAAACGAACCTCCTTCCCCTCTTATACCCAATATTCAGACATCCGTGAGTGTAGAGGGAGATAGTGCCTTAGCAGCACCACATAAGGAGATACACCCTTCAACAACAGCTCTGCCTTCCTCTAAAAGGAGAAGAATAGAAACTGAGGCAACTGTTGATACTTTATTTCAAACTTCCAAAGCGCCCTTTATTGATTTTTCTGATGCTGATTGGGCTACATTAAAGAAATCTATATCTGAACCAATAGCTCAATCAAGTAAGGAAGAATTGACGGAAGCAACTGGTGTTCCGACCATATTACGGTCAGGTTCACTGGTTGAAGGTTCTAAGATCCAAGAGTCTTCACAGACGTCGAGAGAAGGCTTTGACCTAAATGCACAATCTAAAGGGTCATTGTCTACCTCCCCAGATGGAACATATCTGGATCCTGCGGGTAAAGGGTCTGACGTAGGTGCAGATCGGCAACTCGGTGACAATGAATCAATTACTATTGAGGAGTCAACTGAGGTAAAGTCTTCACAGACTATTGGGGAAGATTCGGGATCTCTGCTGTTAATAGAGCCTGTTTCTAACCCCCTAGAGATTCAAACTCTAGATCCTTCAAAGGATATATCATCTACGGATGATCAGCAACTTGGTTTAACCAAGGACGGGGACTTGCGAAGCCCCATTGCACCACCGGTGACCTCCTTAAGGACGGCTACAATGTTTTCTTCTGCAGGTACATTGAGCAAAAAGAGATTGAGTGAAACAAAAACACTTACACCTGGCCTGAGTGGGAAAGGAAAAATGAGTGAAACACCGACAGAAACGTTGAGTGTACACCCAGAGCCAAACGTGAGGAGTGACACCCTAACCCTTCCAAATATTGTTGATTTTCTATTACCGACAGAAAGAGAGTTACAAGTTCAATCTACCCTCAAGGAGATGACAGTTCGTGACAAAGAAGGAAATCCACTATTCAAGGTTCCACTGCGACCTTCCTTTGACCAAGGGATCTCCTCTAGTCAAGCCAATGCTTCTTTAAAGTCTATTCAAGAGAAGGTTGACTTGGCTGCAGCTGATTCCAGAAGAACATTCAGGGTCATTGGCAGTGCATCTGGCACTATAACAGGTACGAAGCAGGCAGTGGACTCCTTAAAGAAGGAAGCTATGGAAGAGCTGATCGAGTTGAGGACGGACGTCAAGGAACTAAAGGATGGATTCATGAATGAAGTAGATGCTTTGTCACAAGGACAAGAAGCTTTGAAAGAAGACATTCTGGTTATCCGGGATGGTCAAGCTAGGGTAAAAGATGCAATGAACACCCTTTCTAGAGTGGAGTCTAAGCTGAACCAGAGACTGGACAGGATTGAGAAGACTACCAACTCCAGATTGGATGACATTGACCTGAAGCTGGCTTCTATGCAAGAGATGAATAAGGATCTATTGGATTTCATGGAAAATCAAAGTGATGGAGTACAATCAATCTGGACTATGCTGAAGAACCAACAAACTGGACAACCTGGTCCTTCAAATCAGCAACTTGATCCTTCTACTGCCTTCTATGCTGAGGATGCTTTTGTCGAGGATTCCTCAACTAAGGGGGAGAAAGTTGGAGATGGGGAGAAAGCTAAGGATGGATGGGGAGTTTGGGAAACGGTTGAAGCTATTCCGATAAGACAGTACTGGATAGAAGAACTTGTACAAGAAGAAGAGAAGAGTGAAGAGGTATTTGAGGTCATGCAAGAGCAACCAATTCAGGAGGAGCATGAGTCATATTATCCAGAGCCCGTTGAACATCCAATCCGGGAGGATATTATGGAAGAAGAAGCAAATCCTCTGTCACAAGAAGAAGAAGCTGCCTTGGAAGCGGTAAGAGCTCAAAGAGCTGCAATAGATGCCAGGCATGCTAAAAAAGAAAGACACCAAGCAGTTCTAAGGATTGAGAAGCTAAAAAGATCCAAGGTGCAAGCTGAAGTAAGGAAGAAAAAGATGATGGATTTGGCAAGCAAGCATGGAAGTGAATGGGAGATGGCTTATAAAACCTTTTGTGGAGTTGAAGACGGATTAGAAGTCAACGACAATGCAGAGGTGGAAGTCATATTTCAGAACATAAGAAGTGCAAATCCTGATGATCATGTTTACTTCACTGCACTGAGGAATACTGTGATCTTTCTGAAAGCTGGGGTTAAAGCAAATGGAGCCTGGAACATCCTGATCAATTTTCTTGAGAAAGGTACATTTGTGATTTCCACTAAGTTTTTAGAACAGAGAACATACACAGAACTGCAGGTGATACTCATCAAGATCCAAAGAACTACAAGACTAAATGAACTGCTCCGTGAGCATGTTAAGGAGATCTTGATGAAAGTCGGTCCAGAGATTACTGAAGATCCTCCAATGGTTAGATTCATAACGAATGACTTGTTCAGAATCTGCTATTTGGCTGAGGACAAACTGAGAGACTATCCAAGCAACTATCTAATATCAGTTGAGAAGTATCTTAGATCCACAGGATTCTCATCAACGGAGAAGGACAAAGCAGCAGACACTCTTAGAAGATTTCTAATGGAGAATGTTCCTTATTATAGGAAAAGAGTGGAAAGAGGATTGGAAGTGCATACCATATTACCAAACATGCCAAAGCTAAACAAGGAAGATGTTAACATTGCATGGTTATGGGTTGGAGTGGGTCAAGAGGTTGAATATATTGGAAGACACATCCAAGGAGCAATCCTTAAACCTGGAGAACCACTGCACTATCTATCAGTGATTGATTATCAAGCTGCTAACTCCGATCCAATGATTGAAGAAGCTGAGATCGGAATGGACTGAAGATTGAAGCAAATAACAAAAGAACTATCAGCTCAGACTAGAGGAGCAACTTCATTGTATAAAGTTTTATTGTTTTTTGATTTATGAAATCTGGAAATGTATATATATCTGATCCAGAATGCATTTAATATTATTAAGCTGTCTTACTTTAATTAGTTTAATGTTTCCTTAGTTAGTTGAGTTATCCTCGAAGTATTTGCTTGTCGAACTCTATCCAATCAAATAGGGGGAGATTGTAAAGCATAATGTAACATAAGATGTAAAAGAGATAACTGTAACTCTACAAAGGACAAGACAGACAATAATATTAACAGAAGCACAGGAATCCAGAATGCAAGAAGAAAAGGTAAACTCAAAAAATCAAAATACGTTATGTATTCTTGAAGTCCGTAAACAGGTCACGGAAAGAAGTTCATGAAAATGTTCAAGCCTCAGTGACAGCAAAAGAAACAAGACTTTCAAGACGACAGAAGTATGTGAATGATTTAGGGTTAAGTACCACGGGATTCCAGTGATTTAATTGAAGCAACCAGAACGACAAGGGACTTATCAGAAGCATTAAATTCAAGACATAGAAGAAGAATTGATCAAGTGTTATTCATCTGTGAATCAGACCAGTTGCACTAGTTGACGGCACTGAAAAGATCAAGTTGTTTTATCGTCTCAAAAGGAAGTGATACAATCTATTACTTAAACACCCAGGAGCTCAGGAGTATTGATTAAAAGATAAAAGAAAAGAAAAAGATTCGATGGTTTTTCTATCTTAGAAAACCATCGAATGTGTTTTAAAGTAATCAAATGAAAACCACTTTAACTTTATTTAGTATTCGATAGTTTTGTTTTAAAAACTATCGAATGGTGAATAAAGTTAATTCATTCGATGGTTTTTATTTAGGAGCAGGTGAAAAGTATTCTTTGTTGGACAGGTTGATGAGAATTGGACGGCCAAGATTGTTTCTACAATTGAGGTTCGATAGTTTTCTAAAGCTAAGTCTACAATTACTAAGAGAGAAGAAGTGTCTTATTCAGTTAAGGCTAAACACACAGAGACATTACTGAGAGAGAGAATTGAGCCGGAGAAATTATCAGAGAATTAATAGTGCTCAGAACTTGATCATTGTATTGAATTTGTGTAACCTTAAACTCATTGAAGCTAATCTACGGATTAGAAATTGTAGCACCCCTCGAGGTTTATATTTATAAAAAGATATATTCCCCGAAACTTGGTTTGGTTTGGTTTGTTTGATTTCATTATAGAACTGAATGAATTATCCGCGAACGAAATTAAATTATTTGTGAGTATCGTATTCAACCCCCCCTTCTACGATACTTTGGACCTAACACCCATAACTATCTTTTCAATCGTTTCAATATAATAAGTATATCTTTCCAATCAACATAAAAATATGAATCTAAGTTCATAAAGTATGAAGGAGTACTCGTCAAATTACGAGATTAAATAAAATACTTGCAGTTCAATGCAAAAGAGTCATCATTTAATATTTAGGGAAAAGTATGCCAATTGCATAATAATAATTCAAGGAAATATCAATCAGTTAATAAGCAAGGGTATAAACACTTGCCTCTGGTCCTTAGCTATTTCGTAAGGCCAAAATAATACAATTCCTTCCTTATTCTGTCTTATTGCACGATTCTCTATTTCCGTCCTTCTTTGCTTTAACGCCCTCGTGAATACCACTTGTCTGCTCCTACCATCTTGAATCCAGTCAATCGTAACCAATATCTCATCCTTCTTCGATATCTCTTACTTAACATACTTCGATAATCTGACTCGTCTCGTCCAATAGTCTCTGTTGCATAGACAACCACATTTCAATTGATAGAATAGTCACGGTTAATCAAATAGATAACCCACGTATCGCGCTCATCGAAAATCTCTATACCATAAAAGTCAACATCTAAGTCAACGGCCTCGTAAATCTCATTTTCTAATATTACCGACAATTTCTATTCCAACTACCCCTCGTGATAATATTAGACACGACCAAAGCATTTAAACAAGTCTCAAAACAATTATTCGCATTTATGACTCAACAACCAGATAATTCACATAATTCACATAGCACATATCGTCATTTAATTGTGATAATTAAATCACATAAGTCTCGTAACATCTAAGAAATAATTTTAGAAAAATATACGACTCTCATTTCAAAGGATTTAAACCTCAAAATATTTTTAGGTCAAAAATCAGACTATTTCTCCCAATATAAAGATTTAAAAACAATTTAATCAATTAATATAAAATTAATTGACAATTTCCAAACACTCCAACTATTTTTAAATAATTAAACCCAGCTAGAAAATAATTAAACTCAAATTTAATTAATTAAATCTAATTAATAATTAATTATTAATAATTAACTGATTAAAAGAATTAATCAATCAATTAAATTAATTAATTAATAATAAAAAATAATTAAAATAATTAAATTTAATCCATTTCCGAATTTAAATAAATATTTAAGAATTTTAAAACTATTTTTGAATTATTTAAAAAAATAACTCCAGAAACAGTTTTCTAAAATGAAATTATGGTTTTTAGAAATCAAAACCGGGTCAGGTTGTGTCTTGAAACGGGTTGCCAAGAACTTTCCGGGTTGCCAAGAACACGTCACCGGAAAACTGGGTTTTCCAGTTTCCGGCCAACGTCCGGCCACCGGGAAGATTCCGGCAACACCCAAACCAGCCCCCAAATCGCTGTCTTTTTGCACAGAAACATTCGCCACAACAACGCCCACTTTACACAACTTAATTTCATACCAAAACATCACAAAATCATCGATTCCGACGAATAAAAACTTCGCCGGCGGCGACGGCGGTCGTTATCCGGTGAACGGAAATCGCACACAAAACTCAAAACTGAATACATGAATCAACTCCAAATCCTACGATCTATACAATGATATAAACGTTAGCAAGAACCGATCAATGAATCGAAAGTCCGACCAAAACTTCAAGAACTCCGGTGACTTCGAATTTTACGATTAGCTCGAATTCGAGCTCCAAAAATCAGTTAAAAATCATCAAAACACTCCTTACAACACATACAACTTATTCATAACATCAATTAGCAAGAACAATCAACAATACGATTTCCCCCAATTTAAACCTAAAAATTCGAAATAATTAAATAATTAAAAATAAGAAAAACACAGAAATCATACCCACATGAATTTTGATGATGGATTTAGGTAGAGGATGATGAGAGATTTGATTTGGTTACAAGAACATCGAAATCGGATTCCGATAACGCCTTCAAAATTGAGTTTGATTCTCAAGAACACGAAGAACGCGTTTCAGGGGATTTTAGATTTTTAACTGTAATTATGCTTTATTATACGCAAAACAAAGTACGATTCGCCTTTTTATAATAAACGGAAAATAATACCCCAAACGACATTTTTGGATCGATACTGATCCGATAGATCACTTTAAATACAATTTAACAGATAAAACACTTTAAATCTTTAATAAAGCAGAATACACGCTTTACGAGACGATAATCATCCATAAAGTACGGATAACTACAAGTATCGTTTAATAAAAGATATACGAACCAAAATACCTCTATTACGAATATTTCCGAATACTTTCCACTTTAACGAATGAAATATTGGTACGAACGATATACCAATTTCTCGAATAATCTGGGAATGATCCAAATTTTCTTTTCGATAAATAAAATAAAATAAAATAATATGACATCCTTTTCAAAATAATTTCTAATTCCCCACACATTTCACATATAAAAACATTAAAAAAATTTAATATGAAAATAAAATTTCATTTCACATCAAATATTAACACGTAATTTTCTCGGATCTTACATTAATTCTTGAGAATTAATTTATACATAAAATTACTTAAGATCTAGATTGATTAATTTAATATATGAATTACTTCTGAAAGAATTAATTCATAGATTAAATTAATTATCTTATAGAATAAATTAACAGAGAATTAAAACTAATTCTAAGAACCACTCAAATTGATGACGAACTTCCACTGACTGACGTTGACACTCCATGTACTGTCTGGTTCATGAGTGACTAACTTTAATGATTGTTCTTCATCCTTTGACTTTAAGCTGTGGTTATTTCTCCTTCTACTTAAACAAAGGACTATAACCTGTACGTTTCTCCGTCACACTTCTGAAATCTCTGTCACTTTTAAACAGTTCCGCTTCCTTGAATACTTCATTGAGGCTTAATCAATAAATTGAACTTCTTTCAGATGTAGAATTACTTCAAGACTGTAGATGACATTAATCTTCATTCTCTTGACAGATATTATCTTCTGAGATTCCTGTGACACATGAATATATTATTTACTTATTACATCTTGGTTTATGTTGAGTAGAATCCTCGGTGTTTACAAATATGCCTAGCCATATGCCTTTCATCCTTTAAGAAATGTATCCTGATGAGGATGTGGAAGAAATGGTGGAAGCTCAAAGGATAGAGTATGAAATGTTAAATTCACAAAAAGGAGCTGTCAGAAGTGGAAACAGGGGAAACAAGATTAGAGGTAGAAGTCATGGTAGAGGAAGAGGAAGAGCTACTGAACAAATCTCAGAATCTCAAAAAGGTATTGTGATAAAAGAAGGATCAAATACTAGTGTAAAGAAATCATCTAAGTTATCTACTGGTTCTGTGAAAGGGAAAGGAAAAGAAGTTCTTGAAGGTCCATCTCAAGTGATAGTTGCTGCACAATCACAAGAGGAAGAAGAAAAGAATGATGATGTTCTGTTGGTACAAAGAAGAAGAAGAAAAGGAGATTCAGGGAATGATAAACAAATATTTCTAGTGAGAACGTCGTTAAATGTGGAAGCAGTCAAGCAAGCAGAGAGAGACAACTTTAAGTCTTTACAACGACAAAGGTTCACTAAATCAGGAGTTATGCTACAAGAATATCTGTAAAAGAAGGAAGATGTTGCAAGGAGCTCAAGGAATTCTTACGGATTCAAGAAGTTTAAAGGCTATAAAGGATGAGGTTATGATGTCAGGGAAGATAAATCTAATATTCATATTAATGAAATATTCAAGTCAAGTGGACATCTTAAAAGCCTTTCTGAAATTCCTGGTGTCAGTGCATCTGGAAGATTCAAGAGATCCAATGAAGAATTTGTGAAAAAGAAGAATGAATGTCGAAGTACGGGAACTCATGGGGGAATTGGACATCCTGATGCAGAAATAACTCCTCAAGCTATATCATATGACCAGGCATGCTTAACAGAGAATCTGAGTGACAAGTTAACTCAGAAACATCTTGACAAATTGATATCTGTTCAGATGATCTATGATGTCTATGATGGAAATTTACCTCAAGAAAAGTTGATATATTTTCTCAAGGATGGAACCATTTTTGTTTTAACATCTTTAGACATCTCAATGAAGAATTTAGAAGAATTGAGGTATGTGCTATATCTGTTTGTTCCTAAAGATGATTTATGTGTTAAATGGAGAAAGAAGATTCAATCCAGTATTGATTTACAATTGATGGTACTGAAATCTAAAGATACTGGATATGTTCCCAAGTATGTTGACATGGATGGACGTGAAGTGGAAATGAAGAAGGGCAGTGCATTTGTTGAAACATCTCTAGGTATTACACATTTGACTTTTAGTCCTGACAGTGTGAAGTTCAAATGTATATACTTAGATGAAAGAATGCAGAAAAGTTCTATTGAAGATCTGAGAGCTGCGATTTATCAGATAGATAAAAATAATGTAAATCTGAAGAAGCTGAGAAGGAAAATGATCAACTTATTATTGAAGGAAGAAGATGAGTTAATGAAAAAGTTTCTTCAGAAGAACAAAAGGTTTGTAAGAGTGTCTGATTTTGAAGAATATCAAAAGCAGAATTCTCATCTTTATCCTACAAGCATTTGATAAAGGTTTTGGCATCATTAAATCAAGGGAATTTATGCTTTATTTCAGAAAGTATAAATTGGGGGAGATTGTTGAATAATGTTGATTTAATGAGTGCATCAGGATCAGGTAGGGTCAGTACTCACATCATTAGAAGCTGATGATTGATGACATCATCATCAGTAGCGGATTAAATCAGGAGTTATGATGATTGATATTGTTCTACGATTTCAGGAGAAGATTGATTTGCCAGGATATGTATCATCGAAGCTGTTACAGAAGATAACCGATAAGAAGATCAATCTAATTAAATAGGAATTATCTTTCGTAACAGAATGAGCAGCTGTGTATGTATATAAACACATAATAGGTTTTACGTGAGTAATAACTTACACGAGTATTTTGAAAACCTAGCAGGTCTTAAGAACTCATAATTTCTTGAGAGAGTTTGTATCAGTTTTTATAAAGATTAATAAAAGCTGGTATTGATTGTTTTATATATCTGTTTTATTCAATTATTTAGTACGATTATATTCAACCCCCCCTTCTATAATCGACATCTACCGGGTAACAACCTAAGAAAGTTGAAGATGCACTTAAAGATGCTGATTGGGTTACTGCAATGCAAGAAGAACTGAATGAAGTTGAAAGAAATGAAGTTTGGAAACTAGTACCACGACCAAAGAACAGGTCAATTGTTGGTACAAAATGGATTTTCAAAAACAAGACTGATTCAGATGGTGTAATTATCAGAAACAAAGCAAGGCTAGTTGCAAAGGGGTATTCTCAACAAGAAGGAATTGACTATGATGAAACTTTTGCTCCTGTTGCAAGGCTAGAAGCCATCAGGATCTTTCTGGCATATGCAGCTCACAAGAAATTCAAGGTTTTCTAGATGGATGTGAAAAGTGCTTTCTTAAATGGTGAACTGGAGGAAGAAGTTTATGTTGAACAACCTCCTGGTTTCATTGATCCAAAATATCCAAATCATGTTTATAGATTGGATAAATCACTTTATGGACTAAAGCAAGCTCCAAGAGCATGGTATGAAACCTTAGCTCAATTCTTACTGGAAAGTGGATTCAAAAGAGGCACTATTGATAAAACTCTATTTTACTTGAATCATGGCAAGGATTTGCTTTTAGTTCAGATTTATGTAGATGATATCATTTTTGGGTCAACAAACAATAAGCTGTGTGAAAAGTTTTCTAAGCTTATGCAGTCAAGATATCAGATGAGCATGATGGGAGAAATGAGTTACTTTCTTGGTCTTCAAGTTAAACAGACTGATGATGGCATTTTTATCAATCAGTCAAAGTATACAAGGAATTTATTGAAAAGGTTTAACATGCAAGATAGTGCTACTGCAACAACTCCTATTGCTACATCTACCAAACTTGATCCTGATCAAGGCACTGAGGTAGATGTAACTCACTACAGAGGGATGATTGGCTCTTTATTGTATCTCACTGCAAGTAGACCAGATATCATGTTTGCAACCTGTATGTGTGCAAGATTTCAAGCAAAACCTAGGGAACCCCATCTGATTGCAGTCAAAAGAATTTTCAGATATCTCAAAGACACTCCTTCACTTGGCCTTTGGTATGCAAGAGAATCAGATTTTGGATTGTGTGGTTACTCAGATGCTGATTTTGCAGGATGCAAGATAGACAGGAAAAGTACTTCAGGAAGTTGTCAGTTTTTGGGTGGTAGACTAGTTTCTTGGTTCAGTAAAAAGCAAAAGTCTATCTCTACTTCAACTGCAGAAGCTGAGTACATTGCTGTAGGAAGTTGCTATGCTTAGATAATGTGGATGAGAAATCAGTTGTTAGATTATGGCCTGTCATATTTAAAACTCCCTATTTATTGTGATAACCAAAGTGCTATTGCAATGACATGAAATCCAGTTCAGCATTCTCTTACTAAACACATCAGTATTGGATACCATTTTATAAGAGAACATGTTCTGGAAGGAACAATTGAACTTCACTTTGTTCCTACTGATCAACAACTAGCTGATATATTCACCAAGCCACTGCCTGAAGCTACTTTCAACAAATTGGTGAATGAACTTTGAGAATTTCTAAGGAAAGCTACAAAGAGGAAATCCTGATGATTATCAAATCCTGATGGTCATTGCACTACGCCATAAGTGCTCATATGTAATGTTTTTTTAATATGGTTGTAGACCAAAAAAGCGTTGCATTCAGCTTCGTTTTCAAAAATGCAACACGAAACGGGCGTTGCATCCGCGGGCGTGGCCTTTGATATGTAATGCAACACTTTTGGTCATCTACTGCAACGGAGAGAAAGTATTGCATTATAAGTATAATGCAACACCAAAATCAAGGAAATGCAACATCAATGAGTGTTGCCTTAAACACAAGGCCCATTATCATGCCACGTCAACAGTGGGGCCCACTAAAATGCCACGTCAGTAGTGGGGCATGCGTGCCAGGTCAGTAGTGGGGCCCACATGCCATAATGCAACGCTTTTCATTGTCTTCTGAAACAGTAATTTTTTTAATGCAACAGTATATTTACTAATGCAACACTATTAGATTCTATAATTCAATACCATTTTCTTGAAATGCAACATTAAATAAGGAAATGCAACACTTTAATAAAAAAATTGCAATATTAGTTTTGTACATACATAAATACCATTCAAAACATTCAGCATTCCATCCAAAACATCCTAAAACCAATCCAAAACAACCAAGGCATCTAACAAAATTCTAAATACCTAACTTAATCACAAAAAAATTTAAATAATACAAATAATCTCGTCCCCAAAATTCCATCATCCAAAATCCCAGCATCGTGAAATGTGTAGTATCCCAACATCGTGAAATGACCAATCCAGTCGAGAAGCACTAGGATGCCAACCTGAAACACATAGCGATATGTTGAGAAGTTGGTATAAGCATAATATTGCACTCTCTCGTTAAGCATTGAAGTTTATGCTAGACCCTGAGAGAAACAAAGATATTACATTCTCCAATATTCTGCAATACTTTTAGCTACTACATTCTTGCAATATTACAACTGACATATATAAATCCACATTTTACAGGGTTTAGATAATCAATAGAAAACAACAGAAAGTCAGCACCTGGTATTGACACCTCATATCTGAATTCTCTTTCCATATTATATCCAACTCAGTTCTGTCCAACAAAAAGTTTCCTAGTGGTTTTACCTCACCTTCTCACAAACAAATATTTTGAGTGCCAGTACAGTAAGAAACTGAAATAATTGAGGCATCGGCAAGTCTTCAGTAACATTTTCCTGCCAATCCAAGGTTCGAAAATAAATGTGTCACCAGTTAGTCAATTACATATGCAGGAAGTAATATATATAAAGAATATCATAGCAAACTTATACAGAGGCTACAGATTTACAATTCAATGGGACTTTCTCAGTAGTTCCTCCCACATTAAGGCCAAATTGTTTTTGGAGATATTAGTATCTGCTAATAAGTATCACCTATACCTTATAATGTGCGTATTAGTAGATGCCTAACGAGATAACAACCCTCGAACTTGATGATTTTCTGTCGGCCAGTGAATGCACGTGTCAGACGAAGTACTCCCCATACATGCTTCTGTGCCGGAGTTGACAAATCTCACCATTTCTATACTTGGTACAGCTGAGATGACCATCTCAGCCAGAACATTCTCTAACAGACATGGAGCGCCAAAGCTAGTACCCTTTTTCATTGTTTCGGCCAAGGCTTTGAGTACTTGTAGGTATATTTTAGTTCTAAATAGTGCACTGGAAATGACATTGAACCCAAATTATTCAAATAGCACAGATAAGTGAACTGCAGAAGTATCAGTAGAGCGGTGCAAACAAATTCCTTTACCTGAAAAGGCTAAATAATTTGGTACATAAACTGCAGAATTAAACTGTCTAATATTCTCATTCAATAAAAATCTGCCTGCAGAAGCACTATATTATAGGGTATCCTGCATTTTAATATGCCTGATTCCCAGGAAACGTTGAAAAATTAAGGAGGTATATTATCTGCAAACAACCAATAACCAGAATAACGGAATACAATTCAAAAGATATACTACGATTTTAATGTTTATGCAAACAGAACAAGGAGAACTTACGAACTAGGTAAAAGAAATTATAAAATACATATAGCATGTGATATATGACTGAATATATTTGAATTCCAGAAAGGAGGTCGGCATTTAAAATAGAGAGCAGAGAACATTCTTTTTCCTTCTTCTATCAGCATGAGACTTCTTGTTTTTAATTTTTATTTCTATAACCCAACATAAACATAGTTAACTAAGGAAAATCTAAATTGCACAATTTTTAGTGTAAGGTACAAGAATGATTTCCTTCAGGAATGTATTATAAGATAATTCTAGTTTCAAGGCAGACTACTAAATTACACAATGAATCACACGCAGAAAACCTACCCTTCTATTACAATTAAGAAGGTAGACACAAAATTTTATACTTACATAGCACAACAAGGTCTCCATACTTCAGTTTAATCCGAAAACATAGTCTTAGCACAATTCTAGAAATAGTCGTAGAAAACACACTGTGTAACATTTCTCCAGGAAGCAGAACTACATGCATACATTCCCAAATAACAGAAATATGTGGAAAAACTACAGAAGTAGATAGAAGGTACTATAGTGCTTCTGAAAACTACAGCCTACACACAAACTTGTAAACTGAGTTGGTAAATCGCGAGAATCTGCTAATGAACACACAAATGTCTAACTAAAATAACCAACTCCATCCCCACTCAAAATTCTATAAAATCTAAAAGCGAATTAATAAAAGATAGATATGTCTGGGATTATACCTCACACATAATATCCAATGAAGCATTCTTGATATTATCAGTCAAGAATAAACCAGTAGAGGCTATAATATTATATTTTCCTTACAAATATTGCATTTGACACTAACCCGGATATAAGAACAAACATAGATAGCACCAACAGTACCAACTGGTACTTCTTATATTTGGACTTGGGTTTGGCAGCATAGTAACCAGGAAAGCATAAATAAATGCTCCAAATGCGGCAATTGGACCAGATTAAGAAATGTAAAACACATAAATAAATGATTAAATAATGAAACAATATTAGCAACAAATGCGGCAATTGGACCAGATGTTTCCAAAAGTACCTTGTTGACATATATTGTCCAGTTTGTAAGAAGTTCTGAAAGCATGCATCCAAGCAATCCAAATAAAGCACCAGATGCTCCGACTGAGATGGTTCTTGAAGCCCCAAACGAATTGCAAATCTGCAAGTGAAAAATTAATTGCTTTAATCAAGATTAAAATCAAGAAATGAGAATAAAAGGGGTGATTAAAAAACCCACCTTACAGCGATTAAGTTGGGGGAAATTAAAAGGGTGACAAGAAAGTAATAGAGACAATAATGCATTGTACATTACCTTATCAACTGGTTTATTTGTTTCCTGGTCATACTTATTGTTAGAATGTCCAAGTGTTTCATATGAAGTATCTTCTGACTAAACAATATAATGTAAACATATAAAAGAGAAAACTAATAAATCAAAAGCCAACGTATTAAGCAGAACAAAAACCTATAAAAACTGAAGCTCTGTTCGGAATCAATCATGAGCAATTACTTAGTAATTGAAATCTTAACAGATATAGTTTCTTTAGTCCAATGAGTAGAGGTCAGCTTTGTGCATATTATACCCAAAACAATCAATACAAAACCAAAACCCAAAACAAATACAACCAAAATCAAATACAAAACCAATAACCAAAATAAATGCAATCAAAATCAAATACAAAACCAATATGAATCTTAATTTGAATACAAAAGACAAACATTTACATACAAAACCCTAATTTGACTCCATGAGTCAAATACAAAGACTAAAATTGAGAGCCCTAAACGGAAATCCAAATGAATTAGAGATTAAATACCTAACTGAAAGCCCTAGAGTGAAAGCCCCAAAATTAATCATCTGCAAACCCAAAAAAAATTAGTCTAAGGTAGACAAACTAACGCAAGAAAATGAGAGTAGTTAAGTACCAATCAGAGCTTGCAACTCCGGTCGAGAGTATTTGGATAAATTTTGTGAGGAGTAGAATCAACAGAGAAGAGGAAAGAAAATGAGTTGAGAGAGGAGTATTTGGTTTTTTGGGAGAAGAAGTGTGTTTTGGGGTAAGTTGTGCGTGAATTACTCTTGGAGGGGGGAAATAAGCCTCCCAAAATTTTCAACTCCCGCTTGGCTGTGTGCTGGTGCTTTTACTATTTTTGTAAGTGTAATTTTAATTTCCTATGTTTAACTAAAAAAATTTATAGAAAAATAAAAAAATTAGGTACTTAAAAAATATTATATATTATTTTTTGAAAATAGTTACAATTTATAATATATTATATAGGTTTGGAGATTGATCGATTTTTTTTAATATGTTAATATATAGATTGATCGACTATTATTTGTTAAAAATGATTGTTCTAAATTACTAAATCATTTGAAAATTTACAAATCTATTCATTTTTATTAGATACTTACATCCGTAAGGTTAGATTTTTAATTAAATGTCAAAAGATTGTGAATTTGAGGCGCATTAGCAAAAAACTTTTCTAGAGTAACCTTTAGATACACTTTTTCCTATATTTATTATATATCAATATTTGAAATTTGTATTTCATATTATATAATTTGATAATATGTATATTTTTCATAATTCTAAAAATATTGTATTATAATGCAACGCTTTTTAATGGTGTTGCACGTCACAACACTAGCATTCACTCTGCAACGGTATGTTCACATCAAATGCAATACTTTTTGAGTAGTGTTGCAGAAGACCAAAAGTAAGTATAGCTTTTGCAACGCTTTGCTTGCAACCCTCACAAAAAGCATTGCATATGAGCACTTATGGCGTAGTGTTGATAAATGGATTTTATATCTACTTGGAATGCCCTAAATCAGCTTAAATTGATTGTTTGTACTCAAGTACGTGGTGTTTTTAATGTGTTTTGAGTTAGTATGTGCAGAGTTGCTTTGTCAGCAGATTTGTGGAGTTCCTGTAGTTGTGTGAGGTATTTGAGTATAATGGTGAAGGCCAAGTGGTTGCGGAGCTGGAGAATGTGGAGAATTGCCAAAGAAATGCAAGTTGAAGAAATTTGTTAGAAAGCAGGCGCCCCCGCGCTTGAAGAGGCGCGCCCGCGCCCTAGAGGAAGCAATTGAAGCGCGCCCGCGCCCTACCAGGCGCGCCCTCCCCTGAAAGATGCTGGAAAAGGCAATTTTGACTCTGAAAAGGAAACCAGCAGAAGACCAGTCAACCTTGAGGCCTATATAAACTATTGGTGGACGATTTCTGAGATATACATTGTCTTGCATACATACTTATCCATCCACCGGTGAGGAGAACAAGAAGACGACTGATTACGAAGATCTAGTTTTCAACTTTTCTTTGTATTCTTCTAATTATGCGATACTTTGGATTCTAGTTTTCAACTTCCCACGATGATGAACGGTTCGATTATGAACTAATCGTTGTCGTGGGATTCTAACGGATTTATTTATGGATTTTAGTAGTTAATCGTTTTAAAGATTTGTGTGTGATGATTTGTTGATAACCTAGTTTGGTTGTGCTTATTCTTCTTGGATGCGTAGCTAACATCTAAGTTGTTTGTTAATCTCTATTGATTACGAAAGTGGATATAGAGATTTAGAACTTGCCATGCTAGCATAGGTTTATGTATGTTTGTCATGCATGATTCGTAGGTGATTTTAACCATCTTAACTGCCCTATGTAATCTGAATGGATAACTTGCTCGTTAAACCGTTATGTTTTCAAATCTTATAGACATATAGGGTCTAAGAATAATTGGTGTCTGCCCAACTTCTATCTCTTTTGTGGATGTTTGAGTGGTTTGGTATACGTATACTGAAAGGTAGCGTGTACTGATTTCGTGTTATCCGATTAGTTGTCACAACCGTCACATGCATTGATTAAAGACAAAAGACTCTGAATGAAGTATTTAATGAAGTTAGGATCCCATGTTTTATTCTCATAAGTAATTCAACAGAAATCCTTAGTTAATTATAGTCTTGGTAATTTGCTTATTTAAATTAGTTAATCAAAACACAAACTTGATACTTGTCTTAGCATTGAACAATAGCCATACATTGTTGCATAAGTGCATAACTATGGTAACCAAAAGCAGTCTCCGTGGGAACGAACTCTACTTATTCATATATTACTTGTGACCGCGTACGCTTGCGTGATTTTGTGCGAACAAGTTTTTGGCGCCGCTGCCGGGGACTCAGTGTTATATATATAGTTTATGTGCTTGTCATCAGTGGTCGTTAAAGTTCACTGACTCGGATTATTCTCATCAATTTTACTTTATTTGGTGTGTTTCAGATACTTTAGTAAGCGTGTATGCGAACACGTTCTCAATCTCAGAAAGAAGAACTTGAATTAAGTCTAGTTATGGGAGAACCAGTAGCAGAAACGAAGGCTCTGAAGGACTATTCTCAGCCAAAGATCAATGACATTCAATCTAGCATTGTCAGGCCGACTATTGCAGCTAATACTTTTGAAATCAAGCCTGGCACGATTCAGATGGTGCAGAATTCAGTTCAGTTTGGGGGTGCTCCGACGGAAGACCCTAATATGCATATTAGGGATTTCATCGAGATTTGCGACACTTTCAAGTTCAACGGAGTGTCGGAAGATGCTGTGAAACTGAGACTGTTCCCATTTTCTCTGAGGGATAAGGCTAAGGGCTGGTTGCACTCTCTACCAGCAGGTTCTATTACTACATGGGAGGATCTTGCTCAGAAGTTTCTCACCAAATTCTTTCCTATGGCAAAAACAGCTGCAATCAGGAATGCTCTTACTCAGTTTGCACAGCAGTCTGGAGAAACTTTATGTGAAGCTTGGGAGCGCTACAAGGAGATGCTTAGGAAGTGTCCTCATCATGGAATGCCTGATTGGATGGTGATCAATTGTTTCTATAATGGTCTGGGAGGTCAATCTCGACCAATGCTTGATGCGGCATCAGGAGGAGCTCTTTGGGCTAAGAGCTACGAGGAAGCTTATGAGCTAATTGAGATGATGGCTGCTAATGAATACCAGAATCCAACTCAGAGGTTATCACAAGGCAAGGTAGCAGGAATTCTGGAAGTGGATGCAGCTACTACTATTGCTGCACAGCTAAAGGCTTTGTCTATGAAGGTGGATTCTTTGACTAACTATGGAGTTCAACAGGTGGCTAGTGTTTGTGAGCTATGTGCAGGGGCACATGACACGACTCAATGTGCCATATCTAATGAATCGGCGCATTTTGTGAGCAATTTCCAGAGATCACAGCAGCCAGTGCCTAATGCCTATCATCCAAATAACAGGAATCATCCTAACTTCATCTGGAGTAACAATCAAGGTGGCCAGCAACAACCACAACAACCATATCAGCAGTATGGAGCTAGGCCATTTAATCCTTCTGGCCAACAGCAGCAGTATGCTCCAAGGCAACCTTATCAACCACCAGGATTTCATCAACCATCTCATGGCAATGTTGGTCAGTCGTCCAATGAAAAATTTGAATTGGAAGAATTGAGGCTAATGTGCAAGAGCCAAGCTGTTTCCATCAAGACTCTGGAGAATCAAATAGGTCAGAATGCCAATGCATTGTTGAATAGACCACAGGGAACTCTCCCTAGTGATACGGAAGCTAATCCTGGCAAAAGGGAGGTCAAGGAACATGTAAAAGCAGTTACCTTGCGATCCGGAAAGGTTACGAGTGACCAGAACTCAGAAACGGCAGAAAACGAAAAAAATTTGGATTCCCAGCAGAAGGTGGAGTGCGCCCGCGCCCTAGGGAGCGCGCCCGCGCCTGACATTCTGCCAGAAGTTGAAGAAAAAGAAGAAAAAGCTGATCAGGGGGGAAATGAAGCGGAAAAGCGTGACCATTCTACTGAGAAATCTGTTCTGAAGCAAAGTCCAGAGACCAAGGAGGTCTATCCTCCTCCGCCATTCCCTAAACGACTTCAGAAGCAGAAGTTGGACAAGCAGTTTGCTAAGTTTCTCGAAGTTTTCAAGAAGTTGCATATCAATATACCTTTTGCGGAAGCTCTAGAACAAATGCCGAGCTACGCAAAGTTCATGAAGGGTATTCTATCTCGGAAGTTGAGACTCGGGGAGTTGGAGACCGTTGCTTTAACCGAAGAATGCAGTGCTATCCTACAACAGAAGTTACCTCCTAAACTCAAGGATCCAGGAAGTTTCACCATACCATGCAGCATCGGCAATCTATCTTTCAACAAGTGCTTCTGTGACTTGGGAGCTAGTATTAATCTGATGCCGTTGTCTGTCTTCATGCAACTTGGACTGCCGGAGTCTAAACCTACTACTATGTCCTAACAGCTGGCTGATAGGTCTATCACATATCCAAGGGGTATAGTGGAGGATGTTTTGGTTAAGGTGGATAAGCTTATCTTCCCTACTGATTTTGTTATTCTGGACTTTGAGGAAGACAAGAAGATTCCGATTATCTTGGGAAGACCGTTCTTAGCTACATGCCGAACTTTGATCGATGTGCAGAAAGGAGAGCTTACAATGAGGGTTCAAAGTCAGAAGGTCACTTTTAACGTGTTCAAGGCAATGAAATTTCCAACTGAGGAAGAAGAGTGCTTTAAATTGGAGATGGTCGATTCTGTCGTCAATACAAAGATTGAACAACCGCCGAAGTCAGATATAGTGGAGAGAGTCTTGATAGGGGATTCTGATATCGAAGACGAAGAAAGAGCAGAGCAACTTCAGTTGTTGAATGCACCTCCGTGGAAAAGAAAAATTGATGCGCCATTCGAATCTCATGGATTAGCAGAGCTGAAAAATTCTCAGGAGCGACTTAAACCATCTATGGAAGAAGCTCCTACACTTGAACTCCAACCACTGCAGGATCAATTGAGGTATGGTAAAGTCTACGAGAGCAACATGCTATATAAGGAGAAGGTTAAGGACTGGCATGAAAGAGGGGTGGTGAAACATTCATTTGTGCCTGGTCAGTTAGTTCTGCGTTTCAAGTCTCGCTTCAGATTTTTTCTAGGAAAGCGTAAGTCGAGTTGGTCGGATGCAGTAGATATTTTCCATAAGTTTCCGGACGAAGCGTTCAAGGTTAATGGTCAGTGGCTGAATTATGACGTTGGTAATACGGTGAACCGTGAGTCGACGTTCACCGTTCTTGCGACTGGATGAAAACGGATTCACGTCAAGCTATTGACGTAAAACAAGCGCTTCGTGGGAGGCAACCCACGCAATTGTTATAGTAGTGTTTTGTGTGATAAGAAGAAAAAAAAACAGAATTTTTTTTTCTGGACAGAAGGCAGAGCGCGCCCGCGCCTTCCAGGAGCGCGCCCGCGCGTGGGGCACTGTTCACAGGGAAAAAAAAAGAAAAGACAAAAAAAAGAGTTTGTGTTGTTTCCCCCTAGGATCCATCTGGGATTCAGCGAGAGGTTGATAGGTCTGGTTTTGGGGATGCTCTGTATAGGCGGCTTACTCGGCGTATAGACGCCATGCATGACATTCATCGTCGCTTTGCTCAGGATTTGACTCAGGCTTTGAGTACTGCATTCAGAGCCACTGGGGTTGATATCGCTTGGCCCACCTTTGGAGCTGATTCTGTTTATCCACCACCGGATACACCACCCGAGGAGGGTGGTACTGCTGATGATTAGGTATTCTCTGCACTTTCCTTGTTATTACCTTCAATGAGGACATTGAATATTGTAAGTTTGGGGGTGATAATAGAGGATTGTCAGTGTGTGTTCATATAGGATTCATATTGCATATGTAGTTAGTTCATTCATATCTTTGCATATTTATATCATTTAGAGCATTGTGTTTGCATATTCGTGTTTATATCTATCATGTGAGTCCATTTAGTTGCATTTGCATTGCATGCATATTTCATGATCCCGTAGGACTTGGCTGTTTCCATTAGTGAGTTGATGTTGATGGGAGTGTGGTTATGATGAATAGAGGGTTGATTAAGTTTCTAAGAAATTGACTTGCATGCCAGAAACAAAATAATTTCATAAGTCTCATTGGTTGCTTTTAGATTTAATCAGACCATGCTTGTTTGGATGTTAGAATTTAACCACTTGCTTACATTTAGAATGTCTTCTATTCTCTTGAAATAGATGGAGCACTTAAGTCTAAGTTTGGGGGAAAACAGGGATTTCATGCTAGTTGTTAATAAAGGCTAGGCGTCAAATGGCTAGTAGCCGCTCATTGTAAAAAATGAGTAGTCTAGGGTGGGATGAGAAAAAGCAAAGCACACTCATTCCGAAATAAAAGAAAAAAAAAGAAAAAAAAGAAAAGAAAAGAAAAAAAAAGGAAAAAAAGAAGAAGTTGTGTTAGTTGTTTATGCAGAATTGATCAGGGTGAGCTCTTTAATACTCGAGCAATTAAGTTCTAGGGGACTTTGTGCCTAGTGACCTAAGATTTTTCCGGTCTGGGATCCACTAACCTAAAGCTCTCTACATGGGTATTATTGTATAAGCCTTTTGGGGTCTCATCCATTGCACGGTCAAATAAGCATGTGTATTGTGTTTAGTATGTTGTGTCGAAATAAAGCATGAATTCCTGTCTATCTCAAGCAGTTTATGGAGGTGTCTCTAAGTGGTTTCTTGTGTCTAGAGTTCATTCTGTTTATAAGCTTGTGGTTGTTTTGGTGAAGAATAGGATATGGTCTTGGTTTAGTTTGAGAGTATATTGATGCTTGTTGATTGGTTGTGGTTAGTCTGAGGGGATCACTTGCATAGCATATTAGTTACATTCATGCATTGCATTATAGTTATATAGAGTCTGTTTATGCTTGAGGACAAGCATCGGTTTAAGTTTGGGGGTGTGATAAGTGGATTTTATATCTACTTGGAACGCCCTAAATCAGCTTAAATTGATTGTTTGTACTCAAGTACGTGGTGTTTTTAATGTGTTTTGAGTTAGTATGTGCAGAGTTGCTTTGTCAGCAGATTTGTGGAGTTCCTGTAGTTGTGTGAGGTATTTCAGTATAATGGTGAAGGCCAAGTGGTTGCGGAGCTGGAGAATGTGGAGAATTGCCAAAGAAATGCAAGTTGAAGAAATTTGTCAGAAAGCAGGCGCCCCCGCGCTTGAAGAGGCGCGCCCGCGCCCTAGAGGAAGCAATTGAAGCGCGCCCGCGCCCTACCAGGCGCACCCTCCCCTGAAAGATGCTGGAAAAGGCAATTTTGACTCTGAAAAGGAAACCAGCAGAAGACCAGTCAACCTTGAGGCCTATATAAACTATTGGTGGACGATTTCTGAGATATACATTGTCTTGCATACATACTTATCCATCCACCGGTGAGGAGAACAAGAAGACGACTGATTACGAAGATCTAGTTTTCAACTTTTCTTTGTATTCTTCTAATTAGGCGATACTTTGGATTCTCGTTGGTTTTGTGTTTCTTAAACTTTATCTCTAGTACTTTATTCAGTATTCCAGACATATTTATTATCATGTTTTCATCAGACCCCACGATGATGAACGGTTCGATTATGAACTAATCGTTGTCGTGGGATTCTAACAGATTTATTTATGGATTTTAGTAGTTAATCGTTTTAAAGATTTGTGTGTGATGATTTGTTGATAACCTAGTTTGGTTGTGCTTATTCTTCTTGGATGCGTAGCTAACATCTAAGTTGTTTGTTAATCTCTATTGATTGCGAAAGTGGATATAGAGATTTAGAACTTGCCATGCTAGCATAGGTTTATGTATGTTTGTCATGCATGATTCGTAGGTGATTTTAACCATCTTACTTGCCCTATGTAATCTGAATGGATAACTTGCTCGTTAAACCGTTATGTTTTCAAATATTATAGACATATAGGGTCTAAGCATAATTGGTGTCTGCCCAACTTCTATCTCTTTTGTGGATGTTTGAGTGGTTTGGTATACGTATACTGAAAGGTAGCGTGTACTGATTTCGTGTTATCCGATTAGTTGTCACAACCGTCACATGCATTGATTAAAGACAAAAGACTCTGAATGAAGTATTTAATGAAGTTAGGATCCCATGTTTTATTCTCATAAGTAATTCAACAACAATCCTTAATTATTTATAGTCTTGGTAATTTGCTTATTTAAATTAGTTAATCAAAACACAAACTTGATACTTGTCTTAGCATTGAACAATAGCCTTACATTGTTGCATAAGTGCATAACTATAGTAACCAAAAGCAGTCTCCGTGGGAACGAACTCTACTTATTCATATATTACTTGTGACCGCGTATGCTTGCGTGATTTTGTGCGAACAGTCATTCTGCAAGGTATGTAATTTTGATCAAATCCTGATAGGACACAATCCTGACAGGAAGTCAACTGGTCAATCCTGATGTACATGTCAGTATTCCATTGCTTAATTTGTGCCTAATTTTTCATCAGTGTTTGATGAGAAACGTTTGAGCTTTAGTTGGACAACTGTATGTGCACGTGTGTTGCACTGATAGATATATACATATAGATACACATCAAAAGCGGTGCAGTTATGGTTAATAACACACGTAATTTGGTCCACTAATTATTATTGCACAAATCATAGCATGCCACCTGTCACTGAGAGTAATATTTTGTTTTAACAAAATACATTTGATTTTCTAAATTACCATTTACTCTCTCAACATCAGTTTTTGCCTTTTCATCTTCTCTCTCTGTGCTCAAGAACCCTAATTTCTAAATCTCAATTCTCAAGTTTTCTATACTGTTTTAATGGCGTCTTCATCATTCATGAACAAGCAGACAATAGTTAGTGGTGTTAATTTTGCCACTAACAATTTTGTGGCAATTTTAGATCATCAGGATTTGCCCACTGAGTTTCACATAATACATGATTTCTTAACTTCAAGTCCTTTGAAGTTTGCTCTAACAGAACCTGCAAGTGTTTTGTTTAAGTCGGTTATGCAGGTGTGGAACACAGTTACTTTTGACAAAGGGCATTCAGGTTCTATCCTGATGAGTTTTGAATTTGATGGGGTTACTCATTACGTGACTCCTGCTATTGTGGAGGAAGCCCTACATTTGCCTGTTGTTGGTGATGCTGTTCCTGATACTGTTTCAGACTCGACACTTTTTTAGTTTGTTACAAAATTAGGCTACAATGGGGAGGTTAAGAGACATGGCAATCTCTTCAGGACAAAGCTTAAGAAGGAATGGAATTTCTTCTTTGATACCATCATCCGTTGTTTCCTGAACAAGACATCAAATTTTGATGCTCTTCCATCAGGATCTCTCAAAATTGGGTACTATCTAATCCATTCTACAGTGTTTGATTATGGTAGTTTTGTTTTAAAAAGCTTTGAGTGATAGAAAGGTAGATAAATTAGGTTATGTCTGTTTTATTAGATTTTTTCAATTGATATTCTGTCACTTGTGTCCTAATGTTGTTTTTGAAGAGGATGTGATTCTACCTATTTGTAGAATTACAGAGAACAATTTGAAGTCCTTAGTCAACAGTGATAAGGTAAATGGTTTTACAGGCAATGCCTATATTACTGATGAGGTCAGGCTTTTCTTGAAAGAGAAAATGCCTACTCAATATGGATCAGTTTCTGATGCTATGGGGCAAGGCCAATCACACCTTGTTCTTGACACAAGCATCCCTCCCAAACACTCTAAACACTCATCAACCACCTCTATTGTCTCTCAAAAGACTTTAGTTGTAAAATCAAAGAAATTAGCTAGATCTGATGTGTCTGGAAGGCAATCAGGATCACATGATTTCTCATCTACACCACTCACCAAACAGAAGAAACAAGGGGGTGTACAAGGGGTCCTGGTAAAGAATGCTGCTAAGGTCGATGAGATTGTTACTGTAAAAAGAAAATTGATGTTAAGGGATGAAACTGATTCTGAGGATGACATGCCCATATCCTCCAAATTGAGAATAAACAAAGAAGTTGTTGATACTGCTATTAAAGCTGTGGTACCATCTACTAAGCCACAGAAGAAAAGGAGATTGACTAAAAGCAGGTATCATATTCCTTTGAAGTCACAGGCTACTGATGGACAGGACACTTCATGTAATATCCGTGAATTTTATTAATAATATAAATGATATATTTGGTGTAAAATATTTATTGTGGAATATTTGGATATTAATAAGTTACGATTATTGAGTAATTGTGTGCTAATTGGTGAGTCGGAACCCCCTTTCAAATATCTCGTCATTTGAAATCTTATTCAATTTTGAGCCCCGTTTTGAAAATTCAAGGGCCCCGTTGAAATTTTGTACATCATTATTATCCCTTCGTCTTTCGTATCCGAATAATTATCGAAAGAATTATTCGTATCATTTCATCCCTAGTTATTTGATCTTGTCAGTATTATTCGTTTTGTTAAAATAGGGAAAAATTGTTCTGAACCATAATTGTTTAGGGTAACTGATATATCGTTCATATCAATATTTCATCTGTTATAGCCCCAGTATTCTTGAGCATTAGTTATATAATGATATGTATTGATTTGGATAATCATCAGTCTTTGTAGATGATTATCTTCTCGTAAAACATGTTTTTAACCTAATTAGGGTTTTTAAACGATCCAGTGGATCTATATCGATCCAAAAATGTTGTTTGGGGTATTATTTTTCAATAAATATAAAAAGACGAATCGTACATTATACCTCATATAATCTGCATTTCATAATCTCGAAAAAGTAAAAATCCCCGAACCGTGCTCTTCGTGTTCTTGAATAATCAAATCGAATTTTGAAGGTGTTATTGAAATCAGAAATTGAAGTTCAAGTACTCAAATCAAAGATCTTGAGCTCTAGTTTCAGAATCTTCCAACCTCATCATCATCTGGTAATTTTTCGATTTTATATGAATTTTTCAATATTCGAATTAATTAGGGTTCTTAATCGAATTTGGGGATTTTCATTCTGTTGATTCTTCGTTCAATTGATTGCTTCTAACATGTTCCTAGGGTTCTAATTAGTAGGAATTCATGTTTTAATTTCATGTTTATGTTCGATTTTGAGAAATTCGATTTCTAGGGTTTTGCCCAATTTTTCTTTTTAATAGTCCATTCATATGAATGATATGACATTGTTTTTGATAGAGGGCTTTTGTTGTATGTGTTCTTAGCTTCATTTTAACATAAAGAACGTAGAGTTTCATGTAGGATTTTGGTAGATCGGAAAATTTGTTCAAGGTCGCCGGAAAGTGATCGGGATTGAGATTCCGACTTTGTTTTGGTTTGTTTTTGGTCAGAATAGATTGTTGTGTTGTTAAGGATTGTTTTGGTACAAAAAGCCCCAAAATTTATCAAGTTTTCAGGTCGCCAGATTCTGGGTTTTTCGCCGGATTCTGGAAAAATTCTGGGTTGTTCTTCCCGACCCGTTTGTGTTCTTCCCGACCCGTTAACCCGTTTTCCTGACCCGGTTTCAATCTTTGAAACCCTAAAATATTTTCAGAAAACTGTTTTTGAATTTTATTTTTAAATTTAATTCGAAAATAGTTTAAAATATTTTAAAATTCATATTTTTATTAAAAAAATATATTTTTAAATTCAGAAAAATCTTATTTATTTATTTAAATTCGAAAATTGATTAAACTTAATTATTTTAAATATTTTTAATTAATAATTAATTAATTTAATTAATTAATTGATTAATTCTTTTAATTAGTTAATTCTTAAAAATTGATTATTAATTAGATTTAATTAATTTAAAATTCAGTTTAATTATTTTCAAACCTGATTTATTATTTAAAAATAGTTTGAGCATTTAAAGAGTGTCAATTAATTTTATTAATTGATTTATTTGCATTTAAATACTTGTATTGGGTTTAAAAATCTGATTTTTGATTTAAAAATTTGTTGGTGACTTATTTAAATTCAAATAAGCTTCGTGTGATGTTTTAAAAATGTTTATAAGTGCTATATGATTAGTATGAGTTGTATAATGTGTTTTATAGTACGCTTATGCCCGTACGAGGGCTAGTGTCTGAGTTTAAATACCATAAATTAGACCGGACGTCCGATACGTAACCGGTTACTTGTTTAAATGTGTTATTGATTGATTGTGTGTCGAGGATATAATGAGGATAGTTAGACTTACTGTTATAAGTTGTTTAATTATAGAATCGAGTTCCCAGAGCAAGGGAAAGGGCAAAGTTGAGTGATCGAAGTAGAACCGTCAGCGACGTAGACCAGGCAAGTATCTGTGCCTTTATTTGTGATAAATTGTTATTGTCTTCAATACTTAAATGTTATTACCCCAGAACAATTCAGATTATCAATCCGTTACCCGTATTTGGGCAACTGATTCCATTTTCATAAATATTCTCAATTCCTTGATTTGATCCGCAACCATGTTGGTTATCGGAAACCCTTATTTCCAATTCATTGATTATTGACTACAACCATTGATTGTTGATTACCATCATTTGATCATTGCTTACAACCATTGATTGTTGATTTCCCTCATTGACTATTGATTACAATAATTGATTATTGATTAAAACCACTGATTACCCTCCTGAACGAGTACATTGTACCGTTGAAATTATTCCATGATTGTTTCTCAATCTTCATTTGATACTGAGTAGTTGAAGCTCTTTTGCAATTATTATATCTTGACATTATGCATTTATCTTATTGAGCATGTTATTGCTTATACCTTGTGATATAATTGGCATGTTTTTAAAAATGGACCAGTAAATGGTCGGGCCATATTTATGGTCGGAATAACTTAAGGCCCAGATTGGCCTAGGATCCAGTAGAGGACTTTGCCGTGAGCGAGTCCGGGGTTGATGCGTGGCTGGCCAGCAGCACAACCTTTGATTTGAATAAAATGTAGAAGTCCAATTCTAATTCTTTTACTTCAATTGAAATTGATACAAAACATGTGTTTGGCTTAAATATTGTTGATTCTGATATCGTGAATTCATATCTTTATAACTGTGATTGAAATACATATGATGCTTGCTGAGCACTTTTGGCTCACTCTTGCTAGTTGTTTTCTAATCCTATTCTAGTGAAGCGAGAGTATGAGTCGGCACAGCATGACTGATAGTTCACCGGCAGCTAGGAGAGCCCCTCGAGTGGTTGTCATTGGCAGGGTAGTTGTTTGTTTTGTATTGTTAGACTAGATGTCTAGCTCTGAACTTAAGTTGTGATGTAATAACTCTGATAAAACTGGTTTGTATTAATAATAGATTGTAGAAGCTTGTGTTAAATGCCATAATCTGGATGCGGTCTTGGTTAAGGGGTATTTATGTCTTTATATATTATGCATGTGTTGTATCTAGAGATTAGATTGTGTTCCGTTGGTCGGGTGACTCCCCAAATCTGTACCCCGGGTTTGGAGGGTGTCACACTTCAATTCCTGATGAGCAGTCAAATCCTGATGCTCAAGCAAATCCTAACGTTGGTAATCCTGATGCTACTCCAAGCAAGATTGTCTCTATTTCAGACTCTCCAGCCAAAGCCTCTCCAACTTCAAGACATGTAGATATCTCATGGGAGAAGCTTGGTGATGCTGCTTCCAAACTTGGGTTTACACATCCAATGGAGAATAAAAGGAAAGCAGAAGAGAAGGTCTTTCAGAGATAGAAGAAACTGAAGGGATCTAGCCCACAAGAACCTGAACCTCAAAGTGGTTCAGCAGCTACTGATGATCCAGCCACACAAGAACCACTCACTCAAAGTGTGAGTGAAGGCATAGCTGAAGGAATGGTCACACAAGAACCATTTTCTCAAAGGGAGAATGAAGATCTACATTTCAGCCCCACAAGAACCATCCTCTCAAAGTGAGGATGCAGGCAAATCAGCTACAGTTTTTGAGAAGTTTCCTGACAATGCTCAAGGGGCTTCTGATATTCCTGACATGGAAGTTTTGGTCGAGGACACTGTCATTGAGGGAAGCACACAAGAACCTCCAATTCAAAGTGTTGAAGCAACTTCTGAACCTCAAGCTACACAAGAACCATTAGTAGAAAATATTGATGCAAGATTTTCTAATCTTGACAGTGTTGCTCCTGATGCTAGTGGTGTTCCTGATGCTGAACCAATCCTGATCCAACCACTTAGCTCAAGGCCAATGAAAGATCCTATCTCAGAATCCAAGGATAAATTGAAAGGAGTTGTTGATCCCGATGCTGATAATGCTAATGATTCTGGAGATAGTGACAATGATGATTCTGATGATGATAATGATGGTGAGAAGGATCAGATTGCTACAACACTAAAATCTAGTCTTGGAACTAATTTTGGTTCTTCAAGCACTTTCATGGATGGAAAGGCTACTACAGGAAAAGATCAAAGACAAGACTTTTCTAGTCCTTCTACACTTAATCCAGCTGAGCTTCTAAGAAGAGATGAATGGGAAAATGAATGGTACATATCTTTTAATTCTGTTAGTTTTCCATGTGTGTTGGAACATGCTGATCATGCTTCCAGATTGATAGAAAATGAAGATGTAAGGAATCACTTGAAGGCTACAACTTTGTTATCCAAGAGCCTCAAGACTGAAATTGATTTTGTGAAGGTTTCTACTGAACATGTGAGGACTGATATATCCAACAACTTGACAAAGGCTCCAACTGCTTTTCAATTGAGAGTTGTGGAATCTCATGTTAAGACAATTGTTTCAGAATAGTCTCACATTCACAACAGAATTCATTCATTGGAATCTAAGGTAACTGACATTCAAGCCTTTCTTTCCTTAATTTTAAATTTGTTGTCAAATCCTGATGCCAAAAAAGGGGAGAAGGTAAGTCAGACAAAATGTACACCTGAACTAGTATTGAGAAGAAATAATGATGATGACAATACTGGTAATGATGGTGATAATATGGTATTTCAAGAAACCTCTGATGCTGCTGTGATGAAGTCTATAATTCAAACTTCTCAAAGTCAATCCACGCAGTCAACTCATGTTTCTGATTCTGGAATTAGAACGGTAAGGACATTGGTGAAATCTCAGATCCTGACGGAAGAGCAAATCCTGACAGGTGATCAAATCCTGATGGCTGATCAAATCCTGACACCTGGTCATGGACAAACACTCTCTACAATTCCCGAAGGTGATGAAGATGTTCTTATTGATAATCCTGAAGATGTTGCTAATCTATTCCGGAATTTCACAACAAGAGATGGTAATGTTGTTACTCTTTATCACACTGATAAGAGAGTTCAACAGTTATTTGCAAGGAAGGCACTTTCTACTGCTAGTGAACAATATCCTGATCTCTCACATTAAGAATTTCTAAGTCAACAGAGAGAAATGATGGAGAGTTTTAAGAATCATGCTCCTACTAGAGGTAAAGGAGGCAGAGGTAGAAGAAGTGCAAGAAGAGGTGCAAGTAGAGGAATAAGCTCATCAATTCAAAATATGCCTAGACAGACAAGGTCTAGAAGTCTAAGAATAGAAGAAATTCCTGAGTCTACTCAAATCTCAGTAGTTCCTGATACTCAACCTGACAGGTCTACTTTTGGTGATGATGGAATAGTTGAAGATGAACCTCAATTGAGAAAAAAACCAAGACAATCAACACTCATCAGTAATACAGCTCAAATTCCAGATTCTAATCCTGACATTGTTCCTGACACTGTTCAAGATCCTGATGAATCTGAAATTCTACAAGAGGTTGATTTGTTGATTTTATCTACCGTGGTTTATTCTTATAATAAAGAAGTGGATGAAGAAGAAGAAGTCAGAAGAAGAGAAATAACAAGAACAACAAGTAGAGATTTCAATCTCTATGTGCAAAGGCTTAAACATTCAAATAGAAGGTTGTGGAGAAATTCAAGTAGACAACAACCTCAGATAGAAAGAAGCTATGTTCTTGAAAGGGAAAAAGACAAGAAGTGGAAAAACATTGACACACTTAGGTGTGATAGACCTATCAATTATCAGTCTGGTGGAATTATAACAAATGTCTCCAGTGTTGCTGATTTTTTTGGTTCACTGAGATCTAAAGCACTCTGGTTACAAATGTTTTCAAGATTAAGACAGATGCCACATAATACAAGAGGAGGTATAGGTCACAGAGATGCTGAGTTTCTGAACATGTTACATGTTGACCCTCACTCTTTGACTGATATTGGAGGTAACTTAACTTCTGAACACCTGAACAGTTTATTAGTTGTTGATACAGTTATAGATTATCATGATGGTACTGAAAAAAAAAGAAAAGCTTATGTACTTCATGAAAGATGGTAGTGTGAAGGTGATGACCATTCAAGATCTGCTGGTTAAAACTACAAAGGAACTGAAATATGATCACTATCTGCTGAGATGGAAAAACAAAGTGTGCAAAGAATGGAGTGATATGATTCTGTCAACTTTAAGGAGAAGACTTGATGAAGGAAGAAATTTCAATGGTGATTATACTCCCATGTACTTAAATCTGAGAGGACAAGATGTGGAAATGCAAAGGGGCACTGCTGTTAAAGAAATGACCTTTGGCATGACTCAACTTACTCTTAATCCCGATGAGAAGGAAATTGCTTATCTCTTACTTGAAGAACACAGTCTACAGAGAAGTTCAATACAGAATCTCAGAGCAGCTATCTATCAGATAAGTGAGGAAGATGGAGATCTTAAGGAAAGACTAATTCAGATTCTTGAAGACAAAGAAGAAAATCTGCTATCAAACTTCTTGAAGATGAATTTGTTCGACCATAAAATCTAAACAGATAAGTTGCTGCTGTAAATACTTGTACATTTTATAAATAAGTTTTTGGCATTATTGAATCTAGGAATCTATACTTTATTTTACAAAGTATGAGATTGGGGGAGATTGTTAGATCAGGATTCAATGATCGTCAGGATCTAGACTCAACTGATCAGGATTGTTGACGTCATCAGTATTGCTCAAGCGTCAGTATCAGGATTTCTATCAGGACTGTGATCAGGATTGATCATCAGGATTGGAAGCTGATCAGGATTACAACTTCGAGTTATTTATGGAGTGTAGTTAAAAAAGGAAGTTTATTTTGTCAGTTCCTAGTTTATAGGAATGAAGCTGTCGGTTAGGATATGTTTCAATATTGTTTGTAATTGATTTGGACTTATCTTGTAATCGATAGAGAAGCTGTGTAGTATATAAACACAGTTTAGGTTTTGATTTTATATCAATTGCATACACAAGTATTTTGTAACCTAGAAGCTCTCAAGAACATCAGAATTTCTTGAGAGAGTTTTGTAACAGTTTTATATCAGAATTAATAAAGCTGTTATTATTCTTTCATATTTGTGATCTATATTTTATTAAGTCGAGAATCTTATACAATTGTATTCAACCCCCTTCTACAATTGTTATTTACTGGGCAACAGAGCATTTCCATTTATAATTGGCCTTAACACATTTCTGAGTAGGCTTGGGTATAAATGTGTCCACTCTAGTTTTGGGAGGACTAGCAGTTTTAGATCTAACATGCTTCTTATAATTAACATGTTGACGAGGAGCAGTCTTATCATCAGATACATGCTTACTATTAAAATAAGCATATATAAAATTAAATGCACAAGACATGCAATTCACCACATCACATGCTTTATGAGACAGATTAATAGCAGGCATGTTAGTTCTATTGTTGTTTTGTTCCACTTTATGAGTGTCTGATTTGGTCTCAATTGCTGGAACAACTTTGATAGAACCCTCAGGCACACATTTGTTGGACTGAGCAATTTCATAAGCAAGGTCATCAGTACGCATCTCCTCTTGAATAATAATGGAATATTCATTTAGAGGTTCCGCCAAAGATTCTGTAAAGAGAGGGTCTTTAATACCCTTAAGCACATGTGGTATACCCTTTCCTTCAGCACCGACTCTATTTGGGGTATTAATGCCTAACATTCCAACAGCCTCGTTATTACCGAAACCTATACCAACAGTCTGGCTAATAGCTTGCTTGTAGAAAATCTCTTTAGCAGTTTTGCAAGAATTATAGTAGGCTTTGACTTTAGTCTCAAGTTCAGTGATCTTGTCTTTAAGAATAGTTTCTAATTATTTATAGCAGTTAACCCTATTCTCAAGAAAAGCTACTTTATCTTTCAGTTCATCCTGATTAATATGGACCAGTCTTAATTCTTTAACCTCTTTTTCTAAAGCATTGTTCTGAAGAATTATTCGATCATTTTCACTACGTGCACATGATAAAGTACTACTATAAGATAAGCCCAATTTTTCCCTTTCACATTTCTGAATCAATGAAAGTTACCTCAGACTTAGGAGATGAAGAACTACCTTCCTTAGCCATAAGTGCAAGATTACCAACTTCTCCATCTTCCTGCATCACTGTCAGTATCATCCCAGCTCTTTCCTTCTGTAAGATAAGCCTTCCCTATTATGTTCTTCTTGCTTGAGTCAAATGAGTTCTTCTTTGCTAGTCTAGGCTTTTTACATTCTGTAGCAAAGTGTCCCAACTCATTGCATTTAAAGCATCTAATAGTGCTTCTGTCCACAGTTCCAGTTTTATAGCCACCCCTTGTGCTATTTGAGGAAGAAGAAATACCTCTTTGGAACCTTGGTTTAAATTTGAGATTTGGATTCCTTCTGAATCTAAAGTTTCCAAATTTCCTCACTATCATAGCCATTGACTCATCTTCTAGTTGCTCAAGCTCTTCCATGGAATAGAAGTCACCATCAGATTGACTGGAGGATGTAAATCCATATTTAGCTATAGTTACGTCCTTGTATGAACTGGAGGGTTGAGCAATCTTCACCTCCTGTTTCTGAGGAACTTCTGCTACAAGTGCAGTAGACATACTGACCACTTTTCCCGTTCCATAGATTTCCTTTTGTTGTATCTGTTCCAATTCATAGGTTTTCAGTACTCCATATAGTCTTTCAAGTAAAATCTCACTTAAGTCTCTTGCTTCTTGTATGGCTGAAATCCTGTGTTCCAGATGAGTTGGAAGTGTTAAATGGAATTTCTTATTGATCTCCCTGATGGTATAATGTTTTCCTTGAAGGTTCAGGTCATTGATCAATTTATTATATCTCTCAAAAACTTCAGATATTCCTTTCCCTGGATTGGATCTGAAGTGTTCATAAGAAGAGGTGAGAATTTTCATCTTGTTCTCCCTGACTTCTTCAGTCCCCTCATTGATGATCTCTATTGTATTCCAAATATGCTTGACATATGTACAATTCAAAACATGATTATGCATAACTGGATCCAGACAATCAACAAGAATTAATTGCAAGCAAGCATCTAAAGAAGCACCTTCCTTTTCATCAGCTGTATAATCTTTAGGATCTTTAGGATACATCCTTGCAACTTGGACAACAACATTATTCTCAATGCGTTCCTCTTCAACAACCATAGGAATAGTTGGCCCTTTATTCAATACACCTAAATACTTTGGATTTGCCACTTGAAGAAATAGGAGCATCTTCTTCTTCCACATCAGATAATGTTCTTTGTTGAACATTGGAATCTTCAATGTTCCAACTTTTTGTGTCGACATCTTGAGATTTTATAGAGGAATAAAAATTTGAAAGTTCTGGAAAAAATCACAAAAATTGGATCTTTGATTTGTGTATCAATCAAAAGGCTCTGATGCCAATTGTTAGGTCCCGATAAGTTTATAGAAGGGGGGTTGAATACAAACTATACCGTTTTATCAAATTTGTTCGTTTAGGATTAAACAATTCAAGAACAAATTATTGCGGAATTTAATGAAACAAAATTCAAGTTAAATATAACTTATATTAAACTTGAAAGGTGTTACAAATACTGTACGAATTACAAAGATTGAATCTCAAACTAATTAAAACAAATCTAGAATCAATTCAACATGAACTTATCTATATTTGTAATAAAAAGATAGAACGATAAATTATAGATCGAGATAATTTCTAGGGATAAAGATCCGCTAGATAGTCAAAGCAGTACAAGTAACTGATTTCTAGTGGCTTGGATATAACACTTGATTCTAGAAATAATTTACTGATCAAAGGATTTTGTCTCCGGCAGTTAGGAAAACTTAAGACAAAAACTTTGTAGAAGATGTAATGTAATGTCTTAAAACAACTGTCTTAATCTTACTTTTCAGTTGATACCACTTGTTAAACTGCACGTTTCTTTTTATCCAGAATGACTATCAAAAGGCTTGGAATGACAATCATTTTTAGCCTGGAATGACTACCATTTTGGCTTGGAATGACTATCATAATATTGGAATTAAATTAGAATGACTATCAATTGAACTGGGATGACTATTGGGATGACTATCCTTGATAGTCTTTCCAGTTCATTTATCATAGTCATACTAGCTTTAATTCTAATTCCACTTTAAATTAATTCTTATAATTAATTTATTTAATAAATTAATTCCGATGAATTAATTTATTCAATTAATTAATTAATTAATTTAATAAATTAATTCTCATGAATTAATTTATTCAATAAATTAATAACTAATTTAAAAGAGAATTCTATCCTTTCTTGATAACATAAACAATCCTTGAACCACTTCAATTTGATGAAGAATTTCCACTGAATGAAGTTCACACTTGATGTAGTGTCCGGTTCATAAGTGACTAACTGCAATGTCTGTTCTTCATATTTGACTTTAAGCTGTGGTCCATCTGTTGCTTTTGACTTTGGTCAACCACTGTAATCTGTACCCTTGCTGTCACACTTCTGAAATCTCTGTCAATTTAATAAATCTACTTCCTTGAATACTTCACTGAGGCTTGATCAACAAATTGAACTTCTTTCGATGTAGAATTACTTCAAATCTGTAGGATGACTTTAATCTTCATTCTTTTGACTGATATGATCTTCTGAGATTCCTGTGACAATTGAATTATTACTTACTTATTACAAACTTGTTTAAGTTGAGTTGTATCCTCGATGTTAATAAATAGGCCGATACATATGCCTTTCAAACCTAATATTGAGGCTATGGAGTAGGTTGGTTGGATGTTGATGTCGAAGAAGGTGATGTCGGAACATCATTTATCAAAGGGGAATTAGGTTAGCTGAAATCATGTATACAATTATTATATATGAACTAGCGTAAAAGCTCGTGCGAGGCACGAACCTGTATAAATACTGAAATAATTTCTTCGTATAAGCTTTTATACATGCTAAAATAAATTTGTAATTAAAAGTATTATGAATGATATTATTTTAATTTTATCTTATATTATATATTATGAAAGGTTTCGAGCACATAAACGCAACGGAAAACGTGAAAATAAACCAAAATTTGAAACCCCTCCGCAGGATCCATGCGAAAACAAAAGATTTAATTCAGAGATTAAGAACAAATAACTCAAGAAGCTTTAACAGTTCATTAATGGAAGATTAATGGAGATCCAAAGCTTGTTCACTCACCATGTATCCCTCTCTCGCGATCTACACTCTACGTTATCCACACAAACACTTTTCTTGAAGGATTGATGTGTACTAGCACCCGAAAACTGCTTCTTTCTCTCTCTCTCTCTTTTATTGCTCTCATAAGCGGCTAAGGTTTTAATATAAAAAAACGTTTTTCACCATTAAAATCAGCCCTCTTTAAGAGTTTATATAGAGAGGAAAATAAGTTTTCTAATTATAATCCAATTATAATAAAATACTAATCCGAAATTCCAATTTATTATTTAATTAAGTCGCACTTAATTAATTAATAACTAATTTCATAATTAGTTTAAGTAATTCCATTTTCTATTTAAATAATTAATCAAGTCATACTTAATTAATATTATAGATATAATAAATTACTTATTTAAATTTAAATTATTTCTCCTTCAAGCGTTCTTTGTGTGTGACCCTGTAGGTTATTCTTACGTTGGTAACAATTTTAATAACTAATTAATATTGTAAACAATGAGCGGCATCTAGTAATACATCATTGCCACCCAAGTAATAATAATTAAATCGGTGATTCGATTAATCCTTTCGTGAATAATGTTCCATGTAATATAATCCATTTAACCTTAATATTATAGATTAAACTTGAGGCATGTAACATGTCATCCTCTTCATAATTTAATCTTAATATACCCAATGTCTACTTTTATCATCACCCGGTCAAAGGTAACTTTTAATATAATCAAAGTATATTAATTCTCGTATAAAAATATAAGGATTTCAGGTCTAAGGATCATTACACCATTATCACAATGAGAATTACTTATGACACTATTAACATGTGTAATCTCACGGCGGGTCAATCCAATGTCATGTACTCTTACATGCACCTATGTTTTGACTTTAGTATCACCATACCTATGACCAATGAGATGTGGTCATCAGTCAACAAGCATACTAGTCTCTGTGCATTATTATTGTCCTTAAATAATAACACTCGATTAGGGATATTTAAGAATAAAGATACTATTCATATAATCTCATTTTTAAGTCACGTACTTAAAAATATCGAATAAGTATCATAATTCCAAGGACATTTATTATGCAAACATTTATAACGTAGTAAATAAAGACATAATAAAATAATAATAATAATCAATAAAACAAAATTTATAATAATAAAATGTTTTCTTTACAACATAAAAGTATTGTCTCTAGAGCACTAATACTAACAATCTCCCACTTGCACTAGAGCCAATATCCCATGTATCCAATACATTTGGAACTAGTGTGACTTACATGCTTCTGCTGCGACAAAGCCTTAGTCAGTGGTTCTGCAATATTATCAATAGTGTGCACTTTACATATAAGTATATCTCCTTGATCATTAATCTCATTAATAAGGTGATATCGCCTTAGTAAATTCCCAAAACATCCTCTTTGGCTACTTCGCTAGTATCAATATATTAAGCCTCGATTGTAGAATCATTTACGGTTCTTGCTGTGAACTATTCTAGCTTACAACACATCTATTTAGACAAAACACAAATCCAGACTAAGACACAAAACCGTCATGTCTGTCTAGAAACTAACATCCGTGTAACATTTTATATCGACCTTCCCATCTCCTCCATATACCAAGAATGAGTCTTTAGTCCTCTTCAGGCACTTAAGAATATTCTTGATTCCAATCAAGTGACCATCACTTGGATTAGACTGGTACATGCTCGTCATGCTTAAAGCATATGAGACAGCATGGGGAGTACATATCATCACATACATTATGAAACCAATTTCCGAAGCATATAGAACTATACAAATTTGGTCCATATCATCCAATGATTTTAGACCATTTATTTTGTGATCACTATCATAGACATGGGAACATTTCCCTTTTAGCCTCTTTGCATCCCTAATTGGTGCAATACATTGTCAATGCATGTACTCTGACTTAAGTCAAAAAATCTTCGTGATCTATCTCTATAGATCCTGATCCCTAAGATATATGACACATCTCCTAAGTCTTTCATCAAGAAACTATTTCTCTACCAAGTCTTAACAGTCTGTTGAGAAAGAATGTCATTCCTTATTTGTAATATATCATCTACATATGATACTAGGAATGCCACATGGCTCCCACTAACCTTCTTGTAAACACACGGTTCATCTTCATTTTGAATAGAGCCAAACTATTTGACTGTTTCATCAAAACGTATATTCCATCTCCTCGAGGCTTACTTTAATCCATAAATGGATCAACTTATCTTATAAACCATTCTAGCAAAACTTGGATCTACAAAACCTTCATGTTTTGTCATGTACACAACCTCTTCAATGCTCCCATTTAAGAAATTAGTCTTCACATCCATTTGCCAGATTTCGTAGTCATAGTAAGCAAGCAAAATCCTGATGGACTTGACCAATGCCACTGGTGAGAAAGTTTCATCATAGTCAATACCATGAATTTACTTGAAACCTTTTGCCACCAGTCGTGCCTTATAGGTCTGTACATTACTATCCATGTCAGTTTTCTTCTTGAAAACGCACTTGCACCTTATAGGTGGATCAACCAAAGTCCATACTTGGTTTTTCATACATGGAATCCATCTTAGATTTCATGGCCTCCTGCCAACTTTTAGATCTTGGATTGTTCATAGCGTCTTGGTAGGTAAGAGGCTCATTATCATTATTCACAAGCATTACATCACCATCCCGAGTCAAGAGAAATTCATAATATCTCTCGGACTCATGGTGAATCCTACCAGACCTACGAACAACCCGTGTTTCTTGAGCAGTATTGTCATTAACATTTTCTTGTACATTCTGCTTTTGTTCCAACTTCGGTTCAATGTTATCTCGTGGTTCTCGATCCTCATCGAGATCTATTTTCCTCCCACTATTTCTTTTAGAAAGAAATTCTCTCTCAAGAAATACAGCAGTCCGAGCAACAAACACTTTATTCTCTAGAGGATTAAAGAAGTAATACCCCTTTTGTTTTAATTTGGTATCCCACAAAATTACATTTATCTGATTTTGGTCCTAGCTTGTCAGAGGTTAAACATTTAACAAACGCTTTGCATCCCCTAATTTTCATAAATGACATGCTATAACTTTTCTCAGTCCACATCTTATATGGTGTCTCCTGAACCATTTTAGTAGGAACACGGTTTAGTGTATATGCACCTGTCTCTAGGGTATAACCCTAGAAACTTATTGGAAGATCCACTTGACTCATCATCCATCGCACTATGTCCAACATAATGTGATTTTAGCTCTTAGAAACTCCTTTCATTGAACCTTTTTAATTCAGCTTAATATTCTTTGAACTTTTCAAACAATTCGGATTTGTTCATCAAAAGATATCTATATCCGTATCTACTGACATCATCAGTGAGCGTTATGAAGTAGTAAAATCTACCTCCTGCCATCGTACGTATATGACAACATACATTACCATGTATAAGTCCTAATTGTTTGATGGCCCTTTCACCATTTTCAGTAAAAGGGGCTTTTGTCCTTTTGCCAAATAAACCAAGATTCACATTCTTCGTATGATTCATAATCAAACTTATCCAATCATCCATCGTTATGTAAATTGGAAATGCATTTCTTATAATATGACCTTAATTATAGTGCCAAAGGTAATGTTTGATTTGAGTCATTTTAGAACATATAAATTGTTAGCTAATTGTGCAACATCATTAACCTTTTCATTGAAATGTAATAAACAACAATTGTTATATATCCAATTAAAATGAAAAACCTTTCTTGTCCATAAAAGAAACCAATATAATGTCTATACTCTTAGAGGCACGTAGTTACAATTATCAAGTTCTAAACTTAGCCTTATAGGAAAAATTAAGTAACGAGTTACTTCAACTAGAGCAACAACTTTTGCTCCAATTCTAACCCGAAACCTGAAGCTTGACCCTCACCGGTCTTCTTCTTAGATCTTCCAAATAAACATGACAGTTTAACTTCCAGTCTTTCGGTTTTCCACAGAAGCGACAGTCGTCTTCCTTAATTAGCAACACCTCCTTTAGGCGACAAAACCTCTTTGGGATTGGACTTTAATATGTCTATAGAATTAGATCAAATCTTCTTCTTTCCATTCCATTTTCCTTTCCCATTCACATTCCTACATTCACCATCATTATAGGAGTAGTCCATGCATTTATCATGTTGCTTACAACAGTTCTCAACGTGCTTCACAACTTAGTGGGTGCTATGTCTATCTCTTTTATTTCGTTGTTCACTAACTAATTGAGAATAGTTATTTTTCAAAGATTTTTATGATCAAATCATTCTGAGTCTCTAGACCAATCTTGAAACCCAAAAAAAAAAAAAATCAAGGTACTCATTATACCCTATCATCTTTAGAACATCTAGTCCAACCGAATCTCACTTTCCCTACTTGTGGGTGTATGGTGCCTTGCTATTGTCAAATCCCTTTTGACGAGCCTTTTCCTCAAACATATTTTAAGGTGCTCAAATATCTCATAAGCATCCATATGCTCATATTGTTTCTTAAGCTCAGCACTCATAGTTGCAAGCATGAGACATGAAACATCATCAGTCAAATCATCAATTTGCTTCCAATAAGCATTATGTTCGGCACATGTTACATTCTCAGCTAAAAGGTAAGGGAAGAATTTGACTAATATCGTGGTGCCTGAGGACGATCCTCAAGCTCCTATATCGGTCGAGGAAATTTATTCCTGACAACATGTCCTTCTCAAGGACTGATCGCATAGAGAAGTTGTTTGTGTTATTTGTCATTTGATAGCTACAATATTAAAGTGCATAAAATGAATCTAGGTTGAAAATTTATTAATTATTATGTTTAAGTGATTATGGTATATCATTATATACCTCCCACTATTTTAATCAAATAAATAGCCCTAACTATTAATTCAGAAAGTATTTCTCTTAAATCTTTCTAGTGAGCCAAGATCCATATTTCGTCATGCTTAAGGTCAACTTTGGCTTTACTCCCAAAATATGATTTATTTAGGTAGACAACTCTTGTCAATTATATCATATATAAATCTTGGAAAGTTTGGTGGAACAACATTTGTTCACATTTATCTAATAAATCATACCAAACTCCATGCCTCTAAGTTCACAATCCTATTGTGGTAACTTAGTTAAGTCTAACCCAATGGTCTAACAGTTAAGTATCACATTTACTTCATCGCGTCTTACCACGATAGATTGGAGTGTTTCGCTTTGGCGAATCCACTCTTTCTCGATCTAGGTCTTGACGAGTGTTGCCCATTGGAAGGCATCTAATTGACTTAATATTTTAACTTTAGGGATTTGTTATTATTAAAACGACCATGATCCCATCATCAAGAGATTCCCAATTTTTCCTTGAACTAATTACTTCAAATCAAAATTCATCAATGGTTTGATTTCCAGTCCGTCGGAGGAGACATAGTGGTCTCACTTAAAACCTGTCTTTCTTACAAGTGCTGCTTGTATTTTTGTCAAAATCGCCCCATGTCAAAATTTGAAAATTCATACTTATTTCCGTGTTTCATAAACACAGGAATCTCATGTTCATTTTTGTTCAATTTAAAAATCTTGAATCGTTACAGATTTTATCTTGTTTAATCAGACATGGCATGGGTGTTGTATCTAATACATACATAAATAATTAATCTAATTAAAACATGCATCATTATCTACGCATACATATCATCACATGCAATCATATTAGATGTAAAGTGCGTAAATAAACGTGTTTGGTTATGGCCCAACCTAAGTGATCTTTCCAAGCTAATGGAAAAATCAAGGTCAATCTATGGTGGTATCAAAATATAATACAATGTTATAAGTCTTCAAGCTTTAACTTGCCTCCTTGCTTGCCTCCTTGTAATGCTTCCTTGGTTCTCCATCTTGGATGTTTTCATATACATTACATAAATAAAACAACCTATCCTACTGAACTTACAAGTAGAACTCGAGTTACATTCGAGATTTAAACATTACAAGGAATAACGACATGCAAGTCGTATTTAGAAACCAAACCATTAAAACAAAACCACTATCTTATGGGTCGTTAAGCCATAACCAATCACCATGCTCATATAACAATTAAGAACATCTCATATTGAATTAACATATCATACCATATCATATTTCTCATGATCCAATCACAGAAATCGAATAAGGGTAAATCAGAAAATCAAAATCAGAATTCTAAAAACATTAAATCGTTGTTTACAGACAGTAAACGACGTCAAACACCTTACAGACGAATGAGTGACTTTGTCGGTTTTGTTCAGACGCCTGTTTCCCTTTCTGAAAATGTATTGTCGGCGAAAATCTGACAAAGTATGCAAATTTCACCAAATCTGCGCAGCGTATTCAGAAATCGTATTGAATACGATTCTCATAATTCGATCTAACATGTATCATATACATATAACAATATACACAATCATCTCATGATTATCCAATCCTCATGAATATCATATATTCAAAAACATATACATACATATATATAAATCAACACAAAAACATGGTAGATCGCAAACATGCATATATATCAAAAATTGTTAAACACACAACCGAATTAAAACGTTTCGCAAGTAGCTCTGATACCATTGAAGGGTTTCGAGCACATAAACGCAACGGAAAATGTTAAAATAAAGTCGAAACTCCTTCGCATGATCCATGTGAAAACAAAAGATTTAATTCGGAGATTAAGAACAAATACCTTAAGAACAGTTCATTAATGGAAGATTAATGGAGATCCAAAGCTTGTTCACTCACCATGTATCCTGCTCTCGCGATCTACACTCTACGTTATCCACACGGACACTTTTCTTGAAGGATTGATGTGTACTAGCACCCGAAAACTGCTTCTTTCTCTCTTTCTCTTTTCTTGCTCTCATAAGCGGCTAGGGTTTTAATATAAAAAAAAACGTTTTTCACCATTAAAATCATCCTTCTTTGAGAGTTTATATAGAGAGGAAAATAAGTTTTCTAATTATAATCCAATTATAATAAAATACTAATCCGAAATTCCAATTTATTATTTAATTAAGTCGCACTTAATTAATTAATAACTAATTTCAGAATTAGTTTAAGTAATTCCATTTTCTATTTAAGTAATTAATCAAGTCATACTTAATTAATATTATAAATAGAATAAATTACTTATTTAAATTTAAATTCATAATTTAAATTATTTCTCCTTCAAGCATTCTTTGTGTGTGACCATGTAGGTTATTATTACGTTGGTAACAATTTTAATAACTAATTAAAATTGTAAACAATGAGCGGCATCTAGTAATACCTCATTGTCACCCAAGTAATAATAATTAAATCGGTGATTCGATTAAGCCTTTCGTGAATAATGTTCCATGTACTATAATCCCTTTAACCTTAATATTATAGATTAAACTCGAGGCATGTAATGTGTCATCCTCTTCATAATTTAATCTTAGGTTTCTTGATCGATGAGTAGACTATTAAATCAAATCAACATTTGAGCACGACCGTGCATTTCTTAGTCTCACTCAAACAAGAGGCCAATAATATCGCTCCTAAAATTAGAAGGGTTCAATCCCATCTAGATCATTCATATTTCTCGTACAATTCATAATATATCCAATGTCCACTTTTATCATCACCCGGTCAAAGGTAACTTTTAATGTAATCAAAGTATATTAATTCTCGTATAAAAATATAAGGATTTCAGGTCTAAGGATCATTACACCATTATCACAATGAGAATTACTTATGACACTATTAACATGTGTAATCTCACGGCGGGTCAATCCAGTGTCATGTACTCTTACATGCACCTATGTTTTGACTTTAGTATCACCATATCTATGACCAATGAGATGTGGTCATCAGTCAACAAATATACTAGTCTCTGTGCATTATTATTGTCCTTAAATAAAAACACTCAACTAGGGATATTTAGGAATAAAGATACTATTCATATAATCTCATTTTTAAGTCACATACTTAAAGATATCGAATACGTATCATAATTCCAAGGACATTTATTATGCTAACATTTATAATGCAGTAAATAAAGACATAATAAAATAATAATAATAATCAATAAAACATAATTTATAATAATAAAATGTTTTCTTTAAAACATAAAATATTGTCTCTAGAGCACTAATACTAACATATTAATCTTCCAATATTGTATTGTTACAAGCCAAATTTTTTATAACTTGAATAAAATTTCTTAAAATTTGGATAGATATTTATATAATTAAAAAATATGCTTATTCTTCGTTTGTATGTGATGAAATATTAATTTAGATTTTGATAGTTTGGATTAAACTTTATCAAATTGAAACAATTGTATATAATACAAGTTATCGTTTTAGGATAACGATCCACGTACAACATGAACATATGTAAACTCAGTTGATAAATTGATCATATATGTAGGAATATATTCTGAGACATATTACAGAATCTCTTAGTAATAGTCATCCATGAGATTTTCTTACTCTTCCTTTTTTCTTCGTACATATATAATTGTACAAATTTATACACTTTTAAATTCGGGGTCCGGTCATGAGCGAACGATGTATCCACACCGAAAAACTTATTGTACACGCACCGCACAAAATTTTCGCTATATGGTATATTATAACAATTATTTGCCCGTGACCCATCTCCCTTTAAACTCAAATATCTATGTTTAGCTCAATAGTTTGTTTTTAGTCTACTATTGATAACACAATATCTAAGATTCTATTTTAAGAATCAGGTATCCTTATAATTTAAAATTATTTTTAGAATTTTAAAGTCTATTTTAAACATTTTAATAATATGATTATACAGATCTATATAATATTTAATATCATTCTTTTTTGATTTCATTTTACATTGATTTATGAATATGTTATAACTCAATAATTACATATTATTGAAAGCCTAAACTCTAAAAATTTATTTTTAACTCAAATCCTGTTATTTTATTTTTTTCATGTATTTTAATAAATATAGTTTCATGAATACATTAATAATATACGAATTAACTATAATATATGTTAATAAATATTATTTGGGGCTAAAAAAATTATTGAAAATTATGGTATTTGTAATAACTTTTAAAATATTCAGTGATTGTCCATCTATTGTATATAATATTGTTTATCAAACTAAATTATATAACATTAGTTTAATATATTAAATAAAATTTGTATTACCATATTTTATAATCGATTAATAATTTGACTGGTCATAACTAACAATTAGTGCAAGCTTATAATATTTATGTTTCAAAAAAATCATATCTACTTGCATCGAGCATTGCATATTAATTACATTACTTTTTATATACAACAAAATTCCTATCTTAAATTTTTTGTTCTTTTGAATAAACTCAAATATTTTTTAAACATTTATTTTTATTAAATCAATTATGTATTTAAATTATTTAAAGTGTAAATGATTGATCAATCAAAGATATCTAATTCAACTCACATATTAAAATTTTAATATATCTTAAAATTATATGATGCAATTATATATTTTGTATGTATTTATAAATACAATATAGATGTTTCTTAAACCTATTTCTATTTATTATTTGAATAATCAATTATATATGTATATAAATAAACTTTATAAATCCTTCTTGTTATCCTGACTCAGTTAAATTTATATATAATTTAAAATTTTAATATTATATAACATCGATCAATAATTTATTTACTCAAAAGTTAAAATGGAAAAGAGATTATAGGATACAATAGAATAGTTGGGTTATCAAATAAGATTTCTAAAGCAAACTCAAAAATTATCATAGCACACGGTTATGACATGAAATTTCTAAGAGGAGGTCAAAGGTTCAATTTCTAAAGTAACCCAAATTCATCTCTTTTTACATAATTAAGAAACGATGGCAATTTTGTTACTTTTTAACAAATAAGGGTAAAACTGTAATTCACAGTCATTTTATTGGCTCATTTTGTCCCTAGACCCCATTTAATATATAGAAGTAGATGAATGAATATTGGATGTGCATCAAGTGTATACTGTATTTTTGTTATATTTATGAATGAATGGACGAAATTACCTTCATAGAGTCAAAGGAAATAAATGGAATTCGCAAAGTGTAAGTAAAGTTTAAGTTCAATATAGCCAGTGAGAGTTTTTAAAGTTCAGTATCTTAAGTGGTCTGACACACAAAATGCAAGTACACAAAGTGCACTTTACTCAATTAAAAATAGTATCACGTGATTATCATCTCTAACAATACAGATTTGTTATTATGATAAATGCACTTAATTTTATTCAAGTAATTTCATTTTAAGAATAATGGGATCAGCTTTGTAAGGTAATTATGATAAATTAAACTTAATTTAATTCAAGTAATTTCATTTTAAGAAAATTTACACTTTACTTTTGTCTACAGAAAAATAAATATGTAAAAACTTCGAAGTCAACACCTTTGAGGTATCCTGAGCTTTGCACCCATCTTTATGATGGAATTGCTGCCATGGGAGTTAGTGGTTGGGGACCTAGTTTTAAAAGGAGCAAGATAGTTAACCTAAATGATGAAAAAGAGATTCCTAATATAGAAGAAATTCAGTCAAATGTTCCAAATGCTCAAAATGCTTTTAATCTAGATGCTGAGGAAACTCCTAAAAAAAGGACTAAAGCATCACAAAAACTTCCAAAAATCAAAGAATTTGAAAATGAGATGACTACTGCACTAAAACTTATGGTTCAGGCTAATAGTGGACCATCACTTACAGAATGTAAAGAGAAGCTACTTGGATGGGGAACAACTAGTCCCCTGCATGAAATGGCTCTTAGAATATTTTGTGAGAGCGCGAAGTTAGGGAATAATGGATGTTTCTTGCAAAAATGAAAACACGGATTGGGTTAAAATGGTGTCAACTAAATTAGGATTTGGTGTTTTTTTGGCATCTTGAATCTTGATAGTTTTTAGTTGATTTTGCATATTGTTTCTTTTGCATCTAGAGACTTTATATTTTTCGGGTGTAATGCATATTGACTTATTTAAATAAATGCATGTGTTTTGATGACATTTTTTTTAGTACTCTGATATGTAATTTTTACTTTAGTACTCTTTTTATGAAATAGGTTAACAATGAAAATACATGATCAACTTATTTGTTTAATGATTATGTATTGTTATATGAGAAAACTTCATTCAAGAAGTGTGCCGCGATTGAAAGATAATAATTCAGTTTTGCGTGGATATGCTTATACAGGGGAGTTGTTAAATGAGTCTAACACACAGTGCAAAGATATGATGCGCCTTTCTCGCGTTGCATACATTGAACTTTGAAACCTTTCTAAGGAACGTGGTTGGGTTCAAGGAAGTCGATATTCAATAGTTGAAGAAAAATGGCTATATGTTTGCATGTTATAAGCCATAATGATCGTTTTATAAAGATTAAAACAAATTCCAGCACTCTACACAAACATTACATAAATATTTTCATGAGGTTTTGAACAGAATGATGGACTTCGCAAAAGAAATTATAGTACCTACACAGTTTAATCAACACTAAAATATTTCAAGCAAATATTTTGAATTTTCTTTCGTGCACTTTTATAATAAATAATAAGTCTTTTTTTTAAGTGGCATATTTAAATAATAAATAATTTTCTCGTGCACTTGATGGTACAATTGTTCACGCAATTATTCCAGCTGACCAGCAAGCTCGATGTAGAGGTCGAGGAAGGTGAATGCTATCAAAATATTTTTAGGTGTATGTGATTTCAATATGTTATTCACATTTGTTTGGTCGAGGAAGGGGTGAATGCTATCAAAATATTTTTAGGTGTATGTGATTTCAATATGATATTCACATTTGTTTGGGCCGGATGGGACATAGTAGCGCATGATTTAAGAATATTAACAGAAGTGGCACTTGATCCTAGTTGGGGTTTCCTGTTCCTCTGCCAAGTATGTAATTCCTACTCATTTATTCAAGCTAAATAAACTAATATACGATCTTGTACTCTTTTAAATAATTTATACATTTTATTTGATAAATAAATACTATATTTGTGATGCAGCATATATACATAACTACTTGTGGTTATTTAACCTCATTTAAAAACGTAAGATATTGGTTAGGGGATTTTCGTCGTCAGCGTGCTTTAAGAAAGGAAGGAAAATTTAACCATGCTCATGCAAAATTGAGAAATGTTATCGAGCGTGCTTATGGCATATTGAAAGCAAGATTTCCAATCCCGAAACAAATGGCTTGATACTCGTTCTCTACTCAACGAGATATTCCGATTGTTTGTTTTGTAGTTCATAATTTCATGAAAGAAGAAACTAGAAGATGAACTATTTGATCGATGTCATCAAACTAGCTTGTTAGGTAGCGATGGAGAAGAAGATGAAGAAGATTTGGAAGGATCAATCAATGAGACATAATGGGGATCTCAAGCCACGCAATATATGAATGATCTTCGAGACCAAATTGCTTTGAGACTTTGAAAAAGCTATTAATATTTTATATTTTGTGTTTTAGCTTGAAGAATCTAATAATTATATACTAAATTACACTTGGTGGCTTGTATTATTTTGTTTTTGCACATTAGTGGCCAATTTATTTGAATCGCCACTTGCATGGCCGGAGAAATGATTTTAAAGCAATAAAAGGGCTTTGCACTTGCATCGTCAGAAAAGTCGTAACACCGTTAGTTTTTTGAGGGTATAATGGTAAAATGAATGAGGAGGGTACATTTTTTCCCCATTTCTCCCTCTTTTACTGAAAGATGTGTGTCCTAAATCCAATCATGGATGATGAGTTAGGAGACACTTTATTCAATCTGATTCAAGTTTGTTTAAATTAATAAAATAGTTATGTGTTTTATTACGGGCTTAATCTATTTAAAGTGTTTAAATTAAATGATCCATTATTTAGAGTAAAGCTTTTATGGATTATGACGAGATCATAATAATGAGACCTTAAAGTTGATAACTCAAAACTTAAATAGTTCCTGGTCGTAGGATAAATAATTGGTAGTTAATTAATCCGCAAAGATCGGTACATACTATACTTGCTTCATTATGAAGGATGTCTGTTCTCATGGGCATTTGTGTGGTGACACTATAGCTAGTATGTGGGTGCTTATTATAGAATAGGTTCACTGAACATGACTCGAATAGTTGAACAACTAATGGAGTTTACTCATGTGTCAGTAGTTGTTTATATAGTGATGGTTGTACAAGTGTCCTTAGACTTGAGATTATTATAGTCATCTTGTGCACACTGAACTATACTTCGGATTAGCTCTTAGTCTCGAGGGACAATAATAAGTGCTCTTCTGGATATAGGAATTTGTACACGAAGATAGTGAATGATCAATAAAGGATCTACCCATTCCAGTGAAGAAAGAGAATGTCCTATGCTATTCCATTTATGCTAGTTCAGGAATCTCTGGCCAGAGTGAATGAAATTAGAAAGAAGCTTCTAATTTGCATTATTCGGAACTAGGCATAGTGAATAGGAAATCATATGATTAAATTAGATAGGCTTGACACGAGATTCATGCCTTGTATTTAATCGGGACATTGATGGGTAGAATGAATTGATTGTACGGTAACTAGTCACTGAATTGGTTCTTGGTATTCTAAGCAGTGAATTCATATTATCCGGATAGTCGCGATATGCTGAGAAGTATCACTCACGATGTAGAATAAATATGATTAATTTATTAATCGTATTTAATGAATTAGAAGAATTCATATAAATAATAATAAAATAGTTTTATTATTATTTATTTCTACTACCGGCTTAATATTGAACCTACAGGGTCACACCATAAAAGAGAATGATTTAATGGTGAAGAAATTAATTAATAATGGCTAGTAATTATTTATTTATGAAATAAAATTTTGATAGCATTTTATAATCAATTAAATATGATTTAATTAATTATAAATAATTAAGAAGTGTTCTTAATATTATTAATTAAGAATTTAATTTAAGAAATTAAATTAAGTGGGAGAATTATTTTCTAAAGAGTTTAGAAAAAGAATTAATTATTAAAAGAGTTTTAATGATTAATTAATTTATTAATGAGATTAATTAATTATAGGGTTAATAATAATAATATTTTATAGGATAAATTTTCAGCTGAAATATTTGCCTATAAATATACTATTATAGACCTGTTATGGATTAAAAAACGTACTTGTATATTTATTGCTAGGATTTATGAGATTTCGAGCTTTAATGGCTGCACTTGTGTTTCGAGACTAAATCGGTCCTCACAAGATGCCTACGTATCTTAATTAGTGTTGAGAATCAAGCCAAAGACGTAGTTCTGATTGTAGGATCAAGTCCTTTATATAGGCGTCTGGAGCCTAGTATTTATGGTATGTTTGGGAGTCTTAGCGAATAAGTCTCTTTTTTGATATTGGATAAACATTGTATTTCTTGCAGGATAAGTCTTTTCCTTGTTGATAAAGGCTATGACTCATTATTTCTTTTATTTGGGATTCTGGATCCTTCTTTGACTAATTTACCATATTTTGGACTCTTTTCATGAGTTGTATATTTCCCTTATTTATTAATTACGAAATTAATAAATAATCAGGGTTTTGGGCCTTCCTTATTGGGCCGTATTCTTGGACCATTCTAGGTATAATTAATGTATCATTAATTATATTTCTAGAATTACTTTTCTGTCCATATCATTTGCCCCCCAACTTCTAGGAAAAACTATCTTGGATTATCGTAGAAGTTATTTCATTCGGGAGTTACGAAGTTTTCTTTTGTATTATGTCTTGGTTTTTTGAACATATAGCTCTAAACCAATTTTTATAATTTTCCCAAAACAGGAATCAGGCTTTTTCATCAATCCCTTGGAAAATAAATCAAATTTTGAAATTTCAGTGTATTTTCGACCAGGATCCTAGTCGAATTCGACCTCAACTTTAGCTCCTGGTCGAACTCCTTCGACCAGGATTCTGGTCGAATTTTTCCTTGCTTTTGCCTCCTGGTCGAATGATTTCGACCAGGTTTCTGGTCCAATGATTTCGACCAGGTTTCTGGTCGAAGCTTAATGTCATTTCGCCTCCTGGTCGAATGATTTCGACCAGGTTTCTAGTCGAAGCTTAATGTCATTTCGCCTCCTGGTCGAAGCTTAATGTCATTTCGCCTCCTGGTCGAATGATTTCGACCAGGTTTCTGGTCGAAGCTTAATGTCATTTCGCCTCCTGGTTGAATGATTTCGACCAGGTTTCTGGTCGAAGCTTATTGTCATTTCATGTAACGCCCCAAAATCCGAGGTCAAAGGATTTGGTCGTCACACTGCACCCTCAATTCAAACAACCTGTTCAATATTAAATCAACACAATAATAATATTTGCGACCCCAACTCTACCAAGAATCTTTAAAGGTTATAGTGCTAGAAACAAGAATCCAAAATTCCATTACATAAAATTTTCTTCTTTACATCCATTCTCTTTAGATAACCTAAAACACTAGTATAACTTCGATAAGAAGTATACCAGGCAACTAATCTTATACAATATAATAATCAATAGAAATCATCTGTATACAAAACCTATCACTAGCTCCAAATGCTCTGGATCAAAACGTCTTTACGCTACTATCTTTTCCCATCTCTGACCGGCTACGCGAACAACTTTCGTCAATATACCTTCTTACTGAAAGGCTAAAATATATAAAGAAAGCAAGTATGAGCGAAAGAATTGCTCAGCAAGTGCATTAACAAGTATAATATAAAAAGTTTCCAAAATAAGCTTTGGATTTTCAAATAACAAACTTTTGTTTTGAACATTTGTAATCTCTAAAAATTCTCAAATCAAGTTTGGTAATTTACCACAATTCCTCATTCAGCTTCTCGCACTGAATGGTTTAAAACACAAAAAAATTTATATTGGTCATCACGGTTACCCGAACGACAATCACTACCATAGTATGTAGAAAATATGAAATAAATATAACTCATAGCATAGCATTCATCAAACTGAGTCATGATGGCCTTGACAAGTTTTAGGTACTTGGCCATGACTTCATCTCTGGCTTCAAACTCCCCATTTACTTGGGAAACCACTAGCCTCGAGTCTCCACATTCTTTTCGAGTTTTAACTCTCAAGGCTCCAGCCAGCCCTAAGCTAGCTATCAGGGCTTCGTACTCAGCCTCATTGTTTGTCGTTGGGAAGTCAAGTTTTAGTGTGTACTCTATGAAAAATCCATCAAGACTTTGTAGTACTAAACCTGCTCCACTTGATTTTGTTTTTGATGCTCCATCAAAATAGAGCACCCAGTATTCTTTGAACTCCATCTCTTCATCTTTTTTGTCTTCCACTATTACTTCCTACCCCCCGACTTCTTGGTTGTCAATGGTGCATTCAACCATGAAGTCAGCGAGCGCTTGAGATTTTATGGTCGTTCGAGGCTTATACTTGATGTCAAATTCTCCCAATTCAATGGCCCATTTGATCAATCTTCCACTAACTTGAGGGGTATGCAAGATGTTTCTTAGAGTTTGATTGGTCAGTACCTCTATCTTGTGAGCCTAGAAGTATGGGCGTAGCTTTCTTGAGGCCATTATCAAGGCTAAGGCAAACTTCTCAATCGTAGAGTAGTTTATTTCTGCCCCATGCAAAATCTTGCTTACGTAGTAAATGGGTTTCTGAACCTTCAATTCTTCCTTTACCAAAACGGATCCAAGGGCTGTGTTAGAAACAGCCAAGTACAAATAGAGAATTTCCCTCGGATTTGGCTTTGCCAACAGTGGTGCCTCAGCCATGTATTTCTTTAGGGCCTCAAAGACCTCTTGGCTTTCAGTTGTCCATTCAAAGTTTTTTACATTCTTGAGTGCTTTGAAGAAAGGTAAGCACTTCTCTCCCGACTTGGAGATGAATCTTCCCAATGCTGCCACTCTTCCCGTTCGTTTCTGGACATCCTTGACAGTCCGTGGTGGTTCCATGTCTAGAATTGCTTTGATTTTGTCGGGATTAGCCTCGATTCCTCTCTTGGAAACCATCAGGCCTAAGAACTTTCCCGAGCCTACACCAAAGGCACACTTAGCTAGATTCAACATCATCTTGTGGTGCATCAGCACTTCGAATGCCTCTCGGAGGTGCTCTATGTGATTGGCCTTATCGAAGCTCTTGACTAGCATGTCATCTACGTAGACCTCCATGGTTTTTCCAATTAGGTGTCCAAAAATTTTGTTCACCAATCTTTGGTATGTTGCCCCTGCATTCATAAGGCCAAATGCCATGACTAGATAACAGAAAACACCAAAGTCAGTGATGAATTATACCTTGGAGATGTCATAATTGTGCATTTTAATTTAGTTGTATCCACTGAAGCCATCCATAAAGCTGAGCATCTCGTGTCCAGCTGTAGCATCTATTAACGCATTAATCCTTGGTAAGGGAAAACAATCCTTAGGACATGCATAATTCAAGTTAGTGAAGTCCACACACATCCTCCATTTTCTATTGGCTTTTTTGACCATCACGGGGTTATCCAACCATTCTGGGAATTGTATCTCTTCAATGAACCCGGCCTCTAGAAGCTTTTCAACTTCTTGCTTAATGGCCTCTTGCCTTTCTGGAGCAAAATTTCTCTTCTTTTGTTTCACCATCTTTCTTTCAGGATCCACATTCAACTTGTGAGTTATCAATTGGGGATCAATCCCTGGCATGTCAGCCGTTGTCCAAGCAAAAACATCATTATTCTCTTGAAGAAAAGATATGAGCTTGCTTTTCAATGGCTCAGGTAGTAGTGCTCCAACATAAGTCACCTTCTCCGGTTCACCAGGGACTAAGGGAATTGGGATTAAATCCTCAACTGGTTTCCCTCTTCGGTCCTCATTGTCACTGATATCCATGTCTTCAATTGGGAGAACCTACCCCCCGATTCCATCAGGCCTCAACGCGGCTACATAACAACTCCTAGCCATCTTTTGATCTCCCCGTTCTTCACCAATCCCATTCCTCGTGGGGAATTTGAGTTTCAGATGATAGGATGAGGCAACAGCCTTGAACGCATGAAGACCAGTCCTTCCTAGGATCGCATTGTAGGCCGAAGTTGCCTTTATAACTATGAAGTTCAACATCTGAGTAGATGTATTCGACCCTTGCCCCATTTTCATTGGGAGTTGGATAGTGCCTTCCACCTTTGACTCCACTCCATTGAATCCATATATGGGCATATTCGAGGGTGTCAACTGAGAGTCAGTATAACCCATCTTGATAAAAGCATCATGGAACAAGATGTCCACTGAAGCTCCATTGTCGACCAAAACTCTCTTGGATTCAGAATTTCCTATCACAGGAACGATGACTAAGGGATCATCGTGGGGAAACTTCACTCCCTCCAGGTCTGAATCATCAAAACCTATTGATACTTCTGTTCGGGCACATTTCGGTGCTTCTCCGACCACGGTCATTACTTCTCGAGCATAAGCCTTTCTTGAGTTTCGGGATGACCCAACAGCAGTTGGCCCTCCGAATATCATGTTGATTACCGGCCCTCGGGGCTTGGGATTTCGATCTTGATCGTTGTCCCTTCTGTCATAATCTTTCCTTTCATAGTTCCCCCTTTGACTCCCTTGGTTTCCATCCTTAGTGAACTTACTGAGTTTTCCTCTTCGTATCAGAAATTCGATCTCATCTTTCAATTGCCTACAATCGTCGGTGTCGTGACCGACTTCCTTGTGGAACCTACAGAATTGGTTTTGGTTCCGTTTGGACATGTCAGCCCTTATTGGCTTCGGCCATTTGAGATCTCCCTCCTTAGCTATTTCCATCAGAATTTGACTCATTGGAGTGTTCAATCTTGCATACTCCGTAAATTTTGGCCCAAAATTGTTTCTTTTGGGTGGAGAATCAGAGTCCTTTGACGTTCTAGGAAATTTTTCCTTAACGTCGTATTCCTGGATTTCTTTTCTTTTCTTTGGATTTCCACTGCCACCAGTAGTGGGTTCGTGCTTTCTCATACTCTCTTCAGCCTTGATATATTTTCCGGCTCTATCTTGAAGCTTCAACATGCTCTCGGGTGGATGTTTTGCCAATGATCTTTTGAAGTGATCATCAGTGGTTCCTTGTTGCAGGGCTATCATAGCCACTTTGTCCTCTAAGTCTGGGACCTTCAGAGCCTCCCGGGTGAATCGATTGATATAGTCCCTTAAGGCTTCGTTCTTTCATTGCTGGATTGTCATGAGTGATGCAGAGCTTTTCTCATGCACTCTTCCACTAACAAATTGATTGATGAAAGTTTTGCTTAGTTCCTTGAAAGACCCAATAGAGTTAGGAGGAAGACGGCTATACCATCTTTGGGCCATGCCTGCCAAGGTTTGTGGAAACGCCCTACACTTGACAGCATCGTTGGTTGGCTACAACAGCAGTGCATTGGAGAAGGTTCTTACATGATTTGCGGGATCCCCCATTCCATCATAAGCTTTGATCGTTGGCATCTTAAAATTCCTAGATATGGTAGCTTTCATGATGTCTTGAGTGAATGGGGGTGTAGGATCATCAGGATCTCCCAGAGGCAATAGAATGCTAGGATCACCCCTTGGGGCTTCAGCCCTATTGGTTCTTCTTGGTGTTGGATCCAAGTTAATCACAGGGACTCGTTGAGTTCTTGCCGCTTCCTCTTCGGCCAGTAGTTTCTTGAGCCTTGCAGCCTTGGCTTCAAGGGACGCAAGTTTTTCCTTAGTAGTTTCCCGATTTATTTGAGAAGAACGCCTTCTTCTTGGGTTAACATCCCTCTCTTCTCCAGTTGAATCATTCTCATCCTCGGTATACGGCCCCGAGTAATCCCGAATCAAAGGGGTCCTTCGAGTTTGAGTTTGTAGAGTTTGGGGTCTCAGACCTTGTATATAAGGAGGAACGTATGCCTCGTGGTAAGTGGAATTGAGACCACTACCGCCTGCCATGGATCGAGGGGGCATGCCATAGCCCGGCATCCCCAAAGTTTGATTTGCGTATTGGGGGAGATCAGTAGTATGGAGTTGAAGGCCACTTGGTGCATTCATGAGCAGCGGGGAGGTCGTAATTGATTGCTGGTGAACGGTCTTTTGTGGATTAGATCCATGAATGACCATCTGCAGGGGATTCGTCCCTTCAGCCGAAATTGGGATCTCCTATTCTTGAGTATTGGTGGGGATACTCGCCCCTTCAGTGCCAGTAGTTGGCGGCGGTTGATTTCCGTGCGTATCAGCCCCAGAGGTGATAGGAAGCTCCTCAGAAACTGGAGTATCGCGAGTTGTTCTTCGTGTGTTTGCCATGGTTGATGTTGTCTTCCCACAGACGGCGCCAAATGTTATGGATTAAAAAACGTACTTGTATATTTATTGCTAGGATTTATGAGCTTTCGAGCTTTAATGGTTGCACTTGTGTTTCGAGACTAAATCGGTCCTCACAAGATGCCTACGTATCTCAATTAGTGTTGAGAATCAAGCCAAAGACGTAGTTCTGATTGTAGGATCAGGTCCTTTATATAGGCGTCTGGAGCCTAGTATTTATGGTATGTTTGGGAGTCTTAGCGAATAAGTCTCCTTTTTGATGTTGGATAAACATTGCATTTCTTGCAGGATAAGTCTTTTCCTTGTTGATAAAGGCTATGACTCATTATTTCTTTTATTTGGGATTCTGGATCCTTCTTTGACTAATTTACCATATTTTGGACTCTTTTCATAAGCTGTGTATTTCCCTTATTTATTAATTACGAAATTAATAATGTTAGATATAATTGCTGACGTTTGTTCATCAGTGTTTAAGTACCAGGTACATATCAGAGTTTATCTAGAAGCCAGTCAGAGTTTGATAAAGTCTGACTGGGTGAAGAGTTTACATGGAAGCCGGTCAGAGTTTGTTAAAGTCTGACAGGGTGATAGTTGACTTAGCTGTCGGTGCAAAGATAAAGATTCTAGAAGCAATATATTCTGAAGATGGAAAGAAGTAGAATATATTGATACAACTAAGGAGACTGGACAGAGGACTAAAGCAATCCTTAATTGATAATAATTGTATAGCTAATTTATAGGAGTATCAATTAGATAAGGATTGTGTAACTGTGTACTATATAAACACAGATAGGTTATCCCTAGAAGGGACGCGAACATTGAATATATTATTCTTGTAACCTAGTAGCTCTTTGTGATTCATTAACATCACTAAGAGAGAAACTGTTAATATAATTACAGTTTGTTGATTTATAAAAAGTGTTCTTGATTGTTATTCTCATACATACTTGATTATATATTGTGTATTCGGCCTAACAATTGGTATCAGAGCCAAGGCTGTTTAATATATACAGTTTTACGATTCAAACACAGTATTAATCATATCTGAAGAAAATCAAACTTCTCCCAAGGTTGAACAGGTTAAACCTAATTCTGTGAGTCGATATGAGACCATCAGGGTTCCAATTCTCAGGCCAGTGGAATATCCAATTTGGAAGGTGAAGATGACCATATTTCTGGAGGCTACAGATCCAGAATACCTTGACAGAATATATGATGGTCCTCATATGCCGACTAAATTATCTCCTGTTGTTGATGGTCAAGAACAAAAGACTGTTCCAAAGGAAAAGAAAGATATGACTCCTGAGGACATCTCATCAATTGCAAAAGATGCAAAGGTTAGACATCTTCTCCACAGTGTTTTAGATAATGTTATGTCTAACAGAGTAATTGGCTGCAAGACTGCCAAAGAGATATGGGATGCTTTAGAAGTCAGATGCCAGGGAACAGGTGCTATTAAGAAGAACAGAAAGACAATACTCACACAGGAGTATGAGCACTTTGATTCAAGACCTAATGAAACCTTGACTGAGACTTATGACAGATTTTGCAAACTATTGAATGATCTGTCTCTAGTTGATAAAGAATATGAGCTTGAAGAGTCTAATCTCAAGTTTCTGTTATCTCTACCTGAAAAGTGGGATTTAAAGACAACCACAATAAGAGATAATTATGAGCTTGCTGATACAGATCTTGATGAAATCTATGGGTTGTTAAAAACTCATGAACTGGAGATAGAACAAAGGAATAGAAGATTAAGCAAAAAGACAAAATCTGTTGCTCTCAAAGTTGAGGAGAAGCCCATCAAGAAGGAATCATCAAGGAAGAAAGCCAAGGGAAAGGCTTTAGTCATTCAATCTGAAACTGAGTCATCAAATTCTGATGATGACTCAAACTCTGATGAAGCTTCTGACTCTGAGGATGATGAAGAACAGATGATGCAAATGGCTGCACTGATGGTGAAGACCTTCAAGAAGATGGGATTCAAGAACTTTAAGAAAGGGAAGAGATTCTCAAGGAAAGATTCAAATTCTGAAAGGAAAAGTTTTAGAAAGTCTGATGGAAGGGAGACCAAGTCTGGCAAGAAGGATAAATCTGAAATCCAGTGCTACAGGTGTAAGGAGATGGGTCACTATGCCCCAGAGTGCAAGAAAGGCAAATCTGAGAAAGCACTCATCTCTAAAGGCAAAGACTGGGCAGATACTTCAGACTCTGATGATGGAGAAAATTATGCTCTTATGGCAACTGTCAGAGATGAGACTGAATCATCTGAAAATAAGGTACCCCTAACTACTTATGCTTATGATACTGATAATATATCTGAATTGAGAGTATATCTGAAAAGCGTACATGTTAGTTATAGGGATCAGACTTTAGAAAATGAGAGAATTAAATCTGAGAATCTTAGCCTTAAAGATAGAAACAAGTTTCTTGAAGGAGAACTTGAAAATATGAAGCAGATTCAAAAAGAAAGAGATGATGCTGTTTATGTAGAACAGGAGTTGCTCAAAAGATATAAGCAATTAGAATCTGATCTAGAAAAAGAAAGAAAAATAATCAAGACTTGGACAGACTCTGGAAGAGACACTCATCAAGTGTTTCAGACAGATTCTGTAGGTTTAGGCTATTGTGAAAATGATGAACTTAGGTTTAAAGACAAGGTTAAGGTTAAACCACAACTTAAACCTGTGATATTTGTTCCAGAGTCCACTAAGTTAAAATCTGTTGTAGTAAGAGAAGCTGATATGAAATCAGATGAAACCTGTGAAAGACAGGAAAATATTATAACAGAAAATCTTATGGAAATAGAAGCTGTTAGAAAACCAGTAAAAACTTGTGAAAAACAGGTTAATGTTGGCTTGATGACAGGAAAACAGTTCAATCATAAGCTGAAAGAGGTAAAATCTGCCATGAAACCAAAAGGGTTCAAGAAGAATAGGAATGGAAAGATAGGCATAAATAATAGAAATAATCACTTGCCTACTGCTGGTGCTCCAAGAAAAACATGTTATAATTGTGGTAGTTCTAATCATCTTGCTAGATTTTGCAATAAGAACAAACATATTAATTCTTTATCTTCTACATCAGGAGTAAAGAATGATTATGTAAGGGTTAAACCACAGACTTTATGCACACACTGTGGGAGCACTTGGCATTCTATTTATACTTGTAAGAGTTATCATGCCATTTATCACAACTACTATGAGCTAAAACCCAACTTGAAATGGGTTAGAGCAAACTCTGCAAGTGTAAAGTCTGACAATGTTAGTTTAAACTCTGTTGATAGTAATTCCGCTGCAAAAACTAACACTGTTAAGAGAGACAAAGGATCCAAGCAAGTCTGGGTCCTTAAAACTAACACTTAGTGTTTGTTTGTGATTGCAGGGTATAAAAGAGAGCACACTTATCTTGGACAGTGGATGCTCAGGACATATGACTGGAAATAAAGCCCTGCTATCAGACTTTAAGGAAAAAGCTGGCCCAAAGGTTTCCTATGGAGATGGCAACATAGGACACACTCTGGGATATGGCAATATTAATCTTGGAAGTGTCATCATCACAAATGTAGCTCTAGTCTCAGGACTCAAGCATAATCTGCTATCTGTGAGTCAAATCTGTGACAGAGGAAACCATGTAGATTTTCATACTGAATACTGTGAAGTTATCAGTAAATCTACTGGAAAAGTTGTTCTAGTTGGACACAGGCGCAATAACATTTATGAAGCAAGTTTGGTAACAAACTCTGATGGAAAAACAGTGTGTCTGACTGCAAGAATGTCAAATGAAGAGAGTTGGAATTGGCATAAGAAGCTCTCTCATCTCAATTTGAACAACATCAATGAGCTAATAAGAAAGGATCTTGTAAGGGGACTCCCAAAATCAATACTCAGCCTAGATGGCCTATGTGATTCTTGTCAAAAGGCCAAGCAAAGGAAGTCATCTTTCAAGAGCAAATCTGAATCGTCAGTAGTGGAACCTTATCATCTTCTACATGTTGATCTCTTTGGACCAGTGAATGTGATGTCCATGGGCAGAAAGAGATATGCTCTAGTAATTGTTGATGAGTATACTAGATATACATGGGTGTATTTCTTATCAAAGAAGGATGAAACTGCTCAAACTCTGATGGATCATGTAAATCAACTGGACAAAGGATCACAGCACAAAGTCAAAATTATAAGGAGTGATAATGGAACTGAATTCAGAAACTCAACAATGGAAGCTTTCTGCAAGGAAAGAGGAGTGAAACAAGAATTTTCTGCACCTGGAACTCCACAGCAAAATGGTGTAGTTGAAAGAAAGAACAGAACTTTAATTGAAGCAGCCAGAACTATGCTTGAAGAAGCAAAATTACCAACTTATTTCTGGGCAGAAGCTGTTCAAACTGCTTGTTTTACTCAAAATGCTACACTGATCAACAAGCATGGGAAAACACCATATGAGATGGTGAAAAATAAGAAGCCAAATTTGAAATATTTTCATATATTTGGATGCAAATGTTTTGTGTTGAAGACTCATCCTGAACAGTTGACCAAGTTCGAGTTAAAAGCTGATGAAGGAATCTTTGTTGGCTATCCATTATCAACAAAAGCATTCAGAGTATACAATCTGAGAACAAAGGTGATCATGGAATCCATACATGTGTCATTTGATGACAAGAAAATAACTGGACTTGATGACTTAGATGAATATGATCAACTGCGCTTTGAAAATGAAGGTTTATTCTCTGATGATGTAAACTCTGATGAAGCAGTACCGACAAACTCTGATGAAGCGGTTCTGATAAACTCTGACGAAGCATACTCTGAACCTCTACTGGTAAATACTGGAGAAACTGGAAATTCTCAAATTGAACAAAATAGAGAACCAGTTGAGGGGGAGCGTGAAGAAGCTCAACAAGACACAGCAAGTGAGTCAGTTGAGGAAACTGATTCAAACCCTGACAGTTCAAACTCTGAGCCATCCAATTCAGGGGGAGCCTCAGATACTGCAGAAAGTCAACATATGAATCAGGAGAGCATGGATCAAGGGGGAGGATCCAATAATGATGCAAGAAACCACTTACCAACAGCAAGAAAGTGGACACAGGCACACACACCTGATCTCATAATTGGAGATCCTGATGCTAGTGTGAGAACTAGAAGTGCAACAAATAATGAGTGTCTGTATCATGCTTTCTTGTCTCAAACAGAACCAAAGAAAGTGGAGGAAGCTCTTCAAGATGCTAATTGGATTACAGCAATGCAAGAAGAGTTAAATGAATTTGAAAGAAATGAAGTCTGGACACTTGTACCTAGACCAAAGAATAGATCAATTATAGGTACAAAGTGGGTTTTCAGAAACAAGACTGACAGTGAAGGTGTGATTACAAGAAACAAGGCTAGACTTGTGGCTAAAGGTTATTCACAACAGGAAGGAATTGACTATGATGAAACCTTTGCTCCAGTTGCAAGATTGGAGGCCATAAGAATTTTTCTGGCCTATGCTGCACACAAGAAGTTTAAAGTCTTTCAGATGGATGTGAAAAGTGCTTTTCTCAATGGGAAGCTTGAAGAAGAAGTGTTTGTTGAACAACCACCAGGATTTGTAGATCCCAAGCATCCAGATTATGTCTACAGGCTTGACAAGGCATTATATGGACTAAAGCAAGCACCAAGAGCATGGTATGAAACTCTTGCTCAATTTCTTTTAGAAAGTGGGTTCACAAGAGGTACAATTGATAAAACCTTGTTTTATTTCAATTCTGGTGATGATTTGCTTTTAGTTCAAATTTATGTAGATGATATTATCTTTGGATCTACTAATGACAAACTTTGTAAGAAGTTTGCAAAGCTTATGCAATCCAGGTATCAAATGAGCATGATGGGAGAGCTTAGTTATTTTCTAGGCTTACAGGTCAAGCAAACAGATGATGGTATTTTTATCAATCAAGCAAAATATACCAGAAATCTTCTCAAGAAATTTGGTATGCTTGATAGTTCATCTGCTACAACTCCCATGGCTACAGCAACAAAGCTAGACAAAGACACAGGAGCCTCAGTAGATATGACAAACTACAGAGGAATGATAGGGTCTTTACTGTATCTTACTGCAAGTAGACCTGATATCATGTATGCAACATGTCTTTGTGCTAGATTTCAAGCAGATCCTAGAGAGCCTCATCTAACAGCTGTAAAAAGGATTTTCAAATATCTCAAAGGAACCATAACCTTAGGTTTGTGGTATCCTAGAGAATCCGAGTTTAAGCTAATTGGTTACTCTGATGCAGATTTTGCAGGCTGTAAGATAGACAGAAAAAGTACAAGTGGAAGCTGTCAATTCTTAGGTGACAGATTGGTTTCTTGGTACAGCAAGAAATAGAAATCAATTTCCACATCCACTGCAGAAGCAGAGTATATAGCTGCTGGTAGCTGTTGTGCACAGATTCTGTGGATGAAGAATCAGTTGCTGGATTATGGTTTGAGGTACTCTAAAATACCTATTTTCTGTGATAACCAAAGTGCTATTGCTATGACAGGTAATCCAGTACAGCACTCCATGACAAAGCACATCAGCATAAGGTATCATTTTATCAGAGAACATGTGGAAGAAGGAAACATTGAGCTTCATTTTGTGTCTACAGACCAACAACTTGCAGATATCTTCACCAAACCCTTGAGTGAAGCTACTTTTACAAGATTGGTAAATGAACTTGGAATGATCTCTGGTTCTGACTAGAGATGCGGGTTAGACTCAAAAACTATACATGTTTGATATTTATACTCATGATTCCTTGCATGTATTGACTGTTATGAGTACCAGTGTCATAAACTCTGAACGTAAACTCTGATGCTAAACTCTGTTAAGTCATACTCTGTCAGTTAAAGTCTGATGTTATACTCTGATTGTAATTTTGTCTGAAACATAAGGACCAATGAAGAAATTTATATGGAACATAATTCTCAGTAAGTAATTGTGAATCCTTAAGAGTTATATAGATTCTGATCTCAAATATGTGCAGTAAGTTAACACAGCATGATACTGTCTCTATATTTATAGCATCTCTTAGTTTATTGATCCTATACACTGAGTCTGTATTAGCTGTTTGCATTTTCTCTCATAAATTAATTGTATTAACTGATGAAAAGTCTAAACTCTGATTATTAATTGCAAATAATACCCACCTCAAATCAAAAGATGCCAAACAGAGCACAAATTCCTTTGAGATCATGTTGTGCCTAGGAAGATCCAGGAACTTATTGTATGGAATAAGGGCTAAAATCTTTGATTTTTGGTGACTAGTGCCAACCACTGATTACTGGAAAATAATAAAATATATATATATATATATATATAAAGGGGGTGAAAAATAAAAGATATATCCAAATGAAAGGATATCAGAATACAGAGTTTAGATATAAAAATCAGATTTTATTTTATACATGAGAGTTTAGGCAACCAGTTTTTACTACTTTAGGTTGTGGATTTTATGCACTTTGAGATGATTTAAATATTGATTTCGGTAAACTCTGCTATTGCACACACATATTTTCACACCTGTACAGTTTGAGAAAAGAGTTTATTGACAAAGAAGGACAAATGGTAAACACTGATGTATTGTGTGAAATACGCCGAGGTAACTTTGTTTTAATCTCTGATGGTTAAAATGATTTCTTTGTTTCAGACATTTTATAATTTTGAGATTAGACATTTGTTTTGAAATTCAAAAGAGTATGAGTACCAACGGTTCCTTTTTGTATTAAACAGAGGAGAGAGAAGTTGAGTGTTTTGAACAGTGTGAAAAGCGGTAATTATGGCTATTTTTACTGCGCGTGTGTATTGGAAGTTGTTACATACAGCTGTCAGCGAATACATGGTTGACATCTGTTCCACTCACACATTTTTCAAAGACGCCTGCTGTGTGTAGTAATGATTAAAACGATTGGGTTTTAATTTTCATTGCTATTATTTAAATTTACTACACATAAACGGTTCATTCTTTTACACACCTTAACTTTTCATAAGCTTTTACTCACACACATTGTCTCATACACTTTCACTGCATACACTATAATCTATTCTCTGTTTGTTTTCTTCTAAACTGTTCTAATGGCTACAACACTGTTTATTGCTTCTGGGTTAGAATTTGTTCCTAACAATTACTCAGCTCCTTTAGCAAATGAGAACGCACCGGAGGCGTTTCATTTGATTCAGAGTTTCTTGTCAAACTCTGATATCGGCACTGCTCTCACCGAACCGTCGAAGCTGTCTGCAACTCAAATTCGGACTTTTTGGCAGACAGGTACTTATGATAATGGAGGAGAGACTGGTTCTCCATCTATCATTTTTGAGTTTCAAGGAGATGAATTTACTGTTACTCCTACTACTGTTCGTGATGCTTTGGGTCTTGAAGATTTCAATGCATTCACAATCTCTATTGGAGATTTTGAATTAGTCAGAATGATGAGGGAGATAGGCTACTCTGGACCTTTGACAAAGATAGGTCAACTCAAAAGGCCATTTTTGCGCAAGGAGTGGAGCTTCTTTTTCGATTGCATTACTCGGGCTTTTGGAAAGAAGTGCACGAATTGGGATGCGATTCCCACGGATAGTCTGCAGATCGGGTATTCTCTTCTTTATGGCAGTCACTTTGATGTTGCTAGATTAGTTTTAACTAATATTGGTGAGAAAATGCTAGAGAATAGGAATGTTGTTTACTTCTCTAGATTTTGTCAGTTAATATTCAACCTTTGCTGTCCTAATGTTGAGATTTTAGAGGATGATGTTATCCTCTCATTTAAATTACATAAACGCATATTTTCTGATCTCACTAACAAGGATAACAAGAAAGGAGATGTTGGTGTGTTACTGTTGCCTGAGTCTGTGCAACAATTCCTGGTCAACTTACAACAACAACAACAACCACAACTGGCGAACACTGAAGCTGGACCTTCTGTGTCTCAACCACAAAGGTCAAAGAAATCTAAAGTAAGGGCTGTTAAGTCTGTCAGGATAAACACTGAAGCTGGGGCATCAAATGCTGATGATATGCCTCAGAAGAGAAGAATGAAGAAAAGAAGAGCAAATAGGGCAAAGTCTGATATTGTTGATGAAGAGACTGAAACTGATGAAGAAACTCTTCATCAGAGAAAAAGAAGATTGGTAGCAGCACATCTGTTTGGTGCTGAGAATATCTCTTCAAATGCTGTTGAAGATCTTGAAATTGAGATTCCCGAAGATGAAATTGTTCCTGAGGACAGAGTTTTTATAGAGACTATTCTTCAAGAGGAAGCTCCTACATCAACGTCTGATGATGTAGTTGAGAAAGCTGCAAATGAAGCTCCTATGCCCACAGAGGATAGGGCACATGTTGAGATTGCAGATGAAGAGGCTACAGAGCCACAAGGATTTTATATGGAAATTGAAGCAAATCTCTCTATAAACTCTGAACATTTCACAGAGGGTTTGGAAGCTGATCAAGATACTGTTGAACTTGCAGAATCTATGGCTTCTCACACTGAAATAATTTCTTTTGATCTTGAGAAAGGTGAGGAAGTCGATCAGACTTTGGATGCAAATGCTACAGAAACTGTTGCTACAAATCCTGATGTTGCTGATAAGGATGCAACAACGAATGTTCCTGTTGAAGCAGAGTTTGTTGTAAACTCTGAGGATGTTATTGTTCTTGAAGCTCTACAACAATCTGTTGTTGAGATTGTAACTAAAGAAGCAGAGTTCCTGCATACTGCAAACTCTGAGATTCCAGATCCTGTTGCAGAGAGTGTTATTGTTGAAGCTGCACAGAGAAATTTTGAAACTACTGATGAGAATATTCCTACAGAGAATGCAGAGGATGACAATGTTGAAGCTAGTCCTACTCATTCAAACCCTGATATACAAGTAGAGCTATCTGATATTCAAGCAAACTCGGAAGAGGAAAGAGAAGTCAATCGTGCTACTACTGAGCATTTTCAGAATATGTATTTCTCGAATTGGTCAGGCAAAGACACTATCTTTTCTGATGCACGAGCTGCTGACTTTGTGACTAAGTCTTCAAAGGAGATTCAAAATCCTGAACTTTTAACTCATCTAAAAGCTATGATAGTCCAAGTCAAGTCATTAAACAATCGTTTTGCTGCTTCTGACAAGGTTATTGAAGGTCTTAGGAATGATATAGCTGCAAGGGAACTTACACAACAGAGGGATAAATCATTGTATATTTCCTTGTGTAAAGATCAGAAGATTTTTGATTCCAGGTTGTCCAAGGTTGAAGAAAATCAAGTCAAAATGTCAACTAAGTTGGATGAAATTGCAAACTCCATTGAATTGCTCACATCAGTTTTGCTGTCTGATGATGTCAAAAAGGGGGAGAGAGTGTCTCAAGAGGACAAATGCAAGAGCTCTCAAACTCTGACTCGGAAAGATGACACTACTGATGGTGGTGCAAAAGGTCAAAATCCAAGGACAAGGAATGTTCAAAGGCAAGGGAGGAGATCAAACTCTGATGCTCAGAATGCTGATGGAAAAAGATTATACACTGGAGGGCAGTCTTCTTCAAGGGTTAGAAGTTTACTTCTTTCCTCTAAATCTCCAGTTACTGATGAAGAAGTTGCTACACAGTTATTCTTAGCAGAACATGGTAAAGATGTTACTATTGAAGATATCCAGGCAGAAGAGAAATTGCTTGCTGAAGAACACAGGAAAGATGTTGAAGCTGGAATCTACAAACAGAAGGTTATCAAGGCTCCAAGGAGAAAAGAAAAAGGAATTGTTATCAAAGAGAATGTAAACTCTGATCAGAGTTTACAGTACTCAAGGAGGCCTATTGGTTCAAACGCTGATAAAGGTAAATGTGTGATGATTGAAGAGCCTAACCTGGAAGAGAAGAATTATTCAACCTCTGACAATGCTCAAGTTGATGTTATTGTTAAGAATGTGCCAACCTCTGACAATGCTCAAGTTGTGCAAACTCAGCTATCTTCACCACTCCAAGGTTTCAAAAGATCTTCATTACCTGAAACTATGAAGCCTAGCCAGGTGAACTTTCTACAAACCAGAACAGTACTTGGAAAACAATCTTATGATAAATCTGGTTTGGGTTCCCACAGAGAGAAAAGAGTTAATAATAGTCCTTTAGATCATACATCACTGGCAGAACCTGGTGTTGGGGTTACTCAAGAAAACCTTGATAAACTAGAATCTGTTCAGATGATTTACCACAGAGGCTTGAAGAAGGAGTTTTTATTATACTTTATGGCTGATGGCAGAGTTTACAGAATTGGAGAAGATGATATTTGTCTAAAATTCTGGGAAGAGCTAGAGTATGTTCTCTATCTCCTGAAGATCAAAAATAGAAATACTCATAATGCTGCTTTGGTTTTAAAAGACAGAATGATGAAATCGAAAGTTCTTTTTGGAGGAAATGTTTCCAGTGCTTATATTCCTAAGTACAGAGATGCACATGGAAAGTTGGTGGAAATGAAGAAAAATAGTGCTAGATTCAGGACTGCACTAAATAAGAAAGTTCTAGAGTTCAATCTAGAGTCTGATAAGGCTTTTTATATCAGACTTGGCAATGAAATGAACAAGAACAACATCTATTCTTTAAGGGCTGCCATTTATCAAATTGGTGAAGATGAACCAGAATTGAAGGAGCTGAAGAAGGATATGATTGCTGAACTAGATCGAGCTGAGAGAAAGTTACTGTCAGATTATATCAGGACTGTACCTGATATCCAAGAAATTCAGTAAAGTCTGACTGTAAGTTTTTATGTTTTCTGTTCTAAGTTAAATTTAAACTCTGTTTTAAAATTAAACTCTGACATATTTTAAACACTGCATTTGTTATATGTTTTGACATCATCAATTATCTTTTTAACTTGTACATTTTTATTATGAACAAGTTGGGGGAGATTGTTAGATATAATTGCTGACGTTTGTTCATCAGTGTTTAAGTACCAGGTACATATCAGAGTTTATCTAGAAGCCAGTCAGAGTTTGATAAAGTCTGACTGGGTGAAGAGTTTACATGGAAGCCGGTCAGAGTTTGTTAAAGTCTGACAGGGTGATAGTTGACTTAGCTGTCGGTGCAAAGATAAAGATTCTAGAAGCAATATATTCTGAAGATGGAAAGAAGCAGAATATATTGATACAACTAAGGAGACTGGACAGAAGACTGAAGCAATCCTTAATTGATAATAATTGTATAGCTAATTTATAGGAGTATCAATTAGATAAGGATTGTGTAACTATGTACTATATAAACACAGATAGGTTATCCCTAGAAGGGACGCGAACATTGAATATATTATTCTTGTAACCTAGTAGCTCTTTGTGATTCATTAACATCACTAAGAGAGAAACTGTTAATATAATTACAGTTTGTTGATTTATAAAAAGTGTTCTTGATTGTTATTCTCATACATACTTGATTATATATTGTGTATTCGGCATAACAAATAAATAATCAGGGTTTTGGTCCTTGCTTATTGGGCCGTATTCTTGGACCATTCTAGGTATAATTAATGTATCATTAATTATATTTCTAGAATTACTTTTCTGTCCATATCAAGACCATAAGTCTCAAACCCTAATTTTTTTAAGAAAAAGAAGAAAGGAGGCAACCCTAATTCTTGGTGGATATCGGTGGAGTGCTTCACATATTGAGGAGCAGCTGCTAAGAGTCTCTTTTCATCATCTTTGGATCGCTTTTAAAGGTTAGTAATTGATTCTTTAATTTTATCCAAGAATCGTATGCGTTTTTATGGGTTTTATATACAAATAATTGTTATCCATGCTGCCGCTTATGCAATAAAACCCAACAATGGTATCAAAGCTAGGTTGTATGCATATAGATTCGTGATAAAAATTTCAGAATTTTTTATGCATGTATGAATTTTGAAATTGATTTTATGATTTGGGGGCTATATCGATTTAAATATGAACTAAATCGAAAATCAATTTTTAATAATTTGTTTTCTAAAGATCTGGGTTCCTCGTATTTTTCTGGTAATTTACATATTTTTTGTGAATTTTTCTGAGCCCGAAAAGTATTTTTGTTAAATTTTTAATGATTAATTCGAATCGAAAAATAGTTTTCTGATTTATGACATGCTCTGACACGTGGCGCAATCTGATTGGTTCTCGGCGCTGACTGCACGACGTGTCAGCGTTGCGTCAGAGAGGCGTCATCGACTTGTCAGAGCGACATCAGCAGATGACGTCATGAGATGACGTCAACATCAGGTCTCGCGCAGAAATTTGTTTTGGCTCGTTTGAACGCATCCGAACTCCGATTGAGGCGTGTAAGGTACCGTTGGATTCGTTTTTTCGAGATGCACCTTCTGGAATTAATTAAAATTTTCAAGAATATAATTACGCTACTTGTTATAACATGTATACCTATGAGTTTATTGATGTTTATACATGCGATGTTTGTTTAAATTTGACATGCGATGATAGATTTAGGCGAACACAATGAACATAGGATTGGCGTTAGACGCTCTAGGTTAGTCAAAGATGTTTAATAACCTAATTAAGAATATTATGAGCACAACCTTGAGATTCTTATATTTAGCAAACATAGAGTGAAATACTCTTTTGATGTTGAAGATGGAAAATTCTGTCTAGGCCGTTGGGTTTTAAGCGGGACCGATGTGACCCCTCCAATAAACTGGGAATTTTTCATTTAAATATCATAATTGGATTTTGTTCAAGAAAAAGAGAATCTCCTAGTAATATGATTATGGTTGTAACATAATATAATCCCTCTTAATTAAAATTTATATCAAGTAGTAAATGGTCATTGGCACAAAGGGCTTGTGTCGGTCATAGCCTTCCAACATAATAGCAAGTAGAGTTCTTATATTGAGACATTGTCGTTTCGTGCTACAGCCGAGGGCTTTGTTTTAAGATTAAGAGATGCTTGTCTATCACATGAGATGTGTATGATAAATTAGAGTCCAATGGTCGTTACGTGCTACAACCGTGGGCTACTGGAAGTCTAATTTAATTATGCGAGATGTTGGATTTGACTTGACTTGGAATATTGAGTGAGTCGTGCCACAGCCGATACTCAATAGTTCAAGAGGCTAAAAAGATAGTAAGGAATGACATGAGATGTAGTTGACAAGAGTTGTCTTCGTATGGAACATCACATTGTGTTTCGTGCCACAGCCGAGGTGATGTGATGGAAAATAGGATCTTTATTCTCACTAACATTATGAATGTTTAGTTATACACATAGAGGGTTGTATAACTTAAATAAAATAGTGGGAGCCACCAATGAATAAAGACCCGATTCACATGGTGTTATAAGAATAAAATTGAATATTTACTTAGTAGTTATGTGTATTCACTTATAGAATTATATATATATATACTATAACTTCTGTAATATCATACATCGTAGTAGAATAATACGTTGACTTATCCCAAATATGCTGATGAACTTTGAAACTTGAGAAATGTTCTCAAGAATGAAAAGTTAGACTAAATGCTTAACTCGTTAATACAAAATGTCTTATTTGTGATATACATGAAGATGCGTATGAGACTGGGTGCATTAGGTTTAATAATGCAAATGTTGCATAGTAAACCAAACTGATGTCTATGAGCTTAAGACTGTGCAAACAGTATGAGCACAAGGACATTCAGGGCGACCTTGTTGCTTCTATAAGAGTTGTAGAATGTGATAAATAAGACGATTCAATATAGGAAATCAAATGAGCTATTTCATATTAGTTATGCTGAGGGTTGATCTATAATTAATCATAGACTCATGACAATCAATTTGATTGATCGTCTAGGGTAGGTTGATTTTATCATAGATGGAAGCTAGGTCGAGATATGATCTTGAAGTAGCTTCCGGGTACGAACTCGAAAATTGGTTGTGAACTCTTACATGAAAAGGTTGGATATCAGATTGTCTGAAATCTACTTCATGTTAATGATTGTTGAGACATATTTCCTTCTTAGAGAGCTCTGTTCTTCAGACTGGTAATGGTTCTGAAATCAAGTAGTGGGAGATGAACCATACCATCAAGAAGAAGTTTGTTAGTGAGTGATAGCATAATTAGTCAAAGGCTAAGTTTGACTCTAATAGCAAAAAGGTTTGCAGCCACTAAACTAAGGAGGTTATTGGAAGATCAACTACAAGAGTTGTCTTGTAGAGTTGAAGAATTGGAGAAGTTTAGGGGGACTGGAACTTCTCATTTTGAAATAGGGACTATGGAATATAGGTAATGGAAATCCAAAGCACTGTAGGCTTGGTTGCACGAGTGAGAAGAGTATTCGCTTATTGCATGGTGATGGGTTACAAGAACCATATGATTATAGAATCGCATTGTGCATGTGAAACTCGTCTTACTAGGAAGACCACTGTATCCCTATTTTCTTGAAATAGGGAGAAAGTGAGCTACGGAAGTGTTAAAATTCATACACATAATTACATGTGCACCAATGACAACACATGACAAAGAAAGATTTACACGCTTCATTAGAATTCACGGATATGATCCAGATTTAGATATATGTATTTGGTACAATACAAATCCGAATCTTTTGGAGTGATTCAAAATGAATAATAATGAAATACAAAACAAACAAGCAAGTGTTGGGAATTTTTGATAAGATCAAAGAGATATACACTTGAGTGAGTGTTTTGAAGTTATCTCAAATCTTAAGTTTAAAGCTTTACGTTGAACAGCTCCTGAGACTCCACATGTAGATGGAATGTATGAAGGAGCGAACGAACTTTATAAGACATCGTTTGGTTCATGTAAAGCTAAATTGATCTTCTAATATATGTTTAGAGTTGAATTTTGTAAATATTAGTATATCTGCTGAATATAGTATCTTCTTAATATGTTCCTAAGTTGTCATATGAGATATGTAGTGCAAGGAACACAAGTCTTAAACTTGTTAAGATTTGGGATGTCTAGCTTATGTCAAAATGTTTAATTTGATAAGATAGATGGTAGATCCAAAATGTAAGTTTGTGAGATATCCTAATGATAGTCAAGGATATTGGTTGAATATTCTACTGAATATAGTGTGTGTGACATATTGTCTGCTTAGAGGAATTGTTCATTCTAGAAGGGATCAGTGGGAGGAAGGTTGAACTTAGCTAAGTTCAAACACCATAAATTATTAAGGTTCTATAGGAAGAACATTTTTCAGACATGATAATATTTTGTAGGTTAGCTTAAGTATAGGTCTTGATATTTTATCACCAACCTGAGAGGTTGACTGTCTTTTCACTAAGAATGACAATGAGGTGTCAATTATATGATAATGACCTTATGACCTATACTAAAGCTATGAGTTATGACTCGGAGAAATGGCATAGTACCATGAAATCCGATATAGATTCCATATACATCAACCAAATACAGACTATGGTTGAGGACCTAAAGGTGTCATAACCGGAAGGGTACAAGTGAGTCTGTAAAAGGGAGATTAGAGTGATTGGCTGGGTAAAGACCTATAAGTCCTTTCTTATTGTGAAAGGATTCAATCAAAGCAAAGAGATTGACTTTGATAAAAAAATTTCACATGAAGTAGTGCTCAAGTCTATTCGGATTTTGTTTGCGATTGCGGCTAATAATGACTATAATATTTGATAATGGTCGAACGGTCGACCTTCCTCGATAGGAAACTTGAAGAGGATGTGTAGTTGACACAATTAGAGGGACTTGTTGCTATGAGTAAAAAATCTATGGTCTAATAGCCACGACACTCCATTTATGGATTGAAGCAAGCTTCTCAATGATCGAACATCTGTTTTGATGAGACAATCAAATAGTTTGATTTTATCAAAGACAATGATGGATCATGGATCTAGAAGAAGGTTAGTGGGAGCGTGATGACATTCCTAATAATGTATGTGGATGACATACTTATGATAAGGAATGATGTATCGATGCTAAAATTAGTCAAAGTGTGTCTATCTAGGAAATTCTCTATAAAGGACTTGGGAATGGCTTCCTATGCAATAGGAATGGAAATCTATAGAATAGATTAAACCAAGTGTTGAGCTAAACCCAAAGTGTGTACATCATTTATATGTTAAGATGTATAGCATAAATAACTCCAAGAAGTTACTTGAATTGTCAAGTCACGGAGTTACTTTCTCCAAGATAGTGTCTTTCTACGACATCTGAGGAGAAAGGACGTATGAGTAAGATTTATTATGCTTCGGCAAAATGATCTATCAAATACCGGATGTAATGTACAAGACTTGATGATTGCTAACTCACTAGGCGAGATAAGCGAACACTAGTCTTATCCTTGAGAAGCGCGATAGTAAGCTGAAAGAACATCCTTAAATACTTTGGAAGAGTTAAGGATATCTTTCTTGATTATGGTGGGTCCAAAATGAAAATTGAGCGTTATAAACACTATGATTTTCTTAGGACAAAAAGTGATAGAGAATCCATTTTAGAATAAGTGTTAATTCTGAATGGATGAGCGGTTTGTTGGAAGAATTCCAAGCAGTTTAAGATAACTGATTTCGTAGCGGAAGCACTATATATATATAGCTAGAAGTGAATTTGCAAAGGAGGTTCTTTGGATAGAGAAACCTATTTTCGCTGGTTAGACATGGTTCCTAGCATAGGATTTATATTGTTGTATCGGTACAACATATGGTAGTAGCGCAGGCTATGGAACCTAGGTTTAATCAAGGATTCAAGATCCAAGATGCGGCACTTTCATATGATATATGAGATCGTTGAAAGTAGAGATGTTTAAGTCAATATTGACTTGACACTCATAACAACATAGTAAAGACCATTTACTAAACCGTTATTTGAAAATCGCTTTGTTCTCTATTAGGAGAAGTTGTGTATGAGATACCAAGGTGATTGGTTTTAGTACAAGTGGGAGATTGAAAGATTTGTGTCCTAAATCCAATCATGGATGATGAGTTAGGAGACACTTTATTCAATCTGATTCAAGTTTGTTTAAATTAATAAAATAGTTATGTGTTTTATTACGGGCTTAATCTATTTAAAGTGTTTAAATTAAATGATCCATTGTTTAGAGTAAAGCATTTATGGATTATGATGAGATCATAATAATGAGACCTTAAAGTTGATAACTCAAAACTTAAATAGTTCCTGGTCGTAGGATAATTAATTGGTAGTTAATTAATCCGCAAAGATCGGTACATACTATAATTGCTTCATTATGAAGGATGTCTGTTCTCATGGGCATTTGTGTGGTGACACTATAGCTAGTATGTGGGTGCTTATTATAGAATAGGTTCACTGAACATGACTCGAATAGTTGAACAACTAATGGAGTTCACTCATGTGTCAGTAGTTGTTCATATAGTGATGGTTGTACAAGTGTCCTTAGATTTCAGATTATTATAGTCATCTTGTGCACACTGAACTATACTTTGGTTTAGCTCTTAGTCTCGAGGGACAATAATAAGTGCTCTTCTGGGTATAGGAATTTGTACACGAAGATAGTGAATGATCAATAAAGGATCTACCCCTTCCAGTGAAGGAAGAGAATGTCCTATGCTATTCCATTTATGCTAGTTCAAGAATCTTTGGCCAGAGTGAATGAAATTAGAAAGAAGCTTCTAATTTGCATTATTCGGAACTAGGCATAGTGAATAGGAAAGCATATGATTAAATTAGATAGGCTTGACACGAGATCCATGCCTTGTATTTAATCGGGACATTGATGGGTAGAAGGAATTGATTGTACGGTAACTAGTCACTGAATAGGTTCTTGGTATTCTAAGCAGTGAATTCATATTATCCGGATAGTCGCGATATGCTGAGAAGTATCACTCACGATGTAGAATATTAATCGTATTTAATGAATTAGAAGAAATCATATAAATAATAATAAAATAGTTTTATTACTATTTATTTCTACTACCGGCTTAATATTGAACCTACAGGGTCACACCATAAAAGAGAATGATTTAATGGTGAAGAAATTAATTAATAATGGCTAGTCATTATTTATTTATGAAATAAATATGTGATGGCATTTTTATAATCAATAAAATATGATTTAATTAATTATAAAATAATTAAGAAATGTTCTTAATATTATTAATTAAGAATTTAATTTAAGAAATTAAATTAAGTGGGAGAATTATTTTCTAAAGAGTTTAGAAAAAGAATTAATTATTAAAAGAGTTTTAATGATTAATTAATTGATTAATGATATTAATTAATTATATGGTTAATAATAATAATATTTTATAGGATAAATTTTCAGCTGAAATATTTGCCTATAAATATACTATTATAGACCGTAAGCCTCGAACCCTAATTTTTATAAGAAAAAGAAGAAAGGAGGCAACCCTAATTCTCTCTCGAGCCACTTCCTCCCTCCATTGATTCAAACTCTTGGTGGATACCGGTGGAGTGCTTCACATATTGAGGAGCAGCTGCTAAGAGTCTCTTTTCATCATCTTTGGATCGTTTTTAAAGGTTAATAATCGATTCTTTAATTTTATCCATGAATCATATGCATTTTTATGGGTTATATATATAAATAATTGTTATCCATGCTTCCGCGTATGCAATAAAACCCAACATTTACACCCAACCCGAATCACCACTTTACTCATCTCTCTTCCATTCACTTCCATCTTCAAAACTCATTTAAATATCCAATCTTTCTCAGTTCTTATATGATTCTTTGGCACTTTCAGCTTGGAAAACTATTGGGTATTCTTTATAGCGTAGGAGTCAAATCAATTGAAAACAAAGCGGCAAAGATCATATGTTTTTTCTAATTCTTGTTTGTGTCCAACCGTTGAAATATGCAATGAAGTGATCCGGGATCAACAAATCCATTTCATCTAAACATGCAATATAGAAGGAGAAATCGAACCTAATCTATAAGTTATCACAAATTTAGGTCAATAACAGAACATGTAAAGGATCTTATAATTTACAATACCAACTACATCAATTACACTAGATCACAAACGTGTTCAGTTGGGCATGCAAGTGATGCATAGTACATATAGCTGACTAGTTAAAGAATGAGTACCGGTTCGCCATCTATTTTCATTCAGTTCACAGGACACAGATGCTTCGTAACTTAGAAGGAGCTTTATATAAATTGGTTGCAACAGATCAGATCATCAAAACAAAATCAATTCACATTCTATTTTCTAAATCCATCAAAACACTATAATAAAGGTGTAACAGCAACAAAAAAACAAACTTTATGAAAATAAAAGCATCCCATTAGCTAAAATTGCCATTTACATACACATTTATGTATATTCATAGTATGAGTCTATTGATCATCCTAATCACAATCTCGTTTTAATCACAATTAACCCATCAATTGTAGTGTAACTTCAATTTTCGATCACATTTACGCAAACTAAGCATTAACGCAACTACACAAGTTATGAGATTCACACTTACATATACAAAAATAAATCATAATTGAGATCGAGGCAGCTAAAACAGTTACAAGTAAAGTTAATTATCAAGCAAAATGACACACACAGACACATATAGAGAGATAGAGAGAGGGAAGAGAGAGAGAGAGAGAGAGAGAGAGAGAGAGAGAGAGAGAGAGAGAGAGAGAGAGAGAGAGAGAGATGAGGGAAGATAACGAGAGAGGGAGAGAGAAGAGGGGGGATATATATATATATAGATAGATAGATAGATAGATAGAGAGAGAGAGATGAGAGAGAGGAGAGAGACAAAGTATGTAAAATTAGAGAATTTACCATTGAGATGTTCATTCGAGAGTGAGATGTCGGAGAGAGCAGCAAAGTAGAAGCAAGCGGCGAGACTAGTCAAATGAAATTGAGGGGAAAAGAAGTGAATCTAACACCCCAATTTGGGATGTTTGAAATGCTCGATTTTTTAATAAGACATGAACCCCCCTCAACCCTTCAATTAACTTCAACCCAACACCTCTCTAAAAAGTATTTTCCAAACATGGTTTTTTAAACAAAAATGCTAGGGAACCAAACAAAAATTCCAAAATTTTGTCCAAAATACCACGTGTCTACTTGCTATTGGTTGACAATAATAATTAATAATATGGACCCTGTGTGCATTAATATTAATACCCAATTAAAGCATCCCAATTTGTCAAGTCAAATTCACCACGTCATTTTGGACATCTTTTTGTGAGCCTTTTTGGTTCCCTAGCATTACTCTTTTTTAAAAACCCTCCCCAGCCCAGCCCCCCTCAACACCCAACCAAGCAGGCCCTAAGTTGGAGAAACTAGAGGGTTGTCTAGATGGTTTACCATTTGTTGAGTATACAACAACGAAAGCAAAACCCAAAGCGAATAAACAAGAACAAGAAAACAAACGACAATCACACAAGACAAAAATTTACGTGGTTCGGAAATTCCTACTCCACAAGCCGCACTAATTTTGTATTGATCTCTCACAACTATGTTGTGTTCTGATGTGTTGGTGTTTTACAATTACATGAGACTATTTATAAGAGAAAAACTGGGCCTAAACTAATCAGAGTCTAATTCTGAAATTCTGAAATTACTAACTCTAATTAGAATTCAGATCTGGAAATTCTAACTCAAATCAGAAACCAATTCTGAAACCTGTTAGACTCCACAAACCCAACAATCTCCCACTTGGAGTCTGGCCACATCTTCTGTGACGCCCTCCAAACCCGGGGTACAGATTTGGGGAGTCACCCGACCAACGGTACACAATATAAACCTGAATATAACACATGCATAATATATAATGACATAAAATACCCCTTATCCAAGACTGCATCCAGATTATGGCATGAAACAAGCTTCTAAGTCATAATTATTACAAACCAGTTTTCAGAGTTATTACACACTTAATATACAAAGCTAGACATCTAGTCTAACTTCCAAGATAAAACAACTACCCGTCCAATGACAATCACTCGGGGTGGTCTCCTGGCATCGGGAGAACTGTCACTAGAGTTGTGTCTGCTCATTCTCTCGCTTCACTGGAATAGGGTTAGAAACAAAACAAGTATGAGCCACATGTGCTCAGCAAGCATGATATATGTATCAATCACAGTTCTATAATGAAAGGAAAGAATTCAATTATCTGAATCAACAATACACAAGTCAAACATATGCTTTTAACAATCTTTAATGAAGAAAGAGGAATTAGAATTGGACTTCTACATTTTTCAAATACAAAGGTTGTGTTGTTGATCAGTCACGCAACAACCCCGGACTTGCTTATAGCAAAGTCCTCTACTGGATCCTAGGCCAATCTGGGCCTTAAATTATTCCGACCATAAGTATGGCCCGACCATTACTGGTCCTATTTAAAAACATGCCAATTCTATCACAAGGTATAAGCAATAATATGCATAACAAGATAAGTACACAATAACGGGGTGTAATAGTTGCAAAAGAGCTTCAACTATTCATTATCAAAGAAAGTCCGAGAAATAGATTCGGAATGGTTTCAACGGTACGATGTACTCGTTCAAGAAGGTAATCAGTAGTTGTAATCAATAATCAATGACTGTAATCAATAGTCAATTATAGAATCAAACTGTCAATGGTTGTAGGCAATAATCAAATGATGATAATCAACAATCAATGGTTGTAGACAAAATCAGATGAATTTTGGAAATAAGGGTTTCCGATGCGGATCAAATCAAAGAGTTAAGAAAATTTACGAAAATGGAATCAGTTGCCCAAGTACAGGTAAGGATTGATAATCTAACTTGTTCTGGGGTAATAACATGTAAGTATTGAAGACAATAACAATTTATCACAAATAAAGGCACAAATACTTGCCTGGTCTACGTCGCTGTCGGTTTTCTATCTCGTTCACTCTACTTTCCCTTTTCCCTTGCTCCGGGAACTCGATTCTATAATAAACAACTTATAATAGTAAGTCTAACTATCCTCATTCTATCCTTGACACACAATCATAATCATTATCGCATTTAAACAAGTAACCGGTTACGTATCAGACTTCCGGTCTAATTTACGGTATATAAAACTCAGACATTAGCCCTCGTATGGGCATTTACGTCATAGGGATTATGATCCGCTAGATTGCCAAATTAATACAAGTAATCAATTTTTAGATGTTTGGATATAACAGTAATGACTAGAATTTATTACAATGTTCAAATTAAAAGCTCGGCAGTTGGTTGGTTCAATGGCAGAAGAAAGTGAATGATAGAATGTTTTGTGCTTCTTTTTGTCTTGATTCCATCTTGATTGATCACTTACATTTACTTATATAAGTCATTTCATTTCTTCTGCACGCGCAATCCTGCACAACCAAATCCTTCTACAAGTACTTTCGGTAGTACTAAAAACAGTAAATGTATTTCCCTGGTAATACTATAAAATGACTTGGCAGTACTATCAGCAGTACTATCAGTAGTACTGCTAAATGAACTAGCAGTACTATCGGTAGTACTGCCTAGGATAGTACTACCAGTACAAAACTGAAAATACTTATAAATTAGAATAAATTCTGATTTAATTTACTTACTTAATTGATTTAATAAATTAATTAATTCTAAACGAATTAATTTATAGATTAAATAAATTAAGTTATTGATTTAAATAATTCAATAAATTAATTAATTATTGAGAATTAATTTATAAATAAAATTACTTAAGATCTAGATTAATTAATTTAAGATATAAATTAATTCTGGAAGAATTAATTTATAGATTAAATTAATTAACTTATAGAATAAATTAAAAGAGAATTAAAGCTAATTCTAAGAACCACTGAAACTGATGACGAACTTCCACTGAATGACGTTGACACTCGATGTATTGTCTGGTTCATGAGTGACTAACTTTAATGACGGTTCTTCATCTTTTGACTTTAAGTTGTGGTTCTGTCTCCTTCTATTAAACAAAGAACTATAACCTTTACGTTTCCTGTCACACTTCTGAAATCTCTGTCACCTTTAAATAGTTCCACTTTCTTGAATACTTCAGTGAGGATTGATCAATAAATTGAATTTCTTTCAATGTACAATTACTTCAAAACTGTAGATGACATTAATCTTCATTCTCTTGAGAGATATTATCTTCTGAGATTCCTGTGACATATGAATATATTATTTACTTATTACATTCTTGTTTATGTTGAGTAGAATACTCGATGTTTACAAATAGACCTATACATATGTGTTTCAGAGATCCATGCCCTGAAATGAAGGTCTTTTCCATGATACGTAGTATCTCACGTATATTGAGAGAGCTTGATAATCTCTTCCTTTGAAATGAAGGTCTTTTCCTTGATACGTCTTGTTTTTTTTTCTCCCAGCGTGAAATTAAATCTAGTTGAGTAATTTTATATTTTGGGAGCCTATAGATAACTATACCATTTTTTGTTCGTTGATCTGTTACAGCCTTCACAATATCTGTTACAGCCTTCACAATATATCCAGCTACGACTTTTTCGTAATTACACACAACTACATTCACAATTTCTAAAAAATCAAAACATTCCTAATTAAAGAATTTGTGGAAAACAACAAAAATAAATTGACTAACATTTTGTTTCACCAGTCCCATAGGTGGTAAATTGGTGGAGCTTTTTGTCGTAAGGATGAAGCAGGGAATGAACAAAATATGCTCCGAATGAGTTTGCGGCTACAAAAGTATATAGTATTCTAGATTTTTGAACTTCGCTTCTGATTAGCTTCTTTTTATCAATACACGCTTGAAACGCTGAAAGCACTGGACTTATTCTTATTCTGTCAACCTCACTTCCAATTCAGAAGGGATAAATCTCTGAAACATATAAATGAAGATAGTTAGACCATCTTCAATGCATAACAAAACGGTGTAGCTTTTACACTATTTTAGTGTGAAAATAACACTATCCACAAAAATAATTCCAATCCATTTATACCATATCTTACACTAAAAGTCTAAAAAAGGATAGGTTGTCTTTTACTTTTTCAAAGTAAGTATCTTGTTTGACATATAATATGATATAAATAGGGTATGAAGGGAATACATTTGTTTTTGTTAACTAGTACGGGTATAATAGGTAATATGAAAGATGCCAAATTGGTGTAAAAATTATTTTTAAATACATTGATTTCAACACTTGTATTTTAAATTAAAAAAATATTAAAAAACACAAATGTAAAAATATAAAATATTAGAAAATTAAAGAAATCAAAGAATAAGTTGATAAGTTAAGTAAAATGTTGGTGATTTCTAATATTCAACTTATCAACTTATAAGTTATAAGTTATCAAATAAGCTGAGTACACAAACACACCTTGTAAGCTATTACTTATAATGCATAAGTTGCTGTTGCCAAACACGGCCATTAATTGCATTGTGGGCATGTTTTGTTTTTTTTAATGGCAAAAGATATCTCTGAGACATAGAAAAAAATTCACCTCATTTTTGACATAAAAATTATAACTATATTTAAAATTTAAACTAAATTGTTACACGATTAATTAACTTTGCAACAATTTAATTTTGATGTGACATTATGTGTGCACTTTATCATTTCTTACACGATCAATAATATTGTAGTATGTATTTTAAGATATTAACTATCTCAACTACTACCCACATGAGATATATGAGATGTATCTCAGGTACGTTTTCTCTTATATAAATTAAACTAAATATTTATATTAAAATAAAACTAAATATTTATATTAAACTTTTACTAGACAAGAAATATTCAACTAAAACTAAAACATATATCAAAATTAAGTTTTACCGTCTTATTTGTATTGGTATATTAATAAAAACTAGCTTTATAACCCGTGCTCGCACATGTATGTTCTTCATTTTTCTGTTATAAAATGATAAACCGATTTATTAAATATAATATATGTTTTGTTGCAAGTGGGATCAGTTTTTGTTAGAAAATGTCATATATATTTAATCCTGTAAATATATGCATGCATGTGAAATGTATTATAGGTTCTGTTGCGAATGAAATCTTTTTTCATTGAAAAGAATCATATCTAATAACGACGTATGTTAGGAATATGTTGTTCTTGATGATAATTATAAAAACACTTAGTAGATTTTGTATTAGGTCACTTTTTGTAACTATCAACGGAATGGTATGCTTTGCAGCTTTCGTTGACAGGTAGCTCATCAACGAAATGAGTGATGTAGCAATTGCACTGTACAATACTTCACTGGTTGATATACATTTGTTGTAGGTATTAGATAGGTTTTCTAAGTCATGTTGACTATGTACTAGATAGGCAAAATAGGTTGGTTAAGTGTAAATATATTGTGCCTTGTAATTTTGCCTAAGTGAAGACATGTCAACGGAATGAAGATTATTCTATCAATGAAATGAAGATTACTCTATCAACGAAATGAAGAATATACCATCAACGGAATGAAGAATAAAGCTATCAACGAAACACATCTTACTGCTATCAACGAATCATTATCACTTTTCTGAATAGTTGACAAAGTGATAATGACAGTTTACTGACAGATCAAAAGGTGATGTAGAAGTGTACTTTGCATTGGAAGCCATCAAAATGGACACTGGGAATAAGGAAACATTCCAATTTCCAATTAGGTTCTTGAGTGGGATCATAATAAGCATGAAGACAAAAGACAAGATCTCCAAGGACCATTGGACAAAAGGGATGAAAAGCAAGCTACTGGCGGTTACCTTTAGTTTATTTTAGAGTAGCCAAAGATAGCATTGTAAACTTGGGTTATATAACCAAGTGTAGCAGTTAATTTTTAAGATATGTGAGTGAGATAAAAATAGTTTGTATTAGCTTCTTTCAAGAGCACGCTAACTCCAAATCAGGAACTGAGCAGCTGTGATACTTTTGTAACACAGATTATTTCCGCAATAAAAACATCTCAGTTGGATCCTCAAAACATCCAACTGAAATTTTATATTTTCTTGTGTTTTTATTTTCAGTGTTGTTTTATTTGAAAGTTGTTTTAAGTTTAGAAATATCTAGAATTGTATTCAACCCCCCCCCCCTTCTACAATTCTGTTAGGTCATTTGGGATTAACAATTGGTATCAGAGCAAGCTTCTAACATACAAGGAGTTTAAAGATCAAGGCCAAAACAGAAACCATGGTGAAGAAGGATGCAGGTGTAAAGATACCAGTTCTAGATAAGGACAATTACTTTCACTGGAAAGTAAAAATGCATCTACATCTCATGTCTATGGATGAGAGATATGTAGATTGCATTGAGAAAGGTCCACACGTTCCCATGATGTTTGCATCTATAGTTGGACTGCCAGATGATGCTGAAGATGTGGAAATTCCAAAACCTGTCTCAGAATGGACTGTTGAAGATGTCGCAGAAGTCCATAAAGATAAAAGAACCATGAACATTCTGTTTAATGGTTTGGAGCAAGAGATGTTTGACAATGTTATAAACTATACAACTTCTAAAGAAGTATGGGACACTGTTAGAACACTCTGTGAAGGAACTGAGCAAGTTAAGGAGAACAAAATTCAACTCCTCATACAACAATATGAGCACTTTCACTTTAAAGCTGGTGAAACCCTAAATGACACATTTAGTAGGTTTCAAAAGCTTTTGAATGGATTAAAGCTGTATGGGAGGGTCTACCAAACCAAGGATTCAAACCTCAAATTTCTTAGAGCTCTTCCAAAAGAGTGGAAGCCTATGACTGTTTCTCTGAGAAACACTCAAGAGTACAAAGACTATACTCTTGAAAGGCTTTATGGAACCTTAAAGACATATGAGCTGGAAATGGAGCAAGATGAAGAAATTGAGAAGGTACAAAAGAAAGGTGGATCTATTGCATTGATTGCATCTGTGAACCAACTAGAAGATGACAATGAAGAAGCTGTAAAAGCCACAACTAGTCGAGCTAGTTGTAGGAGTGATGTTAGCAAGGGTAAAGGCAAGATGACAGAAGAAGAAGAAGAACCAGCCAACTTGGATGACTTAGATGATATTGATGAACACATTGCTTTTCTCTCAAGAAAATTTTCTAAGTTCAAATTCAAGAGAAACTCAGAAGCAATGCCACCAAGGAGAGACTTTCAACCTAGCAAAAATAATTGGGTTGAAAAGTCTAAGTCTAAATGTTTCAACTGTGGAATGATTGGTCACTTTGCTGGAGACTACAGAAAGCCCAAAGTTGAGAAGGGCAACAGGAAATTCGAGCCTGTTGATTATAAAAAGAAATACTTTGAACTTCTCAAGCAAAAAGAAAAAGCTTTCATGTCTCAGGAGTATGATTGGGCTGGTAATGGTGAAGATTCAGATGATGATGTTGAGTATGTCAACTTGGCCCTAATGGCTAACAATCATGAGCAGGAAGCAAGTTCCTCTAGCAACTAGGTAACAATTACTAATCTTTCTGAGCTTTCTAAAGAGGAATGCAATAGTACAGTTAATGAAATGTCTACTGTACTGTATAATTTGCGTGTTACTCTTAAATCACTTACCAAAGAGAACTCAAGAATTAAAGAGACTAATTTGCTCTTAAGTGATAGAAATGCCATGTTAGAAGCACAGCTCATTGAGTTTGAGAAAATGAGGTGTGTTAGTAGGGATGCTAAGCAGGAGCTTGAGAAAGTGTTAAAAAGGGAAGAGATTCTTAAAACACAACTAGAAATAGAACAAAGAGTGATTTCAAAATGGAAAGATTCCAGGAATGTTGCTAGCAACATCATTAATGTTCGACGTATGGAATCTTTCTGTGAACAATCATGGAAAAAGAACAAAGAGAAGCTAGGGTATGCTGTTGAAACCATAGAATCAGAATCAGAGTCAACAAACAACAATGATCATTTGTTGAAGGTTGATACGTCAACGGAACGCAAGGTTTTGTTGACAGATGAACCATCAACCGATCAGGCTGTTTCGTTAACAGAGAAAAGGAAATAAGAACTCACTAGACTTAATAACAAGTATGGTCCTGTCACCAAGAACTTTGTTCAAGGTGAGTCTAGTAAATCAAAGAAAGTTGAGAAGCCTGTTGAAAGAGCGAATGTAGGTCACTTGTATAACAAGCAATTGAAAGACAAGTTAGAGAAAATTCAAGTTGAGGTTAAGGGCAATAAAAAGAATAACATAAATGGCAAGGTAGGGATTAACAAACATAACAATTACACACCTGATAAGTATGCTCCTAGAAAAACGTGTGTCAATTGTGGTAGTGTTAGTCATTTATCTGCTAATTGTAAATCTGTTAAGAAGCCTACTAATGTGAAAATGCCTAAGCCTGCAATGAATACCTCTATGCCTGCAATGTCTGTTATGCCTAATGTGTTTGCTCTATATGCACAATTTTAGAATCCATATGCTAGCATGCCATTTGTGCCTAATCCATACATGAATATGTTTAATGTGCCACAAATGCCATGGAATGTGAATAACATGCTTGTTCCTCTAAATATGCATGCTATGAATGAAAATGTGAGCAACCCTCAGAAATCAACACCGAAGGTAAAGGTTGATCTAACTCAATCTGAGCCCAAGGTGAAAAATGATGTAAAGAATAAATCAAAGGCTAACAAAACAGGACCCAAGGAAACTTGGGTACCAAAATCAACTTGATTTGGTTTTATTGTGTGCAGGGAGACAAAAAGAATCTTTGGTACTTGGATAGTGGTTGTTCAAGACACATGACTGGTGATTCTACCCTGCTCACAGAGTTTCAGGAAAGAGCTGGCCCTTGTATTGCTTTTGGAGATGACATCAAAGGCTACACTAAGGGATATGGCTTGATTTCAAAAGAGAATGTCATCATAGATGAGGTTGCATTGGTGGATGGTCTAAAGCACAATTTGCTTAGTATCAGCCAACTTTGTGACAAAGGATTTTTAGTTACTTTTTCAAAAGAAGCCTGTGTTGTTTCTAAAGGAGGAGACAACAATGTGATAATGACTGGATTCAGAAGAAGGAATGCGTACATTGCTGACTTTAGTAGCACAAGTCCAGACACCATCACTTGTCTTTTCAGCAAGGCAAGCAAGGATGAAAGTTGGCTATGGCACAAGAAATTGTCTCATTTGAATTTTAAGGTTATGAATGACTTGGTGAGGAAAGATCTTGCTAGAGGAATTCCACAGGTGGAATTCTCAAAGGATGGTTTGTGTGATGCCTTTCAAAAAGGGAAACAAAAGAAGGCATCATTCAAAGCAAGACAGAGTCATCAATTGTCCAACAGCTTGAGTTGCTTCATATGGATCTATTTGGCCCTGTAAATGTCATGTCCATTTCAAAGAAGAAATACTGTCTTGTGATTGTTGATGATTTTTCTAGATTTACATGGACTTTCTTTTTGCACTCCAAAGATGAGGCAAGTGAAATCATTATCAATCACATCAAGATGGTAAACAATCATCATGATTTCAAAGTAAGAAGGATTAGGAGTGACAATGGGACAGAATTCAAGAATTCAACTATGAAGATGTTCTGTGAAGAAAATGGTATTTTGCATGAATTTTTAGCAGCAAGGACACCACAGCAAAATGGTGTAGTTGAAAGGAAAAACATAACACTTATTGAAGTTGCAAGGACAATGCTAGATGAATCAAAGTTACCAACTTATTTCTGGGCTGAGGTAGTTAACACAGCTTGCTTCACTCAAAATATTTCTTTGATTAATCAAGCCAAGGGAATGACCCCTTATCAACTACTCAAAAGAAAGAGCCACTATTGGATTTTCTTCATGTCTTTGGATGCAAGTGTTTTGTTCTGAGAAATCAAGCTGAGCATTTGGGGAAATTTGAAGCAAAGGCAGATGAAGCAATATTTGTGGGATATGCAGCAGGGAAAGCTTACAGAGTCTATAATCTCAGAACCAACATTGTTATGGAATCTGTACATGTTGTTTTTGATGATCTCAAAATTCAAGGTCTCTGTGATGAAGGTTTCCATGAAAGTCTTTCTTTTGAGAATGAGGAAGGAGATCAAGTGAATCATGTTAAGGCTATTGAGAAACAACCTAAAGTTGTTGTGTTTAGCACAGATGAAAGCAGCAGTGAAGATGAAATTGCTGCGTTAAGATTGAAAAGAATAGCTGCTAGCAGACCAAATGGTCATTTCGTTGACAGTCATGATGAAGGATTCGTTGATAGTCAGAATGAGCGTTTCGTTGATAGTCAGAATGGGCATTCCGTTGACAGTCACAGAAATGCTTCTAGAAGTGATCAATTAGGGACAACAAACTCAGGGGGAGTTTCTCAAGGACAAATATCTAATCAAGGCAATCATGATCACGAAGCTACATCTTCTAGAGCTAATCTACCTCCCTCAAGGAAATGGACTAAAGATCATCCCTTTGAACTCATTATAGGTGATATTTCTTCAAAAGTCCAAACTAGAAGAGCAACTCAAGAGGAATGTCTATATAGTAGCTTTCTGTCTCAAGATGAGCCAAAGAAAGTTGAGGATGCACTTCTAGATCCAGATTGGGTCTTAGCTATGAAAGAGGAGCTAAACCAATTTGAGAGAAACAAAGTTTGGAAGTTGGTGCCTAAGCCTAAGGACAGGAGTGTTATAGGCACAAAATGGGTGTTCAGAAACAAGATGGATGAAAATGGCATAGTCACAAGGAACAAAGCTAGATTGGTTGCAAAAGGCTACTCACAGGAAGAGGGAATTGATTTTGATGAAACCTTTGCTCCTGTTTCAAGACTAGAAGCAATAAGGATTTTCCTAGCCTATGCAGCCCATGTCAATTTCAAGGTCTATCAAATGGATGTAAAGAGTGCTTTTCTGAATGGGGAATTGGAAGAGGGGGTGTATGTAAGTCAACCTCCTGGTTTTGAAGATGATGATTTTCCAGAATATGTGTACTTCCTCCTCAAAGCACTCTATGGTTTGAAACAAGCACCTAGAGCCTGGTATGACACACTTTCACAGTTCCTCCTTGAGAATCACTCCTCTAGAGGTACTGTAGATAAAACTCTTTTTCATAGGATTGTGAATGGCTCAACTATACTTGTTCAAATTTATGTAGATGGCATAATTTTTGGGTCTACAGATGAAAAACTTTGTCAAAAGTTTGCCAAGCTTATGCAGAGTAAATATGAAATGAGCATGATGGGAGAATTAACTTATTTCCTTGGTCTCCAAGTGAAGCAAGTTAATTAAGGCATTTTCATTAGTCAAACAAAATATATTCATGATTTGTTAAAGAAATTTAACTTAATGAAATGCTCTCCTGCCAAAACTCCCATGCCCACTGCCACCAAACTTGAATTGAATACTAAGGAAAAATCTGTGGACATTTCAAGTTAGAGAGGCATGGTTGGCTCACTTTTATATTTAACAGCTGTTAGACCTGATATTATGTTTGCTACATGTCTATGTGCTAGATTTTAGGCTGATCCTAGGAAATCCCATTTAGTTGCTATTAAAAGAATTTTCAGATATCTCAAAGGAACACCAAACCTTGGCATTTGGTATCCTAGAGAATCTGGCTTTGAACTAATTGGTTATTCAGATGCAGATTATGCAGGATGTAAAATTGACAGGAAAAGCACAACTGGCGCCTGTCAATTCCTAGGAAACAAACTTGTGTCATGGTTCAGCAAGAAACAAAACTCAGTTTCTACCTCCACAGCTGAGGCTGAATACATTGCAGATGGAAGTTGTTGTGCACAGATTTTATGGATGAAAAATCAACTACTTGATTATGGATTAAGAGTTGAGAAAATTCCTATCTTTTGTGACAACACTAGTGCCATTGCCATTACTGAGAATCCAGTGCAACATTCAAGGACCAAGCACATTGACATCAAGTATCATTTCATTAGAGAACATGTTATGAATGGTACTGTGGAGTTACATTTTGTTCCAAGTGAACAACAACTTGCAGACATCTTTACCAAGCCACTTGATGAATCAACATTCTCAAGACTAGTAAGTGAGCTAGGTATGCTAAATTTCTCTTAATTATTTTTGAGATTTTTGCAAGTTAATTTGCAGCCAGAAATTTGCTGTGATTTTCTGTGAATTAATTTTCTCAAGAAAAAGTGAAATTTTGTCTAAGTCAAAATCACTATGTCAACGAATGCCTCATTCCGTTGACAGTCTTAGCAGTTTTCTGGGTGTTTCATTGACAGCTCTTTTATGTCAATGAAACGCAGCTTTATCAACGAAATAGACGGGACCTTAAACGCCCAATTCTGATTCGTTGATATAGCACTGTCAATCTGAACCGTTGAAATTTTGCACGTCTTTTTACCACGATCTATGCATACACCCCTGTAAGTATAAATCATGGTAATATTTTAATTGTAACGGTTAGATTTTTAAGCCAATCCAGTAATTTATATTTATTATTGGACTTAATTTTTGAGAAATTTTGGGGGAGTATTTAAGAAATTTTGTTTTCTTTAATTCTTTTCTACCTTGCTCTCAAAATTTCCAAAGGCTTTCTTACTTCTGCTCTCTCAAAGCAAAACAAAGTTCGAGCTTTTCTTCACACAACAATGGCACCCATAGTAAAACTCATGTCAGTTGGAGGGTTCATTTACGAGAAGAACAACTCCATTCCATTTGTTGTCAAGGAAAACCCGAACAAAATCTTTCACAAGATGATGGATTTCTTGATGAATTGCAAACTCAGTTACGCAATGTTTCACTCAACTCCGCTCTACAATGAAATCATAGAGGAGATTTGGACCTCTTGTGAATACAGTGGGACAAATTGCACTTTGCAATTCACCATTCAAGGTAAAGAGTATATTGTCAATTCAGATGTATTGCAAGCATGCCTTCACATTCCAGAGAATAACTGCTTAGCTTTACCTTCAAATACTGAAATTTTTAACATGCTTAATTCTATAAATTACTCTTTGCCAACTGAGAATTTAGGTAAGATTATCAGGAGAGGCTTGGTAAGGGAGTGGATTTATTTAGCAGATGCTTTTATTAAAGTATTTTTTTGGTAAAATTAGTAATTTTGATGCTTTAACTAACTCTATTCTGATTTTGCTTACCATGCTTCTCACTGATAAGTTCTATAATTTTAGCACTCAATTGATGTATGAGCTAGGTGCTAAGTTAGGAGATAAGAAATCTAGGAAAGAGAATATCTATTATGCTAGATTTCTAATGATGTTGGCTAACCAAGTTAGTCCAACACCATTAGTTATCTCTAACCCAGATTCCAGGTTTGACTATTTTGTCCAAGAGAAGAGGGTGCTAACAGACATCCTGAGGCTGAATCACAATGGTGATGTCCCAATGGTGTATTTGCCAGTTATTGAGGTAACACTTTCTCAACTTGCTAATTTAAATGTTACTTCAGTTTCTGCTACTGTTTGCACTTTTGTTGTAATGGAGTCTGTAGCAGTGACCCAACAGGCTCTTGCCCCTGCAACTAGCCCTAAATCCACAAAATCTAAATCTACCAAGCCAACCTCAGGTGCTTCTCAAAAGGCACCTGTTGTAAAATCCACTACACAACCCAAGGGGAGTGTTTCTGATGTGGTGAATGGTGAGGGAAGGGGTGAAAATCAAAGAAACCTTAAGGATAAGGTGGGAGAGATAAGTGTGTCCCAGACTAGCCCCATTGTGTCTTCCCAACAAGGCACAATGTGTAATATGGATATTAGCACAAGTCTAATTACATCCTCTCAAAAGGATGTAGTTATTGAAACAAGCTCTCCTCCAAAAGCACACATCAAAAGGGTAAGGGACACATCAAGCCCCCAAACAGCTATTTCCTAATACCAAAGAAGGGTAAGACAAAAATCCCAGGTCACACAGGGTGCACACACACTGGAAGCCACAATTCCAGTTTCTCAAATTCAGTTTGATGTAGACCCATTTTTTACTCTGGGGTTACAGTCCCACTCTCTCAATATTAATATTGAGACACCTCCACAAAAGTCACCAACACAGTCATTAGATGTGGATATGATCCATTCATCTATTCCTGATTCTCCAACTTTGTTCTTGGAGAAGCCCCACTCTGAAATTGGTGGTCATCACTTGTTAAGTGATTTTTTGGGCCACCAATCATCTTTTTCTGAAGCTACAAGAGGATCTGTGGAACCATCTTTATAATCAATCACCACAGATTCTACAGTAGTTTCACTGTCTCAAAATCCTTTCTTGACTTCATCAACGAAACAGTCTCTTTCGTTGACAAGTGTTTCTCCATCAACGGTATCCATACCGTTGACAGTTCAAACTACCATTCCGTTGATAGTTCATTCTGCACCTTTTATTGAAAATCAAGTTGTTCACACAACTAGTGCAGATGATCTAGTGGTAGTTGAAACACTTCTAGGATTGAAAGGGAGTGAATCTGAGAGGCTGGCTATTTCTTCCAGTCAGGCAAAAGGAGAGACTGAGAGTTCCACCTTAGTAGGTGAAGGTGAGGGTGTGAGAGGTGTGAGCCATGGGGAGCCCATGATGCAAGAAAAGAGTGGAGAGAGAGAAGGGACTACAGATGCTGAAAGGAAGGAACCAGCCATTGCAAGTGAGTTAATGGAGGTTAATGAGGGATAAAAAGAATTGACTTTCCAAGAGCATTATCAACAAACTCTGGATAGCATTTCTTTGGATCCTGAAACCTTTACTCATCCTGTGCCAACCTATCAAATCATGGCTCAACAGGGCAATGTGGAAGCAGAAAGGTCACTCAATCTTATTCATACAACTGCATCCATGATGAGGGCTAAAGATGCACTTGCCAATTTGTCTCCAGGAGCTGGTGGAAGTTTTGAATATGATGATTCTTCAAGTGATGAGGATAGTCTTGATGCTGTTCTACAGGTGGCTACTACTGCACAGACTGGGACTTCTGTGGTGCCTCCTAAGCCAAGATGGCTTTCTCAAGACTTGCATGAACATCACAGTTTGGATGCTGCCATCACAAGGCAGTATAATGAAGCATATTTGGCTCATGAGTCTGCACCTGACACTGAAAAGAAATTCTACAAGGCACTCATGGATTCTCTAGAGATTCAGAGACTCCAGATGCTGCAGACAAGGATTGAAGCCAGGGAAATCAAGGACTCCATTGGCAATCTAAAGGATTCCATAGCCAGGAGGCTTGATGAAAAACTCCCACTTCTCACTGTTGCCAGGATGAACACTTTCTTCAACAAGGATAATGAGGTGGCAACTACTTTGAAGACTCTTACTTCTAGGGTGGACAAAGTGGAAGCCGCATTAACTCATATGCAGCAGGCACAGGAGAAGCAAACTCAACTTTTGACTCAGCTAGTGGCAGCTCAAGGTCTCCCTGTCCTTACTCTTGATGATAACAAAAAGGGGGAGAAATCTAAGGAGCTTAATATTCAAGTCACAAAAGTTATGGTCCCAGCCATTTCTTTACCAAAGGAGCCATTAGCTATGGGGGAGTCACTAAAGAATAAAATGGATGGCATTGACCTGATTCAACAGGCATCTATGAGGCTACAAATTGCAGAACAGATAAAAGAACAATGGTCTAGCATAGATGCAAGGGTTAAGAAGATAGCTGAAACTGCAAGGAACAAACATCCATCAACGAATCAAGCTACTTCTACAGCACCATCAATGAATGCCATGGTCTTAGTGTCAACGGAATGGGAGACACGAACTAAATCTTCTTATGATCTAAAACCTCTTCTACATGGAGTGATTCCTGGTCCAAGAAAAGAAAAGGGACAAACCTCATGTATTAGAGATGTGGACACAACTACATTTCAAAGATGTTTATCTCCAAAATCCCCAGCTAAACCAAAGGGCAAGAATATTGCTAGGACATTCTATTCACCTCCATTCCCAAATGAGCTCAAGGTTCTGAGTGAACTTATCAGAAAATGCAAGGAAAGCAATGTGCCTGAAGTGAGGAATCAAAGAGCAATAATCTACAGGAATGGGCAAGAGATTTGTGTTTGGGCTGGTCACCCAAATTTTGCTGAAGCTAAAGCTGAGGAATCAGCTAGGGCAGGCATGGAAGCTCTTACAGTTGCCCAAGCTCTTGATGAAGAGGAAAAACAGTAAGAAGAAAGAGCTAGGGTTGAAGCTGAGGAAGAAAAGGGAAAGAGAAAAAGTACAAGGCAACCCAAGGCAAGAGCTAAAAGAAACTTGGCTTCTGATAAGGATGATTCTCAAGACACTGTAACAGATGCCCCTGTAACAGCTGTGCCTTCAACTTTCTCAGATCAAAGCATTGGAGGAAAGTTAGCTTGTGATCCTGAACATCCTGTTAATATTCATGATCAACCAATTGTGCCAAAGGAAGAGCCTTTGGAGTTTGATGAAGCTAATTTTCCCAAATTTCTAATTGAGATGGATGCAAAGAATAAATCACAGCAGAAGGTTTCTAAGGCTAAGCCAGTTTTTGTGAGGAGGCCACAGGTTGTGAAACCACCAACAAACCCAAAGGACTTCATCTACATTGCTGACATAAAGGAGGAGTCTGACTTAAACCTATATCTTGAGGACTTGGTAGAAGTGAGAGGGATAACAACCACTCAGAAATTACCAGAGAGATTGGTGTTTGTGTACAAGGGTGGAAGGGAAAGAATCTGGCCTCTGCGCAGAATTTTAGGAGAAGACTATTAGACACTGATGGTGGTGTTCAAATGCTTAAAGAGAGATTTTGGGTTCACCAAAACTGCCAAGTTTGAGGTTGTCTCCAAGATTTGTCAAGTCAAAGCTAGCTGGAACAAACCTGATGCACTTCCCATGGTTCTAAAGGTCCCTCAATCAGGAAATAAAATTCATCTCCAACCCTTTTGGATGATGGAATTCAGAGACAAGGACAACTGCAGAAGATTCTTCAGAATGGAGGACCAATTGGAAAAGGCATCTAATGAAACTCTAAGATTCATGCAATCCAAGTTGGGTGAACAAGATGAAGAAGAGAAGATTTTCTACAGGAGGCTCCAAGCTCAGATTGAGGAGAACAATGCAAAGAAGGGGAAGAAAACAAGGCCACAGAGACAAAGTTGATAAATCTGCTCAGGCTAGAGGAGCAGCTCTGTGCACTTGTATTGTAAGAATTTCTAATTTTTGTTCAGTCAATTTTTCAATAAATCATGAAGCTCAATACAAATTCTACTTTTGTAATTTATAATTTGTCTATGTGTTTTTGTTATCATCAAGGCTCTTGATTTATGGCTGTTATTCTACAGTCATAAATTGGGGGAGATTGTTAGGAATATGTTGTTCTTGATGATAATTATAAAAACACTTAGTAAATTTTGTATTAAGTCACTTTTTGTAACTGTCAACGGAATGGTATGCTTTGTAGCTTTCGTTGACAGGTAGCTCATCAACGAAATGAGTGATGTAGCAATTGCACTGTACAATACTTCACTGGTTGATATACATTTGTTGTAGGTATTAGATAGGTTTTCTAAGTCATGTTGACTATGTACTAGATAGGCAAAATAGGTTGGTTAAGTGTAAATATATTGTGCCTTGTAATTTTGCCTAAGTGAAGACATGTTAACGGAATGAAGATTATTCTATCAACGGAATGAAGATTACTCTATCAACGAAATGAAGAATATACCATCAACGGAATGAAGAATAAAGCTATCAACGAAACACATCTTATTGCTATCAACGAATCATTATCACTTTTTTGAATAGTTGACAAAGTGATAGTGACAATTTACTGACAGATCAAAAGGTGATGTAGAAGTGTACTTTGCATTGGAAGCCATCAAAATGGACACTGGGAATAAGGAAACATTCCAATTTCCAATTAGGTTCTTGAGTGGGATCATAATAAGCATGAAGACAAAAGACAAGATCTCCAAGGACCATTGGACAAAAGGGATGAAAAGCAAGCTATTGGCGGTTACCTTTAGTTTATTTTAGAGTAGCCAAAGATAGCATTGTAAACTTGGGTTATATAACCAAGTGTAGCAGTTCATTTTTAAGATATGTGAGTGAGATAAAAATAGTTTGTATTAGCTTCTTTCAAGAGCACTCTCACTACAAATCAGGAACTGAGCAGCTGTGATACTTTTGTAACACAGATTATCACTAGTACAAAAATGACTTTTAGCGTCGGTCAAAAAAGGGTTTTAGCGTTGGTTTTTGGGCGTAGTATATGAAGAGGACGTTATAGGTATATGTATTTAGCGTCGGTTAAATATGTGACACATATAATGTGCTAATAGCGTCAGTTGTTTAAAAAACCGACGCATATTATTTTCTAATAGTGTCGCTTTCCTAAAAACCGACGCATATAGTCTAACTTTTAGCGTCGGTCAATTACATAACCGACACATAAAGACAGGTTATAAGTGTTGGGGTTTTCAAGAACCGACGCTTAAAGTCAATTTTAAAAAAAAAATTAAAAATTGCAATTTCAGTAACCCCTCACACCAACAAATACCATATTATAATATATAACAGCAGCAACTATCCCATGCCAACAAATATCAGATTTAATATCTAAAAAACTAGTCTCAAACAACAAAATAGAAGTTACCACATTGAATCTTATTAGTAATAGAAAATATTACATAACCATTCTCTACATCAATTTAACCAAAAAGGAACAGCCTCAAGCCCGAGCCTGCCAGATTCAGTTTTTAGCCTGATCAAGAACCAACATATAGGATTTTGGATGAGGGGCAACAGATGGTTCTGCAGATGCAGGTGGATATAAAGGTCTTGCTGCACAAAACAAATAAAACTTAAAGATATAAAGAGCATAAGATGTGAAGCCAAACTTTATACCATTACTTTGACAAAATTACAAATGGAAGAGGTAGAACAATTTTCTTAGCATGCTAACTGCGTTTTGCATAGAGGACGAGAGTCACAACAACTATTATAGGCTTAAGAATTAGAAATTGCAAACACCCTTGCTTGCATCTTCGTATAAATGCATGCATAGCTTTAACAGCTTTAGAGACGTGATTTATCAAGTACAAAGAGAACGCGCCTTTTAAAGGCTCATCAGTACAATTATTGATTTTGAAAGCCCGCAAACACCAAAAATCAAGTAAAAAAAACAGCACCAAAATGATCTATATCATTAAGGCTGTAAATAAAAGAATTATATTGGCACATTGCACAAAATAGGCAAATGATAACTTACGGAAATTAGTTGAGGAACTAAATGCTATAGTGATCACTGGCTTACCTTTATCCAGTCAAGAGAGAACGAATTCCTGGCATTCTGATTGGCTATCAGAAAATCAATAACAGGTCCAGGCTGAATGAACGTTGTGGTACACATCTGATAGTCAGAAACAAAGCGATTTAAGAAATCATATGTTACAACCTACATAGCTATGTCAATATTTATGCATAATTTGAAACCTTTACATGTATATAAAAGCATAATCAAACATACCTATATTTAGAGACATATTCATATGTTTCAATTTTTATAGCATTTTGACTGAGTTTCCTATATTTTGAGTTCTCTTAATAAATTCCTCTCGCGATTTAAATGTCTTAACTCTTAAAGAGCAAAACATGTCCTAATCTTATAAAAGAAATGTAGAACTATGAAAATTAATATTTGATTAAATATATTAGATTTACTAACATCTCAAAATGACGAATGATTCATGTTCAGTCTAAGGTGGAAAACAGAGGATCTTTGCTCTAGCAGGCATCCTGGTCCTCCCCACCTGCCAATGTGAGACATTTAAAAATTTGAAAACCATTTTAAAGAACATGTAGAAGAGTCAGATTTAACGACACATCATGTGACATGCTGATGAATAAATACCATAGCAGGTTAACAGAACATATTATAATAAAAAGGTCCCTGACTGTAACAAGTGATTCAAAATTTATATGTGCATCTCATAACAGTTCCCAAAAAAACAATTCTGGTAACAGTGTCCCTTTGTGCATAATTTTTGACGACATAATGACCTATCAGAAATTCAGCTCAACATAATTAGCTAGTTAAAAGTTCTACGATTCTAGAGTAAGCCTAGCTAGCCAAAAAAACGCATGACAATAGACCAAATGTCTATTAATTAAACATTTTCTCTGCCAAATTTGAGTGTAAATAAATAAACTTTGATAACCTTACAATGGTAAACATTCGCAATGCATTATATGATTCTCTGTAGCAATTTGAATGGTCTTAAACTCACTTAGAAATTAAATCCTTTTCAATTTGATGCTTGGTAGACAACTATATAAATTGAAGTCTTTTTGTTAATTTCTCAAACACATGGTATGCATACTCTAATATCAACTCTAATCAACAAATTTCAGATCATAGAAACTCTAAAATGGATGGACAAAAACACTAGTAGAGATTTTAAGGGTGAAGCATCATACCTTGAATATTTATTCTCCGTCTCTACCCTTTGTATGAAATTTTTTCACACTACATAATACATAAATTAATACTGACACCAACACTGACCTAGTCATAAACTTTTTAACATTTAAACTGAAATTGAACTTCATATACATACCTAAATTGAAATAGAGTATACTGAAATCGATTCAGAGACGAAGAACCCTAACAAAGAGCAATCAATTAGCAGAGGAAGTGATACATAGCAGCGGACTAACCGAACCCACAGAACTATAAACTCACCGGAAATGCCCGATGGACACACATGAGAAGGGGAGAGGCTTAGCAGCGGAGTAGAACGATTGGGGAGGAGTAAGGTGAAGGAGTAATGTGAGAGTTTAACAGATAGAATTGGGGAATAACCTGTGGTAAAGTATACTGTATTATACATTACAAATTTAAAATAATTTTTATATTATGAAAAAAATTATATTTTTTAATATTATACAATATTCAAAAAATTTAAAACAAATAAAAGTGTATTTATTATAATATAATGTAAACAATGAAGTGTGATCCGAATATAATCATCAATCATCAATATACTTGAATCTCATTTGCCTTTTAAATTTTTAATAAATGGAGAAAACTAAATATATAATTTTAATATTTTACCTCAAAAATCTTTACTAACAGAGAAAAATAAATATACAATATATAGTTTTAATTTTTAATAGAAGTTGGATATTTAATTTTGAGAAAAATAAATATTGATGATAAAAATAATAATATTTGAGATAATATTGTAATAATAATAAAATATAATAACTATTATTCGATAAATAAAGTTTGCATATGATAATATTCTACATTAGAATCAAATTTTATATTTTGTAAAAAAAATATAAATTATTAATGAGATTCTACACTAGAATATATGGTTCTTGATGATTTTCTATTCTCCCCGGAACAATGTCAATTTTATCACAAAAATTGACTCAAGATATTAATGTTTGGGATTGTTTTTAAAAAATGTTGAGCTGTTAGAAAAGGTGTCATGTCAAAAACATCTTACTGTTTGGTATTTTTTTTATTTGTGCATGATTTTAGTAAAATCAGTAGCTACTTTCCGCAAAAATTATGTTACAAAATTATCGGAGGCCTGCTTTCTACAAAAGCAATTTTTAGGCCTAAAACGATTTTCAGAAAAAATTTCTTTTGAAATTAACAAACAGTTTTTTAGCTATTTTTCAGTAAAAACCGTTATTGTTGTCTTCAACGACAATGTTAAATAAAATTTCGTTAGAAAATTTAATACGAGCCCTTAAGAAAAAAAAAATCAATGCATATTATTTATTTGTGAAATAGAAATATTTAAATATATTTTAGAAAATATTTTATTATTTGTGTTTAAATTTATCCGTATAATAATATTCAATCTAGCATTTTTTTTCTTAATACTAATCTTATTTGTATAAAAAATTTAATTTGAAAATTTTATTATATCATTATTGAAGAGAGTATATCTATGCATTTGAAGGGTTTATTATACTTAATGACTAAAATAAACAAGAGGTTGAGGATCCTAAGGTTAACCTTAGGATATTTTTCCTAAGGTCACCCAAAGTACATGTAAATGAACATTTATTATTATATATTCACTTACCATATATTTTGCTTGTATATAAATTAGGTAAGTAAGTAATTATGTAATTAATATAATACACTAACGCAATTACTATCTCAGGAAATTTTTCCTAAGGGCTACCTTAGGGTCCTTTTTCTCAATAAACAATAATAAATATAATTAAAGATGTCTTACTAAAAAATTATTAAGCCACGTTGTTCTTTAATAAATTTAAAAGTCAGTTCCTATCACACCACCAAACTCTAGTAAAGTTGGTTAGGAGTGGCAAATAGAGATGCTCACTATGGAAATCATGGGTTCGAAATAAGCAGTATCCAATTTAGCTCTTTTATTAGCTTTTTAAAATAATCAAGTTACAGCGTCAGTTAAAGCTCTACTGACGCTTAAAGCATAATTTATAGCGTCAGATCTATAAGACTGACGCGTGAAGCAGACGATTCTCCAAGAATGACGCATAAAGCACAAACTACAACGTCAGTTCTTCATAAGACCGACACTATAAGTCTTAACAGGTGTCGGCATTCACAAGACCGACGCATAAAAGTGTTATTAGCGTCGGTTGAATGGGAAAACCGACGCCAAAAGTCCTGCACAATGTCCTATAGCGTCAGCTAATTTTGCAACCAACGCCTATAACATTCGAAAGCGACGGTTCTTCATACAACCGACGCAAAAAGTGCAACGCTAAAAAACAATTCTGTACTAGTGTATTTCCGCAATAAAAACATCTCAGTTGGATCCTCAAAACATCCAACTGAAATTTTATATTTGCTTGTGTTTTTATTTTCAGTGTTGTTTTATTTGAAAGTTGTTTTAAGTTTAGAAATATCTAGAATTGTATTCAACCCCCCCCCCCCCCTCTACAATTCTGTTACGTCATTTGGGATTAACAACGTACAATATAAGTAAGACCTGTAATTTTGAAGTGCTTGTAGTCTTGTAATTACAGGAGATTAAACTATTTTAAATGAGTGTGACTTATTTTGCAACCGTCGTGTAACTTTATAAAAAACAAAATAGTATTTAACCTGTTTGAAGTAGTTAGTAAAACTATTTGGTACAATATTTCTATAACATTTGTTTGATATATAGCTTATTGTTTAAGATATACTAAATTTATAAAAAAAATTATTTGATATGGTACAAAATCTTCTCGTTGGCTATTGTAAAGTGACGAAGATCAAATCATATTTTGCTAACTTCAAAAAACAAACCTATTAGCCTTATTATTACAGCTTCCGTATCAAAATTTCTTATTTGGTTGATATTCATTGTTCACTCACCATATCCATTATTTTTTATCATCATTTATTTGGTCTATAATTACTTTTGATCTCCCTGAACTGTTTACTATATAAGCAAATAAATGTAATGAACCAAATAGCGAACCTGGATACGAAATATGCAATAAGGCCAATAGTTTTTTTTTTTCAATTTAGCAAAATAAGATTTGATATGCAGATCAAATCATATTTTGTTAACTTCGAAAAACAAACCTATTGCCTTATTAGTACATCCTCCGTATCCAAATTCCTTATTTGATTGATATTCATTATTTTTTATCATCATTTATTTGGTCTATAATTACTTTTGATCTCCCTAAACCGTCTGCTATATAAGCAAATAAATGTAATGAATCAAATAGCGAACCTAGATACGAAATATGCAATAAGGTCAATAGTTTGTTTTTTTTAATTTAGCAAAATAAGATTTCATATGCATCACTTTGCAATAGTGAATAAAGCTCTAAATTAGTTGATAATCTCTTTCGATTAACAATTATCAATCATCATTGTCACAATTTATTTAATGTTTAAAAGTTTTAATATTTTCTATAAAAAATAATATTAAATATTGAAGTAATAATAAATATCAATGATATGCAATAATGAGTTGGACACAATTAATGTACGCATATTAAAGTAGATGAGTATTAATTGTAATTAATACATGTATAATTACTTTCAAAAAAAATACATGTATAATTAAAATATAATTTAGAAAGGTATTTTGGTAATTTAACTTGAATAAATTGGCTCATTGAACCCCCTAGTTGCTCTATTATCAATATAATAGATAGATATATTGATTGTATATAGAATTTGTAATCTAATAGTATATATAATCTGAGCAAATATATACTTATTACAAATAAACATGATTTACAATATAAAAATATTAATATAATTCTTCTGCCAATGGACCAATTTCAATTTATAACATTTTGTATATCTATTTTGCATGAGTTTTTCTCTAATATGGTCAAATATATGATTTTAAGGCACTTGTGAAAATAGATTATCTACCTTGCCAAGTAGATTACAAGAAGAGACCAAAATAGAATATATAACATATTGAGTATTTGCACATATTAATAAAGAGTTTTATAATATAGCCAAAAGTGATGTCTAGTGTAACACCCCCAGATCCGGGGTCAGGAATCTGGGTTGTCACGCTCCATCAATTATACAATATATGCATTCTGATAATATAACTCCAACGACCCCAATCACTTACGCACACACACACAAGTTATAGCCTTGGAAATGAGCAACAAAAGTAACATTTGTTATTACAACTCAAATGTACTATCCAGGATCTCATCTATTATTTACAACCTCTACCTGAAGTTACAATAATAGACCTCACAATTCTATACAAGGTTTAATAATACAAACCTACTCGAAAACAACTCTTACTAATTCAAGCTGCAACTATTCTGCTAACTCCGGCAATATTCATCCTGCTGAACTAACTCAAGGGTGGTCTCTCCATTCCCTTGCTCTCGTACACGAGGTGAACCGGCAATGTTTCTTCATGCTGAAAGTTTTAATAAAGCAAGAATGAGCTAATGGCGCTCAGCAAGAAATCTATCCCAGTTTAAATCTTTAAACCTTTTAGGAAGATAATCCTTATAGGATCAAAGTTTTAACACTACTAGGGTCTAACCCCAAAATAGTATATCATTCAAAATACTGTATGACTTATAATCATACTCAAATACCCTTCGTAAATTCTTTTCGAAATCCTTGGTATCAATATGATAAATCAAGTCTCAAACATATCTTTTTAAAATAGATATTAATATTGGAATCAAGGCTTAAAGCCTATCCATTGATTCAAAATACTATATAGTTCAATATACTGTATATCTTAAATACCTCCTTAACATATATGCACACATATCCATTTAGATATCTCATACTGTTTAAAATACTGTAAAATATCAGTAATGAACACCTTTTTATAAAAGAAGCAAGAATGAGCACTATAGCTCGACAATCATATATATAGCAGCTTAATCATATATGTAAGCTAATATCATAATTGAAAACCTTTAAAACTCCGTTCATATAACGAACGATATGTTTAAATTTTCTTTTCGTCAAAACATGCCATACAATACAACCACTGTATGAGGAACATCATTACTCATCACTGTCACATTATCAGTAACTCAGCGCCTAGGCTTTTGTTACAATGTGCAGCACAACTCCAATTGGAGGGAGGGGACATTCTGGAACACACCATGATACACGATGATCAGTCGTTGTATCATACTCACGCTTTTCTACTAGTAGATGGACGATATCTTAACACGATTATCACCCCAGCCGCATACGGGCTTTGTATCTGCTGGACTGTCCTACAGCCTCCTATGCGAGATAGTTGCTGGACTGCCCCGCAGCCTCTTACGCCATATAATTTGATGGACTGTCTCATAGCCTCTTACACGTTTCCTCCTAGTCCCGGATGAACAATCAATGAAACGGGAATCGGAATTTAATCATGGTTCCCCAAGTACAAAATACTTGTCAAAACTTTGCAACAGTTCAAATTTCATTACTCCAGAGTATTTGAAGGGAGTAAGTCACAGTGTGGGTTGACATCAGTCAACAAAACTACAGATGATTACCACGTATTTTGAAATTACGACCTGGGAGTTTTTGTAAAATACCTCTACTTCTGATAAATCAGAACTCGAAAACATATTCACTTTTAATGAAAGAGGCAAGTGAAATCATATGTTCACTTCCTGAGATGGATTCTCAATTTTTGATAAGTTCAAAACCTTAATCATCATTTGAGGTAAATAGTTTAAAAGTAGTTGGGAACCCCTACTATAGTCACATAAATCTCTTTTGAGATCGGAAAATATTTTAAATAACTATTAGAACCTTACGTAATATTTAAATAAGGTTCTATGATTTTTAAATCATTTTTTGGAATATTTAATAAATATTCAAATAATAAATATTGAATTATTATTCAATATAAATCCACTTAAGTGAATATTCAAAATAATATTCACTTAATTAAATAATTATTCAAATAATATTTATGATAATATTATTTAAATATCTCACATTAAATATCCAATAATATATATATTGGAATATTTAATCAACATATATAAAATATAGCTGTCCCTGGACCCTCCAGTTTCTGACAGTATAATTAAATCAAAATAGTAATTTAACTCCCGGTCTAATATTTTAAAATCATCGTACTACTGTGAGAATCAACACCTAGAGGGGAGAGGTGAATAGGTGTTATGACTAACAATGACCGATTTTAAATATTACCAAGTTATGTGACTGAAAAAGCAAAAATCAGTCTGTTTTGCTGTCTGGCAGCTTACTGAGTTCACAGAATGTAAAGTGGCAGCTAGCTACGTTGTTCAATGCAGTATAGCAATTGTGCAGAAAATAAAGAACACACAGCAATTTTAGCCAGGTTCGACCCCTATCTCCTATAGGTCTACGTCCTGGTCCTTTACCAACACGGCAAAGGAATATATTATTGATCAAAGTGAATTACAACTACACAATACAATAATATATCTCCCTGAACTCCCTGTTACTGTTAGCAGCTTGCTGAAACACCTTGTTCCTTGAACACAGCTCTCTAAGTACTATACTAAACCAAGTATAAACTCCTCTAGCTATCAAGTTCCTTGAACCCTTGTTTCCCAAGCTTACAAAACCAGCAACTACCAACTTACAAGTTGAACAATACAAGTATAATCAATTACAATTGAATATATGAACTCTAATCAAAGATATAAGATGTAATATATATTAGAGCTCAAAAGTATATGAAAGATATATCAAATCAGTTTGTAAAACACTTGTGTTTTCTTTTGAATGTAGTCCAACAGCTAGAATGAAAACCGCACAAGTCTTTTTATAATGAAACAATGATTTTGAATTAATCGATCAACAACTAACGGTCTTGACTACCAAGTCTCACGTATTATGTTCCTTGATTAATTCAAACCAACGTTCATGAAATCAACGTTCAGAAACCAGATGAGTTAGAGAAGGAACGTTAAGAAAGACAAATTCAATCTGGTTTGAAAAGCCCATAAAATAATAGAAGTTGTTAGATAATAAACAACGTATATCAACTTCCTTTATTTTAGGAACTATATATATATATAATATATTTGAAAATATTTGAGCCCATATATATATATATATACCTTATATAACTGATAGAGTCCTTACAAAACGTTTCCAAGAAGATTTCCTATAAAATAGGACTAAAACTCTATCTGCTGGAAGTATTGCCAGCTTGCTGCCTGTAGACAAAGTTTCTCTACCAGCTTGCTGCCTGCATAGAAAATTAGTCTGCCAGCTAGCTGCTACAACATGTTTTGTTAGAAAAATACATAGCTTTTATTTCCTGCAAAACCATGTTAGTATAATACACTTAACCCAGCTTGCTGTTATAGTGTTATCATCAAAACACCAGGGTTTCATACTGCTCTATCCTTAGAGCCTTTAAAAACCTCGGTTTATATCTAGTATTTACATAGCATATAAACCATATATCTTATACAGCTTTTTATCAAAAGCGTAAACAGTTTATAAATCTACTCACAACATTAAAGAAGAATATATATCACAACCACAACATATATTACAACAGCATCACTTATATGACGTAGGGTTTGAAAACTTGCATGCATCTATCATATGCATACATCACATCTCATCATTTTTAATACCATCACATCTATATACGATGTGAGGTTTGAAAGCTTGCATCTATCATATGCATATATATCATCAGTATAATGTAATCTGAAATACAGCATGGGATTAGAAAATTTGCCTTGGGTCCTTGGTTGTTAGGGGTTCGAGAATTTGCCGGGAAATCTATAAACAAGAAATACTCGATCAGTCTCATAGCGTAATCATTCGTTCATAACAACTCACTCATAATACTTCGCTTATCCTTAAGACACTCACTTTAAGTCAATCATAAGTCAAACACATCATGTAGTCATGTTATTCCTCAACAACATTCGTGTTTTAATCAACTTGAAATAATCATTTATCTTAGTCACAACAGGTGGTCAAAATAGTACTCCTAGAGTTGACTTTTCATGGAGTTACTATTACGCGACTCGCACTCTAACACTTTTAATAAATCATAAAATTCACATTTAAATATGAAACCACTTCTAAAATCATTTTGAGTATTTTTAATATTTATCATAAAAGTTTTGATCTCAAAACAGGGGTTTAACTTGGTGAAATGTATTTTCAAACTTGGATGAGCTACGAAAAGTTACTATTCGTACAACTTTCACTAAAATGCTCATATCTCCTTAACCGTTAACTGAAATGACAAACCGTTTTCGCGTGCGCGATCTAGAGAAAGAATGTAACAAAATGTTTGAAAATGTTTTTTTGTTTCAGGGAATGAAAATCCCGAGAGCAGCAGTTTAAGGCAGTAAAGTGCAGAAACCATTCGTCCTTGCGCAGCTTTGGTTCCGACATTTTTATAAAATTGAAAAATCATTATTTTAATACGAAACTTTCTAGGTTCCTTTCCTAACTGTCCATACTAATATCCCTATTAATATATCGACCCAATTCCATTTTTAAAGGGCTTGATCACAATCTCAAAGTTCATGCAATGAACTACTTAGTTATCCGAAACCGCTTTCACTAAAACGTAGTTTTCTCCTAAACCGTAAGTCGCCTTGACATTTTCTACATATGGTTACAAACTAGAAAACAAGAGCTACGCAACCATGTCCAGTGGTGTTCACAACTCATTCATTAACCATCCTAAATTTCAGTTCAAAACTGTCCTAAGTGCAATTGGTCATTACGACGACTATACGCATAACTACTTCCGATTTTAATTACTTTAAATCCATATACAACTCAACCAAGCCATCAATCCATCATTATAAACTCAAGGTCAGTCCATAAAATTTATTAGAACATTACCAACATCAACTCATAACCATTAACCATCAAGGTTTAGCCATTTATAACCCAAACTCCAAGAACTAACACATGCTTAAACATAACTTAACTTAAGCTTAAAACTCAAAGTAAATCAAAAGGGTGGATGGTGTTCATACCTTTATTGAAGTCTTAACATAATAAAAAGAGCTTGTAAGCCTTAAGTGAGCCTCGATCTATGCTTAAAATCCTCAAACTTACAAAAGAAATCAAGAACAAGTTAGTAAATTCTCGGAGTTACTATTCACCCGAACTTTGAGCAAGGATTTAAGCACTCTATACTAATTTTATGGCCATAAAACTTTGAACGTACCTTTCCTATGCCATGAGGAAGCTTTGGTCCAAATTTGGAGATTTTAGGATGAGTAGATTTGGAGTTATGAAATTTGCTTTCCACCATGGTCAAGCTGAGCAGATTTTTGGAGAAATGGAGAACATGGTTGTTTTCTTGCTTTTTCTTTTCTTTTCTTTTGTCTAATTAATCCTTAATACATGCCATATAATTTGTGTGGTCATAAACTTGTTTTGTCACCAATGACACACCTCTTTTTGAACTTGTGGTTGTGGTGAAAGTGGTGACAAGGTGGTGATTCACAACTTTGTCATCACTTGTCACACCTTGTCATCCTCCTGCATCATGCTTGTGTCATAATTTGTATCCTCAATTCTCTTATATGTTACACTTGATGATCTTATATGATACTTCTCCCTTGGTTAGGGTTTAATCCATAATTCGTTATGCTTTTGTTTCGCGATAGGTTCAAGTGATTTTAAAAACGTTTCTCTGTACCAATGCTTGGTATACTTCCTTGATCTTTCCATTACCTTGGCTTAATATATGATCCTAGATTTCTCTCCTTGGCTTAAGGTATGATCATGGATTTCTCATTCTACATACTTTCTTAAAACGATAAAATCAATTCATCTTTGATTGTCCAGTGAATAGTGATTTAAAACTCGAATGGAAGTCTTCTGATTCTGATCGCGTTTACATGCACTTATTCTCCTTATACCTCACTAATATAACTTCGAAACATTCATTCCATGTCTTTCATACGGTGTGGTCTGAAATATTTTTCATCAACAAATTCACTATTCATCAACATTTACTATTCATCAAAATTTTTTAACTAAGTCCAAAATTTGGGGTTATTACATCTAGCATAGTGGTTAGAACTGTTCTTTCTAATTTAGAGGTAAAGGGTTCAACTCCCATTAGAAACAACTTTTTTTATCATTAATATAATAAGTAGGGGTAATTTGGTAATTTCACACTGATTAAATTGTCTCAAGCAACCCCCTAGTTGCTCTATTATATATATAACTAGCGTAAAAGCCCGTGCGAGGCACGGACCTGTTTATATACTGAAAAAATAAATTCGCACCAATATATATACATATCAAAATAATTTTGTAAGTATGATAAATGATAGTATTTTGAATTTATATTATATATGCATAGTATTTATACAGATTTCATAAAATTTGGATAAATTTCTATAAGATAAAGATCAAATGATTTTTTTTAATCTTCAAAATATTAGTTTAGTTTTGAATGTCGTGAAGTGAATTTTATCAAATTTAAAAATTCAAGATAATTTAAATGGTTATTTTATCAGAGTTCTCCGTATATAAAATGAATGTATGTAAACTCATGTATTGTTAATAAAATAACAATACAATTGTAATATAATATTTGTCACAAATGTACGAATACTTTAAATACATCATACAATTTCTTACCTTTAATTTTGTGTATAAGACGTATGTAAAGTAATATAATTTTAATGAAATAAAAGTATATTTATAAAATATAAAATTGGTCATTCAGATAAGACTATATATTGAACACATTATAAAATTTCTTTATTTTATGTAAAAGTCAATCTTGAAGTTGCCTTACTCTTTCCTTCATATGTACATATTTGGACCCTTTTAAACTCAATTGTATATGTTTAGTCTAGTATTAATTATAAAATATCTAAGATCGTAGTTTAAGAATTACACAAATTGAAAATTTATATATATGTAATTTAGAATCATTTTTTTTAACACAACCATAAAATTCTATCCCATGCGATTTTAATATTTGAATTATAAATTATCTTGTGTTTGATCTTATATGAATCATAATATACATAAATAATTTAACATCTGTGTAGACTCAGTTGTATTTATATGTATAATATATATTTTAAACACTAGCGATTAACCGCTAGACGGTGACCAATCAATCCGAATGTGTTAAAATCGGATCGGAAAATCAATTTTTATAGAAATTGAACTAGAAATCATATAATTTGGATTAACTAGGCACAAATTGGTTTAATCGGTCGAAAATTGGCTTACGACCCGATTAAAATGAACAAAATATACCCAGCCCTTTTTCAACCAATCAAGACGACAAAGAAAACCCGATACTTAATTGGGTCTAAAAAAATTTCAAACCGATTTTAATGGTTGCATATCAGTTTTATATATTTCAGCCGACCTAACCCAACCCTATTTAAATTAAAAAATTTGTTCGATAATATATATATATATTATTATATGTAACGGTACATTATATAATACAGTATATCATCTTATTTATAGACGTGTACATAACTAAAATTATTATATTAATAAAAAACAAATTATCACTAAAATCGTAAGTTATACGTATTTTATTTTTACTTGAATTTTTGAAATGAGGACATTGTGTAATATTTTTATTTTTTATAAAAATTATTTAACACATTCAAACCAACCCAACCCGGCGCAAACTTAAGGATGATAAGTACGGTTGGGCTATGAATTAATTTTTTGTGAGTTGGATTAAAAAATTTCAAACTTATTTAATTAGACTGGGTTGCAAAAATACTTCCAACCCCCGATAACCTAACCCATCAACACCCCTAACTATGATTCCCATTTTTTACAGTCCCTTGTATAATTCTAAAATATAAAAGTTACGTATAATATATTACTTATTTTAAATCAAATTTTGATTATAGATTTATCAATACTTGAATAATTCGTATAAAGCTAATAAGTGACATAATATTGTATAAAAATATAAATCGTATAACAATTAACATTTAATCAAAAACATTAAGGGTGAAATAATAAAATTTGTAAAGAAATACATAATTATATATTAAAACTACGAAAACTAAAAAAAATGGAGCTATATAATAATATAAACTAACATTTTTTTATTAAAAAATTGAATAAGCATGTTGTATAAATAATATAAAATAACATATTATTTACTCAAAAGTTGAAATAATAAAAGATAATATGATGAGCGAATATACTTTATCTAATAATAATTTTAAAATAAACTCAAAACTCAATGTAGAACACTCGATTATGACATGAAACTGTTACGAGGAGGCCAACATTTCGATTCTCGATGTTTACACACAAATTTGACATTTTCTATCTTAGTAATAAAGGGGTGACGTGTTTGTAATTTTAAAAATACAAGGGTAAAGTTGTAATTTCATGAACACTTTTTGGTTCTTTTTGCCTCTGATGATCTTTTAATATATAAAAGTAGATTTTTTTTTAAAAATTTGTTATGTATGTAAAATTATACATTTAGATTGTCTTGCTTTATATATATATATATATATATATATATATATATATATATATATATATATTCATATTTATATAATTTTAAATTCAACTATCTATTTTAAGTCTATTATTCATTACACACATTATCTAACCGCCTAGTTTCGAAATTAAGTAAATTGAAACATATTTTATATTATGATGTAGAATTATTTTTTAACTCAACTTTAAATTTATATATCTAAAAATTATATGATGCAATTATATCCACACGTAAATGAAATATTTATCTTTCTTAAAATATTATCCTATTATTATCCAATAATCTAATATATACATATAGACGAATTTTAACAAATTCATATTTTTCCAATTTGAATTTGTTTACATTTATGAATAATTTAGAATTTTTTTTTATAAGAAATATAAACCAACAATATATTTAATCAAAAAGTAAAATAAAAAGGAGAAAATAGGACTATAAGGGAACTTGTAGCTTATCTAATAAATTTTTTAAAGTTATCTCAAAAATTGATGTAGCACAATGGTTATGATACTTTATTTGTAAAGGGAAGGTTTGTGTTCGAATCCTGAAAGCAACAAAATTTCATATAATTTTTGCATAAACTAATAAAGGGGTGGCATTTTTGTAATTATATGATAAATAAGGGTAAATCTGTAATTTCACGGTCATTTTATTGGCATATTGGCTTTTAATATATATACTTTTAATATATAGAAGAAGATAGATAGATAGATATGCTTTCATACGAAAAAGAGCATCCTTCTTTTCAGAATTTCAAAAAAAGAAAATTAACAATTTGTTAATATACTAAAACAAACAAGATCATAAAAGTGATATTTCTAATTTTAATCGATAATTTTTTTAAAAGTTTAGGCTATATTAAATTATTATAGTTTAAGTTTATGTTAACTACATTTTTTAAATATTTTATTTGTTAACTATCTATATTTAGTAGGTAAAATATTTAATATCTAACAAAAATATATTGAAATATTAATTTATAAGTGAACAAAAATTATTAATGTCACATTCAAATTAAATTAACATGCTTGTAAAATTTTCAAAGCTAACTACCTTCATATAACAATTCAGTTTATATTTTAAATATTGTTATATTTTTTTATGTAGACTATTGGTTAAATTTAAAAATCAACATTATTAAAAAAAATCTGAAAAAACATGAATCGAATAAGAAATGGAAAAGAATAAGCAAGTCGCACACAATGCAATTAACCCAACATCGGCTCATATCTCTAGCCAATTATATGGATTTGAATGATAATATTGAGGTGGCCTTGAGGCCAATGGGACACATTTTTTTCACATAAGTAACAAAAAAGTTTAAAATATACCGTCTCACAAGTCAAAACACAAAATAAAAATATTAGGAGCACAGTACATTTCATCAAAAGAAGCACGAAAAGAAGTTGAAAATATGAGCACCAACATATAAGTAATATGTATTCAGTTTTGATTTATCATATGCACAGAAATTTTTTGGCCCAAAATTTTATAGATTTCGAGTCTTCAATTTTTCAGGATTCGTCCTGGGTAGCATAGATATTTAATAAATGATATACTTGAAAAATATGTGTTAACGGAGGAATTTGGTATTAACAAAGTTTGAGGTTTATCGCCGGAATCAAGATCTATGACGGTGGTTCTTCGCCGGAAAGTCGCCAGAGTGTGGTAGTTGTGATGAATTGGGGGCTGAGATTGTAAGGGTTTCTTGGTGGTGGCTCGTTGAGCTCTTCTCTTCCAACCCCTTACAATGTGCCTACGTACCCCGTATTTATAGGGGATCAAGCCCTACGTAGTTCTTGGGAAGCAAGTAACCTATATAGGCTGGTCTCAGATTTCCGAGGCCCACTAGGATACTTGATCCGTCTTCTGGAACTGGTCTTCGACTCGCTTTAGGAATGTCCAACGATGAGGCCTAGTCACAAAGGCCCAAGGCTCAACTACAATCTAGGGACTTCACGGATATGGCATCGACCCAACTTAGGAGCCGACACTAACCGCTACCAGCTATCTCCCTGACCAAAGTAGTTGCAGGTATAGCCATGACTTACCCCAAATGCCAGACGCATCCTTGTCCCCCGAATGAGAAGCACCCACCAGATTGCAGGACAAGTGATCTCAAGCGTTTGGGTGCAAAGTGCAGGATTACTCCAAAGTTTCCCAATGAGGACGCGCCCATTGAGTACAGGAACAGAGCTCCCAAAGCACACAACAATGTTCACCCCACATCCCCAATGAGGACGCGCCCATTGAGTACAGGAACAGAGCTCCCAAAGCACACAACAATGTTCACCCCACATCCCCAATGAGGACGCGCCCATTGAATACAGGAGGAGGTCTTCAGTCATCAGGCATACCCCTGGAGGCCTTCAACCACGGACATCCCCCTCATAGGGCACATCCTAGGAGGGAATTCTTCAATCATCAGGCAAACCCCTGGAGGCCTTCAATAATGGACATCCCTCCCTTAGGGCTCATCATAAGGGAGAAGTCTTCAATATCTTGCCAGTATCAAACCAAGAAAGTCGGCCTTCACCACCAAGTAGCTACTTCAAACCAAGAGGACGCGCTCTCAAGGGGTGAACGACCTAAAAGAGCATGCACTTACCCCTCTGAGGGCAAACCCTAAGTCTTCCATATGATAATCCCATGTCAGTCTAGCTGTTATTCTCTGTCAAGTCATCCATTCATGTCAAGTTGTCAGTCCACACCAAGAGGACGCGTCCTCAAGGGTTGGACGGCCAGATGGTGCGCCATCACCCCTATGAGGACAAGCCCTGAGCCTCCGTTGTACTAGTTCTATCCCTAATTTCACCTTGGATATCCCCAATTGATTATTACTTGACTCGAATCTTCCTTAAAAATCCGATACCGAATTTTAGCTATAACAACTACCCCCCAATTCCATGTGAAATCAGAGATGAAGCATGGAATTTTTAATCTCCAAAGCGCCAAAATCTCTTTGTAACCTTTTCTTCTTCAAGAAGTGTCCTCGAACTTCTTCCTTCTTTTATGCTGTAAAGAGGGCGCATCCTTCCAGATGACGCGTCCTTTAATTCTTCCATCATATATTTTTGATAATTTCAATGTTTAGAGAAGGATACCACCTGCACAGGACACCTCTAAGCTTACATGAGCTAACTCGGCGTAAGAAATAATAGATATTGTGCACAGATATAAACCTCTCTCCTGGCTCTCGTCCTCAAGTAAAATATTCATTTATCGAGAGGACATGCCGTCTTCTATCATTAAGGGGTACAGATTCATTTATTTATCTTAAGATTCAAAAAATGGAGTAGCTTGTGTAAATATAGATACACCCTTGTATATATATACTTGTATGGTGGTCTAATCAGTCATACTATTCCATCCGATGGCTGCCACGTGTTCCACCTAATATCTTCCTTTTCCCTTCCTTATAATCTTTCTTCTCTCTCATTCCAGAATAGTTCTCTTTTGAGTGCGTCCTAAAATGTGGGCGCGTCCTCTTTCAAAAATTCCAATAATGACACACCCATGCGTCCCTTGAGGGTCTGTCCATGGGCATTCTTGCCTTGATATTATGAGATGTCTTGTAAAGATGTCTTCATGTCATATAATTTTAAGAATATGTAAGTGATGCCCTCGAAGGGTCCTTAAAAGCGCAAATCAGTCCCGCAGGGACCTTGTGAAGTGACCTCGTAGGGCCTTGTAGTCAAAAGTTATCACAATAATATGTGAGCTTATGTTCCCACATGTATCTTCAAGTCTTCTTAAAGTATCATAAGAGAAGGCCTCTTGTTGATATGATGAGAGAAGTAGAGGAGTTCTCTCATTTTGTCTGTCTACTTTTTAGTATGAGGAGAGGAGTCATCTCCTGTCACATAAGTCTTTCTCTTTTTTAGTATAGAAGAGGAGTCTTCTCTTGTCGCATGTTCCTCCTTTTTAATATGAGGAGAGGAGTCTTCTCTTCTTGTCTGGCTTCTTACTAATATGATGGGAGAAGGCCTTTATACGAATACGATGAGAGGAGTCCTCTCTATTAATATGAGTGGAGGAGTCCTCTCCGCTGATATGAGGGGAGGAGTCCACTCTGCTGATATGAGGAGAGGAGTCATCTCTGCTGATATGAGGTGGAAGAGTCCTCTCTACTGATATGAGGAGAGGAGTCCACTCTACTGATATGAGGAGAGGAGTCCTCTCTGCTGATATGAGGTGGAGGAGTCCTCTCTGCTGATATGAGGTAAGGAGTCCTCTCTACTGATATGAGGTGGAGGAGTCCACTTTGCTGATATGAGGAGAGGAGTCATCTCCTCCTGCCTGACTCTTGCGTAGGGCGGCCTATATGGATGAGGACAATGTCGAAGTCCCTTCTAATCTTCTAATCCATTTTATAATAGCATTATCTTGTGGAGGGGCTCACTCATGACCTTGGGGCCGCATCCTGCTGGTCAGGGGGCGCATCCGAAGGTCCATGGGACCTCTACTCCAAATATTCTTCTTCTTATTGCAACCTGAGGGTTGTACAATCATGTTTAAAGTCGAAGCCTTAACATATAAGGCCGATACCATTATGACGCACCTTGAAGGGCATATCTTCTATTATTGAGGATATGACGATGCGTTCTCTGAAGATAAAAGTCTTTTCTTTTCGGAGGGGCTCACTCATGTCCATGGGGCCTCGACCTGTAAGCAGGGGGAACTCACTGTGGACCAGGGGGCCTCCCTCCTATATAATCCATTGAATTATCACGCGAAGTGGCTCACTCATATCCATGGGGCCTCGACCTGTAATCAGGGGGCTCTCACTATGGAATACGGGGCCTCTGCTTCCAATAGCTTCCTTTCCTCTGAAATTCAAGTAATGAATTCTTCACACGGAGGGGCTCGCTCATGTCCATGGGGTCTCAACCTGTAATTCTTTCAAGAATCAGGGGGTGCACTCTGTGGATCACGGGGCCGCTCTCCGATATTATAAATTGAGTTGTCACAGGAGGGGGCTCACTCATGTCTATGGGGCCTTAACCTGTAACCAGGGGGCACTCTCTTTGGATCATGGGGCCGCTCTCCCATATCATCTATTGAAATGTCACGTGATGGGGCTCGCTCATGTCCTTGGGGCCTCGACCTGTAATCAGGAGGCACTCACTATGGATCATGGGCCCACTCTCCCATACTATCGATTAAATTGTTACATGAGGGGGCTCACTCATGTCCATGGGGCCTCAACCTGTAACCAGGGGGCACTCTCTTGGGATCATGGGGCCTCGCCTCCCTATTATCTTCCTCTAAAAATCGCTGGAGTTCATGTTAAGCAGTAGTTTTTTTTCCTGAGGGCACGCCATGGAGGAAGGATGCGTCCTGAAAAACCAGGAAGCCGCATATCGGAGTATCTTCGGAGTACGCGCCCTGAAGAAAGGACACACTTGAGAGACGACAAGGGGGCTCAAGTATTGGAGCTTGTCTGATCATTATTTATCTTCATTATAGTTGTTTGTAGACATTTTTCCATTGGACGCGTCCTCGGGGAGAAACGATCATTGGGACCTTTGACATGCTGAGAGGGCATCTTTGAAGCAGAGAACGCGTCCTTTCGGGTTGGGACGTATAGCTTGATAATTCTTGAGATATTCTTCCAAGTAGGAATTTTCCACCTGTCAAAAAACTCAATAATCGAAAATTTCAAAAAGTACCTGGAGGACGCGTCCTGGAGAAGAGGACGTTTTCCATCATCGAATTCTCCCTACAGTTGTTGGAAGTCATCTGACCCTCGAGCATCACTCTTAGGGCGCGCCCTATGGGTTCTTGGGAATTTTCCTTCACAATCTTCTTCCTGCAATAATTCAAGGAACAGATAACAGGAAGCACAACAAAGCAAGTTAGGTGTTACCTTGAGGGCGTGTCAAGAAGATGATGACGTGCTTCCGATAATTGCGCCTTCTTTTTAGGATCTTGCTTGGAATCACCCTCCAGTATACATGGAAACTGTTGCCTTCAGATCTGAATCGCCTTGATATCTTCTTCTTCAGATCTTCTTCGAACTCCCAGTCAGGAATCATCGTCTTGAAATCACCATCTTTGGATCTTCCTCCTTGCCGCCAGCATGAAGTCGTAGCCATGGCCATGCTTTGAATCGTGGTAGACCTTCTTCTAATAACTTTCATCATGATGAGATATCTCTTCCTCCTGAGATTATGATCTTGATCAACACCCCTCCTTCTAGCGCCAGTTTGTTAACGAAGGAATTAGGTATTAACAATGTTTGAGGTTTATTGCCGGAATCAAGATCTATGACGGTGGTTCTTCGCCAGAAAGTCGCCAGAGTGTGGTGGTTGTGATGAATTGGGGGCTGAGATTGTAAGGGTTTCTTGGTGGTGGCTCGTTGAGCTCTTCTCTTCCAACCCTTTACAATGTGCCTACGTACCCCGTATTTATAGGGGATCAAGCCCTACGTAGTTCTTGGGGAGCAAGTAACCTATATAGGTTGGTCTCAGATTTCCGAGGCCCACTAGGATACTTGATCCGTCTTCTGGAACTGGTCTTCAACTCGCTTTAGGAATGTCCAACGATGAGGCCTAGTCACAAAGGCCCAAGGCTCAACTACAGTCTAGGGACTTCACGGATATGGCATCGACCCAACTTAGGAGCCGACACTAACCGCTACCAGCTATCTCCCTGACCAAAGTAGTTGCGGGTATAGCCATGACTTACCCCAAATGCCAGACGCATCCTTGTCCCCCCGAATGAGAAGCGCCCACCAGATTGCAGGACAAGTGATCTCAAGCGTTTGGGTTCAAAGTGCAGGATTACTCCAAAGTTCCCCAATGAGGACGCGCCCATTGAGTACAGGAACAGAGCTCCCAAAGCACACAACAATGTTCACCCCACATCCCCAATGAGGACGCGCCCATTGAATACAGGAGGAGGTCTTCAGTCATCAGGCATACCCCTGGAGGCCTTCAACCACGGACATCCCCCTCATAGGGCACATCCTAGGAGGGAATTCTTCAATCATCAGGCAAACCCCTGGAGGCCTTCAATAATAGACATCCCTCCCTTAGGGCTCATCCTAAGGGAGAAGTCTTCAATATCTTGCCAGTATCAAACCAAGAAAGTCGGCCTTCACCACCAAGTAGCTACTTCAAACCAAGAGGGCGCGCTCTCAAGGGGTGAACGACCTAAAATAGCATGCACTTACCCCTCTGAGGGCAAGCCCTAAGTCTTCCATATGATAATCCCATGTCAGTCTAGCTGTTATTCTCTATCAAGTCATCCATTCATGTCAAGTTGTCAGTCCACACTAAGAGGACGCGTCCTCAAGGGTTGGACGGCCAAAGGGCGCGCCCTCACCCCTATGAGGACAAGCCCTAAGCCTCCGTTGTACTAGTTCTATCCCTAATTTCACCTTGGATATCCCCAATTGATTATTACTTGACTCGAATCTTCCTTTAAAATCTGATACCGAATTTTGGCTATAACAATATGGTTAGAGTGGGCAATAGGTAAAATGATTGGCTATCTTTACTATTTTGGTTGGGTATAATGATTATGTAATATTTTTGTGAAGGATAAGAATATATTCCAGTGATGTTATCTATATTTCTTGTTAGGTAAATTATACATAAGAGGTTTATTAGTTCAACAAAGCGAGTTGACTTCTCTATCTCTTCTACTTCAAACCATAACTCCCAATTCTCAAAACCCCTCCAATTCAACCACCGTCTTTTCCACTTTCTTCATCAGATTCTTCTTGTTTTCTAGAGGATGTTTATCTCCATTTACTCTGGACTCTCTCTTATCATGTTGTTCTTATGAAAGTCTCATCCTTTCATTTGGAATATGATTTGGAACTCCTTTGTTCCTCCAGGTTCATTATCAAAAAGATGATGTATTGTTGGATTGTATTTCTTTGGTTCTTGGTGATTTAAATATCTATCAACTAAAAGTGAATGGGTATTTGTATTTGGGTTTGTCAGTTATGGAGGAATACTCTATCTCGGACTTCTTAGATGTGGGTGAATCAATTGTTTCTAGAGTGGAGTTGTATGCTCACTTTGTGAGACACTATCTCTCTGGAAGGGCAACGAAATGAATCTCTGGAAGAGCAACGAAATGAAGGTTACATCACGGGTGTTACTCAATCTGAGGGTCTTAGGAACAAGGATGTCCTGCTAATGGAGACCTATATCGTGTGTTTTGGAGTCAACAGGGGTATGTTCTTGTTATTGCCAAATTCTCTAATTAATGAATTTAGTTGCACGAGTTTTGCACCTCTTATACTACTATACAAGTGTTTTAGTGATGGTTGCAAAAGAGGTTATACTCATGGGTTTGATTTGGGTAATTCAAAAATTACATTCTGGATTTCAAAGTATGCTCTTAATATGATTGGTTCTTTGACAAATGCTAGTGTGTCTATTAATGTTTCTACCAGTTTGGTAGTATTAAGAATTGCACAGTGGCTGATTTTTAATTTGTACTCTAATGCGGAGTATATAGTTTATGGAGTACGGAGGGTGTACTCTACTTCAATGATCAATTGTGACCATGATGCTAGAAGGGCCTTGTTGTAACGGATGAAACTAGACAGTCTAAGTAGGGGAATTGGGGTGTTGTTGCTAGTACTCAGAGACAGACTGCGAGAGTGGAACAAGATTGGCAGCAGGTTGGTAGAAAACACAGAAGAGGCTTGTCAAACGGAATTGATAAAGAAGGCTCTGGGAAGGCTCAACTTGAATCAGGATGGTTATGCAAGTGATGCAGTGCTCTTGAAATCAGGATGGTGATATAGGGAGGCTACGGGAACGCAGGTGGAGCGAACACCGGTGACAATCATGCGAAAGACATGATTGAGATAAAGATGTAGCTGATGGTGGTTTGAAGCCAGGAGGATGATGTTGCTTATGTTGATTTTTTTGGTTTCTAAATTTTGTGATTTGGTTTGTAATATGGTGAATTTTTCTTGCATTTTCATGTGTAATATGTGAACTTCTTCTTCATGGAGTCGGGTTTCTGTAATAGACTCTCGTTTACCTTTATTTATAAAAAAAAAAACTAGATGCTTTATAAATATAAATATATATATATATATATATATATATATTTATATATATAGTCCACCAAATATGATTGTCTATTGTCAAAATAATAACACATAAATGTCACATAAAGATTATTTAGAGGGTGTTTGGCCCCAGCTTAAAGTTGGGGTTTAAAGTGATTTTTGACTTTAAGTTGAAAAATGTATGTTTATGTAATAAGTTAGAAAATGAATTAAAGTTAAAAAAACAGCTTAAAGCCCGAAGTTGGTATGAGTTACTTTTTTGAATGACTTATTTTATTTGATAAAAGATAATATCTATTAGATTTTTATAACATAGGTGATCATTAATAAAAATAAAATAGAAGTAATCAAAAAGTAAACAAAACAAATGTATTTATTTATATTTCTTCCATAATGTAAACTACATCGGCAAACCTTTATATAGGCCGTACATAAAACAGATACACCTACATAATAGATAACCGTAATCATCACTGAACATATGACCCACGAATATCTCCACTAAAAAACTATAACTATTTCCTAAATATTAGGATTAATTAAAATCTAAACATAACTAAATTTTATTTTAAATTTCAATCACATATTTCTAACATCCTCCCTTGATTCAAATTTACTAAAATTAAAAATACAATAAAAATTAATCTTCTATTAAAAAAATTTCCCCGTGATGCACTTTTCATCACCAACCAATAATTTTTGTTGATGCACTTCTCATCAACACTATGGAGCACTTCTCTCCACAAATTTTTTCAAGGTGATATATACATACATATATTCATAGCCACTTGTGCTATGATTTCCTTGACACAATTTTTCTTGACATTTGTGTATTTTTCTTCTTCAGCTTCTTTCGTGACCATGAGAACCTCCTGTGGCACCACCGTGTCTTCCATTTTTTCAGCTGATTTTTGACGCCCAGTTATTCAAACGAACATAACATTGATACCATGTTAGATTTTTATAACATAGGTGATGATTAATAAAAATAAAATAGAAGTAATCAAAAAGTAAAATAAATTTGGACAGGCTAGCGGATTGTACAGATGATCAAAGTGTTCGGGCATATCTTAGTGAGAAGGAAAAAATGAATGCTCTTCTCTTACAAGAGGAAATCTATTGGAAACAAAGAGCCAAGTTGTTTTGGCTTAGTGAAGGCGATGAAAATACGAGGTTTTTCCACTCTTCTGCGTCGGCTAGGAAGAAAGCTAAAAAAATTAATTTCCTGTTCAATGATGATGGAGATAGGGTTGAAGATCAAGAGAGTATGTGTGAGGTTGTCAAAAACTACTTTGAAACGCTGTTTACAGAAGGTGTGAGAGAGGGGGAGTTATTAAATCAGGGAAGCCATAGAACGGTGACTGGGGAACAAAACATGAAACTAGTGCAAGAATTTTCCTTCGAAGAGTTTACGGCAGCTATTAAAGAAATGCATTCTGATAAGGCATCGGGCCCAGATGGCCTGAATCCAGGTTTTTTTAAAAGCTTCTGGTCAGTTATGGGGAGGGAGGTATTCGAATGTTGCATAAGTTGGCTGCGATCTAACTGTTTCCCTGCAGAGCTTAACTACACTAATGTGGTGCTTATTCCGAAGAAGGAGAATGTTGCATAGGTATTCGAATGTTGCATAAGTTGGCTGCGATCTAACTGTCTAAAGGACCTTAGACCCATTGGTCTTTGTAACGCACTATACAAAATTGTAGCAAAAGTCCTGGCTAATAGGTTGAAGGTTGTTCTACCTTTAATCATCTCGGAGAATCAATCTGCATTTGTTAAAGGAAGGAGTATAACGGATAATGTACTCGTTGCTTTTGAGATTATACATCATATGAGTAATAAACGACAGAATAATGTGGGTGAGGTGGCGTTGAAGTTGGACATCAGTAAAGCGTATGATAGAGTAAGCTGGTCCTTTTTTCGTCGTAGGATGCAAATTATGGGGTTTTGTGACAGATGGATTGAGTGGATGATGCTCTGTGTGAAAACAGTAACCTATAACTTTTGTTTTAAAGACTCGAGTATTGGTCCCATATTTCCTAAAAAGGGCTTACGGCAGGGGGATCCACTCTCGCCTTACCTCTTTTTAATATGTGTGGAAGGCTTGTCCAATGCGCTTGATGCAGCAACAAGCAATGGAGATGTTCATGGATTGTTAATCCCAAATGACCTAACAGAATTGTAGAAGGGGGGGGGGGGGTTGAATACAATTCTTGATATTTCTTTAAACTTAAAACAACTTACAAATAAAAACTGAACTTAAAGTAAAAATCACAAGCACATAAATAATTTCAGTTGGATTGTTTGATGATCCAACTGAAGTGATTTTTATTGCGGAAATAATCTGTGATACAAAAGTACACAGCTGCTCAGTTACAAGGTTGTAGATAAGAATGCTCTCAAAGATAGCTAATACAAACTATTTGTTTTTCTTCTCTATTATTAAAGTAACTGCTACACTTGGTTATATATCCCCAAGTTTACAACCCTATTTTTGGCTACACTTAAAGTACAATGAGTAACCGCCAATAGTTTGCTTTTCATCCCTTTGTCCAGTGGTCCTTGGAGATCCTTGCTTTTGTCTTCATGCTTATTATGATTACTCCCAAGACCCAATTGGAAACTGGGATGTTTCCTTATTCCCCATGTCCATTTTAATGGTTTCCAATGCAAAGTACACTTCCACATCACCTTTAGATCTGTTCAGTAAACTGTCACTATCACTTTGTCAACTATTCAGAAAAGCAATAATGATTCGTTGATAGCAGGGAGATGTGTTTCGTTGATAGCTTTATTCTTCATTCCGTTGATGGTGTTTCCCTCGTTTCGTTGATGAGTAAACTCCATACCGTTGACAGAGTAATCTTCATACCGTTGACATGTCTTCACTTAGGCAAAATTACAAGGCCTAATATATTTACAATTAACCAACCTATTTTGCCTATCTAGTACTTAGTCAACATGACTTAGAAAACCTATCTTATAACAGAATGCCTATCATTTGAGACGTATTGTACAATGCAATTGCTACAACACTCATTTCGTTGATGAGCTTCCTGTCAACGGAATGCTGCAAAGCATGCCATTTCGTTGACAGCTACAAAGTGACTTTACACAAATTCTACTAAGTGTTTTATGTTTATCATCAAGAACAACATATTCCTAACAATCTCCCCCAATTTATGACTGATAGAATAACAGCCATAAATCAAGAGACTTGATGATAACAAAAACACTCATATACATTCTAAATTACAAAAGTAGAAAATGCATTAAGCTTCATAATATTTTGAATAAAATACAAGACTTACAAGACTAATGCCAAGAAGTGCTCCTCTAGACTGAGCAAATGATTCATCTTTGTCTTCTTTGTGGCATAGTCTTCCTCCCTCTCTTAGAGTTGTTTTCCTCAATCTGAACCTGTAGCCTTCTGTAGAAGATCTTCTCTTCCTCATCTTGATCACCAAGCTTGGATTGCATAAGCTTTAGAGTTTGATTAGATGCCTTATCCAGCTGGTCTTCCATTATGAAGAACCTTCTGCAGTTGTCCTTGTCCTTAAATTCCATCATCCAGTAGGGTTGAAGATGGATCTTCTTTCCTGTTGAGGGCACTCTAAGCATCCTGGGAAGAGCCTCAGGCTTGTTCCATCTAGCCTTTATTTGACATATTTTGGAGACCACCTCAGACTTGGCTGTTTTGGTGAAGCCAAAGTCTTTCTTCAAGCATCTAAACACTGTGAGTAGTGTTTGGTAGTCTTCTCCTAAAATTCTGTAGAGAGGCCATGTTTGTTCTCTACCACCCTTGAATGTGAAAACTAATCTTTCAGGCATCTTTTGAGAAGCTGCAATGCCCCTTACTTCCACCAGGTTGTCTAAATCAAGATGTAAGCTAGATTCTTCCCTGATGTCAGCAATGTACATGCAGTCCTCTGGATTTGTAGGGGGTTTCTGAGGTTGTGGCTTTCTCACAAATACTGGCTTTGCCTTGACAGCCCTTTTCTTTGACTTTGTTGGCTGATCCTTTTCAAATAGGAATTTTGGAAAATAGGCTTCATCAAATTCAATAGGCTCCTCCTTTGGCATGATTGGTTGATCATGATAGTTGACAGGGTGTGCAGGATCACAGGCCAACTTTCCTTCAATAGGTAGACCAGTAGGAATTTGATGTGCACTTGTTGTGGAAGAGGCTTGAGCAGTTTCTTGAGAGTCCTCTTTATCAAAGTCCATATTCCTCTTAGCTCTAGCCTTTGGTTGCCTTATACTTTTCCTTGCTTCCTTAGCTCCATCCTTGGCTTTATCTTCCTGTAGAGTTTCTTCATCTTCAAGTGCTTGAGCAACTGCCAATGCTTGCATTGCTGCCCTTTCAGATTCTTCAGCTTTGGCCTTAGCAAAATTTGGGTGACCAACCCAAATGCAGATTTCCTTGCTGTCCCTGTAGATGATGGCCCTTTGATTCCTTATGCTTGGATGATTGCTTTCCTTGCACTTAGTGATCAGCTTCCCTAGGACTTTGAACTCATCTGGCTTTGGTGGAGGATAAAATGTCCTTTCAGTGTTCTTGCCTTTGGGTTTGATAGGTGACACTGGAGAAATCCCTCTTGCATCCACATTCCTAAAGCATGAAGATTGGCCTTTCTCATTTCTTGAATCTTGAAGGATTCCATGCTGAAGGGGCTCTATAGCATAAGAGCTCTTGAACTGTGGATCCATTTGTACTGTCACCATTGCATTTGTTGATGGCTGATCTGTCTTTGAAGAATCAGTAAATTTCTTGAACCTTGCTTCTATGTTGGACCAGTGATCTTTGATCTGTTCTGCAAGTTTCATCCTCATAGAAGCTTCCTTAATTAGATCAATACCATCCTTTTGCTTCTTTCCACACTCCCCCATTGCTAATGGCTCTTCTGGTAAGGAGATGGCTGGGACCAAAACCTTTGTGATTTGTATCTCTAGCTCCTTAGTTTTCTCAGTTTTCTCCCCCTTTTTGTTATCATCAAGTGAGATGATAGGGAGTCCTTGAGCTGCCATAAGCTGGGTAAGTAGCTGAGTTTGCTTCTCCTGTTCCTTCTGCATGTGAGAAAGTGTAGCCTCAACTTTGTCCACTCTAGAGGAGAGAGTTTTCAAAGATGAGGACACTTCAGGTTCCTTGGTGAAAAACCTTGACATCTTGGAGACAGTGTGAAGAGGAAGCTTTTCATCTAGCCTCCTGTCAGTAGCATCCCTAAGGTTGCTAATTGAATCCTTAATTTCTGTAGCTTCAATCCTTGTCTGCAACATTTGTAGCCTTTGAATTTCCAGAGAATCCATTATGGCCTTATAGAATTTCTTGTCCCTTGCAGTTGCTGACTCATGAGCTAGATATGCCTCATTGTATTGCCTTGTAATAGCAGCATCCAAGTTGGATCTACCATGCATATCTTGCGAAAGCCAGTTTGGTGTAGGAGGCACCACAGAAGTCCCAGTCTGTGTAGTAGTGGCCACCTGTAGATTGTCACCAAAGCTGTCTTCATCATCAGAAAACTCAAATTCTCCACTTGCTGCAGCTCCTGGAGGTAGATTGGTCAATGCATCCTTTGCTCTTTGCATTGATGCAGTAGTATGAATTAAGTTGAGTGACCTTTCTGCCTCCACATTGCCCTGTTGAGCCATAACTTGATAGGCTGACACAGGATGAGTAAAGGTCTCAGGATCCAGGGAAATACTATCCAGAGTTTGTTGATAATGCTCTTGGAAGGTAAGTTCCCTTTCTCCCTCACTGACCCCCATTAACTCACTTGCAATGGCTGCTTCCATCCTTATTGCTCCTGTAGTCCCTTCTCTCTCTCCACTCTTTTCTTGCATCATGGGCTCCCCATGGCTCACACCTCTCACACCCTCACCTTCACCTACTAAGGTGGTACTCTCAATCTCTCCTTTTGCCTGGCTGGAAGAAATAGCCAGCCTCTCACTCTCAGACTCTCCTTTTGCCTGGCTGCAAGCCAGCCTCTCAGTTTCACTCCCTTTCAAACCTAAAAGTGTCTCAACTACCACCAGGTCATCTACACTAGTTGTGGAAACAACTGGATTTTCAATAAGGGGTGTAGATTGACCTATCAACGGAATGGTAGATTGAACTGTCAACGGTATGGATACCGTTGATGGAGAAACACTTGTCAACGAAAGAAGCTGTTTCGTTGATGAAGTCAATAAAGCACTTTGAGAAAGTGAAATTACAGTAGAATCTGTGGTGATTGATTTTAGAGATTGGTCCACAGATCCTCTTGCAACTTCAGAAAAAATTGGTTGATGGCCCAACAAATCACTTAACAAGTGATGGCCACCAGCTTCAGAGTGGGGCTTCTCCAAGATTAGAGTTGGAGAATCAGGAATAGATGTATGGATCATGTCCACATCTAGAGATAAAGTTGGTGAATTTGATGGAGATTGTTCAAGGTTGATGTTTAGAGAATGGGACTGTAACCCCAGAGTAATGATAGGGGTTACATCAAACTGAATTTGTGAAACTGGAAGTGTAGCTTCCAGAGTGTGTGCACCCTATGAACCCTTGGATTTTTGTTTCACCCTCCTTTGGTATTGGGAAAAAGTAGACTGTGGGCTTGAAGTGTCCCTTACCCTCTTGGAGTGTGCTCTTGGAGAAGAGCTTGTTTCAATAATTACATCCTTTTGGGAGGATGCAATTAGACTTGTGCTTAAATCCATATTACTCATTGTGCCTTGTTGGGAAGACACAATGGGGCTTGGCGGGATCTCACTCATCTTTCCTTCCTTATCCTTAGGGTTTCTTTTATGTTCACCCCTTCCCTCACCTCTCACAGCACCTACAACACTCCCCTTAGGTTGTGTAGTGGATTTTACAACAGGTGCTTTTTGGGAAGCACCTGAGGTTGGCTTGGAGGATTTCTTTGATTTCTTTTATGAAGTCAATAAAGCACTTTGAGAAAGTGAAATTACAGTAGAATCTGTGGTGATTGATTTTAGAGATTGGTCCACAGATCCTCTTGCAACTTCAGAAAAAATTGGTTGATGGCCCAACAAATCACTTAACAAGTGATGGCCACCAGCTTCAGAGTGGGGCTTCTCCAAGATTAAAGTTGGAGAATCAGGAATAGATGTATGGATCATGTCCACATCTAGAGATAAAGTTGGTGAATTTGATGGAGATTGTTCAAGGTTGATGTTTAGAGAATGGGACTGTAACCCCAGAGTAATGATAGGGGTTACATCAAACTGAATTTGTGAAACTGGAAGTGTAGCTTCCAGAGTGTGTGCACCCTATGAACCCTTGGATTTTTGTTTCACCCTCCTTTGGTATTGGGAAAAAGTAGACTGTGGGCTTGAAGTGTCCCTTACCCTCTTGGAGTGTGCTCTTGGAGAAGAGCTTGTTTCAATAATTACATCCTTTTGGGAGGATGCAATTAGACTTGTGCTTAAATCCATATTACTCATTGTGCCTTGTTGGGAAGACACAATGGGGCTTGGCGGGATCTCACTCATCTTTCCTTCCTTATCCTTAGGGTTTCTTTTATGTTCACCCCTTCCCTCACCTCTCACAGCACCTACAACACTCCCCTTAGGTTGTGTAGTGGATTTTACAACAGGTGCTTTTTGGGAAGCACCTGAGGTTGGCTTGGAGGATTTCTTTGATTTTGGTTTTGTTGCTGGGGCAGGAGCCTGTTGGGTCACAACTACAGACTCCACAGCAACAGTACTGGGTGATACAGTTGAAGTAACAATTATACTAGAAGGGATAGCAGTAGTTACCTCAATTACTGGCAGATACACCACTGGAACCTCACCATTGTGGTTCAGCCTCAGTATGTCTGTCAGTACTCTCTTTTCTTGCACAAAACACTCAAACTTGGAAACAGGGTTAGAAATAACTAATGGTGTTAGACTAACATGATTAGCCAACATCATCAGAAACCTAGCATAATAGATATTCTTTTTCCTATTAGCCTTATCACCCAACTTAGCACCAATTTCATACATAAGTTGGGTGCTAAAGTTGTAATATCTATCAGTTAGGAGCATGGTAAAAAGAATCAACATGGAATTAGTTAATGCATCAAAATTACTAATCTTACCAGAAAAGACCTTGATAAATGCATCAGCTAAATAACTATATTCCCTAACCAAACCTCTCCTAATTATTTTACCCAGATTATCAGTAGGCAAAGAGTAGTTTATGGAATTTAGCAAGTTAACCATTTCAGTGATTGTAGGCAAAGCATCACAGTTATTTTCAGGAATATGTAAACATGCTTGCAATACATCAGAATTAACTATGTACTCTTTACCTTGTATGGTGAATTGCAGTGTGCAGTTTGTTCCACTATACTCACACGAGGTCCAAATCTCCTCGATTATCTCATTATAGAGAGGAGTTGAGTGAAACATTGCATAGCTCAATTTGCAGTTCTTCATGAAGTCCATCATCTTGAAAAAGATACTGTTTGGACCCTCCTTGACAACAAATGGGATTGAGTTGTTCTTTTCGTAAATGAACCCTCCAGCAGACATAAGCTTGACTATGGGTGTCATTGTTGTGTGAAGAAAAGCTTCGAGCTAAATTGCTTGTTAGAGAGAAGAAGAGAGAAAAGCCTTTGGAATTTTTGAGAACAGGTAAAAAGAAAATAAAGAAAATAGAATTTCTTAAATACTCCCCCAAAAATTCTCAGAAAAAGAGTCCAATAATAAATGTAAATTACTGGATTGGCTTAAAAATATAACCGTTACTTTTAAAGAATTACCATGATTTATACTTACAGGGGTGTATGCACAGATCGTAGTAACGGACGTGTCAAATATCAACGGTTCAGATTAAAAGCGCTAAATCAACGAATCAGGATTGGGCGGTTAAAGTCCCGTCTTATTTCGTTGATAAAGCTGTGTTTCGTTGATATAAAAGAGCTATCAACGAAACACCCAGAAAAATGCTAAGACTGTCAACGAAATGATTAGTTTCGTTGACATAGTAATTTTGACTTAGACAAAATTTCACTTTTTCCTGAGAAAATTAATTCACAGAAAAACATAGCAAGTTTCTGGCTGCATTTTAACTTGCAAAAATCTCAAAATAATTAAGAGAAATTTAGCATACCTAGCTCACTTACTAATCTTGAGAATGTGGATTCATCAAGTGGCTTGGTAAAGATGTCTGCAAGTTGTTGTTCACTTGGAACAAAATGTAACTCCACAGTACCATTCATAACATGTTCTCTAATGAAATGGTACTTGATGTCAATGTGCTTGGTCCTTGAATGCTGCACTGGATTCTCAGTAATGGCAATGGCACTAGTGTTGTCATAGAAAATAGGAATTTTCTCAACTCTCAATCCATAATCAAGTAGTTGATTTTTCATCCATAAGATCTGTGCACAACAACTTCCAGCTGCAATATACTCAGCCTCAGCTGTGGAGGTAGAAACTGAGTTTTGTTTCTTGCTGAACCATGAGACAAGCTTGTTTCCTAAGAATTGACAGGTGCCTGTTGTGCTTTTCCTGTCAATTTTACATCCTGCAAAATCTGCATCTGAATAACCAATTAGTTCAAAGCCAGATTCTCTAGGATACCAAATGCCAAGGTTTGGTGTTCCCTTGAGATATCTGAAAATTCTTTTAATAGCAACTAAATGGGATTCCCTAGGATCAGCCTGAAATCTAGCACATAGACATGTAGCAAACATAATATCAGGTCTACTAGCCATTAAATATAAAAGTGAGCCTACCATGCCTCTGTAACCTGAAATGTCCACAGATTTTTCCTTAGTATTCAATTCAAGTTTGGTGGCACTAGGCATGGGAGTTTTGGCAGGAGAGCATTCCATTAAATTAAACTTCTTTAATAAATCATGAATATATTTTGTTTGACTAATGAAAATGCCTTCATTAACTTGCTTCACTTGAAGCCCAAGAAAGTAAGTTAATTCTCCCATCATGCTCATTTCATATTTACTTTGCATAAGCTTGGCAAACTTTTGACAAAGTTTCACATCTGTAGACCCAAAGATTATGTCATCTACATAAATTTGAACAAGTATAGTAGAGCCATTCACAACCCTGTGAAAAAGAGTTTTATCTACAGTACCTCTAGTGAAGTGATTCTCAAGGAGGAACTGTGAAAGTGTGTCATACCAGGCTCTAGGTGCTTGTTTCAAACCATAGAGTGCCTTGAGGAGGAAGTATACATATTCTGGAAAATCATCATCTTCAAAACCAGGAGGTTGACTTACATACACCTCCTCTTCCAATTCCCCATTCAGAAAAGCACTCTTCACATCCATTTGATAGACTTTGAAATTGGCATGGGCTGCATAGGCTAGGAAAATCCTTATTGCTTCTAGTCTTGCAACAGGAGCAAATGTTTCATCAAAATCAATTCCTTCTTCCTGTGAATAGCCTTTTGCAACCAGTCTTGCTTTGTTCCTTGTGACTATGCCATTTTCATCCATCTTGTTTCTGAACACCCATTTTGCGCCTCTGACACTCCTGTCCTTAGGCTTGGGCACCAGCTTCCAAACATTGTTCCTTTCAAATTGGTTTAGCTCTTCTTGCATAGCCAAAACCCAATCTGGATCTAGAAGTGCATCCTCAACTTTCTTTGGCTCATCTTGAGACAGAAAGCTGCTATATAGACATTCTTCTTGAGTTGCTCTTCTAGTTTGGACTTTTGAAGAAACATCACCTATAATAAGTTTGTTGCCCAGTAAATAACAATTGTAGAAGGGGGTTGAATACAATTGTTTAAGATTCTCGACTTTATATAACACAAATATGAAAGATCAATAACAATAATAATAACAGCTTTATTAACTCTGATATAAAACTGTTACAAACTCTCTCAAGAAATTCTGATGTTCTTAAGAGCTGCTAGCTTACAAAAACTCTCTCAAGAAATTCTATGTTCTCAAGAGCTACTATTCGATTATGTTCTCCTCATAAATCAAAACCAAGACTGTGTTTATATACTCCACACAGCTTCTCTATCAATTACAAGATAAGTCCTAATCAATAACAAAGATAGAAACATATCTTTAATCGATAGCTGCATTCTACAAACCAGGAACAGACAGAAATAAACTTCCATGTTTAACTAGACTCCATATATAACTCGAAGTAGGAATCCTGATCAGCTTCAAGTCCTGATGATCAAACCTGATCATAGTCTGAGTAGGAATCCTGATGATAAACAAGATACTGACGCTTAGTCAAATACTGATGACCATGCAATACTGATGACGTCAGTAATCCTGATCAGTTGAGTCTAGCTCCTGACAATCATTGAATTCTGATCTAACAATCTCCCCCAATCTCATACTTTGTGAAATAAAGTATAGATTCTAAAGATTCAATGATGTCAAAAACATGTATCAAAATGTACAAGTATCTTCAGAAACAACTTATATGTTTAAACTCTTTGATAGAACAGATTCATCTTCAAGAAATTGGATAATAAACTTTCTTCTTTTTCTTCAAGAATTTGAATCAGTCTTTCCTTTAGATTTCTGAGTTCTTCATCTTCCTCATTAATCTGATAAATAGCTGCTCTGAGATTCAATATGGAGTTTCTTTGAAGACTATGCTCTTCTAGCATAAGATAAGCAATTTCCTTCCCATCAGGATTGAGAGTAAGATGAGTCATGCCAAAATTTACTTCTTTAACAGCAGTACCCCTTTGCATTTCCACATCCTGACCTCTTTGATTTAAGTACATGGGAATATAATTACCATTGAAATTACTGTTTCCATCCAGTCTTCTTCTTATAGTTGACAAAATCATGTCACTCCATACTTTGCACACTTTGTTCTTCCATCTTAACAGATAGTGAACATATTTCAGTTCCTTTGTAGTTTTCATCAGCAGATCTTGAATAGATAGGATCTTCACACTACCATCTTTCATGAAGTACAGAAGCTTTTCTTTCTTGTTAAAACCATCATGACAATCTATAAATATATCAACAGCTAGTAAATTGTTCAGGTTTTCAGAAGTTAAAGTACCTCCAATTTCTGTCAAGGAGTAAGGATCAACATATGACATATTCAGATATTCACCATCTCTGTGTCCAATACCTCCTCTTGAATTACTTGACAATTGCTTCAGATTTGAAAACATCTTTAACCAGAGTGCTTTTGATCTAACCATCTCAGATAAATCAACAACACTTGAAGCGCTTGTAATAATTCCACCAGACTGAAAATTGATAGGTGTATCACAACTTAATGTGCTAATATGTTTCCACTTCTTATCCTTTTCCTTTTCAAAGGCATAGCTTCTTTCCAGTAAAGATTCTTGTCTGCTTGAATTTCTCCATTGTCTTTCATTTGAAATTTTAAGCCTTTGTAGATAGAGATTGAAATTTTCATTTGTTCTTTTTGTAATATCTCTTCTTCTGGCTTCTTCTTCTTCATCTACTTCTTTGTTGTGACAATCAACAACAGTAGATAAGATTATCAAATCAACTTCTTGCAGAATTTCAGATTCATCAGGATCTTGAATGATGTCAGGATTAGAATCTTCAATTTGATTTGTATTGCTGAGAGTTGATTTACTTGACTTTCTTCTCAATTCAGGTTCTTCTTCAACAATTCCATCATCACCAAAAGTAGATCTGTCAGGAACTACTAGAGTTTGAATAGGTTCAGGAATTTCTTCAATTCTTAACCCTGTAGACCTTGTCTGTCTAGGTACTGTTTGATTTGAAGAACCTCTTCTACTTCTTCTAGCACCTCTCCTACCTCTGCCTCCTCTACCTCTAGTAGGGGCAGTATAGCTTTCCATTGTCTCTCTTTGTAATCTCAAAAATTCTTCATGTGAGAGATCTGGATATTCTTCACTTGCTGTAGAGAGTGCTTTTCTTCAGGAATTGTAGCAAGAGTATGTCCATAACCAGGTGTCAGGATTTGTTCTTCCGTCAGGATCTGAGACTGCATCAATGTTCTTACTGTCTTAACTCCAGAATCAGAAACATGAGTTGACTGCGTAGTTTGACTTTGAGAAGTTTGAATTGTAGACTTCAAAACCGCAGCATCAGAGGTTTCTCCTTGTTTCACATTGTCACCACCATCATCTCCAGTATCATCATCATTATTCCTTAATACTAGATCAGGTGTACATTTTGTCTGAATAACCTTCTCCCCCTTTTTGACATCAGGATTTGACAATAATTGTAAAATTAAGGAAAGAGAGGTTTGAATTTCAGTTACCTTAGAATCCAGAGAATCAATTCTTTGATTGATGGAGGTTTGTTCGGAAACAACAGATTTCACTTGGGATTCTACTACCTTTAGATGTAAAGCAGTAGGCACCTTTGTAAAATTATTAAAAATATCAGTCCTCACTTTATCAGTTGAATCCTTAATAGAATCAATCTCACTTTTCAGGCTCTTGGATAACAGAGTTGTAGCCTTCAGATGATTCTTCAAGTCTTGATTCTCTATAGACTTCACTGCATTATAAGCATGTTCCAAAGCAGAAGAATAACTTACAGAGTCTGCGGATCTGTACCATGAGTTATCCCATTCATTCTGTCTAAATGCCTTAGCAGGATCAAAAGAAGGAATAGAAAAATCTTGTCTCTGATCTTTTCCAGTATAAGCATTGCCAGCCATAAATGTACTCGATGAACCAAAATTAGTTCCAAGACTAATCTTGAGTGCTGTAGCAATCTGGTCCTTCTCTTGTTGATTCTCATCATCATCATCACTATCATCATCAGAATTATCATCATCAGAACCATGAGATATATCAGGATCAGGAATTGCAATACCTTTCAGTTTATCCTGTAATTCTGAGATAGGATGATCCATTGGTCTTGTACGAAGTGGCTGTATCAAAATAGGTTCATGATCAGGAGCACCACTAGCGTCAGGATGAACATCGTCAGGATTTGAAATGCTTGCATCAGTATTTTCTACCAATGGTTCTTGTGTAGCTTGAGGTTCAGAAGCTGCTTCAACACTTTGAGCTAAAGATTCTTGTGTGCTTCCCTCATTGACAATGTTCTCGACCAATCTTTCAATAGAAGCTGTAGTTGTGCCTGCATCTTCACTTTGAGAAGATGGTTCTTGTGTAGCTGGAATGTTGATGTCTTCATTCTCCCTTTGAGAAAATGGTTCTTGTGTGACCATTCCACTAGCTAAGCCTTCACCCAAACTTTGATTGAGTGGTTCTTGTGTGGCAGGATCAACAGTAGCTGCTGAATCACTCTGAAATTCAGGTTCTTGTGGGCTTGATCCTTTCAGCTTCTTTTGTCTCTGATAGACTAACTCCTCTGCAGTCCTCTTTTTCTTTGACGGAGATGTAAGTCCAACCAAGGAAGCAGTTTTAGAAACCTTCTCCCAAGAAATTTCTCTAAACTGAGATGGAGAGGCTGGAGAGTCTGATATAGAGACTACATTTGTTGTTGCATCAGGATTTGCTAGAGCATCAGGAGTAGATGACTCATCAGGAATCGATGTCTGAATATCAGTATCCTTCATTTGCACTGTCAAAGGAATATGATACCTGCTTTTTGATAATTTCCTTGTCTTTTGTGGTTTTGATGATGGTACCACAGCTTTAGTAGCAGTATCAGCAACTTCCTTGTTCATATTCATCACAGAGGATATAGGTAAATCATCCTCTGAGTCAGTCTCATCCCTGAGAACTAACTTTCTTTTTACAGAAACAACCTCACCTCCCTTTGCAGCTTTCTTGACCAGGACCCCTTGTACACCCCCTTGTAACTTCTTTTTAGTGAGTGGTGTAGAGGAAAAATCCTTTGAACCTGATTGCCTTCCAGACACATCAGTTCTAGCTGATTTCTTTGATTTTACAACTAAAGTCTTTTGTGAGATAGTAGAGGTGGTTGTTAACTGTTTAGACTGTTTAGGTTGCATGCTTGTGTCAGGAACAAGGTGGGTTGGGCCTTGCCCCATAGCATTAGAAAGAAGTCCATAACAAGTAGGCATTTTCTGATGTAAGAAAAACCTAACCTCATCAGGAATAAAAGCATTTCCTATAAAACCATTTGCCTTATCACTGTTGACTAAGGACTTAACATTATTCTCAGTAATTCTACAGATTGGTAGAACTACATCATTCTCAAAAACAACATTAGGACATAAGTGATTAAATATCAACTGTAAAAATCTAAGAAAACAGACAGAACCCAACTTATCTGATTTCCTATCTCTTAAAGCTTTTAAGATAAAAGACCCATAATCAAACACTGTAGAATGGATAAGAGAGTACCCAATTTTGAGAGATCCTGATGGAAGAGCATCAAAATTTGATGTCTTGTTCAGGAAACAGCGGCTGATTGTATCAAAGAAGAAATTCCATTCCTTCTTAAGCTTTGTCCTGAAGAGATTGCCATATCTCTTTACTTCACCATTGTAGCCCAGTTTTGTGACAAACTCAAATAGAGTAGAGTCTGAAATCACACTAGGAACTTTATCACCCAAAATAGGCAAATGCAACGCCTCTTCAATAACAGCAGGGGTGACATGATGAGTTACTCCATTGAATTCAAACTGCATCAGAATAGTTCCTGTAGAACTTTGACCAAAAACAACTGTGTTCCAAACCTGCAGTACAGACTTAAAAGAAACACTTGCAGGCTCTGTTAAAGCATACTTCAATGGGCTTGAAGTAAGAAAATCTGGAATTATATGGAACTCAGTAGGCAATTCCTGATGGTCTAGTATGGCTACAAAGTTATTAGTGGCAAAAGTAATATCACGAATTACTGTTTGTTTGTTCATGAATGATGCAGACGCCATTGTAATGCTTTTGAAAACTTGAGAATTAAGATATGAAGCAATTAGGGTATGAAAGCACAGAGAGAGATAGAAAACGAAAAACTGATGATGAGAGAGTAATTAAAGATGTAGAACAATGAAAAGTATTTTGTTAAAACAAAATATTACTCTCAATAACAGGTGGCAAAATATGATTTGTGCACAAATAATTAGTGGACAGATTACGTGTGTCATTAAATAAAACTGCACCGCTTTTTATGTGAATGTATATATATATATCTATAATAGTGCAACACACGCGCGCATACAGTTGTCCTACTAAAACTCAACCGTCCATTAGCAGATACGGACGAAAAATTAGGCACAAATTTAGCAATGAAAATACTGACATGTATATCAGGATTGACCAGTTGACTTCCTGTCAGGATTGAGTCCTATCAGGATTTGATCAAAGATACATACCTTTCTGAATAACTATCAGGATTTGACAGTTATCAGGATTTCTTCTCTGTAGCCTTCCTCAGAAATTCTCAAAATTCATCATTCCAAGTTCAATTGTTCCTTCCAGAACCTGTTCTCTTATAAAGTGATATCTGATACTGATGTGTTTAGTAAGAGAATGCTGAACTGGATTTCCTGTCATTGCAATAGCACTCTGGTTATCACAATAAATAGGGATTTTTGAGTATGACAGGCCATAATCTAACAACTGATTTCTCATCCACATTATCTGAGCACAACAACTTCCTGCAGCAATGTACTCAACTTCTGCAGTTGAAGTGGAAATAGTTTTTTGCTTTTTACTGAACCATGAAACTAGTCTTCCACCCAAAAACTGACAACTTCCTGAAGTACTTTTCCTGTCTATTTTGCATCCTGCAAAATCAGCATCTGAATAACCACACAATCCAAAATCTGATTCCCTTGCATACCAAAGGCCAAGTATAGGACTGCCTTTGAGATATCTGAAAATTCTTTTGACTGCAATCAGATGAGGTTCTCTTGGTTTTGCTTGAAATCTTGCACACAGACAGGTTGCAAACATGATATCTGGTCTACTTGCAGTGAGATACAATAAAGAGCCAATCATACCTCTGTAGTGAGTTACATCTACCTCAGCACCTTGATCAGGATCAAGTTTGGTAGCTGTAGCTATGGGAGTTGAAGCAGGAGTACTGTCTTGCATGTTAAACCTAGTCAATAAATTCCTTGTGTATTTAGATTGATTGATAAAAATCCCCTCATCAGTCTGTTTAACTTGAAGACCAAGAAAGTAACTCATTTCTCCCATCATGCTCATTTGATATCTTGACTGCATAAGCTTAGAAAACTTTTCACATAGCTTATTGTTTGTTGACCCAAAAATGATATCATCAACATAAATCTGAACTAACAGCAAATCCTTACCATGATTCAAATAAAATAAGGTTTTGTCAATTGCACCTCTTTTGAATCCACTTTCCAGTAAGAATTGAGCTAAGGTTTCATACCATGCTCTTGGAGCTTGCTTTAGTCCATAAAGTGCCTTATCCAGTCTGTAGACATGATCTGGATATTTAGGATCAATGAAACCAGGAGGTTGTTCAACATAAACTTCTTCCTCCAGTTCACCATTTAAGAAAGCACTTTTAACATCCATCTGGAAAACCTTGAATTTCTTATGTGCTGCATAAGCAAGAAATATCCTGATGGCTTCTAGTCTTGCAACAGGAGCAAAAGTTTCATCATAATCAATTCCCTCTTGTTGGGAATACTCTTTTGCAACTAGTCTTGCTTTGTTTCTAATAATGACTCCATCAGAATCAGTCTTGTTCTTGAAAATCCACTTCGTACCAACTATTGATCTATTCTTTGGTCTTGGTACCAGTTTCCAAACTTCATTCCTTTCAAATTCATTCAGTTCTTCTTGCATTGCAGTAACCCAATCAGCATCTTTAAGTGCATCTTCAACTTTCCTAGGCTCCTCCTTGGACAGAAAGTTATTGTATAAACATTCATTCTGAGTTGCACTTCTTGTTTGAACACCTGCATCAGGATCTCCAATTATCAAATCAGGAGTATGATCTTTAGTCCATTTCCTTGCTGGTGTCAAATTGTTTCTTGAAGTAGATGCTCCCCCTGGATTGGTGTTATCTTGATTGAAAGAATTTGCTTGAGATGAAGCTCTTCCTGAATTATTGCTATGTCCTCCTGATGTGTTGTCAGGATCATCACTTGAATCAGTATCTGAAGAATTCTGTCCTGATGATTGAGTTAACTCCGAACTTGCAGTCGAATGTTGTTGCTCCCCCCCAACATCAGCACTACTAGTTGTATTACTATTGTTTGCATCATCAGTATTACTTCCATCAGTATCTGGTGTGTCATCAGGATTTGGTGACCCATCAGTACTGGATGAATGGACAGCTTCTGATTCACTTTCTTCAGGTTCCTTGGAAGCTTCATTTTCAAATAGTAATCTATCATGTGAGTCTTCAATGATTCCAGTTATCTTCTTGTCATCAAAAGATACATGTATTGACTCCATGACAGTTCTTGTCCTCAAATTAAAAACTCTGAAGGCTCTTGATGCAGGATAACCTATGAATATTCCTTCATCAGCCTTCGTTTCAAATTTCCCTAGTTGTTCATGATGAGTTCTGAGAACAAAACATTTACAGCCAAACACATGCAAATGCTTCAAACTTGGCTTCTTCTCCTTTAAGGGATTGATAAGGAGTAACACCATGTCTGTTTATCAATGTGAGATTCTGTGTATAGCATGTTGTGTTGACTGCTTCTGCCCAGAAATATGTAGGTAATTTAGCTTCTTCCAACATAGTTCTGCCAGCTTCAATAAGAGTTCTATTCTTCCTTTCTACTACTCCATTTTGCTGAGGTGTGCCAGGAGCAGAGAATTGTTGAATGATTCCTTTGTATTTGCAGAACTCTTCCATCTTTGAATTCTTAAATTCAGTACCATTATCACTTCTCAGAATCTTGACTTTGTACTTTGTGGTTGTCTCAATCATTCTCACATGATCCAACAGAACTTCAGGAGTTTCATCTTTTCTGTGCAGAAAATACACTCAGGTGAATCTAGAATATTCATCAACAATTACAAGAGTGTACCTTTTCTTACTGATGGACATGATGTTGACTGGACCAAACAGATCAAGATGTAGCATGTGATATGGTTCTTCAATAGAGGATTCTGATTTACTCTGGAATGATGTCCTTCTTTGTTTTCCTTTTTGACATGCATCACAGAGTCCATCAGGTGTGTATAATACATTAGGTAATTGTTAGGCCGAATACACAATATATAATCAAGTATGTATGAGAATAACAATCAAGAACACAAGTTTGTAAATCAACAAACTGAATTATATTAAATAATTCTCTCTTAGTGATGTTAATGAATCACAAAGAGCTACTAGGTTACAAGAATAATATATCAATAATCGCGTCCCTTCTAGGGATAACCTATCTGTGTTTATATAGTACACAGTTACAAGTTTAGAAGTTTAGAAGTAAGCAAGGAGGAAGACAGAGAAAAGTTTAGAGTGTATGCAATGAAAGTATTTGAGACAATGTTTGTGAGTAAAAACTTATGAAAAGATGAAGTGTGTAAAAGAATGAACCGTTTATGTGTAGTAAGTTTAAATAATAACTGTGAAAATTAAAACCCAATCATTTTAATCATTACTACACACAGCAGGCGTCTTTGAAAAGTGTGTGAGTGGGACAGATGTCAAACATGCATACGCTGACAGCTGTATATAACAACTTCCAATACACACGCGCAGTAAAAATAGCCATAATTACCGCTTGTCACATTGTTCAAAACACGCAACCTCTCTCTCCTCTATTTAATACAAATATGAACCGTTTGTTATCATACTCTTTCGAATTTCAAAACAAATGTCTAATCTCAAAATTATAAAATGTCTGAAACAAAGAAATCATTTTAACCATCAGAGATTAAAACAAAGTTACCTCGGTGTATTTCACACAATACATTAGTGTTTACCATTTGTCCTTCTTTGTCAATAAACTCTTTTCTCAAACTGTACAGGTGTGAATAATTGTGTGTGCAATAGCAGGTTTACCGAAATCAATATTTAGATCATCTCAAAGTGCATAAAATCCACAAACTAAAGCAGTAAAAACTGATTGCCCAAACTCTCATATATAAAATAAAATCTGATTCTTATCTAAACTCTGTCTTCTTATATCCTTTCATTTGGATATTTTTATTATTTTCACCCCCTTTTTATAATTTTTTTTTTTTTTAATTTTTCCAGTAATCAGTGGTTGGCACTAGTCACCAAAAATCAAAGATTTTAGCCCTTACTTCATACAATAAGTTCCCGGATCTTCCTAGGCACAACATGATCTCAAAGGAATTTGTGCTCTTTTTGGCATCTTTTGTTTTGAGGGTGAAATATTTGCAACTAATTGTCAGAGTTTAGTCTTTTCATCGGTTAATACAATTAATTTATGAGAGAAAGTGCAAACAGCTAATACAGACTCAGTGTATAGGATCAATAAACTAAGAGATGCTATAAATATAGAGACAGTATCATGCTGTGTTAACTTACTGCACAGATTTGAGATCAGAATCTATATAACTCTTAAGGATTCATAATTACTTACTGAGAATTATGCCTCATACAAATTTCTTCATCGGTCCATATGTTTCAGACAAAATCACAATCAGAGTATAGCATTAGACTGTAACTATCAGTGATTTACTATCAGAGTATGACCAACACTTTATGACTAACAGAGTTTAGCATCAGAGTTTACTTTCAGAGTTTATGACACCGGTACTCTTAACAGTTTACATATGCAAGGAATCATGAGCATAAAATCAAACATGTATAGTTTTTGAGTCTAACCCGTATCTCTAGTCGAAACCAGAGATCATTCCAAGTTCATTTACCAATCTTGTAAAAGTAGCTTCACTCAAAGGTTTGGTGAAGATATCTGCAAGTTGTTGGTCTGTAGACACAAAATGAAGCTCAATGTTTCCTTCTTCCACATGTTCTCTGATAAAATGATACCTTATGCTGATGTGCTTGGTCATGGAGTGTTGTACTGGATTACCTGTCATAGCAATAGCACTTTGGTTATCACAGAAAATAGGTATTTTAGAGTACCTCAAACCATAATCCAGCAACTGATTCTTCATCCACAGAATCTATGCACAACAGCTACCAGCATCTATATACTCTGCTTCTGCAGTGGATGTGGAAATTGACTTCTGTTTCTTGCTATACCAAGAAACCAATCTGTCACCTAAGAATTGACAGCTTCCACTTGTACTTTTTCTGTCTATCTTACAGCCTGCAAAATCTGCATCAGTGTAACCAATTAGCTTAAACTCTGATTCTCTAGGATACCACAAACCCAAGGTTATGGTTCCTTTGAGATATTTGAAAATCCTTTTTACAGCTGTTATATGAGGCTCTCTGGGATCTGCTTGAAATCTTGCACAAAGACATGTGGCATACATGATATCAGGTCTACTTGCTGTGAGATACAGAAGAGACCCTATCATGCCTCTATAGGTTGTCATATCCACTGTAGCACATGTGTCTTTGTCTAGCTTTGTTGCAGTAGCCATGGGAGTTGGAGCAGATGAACTATCAAGCATACCAAATTTCTTTAGAAGATTTCTGGTATACTTTGCTTGATTGATAAAAATCCCATCATCTGTTTGCTTGACCTGTAAGCCTAGAAAATAACTAAGCTCTCCCATCATGCTCATTTGGTACCTGGACTGCATAAGCTTTGCAAACTTCTTACAAAGTTTGTCATTAGTAGATCCAAAAATAATATCATCTACATAAATTTGAACTAAAAGCAAATCATCACCAGAATTGAAATAAAACAAGGTTTTATCAATTGTACCTCTTGTGAACCCACTTTCTAAAAGAAATTGAGCAAGAGTTTCATACCATGCTCTTGGTGCTTGCTTTAGTCCATATAATGCCTTGTCAAGCCTGTAGACATAATCTGGATGCTTGGGATCTACAAATCCTGGTGGTTGTTCAAAAAACACTTCTTCTTCAAGCTTCCCATTGAGAAAAGCACTTTTCACATCCATCTGAAAGACTTTAAACTTCTTGTGTGCAGCATAGGCCAGAAAAATTCTTATGGCCTCCAATCTTGCAACTGGAGCAAAGGTTTCATCATAGTCAATTCCTTCCTGTTGTGAATAACCTTTAGCCACAAGTCTAGCCTTGTTTCTTGTAATCACACCTTCACTGTCAGTCTTGTTTCTGAAAACCCACTTTGTACCTACAATTGATCTATTCTTTGGTCTAGGTACAAGTGTCCAGACTTCATTTCTTTCAAATTCATTTAACTCTTCTTGCATTGCTGTAATCCAATTAGCATCTTGAAGAGCTTCCTCCACTTTCTTTGGTTCTGTTTGAGACAAGAAAGCATGATACAAACACTCATTATTTGTTGCACTTCTAGTTCTCACACTAGCATCAGGATCTCCAATTATGAGATCAGGTGTGTGTGCCTGTGTCCACTTTCTTGCTGTTGGTAAGTGGTTTCTTGCATCATTATTGGATCCTCCCCCTTGATCCATGCTCTCCTGATTCATATGTTGACTTTCTGCAGCATCTGAGGCTCCCCTTGAATTGGATGGCTCAGAGTTTGAACTGTCAGAGTTTGAATCAGTTTCCTCAACTGACTCACTTGCTGTGTCTTGTTGAGCTTCTTCACGCTCCCCCTCAACTGGTTCTCTATTTTGTTCAATTTGAGAATTTCCAATTTCTCCAGTATTTACCAGTAGAGGTTCAGAGTATGCTTCGTCAGAGTTTGTCAGACCAGCTTCATCAGAGTTTACATCATCAGAGAATAAATCTTCATTTTCAAAACGTAGTTGAACATATTCATTTTCATCTTCAAGTCCAGTTATTTTCTTGTCATCAAATGACACATGTATGGATTCCATGATCACTTTAGTTCTCAGATTGTAGACTCTGAATGCTTTTGTTGACAATGGATAGCCAACAAAGATTCCTTCATCAGCTTTTAACTCGAACTTGGTCAACTGTTCAGGATGAGTCTTCAACACAAAGCATTTGCATCCAAATATATGAAAATATTTCAAATTTGGCTTCTTATTTTTCACCATCTCATATGGTGTTTTCCCATGCTTGTTGATCAGTGTAGCATTTTGAGTAAAACAAGCAGTTTGAACAGCTTCTGCCCAGAAATAAGTTGGCAATTTTGCTTCGTCAAGAATAGTTCTGGCTGCTTCAATTAAAGTTCTGTTCTTTCTTTCAACTACACCATTTTGCTGTGGAGTCCCAGGTGCAGAAAATTCTTGTTTCACTCCTCTTTCCTTGCAGAAAGCTTCCATGATTGAGTTTCTGAATTCAGTTCCATTATCACTCCTTATAATTTTGACTTTGTGCTGTGATCCTTTGTCCAGTAGATTTACATGATCCATCAGAGTTTGAGCAGTTTCATCCTTCTTTGATAAGAAATACACCCATGTATATCTAGTATATTCATCAACAATTACTAGAGCATATTTCTTTCTGCCCATAGACATCACATTCACTGGTCCAAAGAGATCAACATGTAGAAGATGATAAGGTTCCACTACTGAAGATTCAGATTTGCTCTTGAAAGATGACTTCCTTTGCTTGGCCTTTTGACAAGAATCACATAGGCCATCTAGACTGAGTATTGATTTTGGGAGTCCCCTTACAAGATCCTTTCTTATTAGCTCATTGATGTTGTTCAAATTGAGATGAGAGAGCTTCTTATGCCATTTCCAACTCTCTTCATTTGACATTCTTGCAGACAGACACACCGTTTTTCCATCAGAGTTTGTTACCAAACTTGCTTCATAAATGTTGTTGCGCCTGTGTCCAACTAGAACAACTTTTCCAGTAGATTTACTGATAACTTCACAGTGTTCAGTATGAAAATCTACATGGTTTCCTCTGTCACAGATTTGACTCACAGATAGCAGATTATGCTTGAGTCCTGAGACTAGAGCTACATTGGTGATGATGACACTTCCAAGATTGATATTGCCATATCCCATAGTACGTCCTATGTTGCCATCTCCATAGGAAACCTTTGGGCCAGCCTTCTCCTCAAAATCTGATAGCAGGGCTTTATTTCCAGTCATGTGTCCTGAGCATCCACTGTCCAAGATAAGGGTGCTCTCTTTTATGCCCTGCAATCACAACCAATTACTAAGAGTTAGTTTTAAGGATCCAGACTTGCTTGGATCCTTTGGCTTTCTTAACATTTTTAGCTTTTGCAGCGGAATCACTATCAACAGAGTTTAAACTAACATTGTCAGACTTTACACTTGCAGAGTTTGCTCTAACCCACTTCAGATTGGGTTTTAGCTCATAGTAGTTGTGATAAATAGCATGATAACTCTTACAAGTATAAATAGAATGCCAAGTGCTCCCACAGTGTGTGCATAAAGTATGTGGTTTAACCCTTACATAATCATTCTTTACTCCTGATGTAGAAGGTAAAGAATTAATATCTTTGTTCTTATTGCAAAATCTAGCAAGATGGTTAGTACTACCACAATTATAACATGTTTTCCTTGGAGCAGCAGCAGTAGGCAAATGATTATTTCTTTTATTTATGCCTATCTTTCCATTCCTATTCTTCTTGGACCCTTTTGGTTTCATGGCAGACTTTACTTCTTTGAGCTTATGATTGAACTGTTTTCCTGTCATCAAGCCAACATTAACCTGTTTTTCACAGGTTTTTACTGGCTTTCTAACAGCTTCTATTTCCATAAGATTTTCTGTTATAATATTTTCCTGTCTTTCACAGGTTTCATCTGATTCCATATCAGCTTCTCTTACTACAACAGATTTTAACTTAGTGGACTCTGGAACAAATTTCACAGGTTTAAGTTGTGGTTTAACCTTAACCTTGTCTTTAAACCTAAGTTCATCATTTTCACCATAGCCTAAACCTACAGAATCTGTCTGAAACACTTGATGAGTGTCTCTTCCAGAGTTTGTCCAAGTCTTGATTATTTTTCTTTCTTTTTCTAGATCAGATTCTAGCTGCTTATATCTCTTAGTCAACTCCTGTTCAATATAAACAGCATCATCTCTTTCTTTTTGAATCTGCTTCATATTTTCAAGTTCTCCTTCAAGAAACTTGTTTCTATCTTTAAGGCTAAGATTCTCATATTTAATTCTCTCATTCTCTAAAGTCTGATCCCTATAACTAACATGTACGCTTTTCAGATATACTCTTAACTCAGATATATTATCAGTATCATAAGCATAAGTAGTTAGGGGTACCTTATTTTTAGATGATTCAGTCTCATCTTTGACAGTTGCCATAAGAGCATAATTTACTCCATCATCAGAGTCTGAAGTATCTGCCCAGTCTTTGCCTTTAGAGATGAGTGCTTTCTCAGATTTTCCTTTCTTGCACTCTGGGGCATAGTGACCCATCTCCTTACACTTGTAGCACTGGATTTCAGATTTATCCTTCTTGCCAGACTTGGTCTCCCTTCCATCAGACTTTCTAAAACTTTTCCTTTCAGAGTTTGAATCTTTCCTTGAGAATCTCTTTCCTTTCTTGAAGTTCTTGAATCCCATCTTCTTGAAGGTCTTCACCATCAATGCAGCCATTTGCATCATCTGTTCTACATCATCCTCAGAGTCAGAAGCTTCATCAGAGTTTGAGTCATCATCAGAGTTTGATGACTCACTTTCAGATTTAATGACTAAAGCCTTTCCCTTGGCTTTCTTCCTTGATGATTCCTTCTTGATGGGCTTCTCCTCAACTTTGAGAGCAACAGATTTTGTCTTCTTGCTGGATCTCCTGTTTCTTTGTTCTATCTCAAGTTCATGAGTCTTTAACAATCCATAGATCTCATCAAGATCTATATCTGCAAGATCATAATTATCTATGATTGTTGTCGCCTTTAAATCCCATCTTTCAGGTAGGGATAAGAGAAATTTGAGATTTGACTCTTCAAGCTCATATTCTTTATCAACCAGAGACAGATCATTCAATAGTTTTCAAAATCTGTCATAAGTCTCAGTCAAGGTTTCATTAGGTCTTGAATCAAAGTGCTCATACTCCTGTGTGAGTATTGTCTTCCTGTTTTTCTTTATAACAGTGGTTCCTTGACACCTGACTTCCAAAGCATCCCAGATTTCTTTTGCAGTTTTGCAACCAATTACTCTGTTAGACATAACATTATCTAAAGCACTGTGGAGAAGATGTCTAACCTTTGCATCTTTTGCAAGAGATGAGATGTCCTCAGGAGTATAATCTTTCTTCTCCTTTGGAACAGTCTTTTGTTCTTGGCCAGCAACAACAGGGGCTAGTTTGGTTGGTTTATGAGGACCATCATTAATTTTGTCAAGATATTCTGGATCTGTAGCCTCCAGAAACATGGTCATCTTCACCTTCCAAATTGGATACTCCACTGGCCTGAGAATTGGAACCCTGATTGTTTCATATCGACTCACAGAATTAGGTTTAACCTGTTCAACCTTGGGAGGAGCTTGATTTTCTTTAGACATGATTATTACTGTGTTTGAATCGTAAAACTGTATATATTAAACAGCCTAAGCTCTGATACCAATTGTTAGGCCGAATACACAATATATAATCAAGTATGTATGAGAATAACAATCAAGAACACAAGTTTGTAAATCAACAAACTGAATTATATTAAATAATTCTCTCTTAGTGATGTTAATGAATCACAAAGAGCTACTAGGTTACAAGAATAATATATCAATAATCGCGTCCCTTCTAGGGATAACCTATCTGTGTTTATATAGTACACAGTTACACAATCCTTATCTAATTGATACTCCTATAAATTAGCTATACAATTATTATCAATTAAGGATTGCTTCAGTCTTTTGTCCAGTTTCCTTAGCTGTATCAATATATTCTGCTTCTTTCCATCTTCAGAATATATTGCTTCTAGAATCTTCATGATTTGCACCGACAGCTAAATCAACTTTCACCCCGTCAGACTTTAACAAACTCTGACTGGCTTCCAGTAAACTCTGATAAGTACTTCAGGCTAAACTCTGAACAGTACCTGTTACTTAAACACTGATTAAACAAACATCAGCAATTATATCTAACAGTAATCCTCTTACTAATTCTTTCTTAACCAACTCATTGATGTTGCTGAAGTTGAGATGAGAAAGCTTCTTGTGCCAATTCCAACTTTCATCTGCTGAAGCTTTACTGATGAGACATGTAGGGGAGCCATCAGTATTTGAGAGAATGTTGGCTTCATATATGTTACCATGCCTGTAGCCAGTTAGTGCTATCTTTCCTGTTGCTTTACTGACTACTTCACAATGTGTGGAATAGAAATTGACATGATAACCTCTGTCAGTGATTTGACTAATACTCAACAAGTTGTGTTTTAGTCCTTTCACTAGAGCTACTTTTTCAATGATGACATTTCCAATGATTATATTGCCATATCCCAAGGTTTGTCCAATGTTGCCATCTCCATAAGACACAGTTGGGCCAGCTTTTTCCTCATATTCTGATAACAGGGCTTTGTTTCCAGTCATGTGCACGGAACATCCACTATCCATGACTAACACATTTTTCTTTTTACCCTGCATCAGAATAGAAACACACTAGTTAGAACACTTAGGAACCCATACATGTTGGGTTCCTTTCTCATGCAATTTATTAATTTTAGCAACAGAAGACTTTCTGACTTTAGCAGTCATGACAGGATTTACTCCATCAGGATTTGCTTTGTCAGCATCAGTATTAACAAAAGCATGCTTTACTATGACATTTGCAGTTCTATCAGACTTTGTACTACTTTTAAATTTAGGCAATGGATCATAAAAGTTATAGTACAAATCATGATACTCTTTACAGGTATAGATAGAATGCCATAGACTACCACATTGAAAACAGGAATCCTGTGGTTTATAAAATACTGATCTATTCCTAAAATCAGACATAGGAATTTCAGCGATTTTCTTCTTACTCTTCTTACAATTAATGGCAAGATGATTAGAGTTTCCACAGTTAAAACAACTCTTCCTAGGTGCATTTGGGATATACTTATAATCATTTTCTTTATTGATCCCAATTTTACCATTCCTGTTTCTCTTAATAGTAGCTTCCTTTTTCTTATCTGTAACCTCACAGATTTTATCCTTAAGCTGTTTCTGAGACAATAGACCTAGATTCTTCATGACAAGTTTAGACTTTATGATTTTAATTCCTTGTGTAGAAGTAGATCCCTTTTCAAAAGTAGAATTGGAATCCTTACCAAAAACAAAATTAACAGGGGTAATCTTAGATTTGGTTGAGTCTATAACATGTCTATAGGTCTTTGGACTGACTGTCTCATCAATGACAATTTTCTCTTTCAATTTCTTATCATCATCTGACTTATAACCTAGACACTCTTTCCAATTTTTAGAGGTATTAATCTCATGAAATTTCCTACCAGAGTCTGTCCAGGTTCTGATTTTCTCATTAGCATATTCAAGTTCTTTTTCAAGGGAAGTACATTTAGATGTTATCTCTAAGTGCATGTGCTTAACATTATCACATTCTTTTTGTACTTCTTGCATACGAGAAAATTCAGCTTCTAATATCTCATTCCTTCTTCTAAGGTCAGACATCTCAGATAAGATTCTAGTATTCTCAGTAGTTTGACTTCTAAAGCTAATATGTAATGACTTTAGAAAACGTCTTAACTCAGAAGCATTATCAGTATCAAAATCAAGGATAGTATTTATTACCTTATCATCAGGAGCAGCAGTTACATCAGCATTGGCCATTAGTGCATAGTTGACTACCTCAGTTTCAGATTCTGAGGAAGAGTCCATCCAATCCTTGCTTGATGTGATGAGTGCCTTTGTCTTGTTGCATTCAGAAGCAAAGTGACCCATACCATTACACTTGTAGCATCTAACCTTTGACTTGTCAAATTTGCTACCCTTGCTGTCCTTTTTGATATACTTGTCTTTGTCTGCATTGAAGGTCTTTTTCTGAAAGTTGCCTTGTCTTCTATTCTTCCTGAACTTCATCCTTCTGAAGTTTTTGACAATCATAGCAACCATCTCCTCCATGTCTGAATCAGAAGATTCATCATCATTATTGGCATCAGGATTGCCATCAGTATCTGATGAAGAGTCTTCATGATCTGATTCAGCTACTCTAGTTTTCCTTCTAGAAACCTCCATAGCTTTTCCTTTTGATTTGGCTTCTACCTTCAAAGCAATTGACTTTGCCTTGCTGCTTTTCTTGTTCTTTCTCTGTTGAACTTCAAGATCATGAGTTCTTAGCATCCCATAGATCTCATCAAGAGACACAATGTTCAGATCATACTGATGTCTAATGATTGAGGTCTGAGTATCCCATTCTTCAGGTAAAGCTCTTAGAAACTTGGTGTTTGAATCTTCAGGTTCATATACTTTGTCAACTAAGGATAAGCTATTCAATAGTGTCAGAAATCTATCATATAGATCAGTCAGGCTCTCTTCAGGTCTTGCATCGAATTGTTCATATTCTTGAATCAAAAGAGCCCTTCTGTTCTTCTTGACAGATGCAGATCCCTGGCACTGAGTTTCCAAAGTATCCCAGATTTCCTTCGAAGACTTGCATGCAATCACCCTGTTTGACATGACAGCATCAAGACTGTTGTGCAAGATATTCTTTATCTTTGGTTCTCTGAGTACATGAGCTTTTTCTTCTGGAGTCCATTCAGATTTAGCTTTGACCACATAATGTTCAGGTACAGCATCTGTTCGTTCAACGAACTTTGTTGGTATATATGGTCCATCACGAATCCTGTCCAAGTTGTCAGGATCCATAGCCTCCAGGTACATCAGCATCTTTACCCTCCATGTAGGATATTCTGATATCTTCAAGATGGGAATCTTCATGCTTTCATATTTGGCTGTCGACATCTTAGATCGTCTTTGATTTAAAAATAAACCAGTTTGCTCTGATACCAATTGTTGCCCAGTAAATAACAATTGTAGAAGGGGGTTGAATACAATTGTTTAAGATTCTCAACTTTATATAACACAAATATGAAAGATCAATAACAATAACAATAACAGCTTTATTAACTCTGATATAAAACTGTTACAAACTCTCTCAAGAAATTCTGATGTTCTTAAGAGCTGCTAGCTTACAAAAACTCTCTCAAGAAATTCTATGTTCTCAAGAGCTTCTATTCGATTATGTTCTCCTCATAAATCGAAACCAAGACTGTGTTTATATACTCCACACAGCTTCTCTATCAATTACAAGATAAGTCCTAATCAATAACACAGATAGAAACATATCTTTAATCGATAGCTGCATTCTACAAACCAGGAACAGACAGAAATAAACTTCCATGTTTAACTAGACTCCATATATAACTCGAAGTAGGAATCTTGATCAGCTTCAAGTCCTGATGATCAAACCTGATCATAGTCTGAGTAGGAATCCTGATGATAAACAAGATATTGACGCTTAGTCAAATACTGATGACCATGCAATACTGATGACGTCAGTAATCCTGATCAGTTGAGTCTAGCTCCTGATAATCATTGAATTCTGATCTAACAAAGTTCAAAGGGATGATCTTTAGTCCATTTCCTTGAGGGAGGTAGATTTGCTCTTGAAGAGGTAGCTTCATGATCATGATTGCCTTGATTGGATATTTGTCCTTGAGAAACTCCCCCTGAGTTTGTTGTCCCTAAATGATCACTTCTAGAAGCATTTCTATGACTGTCAACGGTATTACCATTTTGACTGTCAACGAAACGCTCATTTTGACTGTCAACGAATCCACCATCATGACTGTCAACGAAATGACCATTTGGTCTGCTAGAAGCTATTCTTTTCAATCTTATTGCAGCAATTTCATCTTCACTGCTGCTTTCATCTGTGCTAGATACAACAACTTTAGGCTGTTTCTCAGTAGCCTTAACATGATTCACTTGATCTCCTTCCTCATTTTCAAAAGAAAGACTTTCATGGAAACCTTCATCACAGAGACCTTGAATTTTGAGATCATCAAAAACAACATGTACAGATTCCATAACAATGTTGGTTCTGAGATTATAGACTCTGTAGGCTTTCCCTGCTGCATATCCCACAAATATTGCTTCATCTGCCTTTGCTTCAAATTTCCCCAAATGCTCAGCTTGATTTCTCAGAACAAAGAACTTGCATCCAAAGACATGAAGAAAATCCAATAGTGGCTTCTTTCTTTTGAGTAGCTGATAAGGGGTCATTCCTTTGGCCTGATTAATCAAAGAAATATTCTGAGTGAAGCAAGCTGTATTAACTGCCTCAGCCCAAAAATAAGTTGGTAACTTTGATTCATCTAGCATTGTCCTTGCAGCTTCAATAAGTGTTCTGTTTTTCCTTTCAACTACACCATTTTGCTGTGGTGTCCTTGCTGCTGAAAACTCATGCAAAATACCATTTTCTTCACAGAACATCTTCATGCTTGAATTCTTGAATTCTGTCCCATTGTCACTCCTAATCCTTCTTACTTTCAAGTCAGGATGATTGTTTACCATCTTGATGTGATTCATAATGATTTCACTTGCCTCATCTTTGGAGAGCAAAAAGAAAGTCCATGTAAATCTAGAAAAATCATCAACAATCACAAGACAATATTTCTTCTTTGAAATAGACATGACATTTACAGGGCCAAACAAATCCATATGAAGCAACTCAAGCTGATGGACAATTGATGACTCTGTCTTGCTTTTGAATGATGCCTTCCTTTGTTTCCCTTTTTGACAGGCATCACACAAACCATCCTTGGAAAACTCCACCTGTGGAATTCCTCTAGCAAGATCTTTCCTCACCAAGTCATTCATAACTTTAAAATTCAGATGAGATAATTTCTTGTGCCATAGCCAACTTTCATCCTTGGTTGCCTTGCTGAAAAGACAAGTGATGGTTTCTGGACTTGTGCTACTAAAGTCAGCAATGTACACATTCCCTCTTCTGAATCTAGTCATTACCACATTGTTGTTTCCTCCTTTAGAAACAACACAGGCTTCTCTAGAAAAAGTAACTAAAAATCCTTTGTCACAAAGTTGACTGATGCTAAGCAAATTGTGCTTAAGACCATCCACCAATGCAACCTCATCTATGATGACATTCTCTTTTGAAATCAAGCCATATCCCTTTGTGTAGCCTTTGCTGTCATCTCCAAAAGCAATACAAGGGCCAGCTTTTTCCTGAAACTCTGTGAGCAGGGTAGAATCACCAGTCATGTGTCTTGAACAACCACTATCCAAGTACCAAAGATTCCTTTTGTCTCCCTGCACACAATAAAATCAAATCAAGTTGATTTTGGTACCCAAGTTTCCTTGGGTCCTGATTTGTTAGCCTTTGCTTTCCCTTTTACATTATTTTTCGCCTTGGGCTCAGATTGATTTAAATCAATCTTTACCCTTGGTGTTGATTTCTGAGGGTTGCTCACATTTTCATTCACAGCATGCATAGTTGGAGGAATAAACATGTTATTCATATTCCATGGCATTTGTGGCACATTAAACATATTCATGTATGGATTAGATACAAATGGCATGCTGGCATATGGATTTTGAAATTGTGCATATGGAGCAAACATGTTAGGCATAACAGGCATTGTAGGCATAGAACTATTCATTGCAGGCTTGGGAATTTTCACTTTAACAGTCTTCTTAACAGATTTGCAGTTAGTAGATAAATGACTAACACTTCCACAATTAACACATGTCTTTCTAGGAGCATATTTATCAGGTGTGTAATTGTTGTGTTTGTTAATTCCTACTTTGTCATTCCTGTTATTCTTTTTATTTCCCTTAGCCTCAACTTGAACATTCTCTAACTTATCTTTCAATTGCTTGTTGGACAAGTGACCTACATTAGCTCTCTCAACAGGCTTCTCAACTTTCTTTGATTTACTAGACTCACCTTGAACAAAGTTCTTGGTGACAGGATCATACTTATTATTAAGTCTAGTGAGTTCATCTTTTCTTTTCTCTGTCAACGAAACACCCAGATCGGTTGATGGTTCATCTGTCAACGAAACATTGCATTCCGTTGACATATCAACCTTCAACAAATGATCATTGTTGTTTGTTGACTCTGTTTCTGATTCTAAGGTTTCACAAACATACCCTAGTTTCTCTTTGTTCTTTTTCCATGATTGTTCACAGAAAGATTCCATACCTTGAACATTAATGATGTTAGTAGCAACATTCCTGGCATCTTTCCATTTAGCAATCACACTTTGTTCTATTTCAAGTTGTGTCTTAAGAATTTCTTCCCTTTGTAACACGTTCTCAAGTTCCTTCTTAGCATCCCTACTAACACATCTCATTTTCTCAAATTCAATGAGCTGTGCTTCTAACATTGCATTCCTATCACTTAAGAGCAAATTAGTCTCTTTTATTCTTGAATTCTCTTTGGTAAGTGATTTAAGAGTAACACGTAAATTATATAATACAGTAGACATTTCATTTACTGCACTATCGCATTCCTCTTTAGAAAGCTCAGAAAGATTAGTAATTGTTACCTGGTTGCTTGAGGAGCTTGCTTCCTGCTCATGATTGTTAGCCATAAGAGCCAAGTTGACATATTCAACATCATCATCAGAATCTTCAGCATTACCAGCCCAATCATACTCCTGAGACATGAAAGCCTTTTCTTTTTGCTTGAGAAGTTCAAAGTATTTCTTTTTATAATCAACAGGTTCAAATTTCCTGTTGCCCTTCTCAATCTTGGGCTTTCTGCAGTCTCCAGCAAAGTGACCAAGCATTCCACAATTGAAACATTTAGATTTAGACTTTTCAATCCAGTTACTTTTGTTAGGTTGAAAGTCTCTCCTTGGTGGCCTTGCTTCTGAGTTTCTCTTGAACTTGAACTTAGAGAATTTTCTTGACAGAAAAGCAATGTGTTCATCAATCTCATCTAAGTCATCAAAGTTGGCTGGTTCTGGTTCTTCTTCTTCTGTCATCTTGCCTTTACCCTTGCTAACATCACTTCTACAACTAGCTCGACTAGTTGTGGCCTTTGCAGCTTCTTCAGTGTCATCTTCCAGTTGGTTCACAGATGCAATCAATGCAATAGATCCACCCTTCTTCTGTACCTTTTCAATTTCTTCATCTTGCTCCATTTCCAACTCATATGTCTTCAAGGTTCCATAAAGCCTTTCAAGAGTGTAGTCTTTGTACTCTTGAGTGTTTCTGAGAGAAACAGTCATAGGCTTCCATTCTTTTGGAAGAGCTCTAAGAAATTTAAGGTTTGAATCCTTGGTTTGATAGATCCTCCCATACAGCTTTAATCCATTCAAAAGCTTCTGAAACCTACTAAACGTGTCATTTAGGGTTTCACCAGCTTTAAAATGAAAATGCTCATATTGTTGTATAAGGAGTTGCATTTTATTTTCCCTGACTTGCTCAGTTCCTTCACAGAGAGTTCTAACAGTGTCCCATACTTCTTTGGAGGTTGTACAGTTTATGACATTGTCAAACATCTCTTGCTCCAAACCATTAAACAGAATGTTCATGGTTCTTTTGTCTTTATGGACTTCTGCAACATCTTCAACAGTCCATTCTGAGACAGGTTTTGGAATCTCTACATCAGGAGCATCATCTGGCAGTCCAACTCTAGAATCAAGCTTTATGGGAACGTGTGGACCTTTCTCAATGCAGTCTACATACCTCTCATCCATAGACATGAGATGTAAATGCATCTTTACTTTCCAGTGAAAGTAATTGTCCTTATCAAGAACTGGTATCTTCACACCTGCATCCTTCTTTACCATGGTTTCTGTTTTTGGTCTTGATCTTTAAACTTCTTGTATGTTAGAAGCTCGCTCTGATACAAATTGTTAATCCCAAATGACCTAACAGAATTGTAGAAGGGGGGGGGTTGAATACAATTCTTGATATTTCTTTAAACTTAAAACAACTTACAAATAAAAACTGAACTTAAAGTAAAAATCACAAGCACATAAATAATTTCAGTTGGATTGTTTGATGATCCAACTGAAGTGATTTTTATTGCGGAAATAATCTGTGATACAAAAGTACACAACTGCTCAGTTACAAGGTTGTAGAGAAGAATGCTCTCAAGGATAGCTAATACAAACTATTTGTTTTTCTTCTCTATTATTAAAGTAACTGCTACACTTGGTTATATATCCCCAAGTTTACAACCCTATTTTTGGCTACACTTAAAGTACAATGAGTAACCGCCAATAGTTTGCTTTTCATCCCTTTGTCCAGTGGTCCTTGGAGATCCTTGCTTTTGTCTTCATGCTTATTATAATCACTCCCAAGACCCAATTGGAAACTGGGATGTTTCCTTATTCCCCATGTCCATTTTAATGGTTTCCAATGCAAAGTACACTTCCACATCACCTTTAGATCTGTTCAGTAAACTGTCACTATCACTTTGTCAACTATTCAGAAAAGCAATAATGATTCGTTGATAGCAGGGAGATGTGTTTCGTTGATAGCTTTATTCTTCATTCCGTTGATGGTGTTTCCCTCGTTTCGTTGATGAGTAAACTCCATACCGTTGACTGAGTAATCTTCATACCGTTGACATGTCTTCACTTAGGCAAAATTACAAGGCCTAATATATTTACAATTAACCAACCTATTTTGCCTATCTAGTACTTAGTCAACATGACTTAGAAAACCTATCTTATAACAGAATGCCTATCATTTGAGACGTATTGTACAATGCAATTGCTACAACACTCATTTCGTTGATGAGCTTCCTGTCAACGGAATGCTGCAAAGCATGCCATTTCGTTGACAGCAACAAAGTGACTTTACACAAATTCTACTAAGTGTTTTATGTTTATCATCAAGAACAACATATTCCTAACATGGATGCAGAATAGCTCCTACAGCCTCCATGGTATCTCACCTCCTGTTTGCCGACGACAGCTTTCTATTCTTTCAAGGTTCGGTGGAGGAGGCAAGAAATGTTAAAACTCTACTTGTGAACTATGAGAATTGTTCTGGGCAATCAGTGAATTTTCAGAAATCAGGAGTGTACTTCAGTGCAAATATGAGAAGGGAGTTGCTGATGGAGATTTCGAATATTCTAGGAGTCCACAACGAGATAACAAATACGAAGTACCTTGGTTTGCCGTCGTTAGTAGGAAGGTCGAAAAGGCGTGTGTTTCAGTACTTAAAGGATAAAGCAAGCAAGCGCATTCAATCGTGGCAACCTAAACCTATATCACAGGCGGGTAAGTCGGTACTAATTTGAAATTTAGCACAAGCTATACCTTCTTATACTATGTCTTGTTTTCTGTTGCCTAAATCTTTATGTCATGAACTGGAGCAAATGTTTAACAACTATTGGTGGAGATCTGGTAAAACAGGGGATCAGAAGGGGTTGAATTGGCTGTCGTGGAATAACATGTGTTTAGCAAAAAGTAAATGGGGAATGGGGTTCAGGGATTTGTATGGTTTTAATGTGGCTTTGCTTGGAAAACATACGTGGAGTTTTATGTACAATTCAGATTCTCTAGTCTCGGATTGTTTAAAGCTCGTTACTTTCCTAATTCTCATATATTACAAGCAGATAAAGGTAAGAGGCCTAGTTTTATCTGGTCTGGAATTTGGAGTTCTAAGGAAGAGCTTCGTAAGGGTTTTAGGTGGGTCATGGGGAATGGAGAGACCATAAAGGCTACTAAAGATCCTTGGTCGAGATCAAAAGCTGAGTCTGGTGTTGAGCAAAATGATTTTTACGAAGGCAGAAGTGAGGTAGTATCAAGTCTCTTTATTCCTGGAGAGAAAAGATGGAATGAACCTCTAATTAAGGAACGTTTTTTGGAAGCTGATGCAAATGCGATTCTGGCGATTTCGATCCCCCAAAGAGAGGTTGTGGACAGGTTAGCATGGATGGGTTCAAACAATGGGATTTACAGTGCTAAAATGGGGTATCACTTCTGGTACAATTTAAATCATGAGTCTACAGTAGCTTCACAGATTTTTGGGTGGAAAAAAGTTTGGAATTTGTTGATTCCTCCTAAGGTGAAGGTATTCATATGGCGTTTTTGTCGTAATGTTATCCCAGTAAGGAAAAGATTGAGCTCAAGAGGAGTTCGACTTCCCATTACATGTCCTATGTGTATGGCTGACATCGAGCACATGACACATCTCTTCTATGATTGCGATTTCGCAAGAGGTTGCTGGAATTATGTGGGGCTTTGGTACGATTGGAGTAATGTTGAGTATGCTTCTTATTGGCTGCTTGAAAAACTAAGTACCGGTTTATCTGAGGAAATTTTGAGAATTTGCATTGTTCTTTGGGGAATTTGGTATTGGAGGAATAAGAAGGTTTGGGAAGATAAATCTGTACCTCCTGCGTTTGCCATGGAGATTAGCCTTAAAATGTATTCAGAGTGGAAGGAGGCGAAACAAAAACAGAGAAATCGGGTGTAAGAGGTCAATAAAAGTGAGCGAAGTTCAAATCATAAGTGGCAGGCTCCTGAAGTGGATGTTCTCAAAGTGAATGTGGACGCTTCGGTATTTCCGGGTTCTCAGACTTTCTCTGTAGGTATGGTCCTTCGAGATCACAAGGGCATTTTTGTTTCTGGAAGAAATCTTTGTCTTCCTGCAGTTGATTCTGTGTTTGAAGCTGAGGTAGTGGGCATCAGAGAAGCCTTGTCGTGGATTCAGGAGCAACATATTGGGCAGTCTGTAGTGCGAGTGGTGACAGATTCGATGCTTGCGGTTAAGGCCATTGCAGGTGAAGGTTTGAATGTGCTAGAAGTGGGTATGCTAGTCGAAGACTGTAGACAAATGCTTCGTAGTATGAGGAATACTTCAATTTATTTTGTTCGGAAAAATGCTAACAGGGTAGCACATGAATGGGCTAGAATCCCTTGTTTAGTAAATTGCCAAAATTATTTCACGTCTCCTTCTACGTGTTTGATGGAGACTCTTGTATGTGATCTTTTAAGTTGAATGAAATGTGTTGAATTTCAAAAAAAAAAAAAGTAAACAAAACAAATGTGTTTATTTATATTTTTTTCCATAATGTAAACTACACCTGCGAGGCCATATATAAAACAGATACACCTACAAATAACTGTAATCATCACTGAACAGATGACCCACAAATAACCCACAATATCTCCACTAAAAACTATAACTATTTCCCAAATATTAGGATTAATTAAAATCTAAACATAACTAAATTTTATTTTAAATTTGAATCAAATATTTCTAACAATATCATCATTCGAATGTATTATTTATCAAATTTATTGTAATTGTTACAATTTTAATAACTCATAACCTACTAAGACAAAATTACCTAAATATATATTAACTTAATATTTTCATTTTGTACTTATCATTTTAAGCCACTTTAAATCATAAGTAATAATTTTAAGTTTAGCCAAACGGGGCTCTTAACCAAAATTTTGTACTCTCATAATACTCTAAAAAGTTTCTTGAGCAGGTCGAGCTTTATATAATCTTGGGTTTCACAGAGCTTTATATAATATTGGGTCTTTTCTAGTTTCTCTTTAATTTGCAGAACCTTTTTTTATTAATTTAATTTTGAACTTCTTTACGTCCATTTATCCTTGATACTAGCCTATAACCCGTGTCATGCACGAATTATTTAATAGTTGTTAATTTATTATTTGTGTTTGTGTATAATATTTTTATTAGTTGGATATTAAATGAATTTGTTAAACAACTAAGTAGGTCTGTAAATATTTTTTTTATTGCAATTTATAATTATAATCATAAGACATGTTAAAAATAATAAATAACATTTTAAAATAAATAAGACTATTTAAATAAGTTTTTAAAATAATTAGGCCTACTTTTAAAATAATTAGAGTAATTTGTGATAATTAATTATAATATATTATACTAATTAAAAATTATATACTTTATTAGTATATTATTTTAATTGATGTGTAATAATTATGCTTAAATAAATATCTTTAGAGATGTACTAAAATATTTTTAAATAAATAAGCCCGTAAGTTGGTCCAAGTATATCGACTTATAAAGTGTCATCACATGACCCAAATAAATAGGTTTAAAATATGTGTTCTAATTAGTATTTTTTATATATAAATATGTTAACTATTGAATGAACAAATTAAAGAACGACTAACCAAACTACTAATAAAAAATTTCTTTTGCAAGTGTTATTTTAAATATTTTCTTACTTAATTTTTAATTATTTAATTTTAATTTTTGTTAGGTATATATAAGATACAGTTGATCTATTATATGTTGAAGAAGAAAAAAGTATAATACTACATATTTGACGAAATTTTATCTTTATTTATTTTTGTAAAATTAATATTATAAATAATAATTTTAATATGTTGTTTTGTTTGCTTTTATATTTTGATGATTAATTTATGCATTCATTTGCTATATTAAATTGTTAAAGAAAATTATAATGAATATTTATTTCACTCGACAAGATTTAATAATTTATCGGATTGTCCTTATCTAATTTTCGGTTAGTAGTATCTATAATATTAGTATTTTATGCTGCTAAATGGAATAGCCCGTGATATTTTTGAGATTTTAGTTAGGAGACATGTTATTTAGAAAATATAAAAAATAATATACACTTTGGCAAAAAAAACCTAATTGGTTAATGTTAGGAATATGTTGTTCTTGATGATAATTATAAAACACTTAGTAGATTTTGTAATTAAGTCAATATTGTAACTGTCAACGGAATGGTATGCTTTGCAGCTTTCGTTGACAGGTAGCTCATCAACGAAATGAGTGATGTAGCAATTGCACTGAACAATACTTCACAGTTTGATATGCATTTTGTTGTAGGTATTAGATAGGTTTTCTAAGTCATGTTGACTAAGTACTAGATATGCAAAATAGGTTGGTTAATTGTAAATATATTGTGCCTTGTAATTTTGCCTAAGTGAAGACATGTCAACAGAATGAAGATTACTCTATCAACGAAACGAGGAATATACCAACAACGGAATGAAGAATAAAGCTATCAACGAAACACATCTCCCTGCTATCCACGAATCATTATCACTTTTCTGAATAGTTGACAAAGTGATAGTGACAGTTTTCTGACAGATCAAAAGGAGATGTAGAAGTGTACTTTGCATTGGAAGCCATCAAAATGGACACTGGGAATGAGGAAACATTCCAATTTCCAATTAGGTTCTTGAGTGTGATCATAATAAGAATAAAGACAAAAGACAAGATCTCCAAGGACCATTGGACAAAAGGGATAAAAAAGCAAGCTACTGGCGGTTACCTTTAGTTTATTTTAGTGTAGCCAAAAATATTATTGTAAACTTGGGTTATATAACCAAGTGTAGCAGTTCATTTTAAAAAGAAGGAGTGAGATAAAAATAGTTTGTATTAGCTTCTTTCAAGAGCACTCTCACTCTGATTCAAAGAACTGAGCAGCTGTGATACATTTATAACACATATTATTTCCGCAATAAAAACATCTCAGTTGGATCCTCAAAACATCCAACTGAAATTTTATATTTGCTTGTGTTTTTATTTTCAGTATAGTTTTATTTTGAAAGTTGTTTTAAGTTTAGAAAATATCTAGAATTGTATTCAACCCCCCCCCCCCCCCCTTCTACAATTCTGTTAGGTCATTTGGGATTAACAATTGGTATCAGAGCAAGCTTCTAACATACAAGAAGCTTAAAGATCAAGGCCAAAACAGTAACCATGGTGAAGAAGGATGCAGGTGTAAAGATACCAGTTCTAGATAAGGACAATTACTTTCACTGGAAAGTAAAAATGCATCTACATCTCATGTCTATGGATGAGAGATAAGTAGACTGCATTGAGAAAGGTCCACACGTTCCCATGAAGTTTGCATCTAGAGTTGGACTGCCAGATGATGCTGAAGATGTAGAAATTCCAAAACCTGTCTCAGAATGGACTGTTGAAGATGTTGCAGAAGTCCATAAAGATAAAAGAACCATGAACATTCTGTTTAATGGTTTGGAGCAAGAGATGTTTGACAATGTCATAAACTGTACAACTTCTAAAGAAGTATGGGACACTGTTAGAACACTCTGTGAAGGAACTGAGCAAGTTATGGAGAACAAAATGCAACTCCTCATACAACAATATGAGCACTTTCATTTCAAAGCTGGTGTAACCCTAAATGACACGTTTAGTAGGTTTCAAAAGCTTTTGAATGGATTAAAGTTGTATGGGAGGGTCTATCAAACCTCAAATTTCTAAGAGCTCTTCCAAAAGAGTGGAAGCCTATGACTGTTTCTCTGAGAAACACTCAAGAGTACAAAGACTACACTCTTGAAAGGCTTTATGGAACCTTAAAGACATATGAGCGGGAAATGGAGCAAGATGAAGAAATTGAGAAGGTACAAAAGAAAGGTGGATCTATTGCATTGATTGCATCTGTGAACCAACTGGAAGATGACAATGAAGAAACTGCAAAAGCCACAACTAGTCGAGCTAGTTGTAGGAGTGATGTTAGCAAGGGTAAAGGCAAGATGACAGAAGAAGAAGAAGAACCAGCCAACTTGGATGACTTAGATGAGATTTATGAACACATTGCTTTTCTTTCAAGGAAATTCTCTAAGTTCAAATTCAAGAGAAACTCAGAAGCAAGGCCACCAAGGAGAGACTTTCAACCTAGCAAAAATAATTGGATTGAAAAGTCTAAGTCTAAATGTTTCAACTGTGGAATGATTGGTCACTTTACTGGAGATTGTAGAAAGCCCAAAGTTGAGAAGGGAAACAGGAAATTTGAGCCTGTTGATTATAAAAAGAAATACTTTGAACTTCTCAAGCAAAAAGAAAAGGCTTTCATCTCTCAGGAGTATGATTGGGCTGGTAATGGTGAAGATTCAGATGATGATGTCGAGTATATCAACTTGGCTCTAATGGCTAACAATCATGAGCAGGAAGCAAGCTCCTCTAGCAACCGGGTAACAATTACTAATCTTTCTGAGCTTTCTAAAGAGGAATGCGATAGTGCAGTAAATGAAATGTCTACTGTAATGTATAATTTGCGTGTTACTCTTAAATCACTTACCAAAGAGAACTCAAGAATTAAAGAGACCAATTTGCTCTTAAGTGATAGAAATGCCATGTTAGAAGCACAACTCATTGAGTTTGAGAAAATGAGGTGTGCTAGTAGGGATGTTAAGCAGGAACTTGAGAAAGTGTTAAACAGGGAAGAAATTCTTAAAACGCAACTAGAAATAGAACAGAAAGTGATTGCCAAATGGAAAGATTCCAGAAATGTTGCTAGCAACATCATTAATGTTCAAGGTATGGAATCTTTCTGTGAGCAATCATGGAAAAAGAACAAAGAGAAGCTAGGGTATGCTGGTGAAACCTTAGAATCAGAAATAGAGTCAACGAACAACAATGATCATTTGTTGAAGGTTGATACGTCAATGGAATGCAAGGTTTCGTTGACAGATGAACCATCAACCGATCAGGCTGTTTCGTTGACAGGGAAAAAGAAAGAAGAACTCACTAGACTTAATAACAAGTATGGTCCTATCACCAAGAACTTTGTTCAAGGTGAGTCTAGTAAATCAAAGAAAGTTGAGAAGCCTGTTGAAAGAGCAAATGTAGGTCACTTGTCTAACAAGCAATTGAAAGACAAGTTAGAGAAAATTCAAGTTGAGGTTAAGGGCAATAAAAAGAATAACAGGAATGGCAAAGTAGGGATTAACAAACATAACAATTACACACCTGATAAATATGCTCCTAGAAAGACATGTGTTAATTGTGGAAGTGTTAGTCATTTATCTGCTAACTGCAAATCTGTTAAGAAGTCTACTAATGTGAAAATGCCTAAGCCTACAATGAATTCCTCTATGCCTGCAATGCCTGTTATGCCTAATGTGTTTGCTCCATATGCACAATTTCAGAATCCATATGCTAGCATGCCATTTGTGCCTAATCCATACATGAATATGTTTAATGTGCCACAAATGCCATGGAATGTGAATATAATTTTTGTTCCCCCAAATATGCATGCCATAAATGAAAATGTGAGCAACCCTCAGAAATCAACACCAAAGGTAAAGGTTGATTTAAATCAATCTGAGCCCAAGGTGAAAAATGAGATAAAAGGAAAATCAAAGGCTAACAAAACATGACCCAAGGAAACTTGGGTACCAAAATCAACTTGATTTGGTTTTATTGTGTGCAGAGAGACAAAAGGAATCTTTGGTACTTGGATAGTGGTTGTTCAAGACACGTGACTGGTGATTCTACCCTACTCACAGAGTTTCAGGAAAGAGCTGGCCCTTGTATTGCTTTTGGAGATGACAACAAAGGCTACACTAAGGGATATGGCTTGATTTCAAAAGAGAATGTCATCATAGATGAGGTTGCATTGGTGGATGGTCTTAAGCACAATTTGCTTAGTATCAGCCAACTTTATGACAAAGGATTTTTAGTTACTTTTTCAAAAGAAGCCTGTGTTGTTTCTAAATTAGGAGACAACAATGTGGTAATGACTGGATTCAGAAGAGGGAATGTGTACATTGCTAACTTTAGTAGCACAAGTCCAGACACCATCACTTGTCTTTTCAGCAAGGCAAGCAAGGATGAAAGTTGGCTATGGCACAAGAAATTGTCTCATTTGAATTTTAAGGTTATGAATGATTCGGTGAGGAAAGATCTTGCTAGAGGAATTCCACAGGTGGAATTCTCCAAGGATGGTTTGTGTGATGCCTGTCAGAAAGGGAAACAAAAGAAGGCATCATTCAAAAGCAAGACAGAGTCATCAATTGTCCAACAGCTTGAGTTGATTCATATGGATCTATTTGGCCCTGTAAATGTCATGTCCATTTCAAAGAAGAAATACTGTCTTGTGGATGTTGATGATTTTTCTAGATTTACATGGACTTTCTTTTTGCACTCCAAAGATGAGGCAAGTGAAATCATTATCAATCACATCCAGATGGTAAACAATCATCCTGATTTCAAAGTAAGAAGGATTAGAAGTGACAATGGGACAGAATTCAAGAATTCAAATATGAAGATGTTCTGTGAAGAAAATGGTATTTTGCGTGAATTTTCAACAGCAAGGACACCACAGCAAAATGGTGTAGTTGAAAGGAAAAACAGAACACTTATTGAAGCTGCAAGGACAATGTTAGATGAATCAAAGTTACCAACTTATTTATGAGCTGAGGCAGTTAACACAGCTTGCTTCACTCAAAATATTTCTTTGATTAATCAAGCCAAAGGAATGACCCCTTATCAACTACTCAAAAGAAAGAAGCCACTATTGGATTTTCTTCATGTCTTTGGATGCAAGTGTTTTGTTCTGAGAAATCAAGCTGAGCATTTGGGGAAATTTGAAGCAAAGGCAGATGAAGCAATATTTGTGGGATATGCAGCAGGGAAAGCTTACAGAGTCTATAATCTCAGAACCAACATTGTTATGGAATCTGTACATGTTGTTTTTGATGATCTCAAAATTCAAGGTCTCTTTGATGAAGGTTTCCATGAAAGTCTTTCTTTTGAGAATGAGGAAGGAGATCAAGTGAATCATGTTAAGGCTATTGAGAAACAGCCTAAAGTTGTTGTGTCTAGCACAGATGAAAGCAGTAGTGAAGATGAAATTGCTGCATTAAGATTGAAAAGAATAGCTGCTAGTAGACCAAATGGTCATTTCGTTGACAGTCATGATGAAGGATTCGTTGATAGTCAGAATGAGCGTTTCGTTGACAGTCTAAATGGGCATTCCGTTGACAGTCACAGAAATGCCTCTAGGAGTGATCAATTAGGGACAACAAACTCAGGGGGAGTTTCTCAAGGACAAACATCTAATCAAGGCAATCATGATCACGAAGCTACATCTTCTAGAGCTAATCTACCTACCTCAAGGAAATGGACTAAAGATCATCCCTTTGAACTTATTATAGGTGATGTTTCTTCAAAAGTCCAAACTAGAAGAGCAACTCAAGAGGAATGTCTATATAGTAGCTTTCTGTCTGAAGATGAGCCAAAGAAAGTTGAGGATGCACTTCTAGATCCAGATTGGGTTTTAGCTATGGAAGAGGAGTTAAACCAATTTGAGAGAAACAAAGTTTGGAAGCTGGTGCCCAAGCCTAAGGACAGGAGTGTTATAGGCACAAAATGGGTGTTCAGAAACAAGATGGATGAAAATGGCATAATCACAAGGAACAAAGCTAGATTGGTTGCAAAAGGCTATTCACAGGAAGAGGGAATTGATTTTGATGAAACCTTTGCTCCTGTTGAAAGACTAGAAGCAATAAGGATTTTCCTAGCCTATGCAGCCCATGCCAATTTCAAAGTCTATCAAATGGATGTGAAGAGTGCTTTTCTGAATGGGGAATTGGAAGAGGAGGTGTATGTGAGTCAACCTCCTGGTTTTGAAGATGATGATTTTCCAGAATATGTGTACTTCCTCCTCAAAGCACTCTATGGTTTGAAACAAGTACCTAGAGCCTGGTATGACACACTTTCACAGTTCCTCCTTGAGAATCACTTCACTAGAGGTACTGTAGATAAAACTCTTTTTAATAGGATTGTGAATGGCTCTACCATACTTGTTCAAATTTATGTAGATGACATAATTTTTAGGTCTACAGATGAAAAACTTTGTCAAAAGTTTGCCAATCTTATGCAAAGTAAATATGAAATGAGCTTGATGGGAGAATTAACTTATTTTCTTGGTCTCCAAGTGAAGCAAGTTAATGAAGGTATTTTCATTAGTCAAACAAAATATATTCATGATTTGTTAAAGAAATTTAATTTAATGGAATGCTCTCCTGCCAAAACTCCCATGCCTACTGCCACCAAACTTGAATTGAATACTAAGGAAAAATCTGTGGACATTTCAAATTACAGAGGCATGGTAGGCTCACTTTTATATTTAACAGCTAGTAGACCTGATATTATGTTTGCTACATGTCTATGTGCTAGATTTCAGGCTGATCCTAGGGAATCCCATTTAGTTGTTATTAAAAGAATTTTCAGATATCTCAAAGGAACACCAAACCTTGGCATTTGGTATCCTAGAGAATCTGGCTTTGAACTAATTGGTTATTCAGATGCAGATTATGCAGGATGTAAAATTGACAGGAAAAGCACAACTGGCACCTGTCAATTCCTAGGAAACAAGCTTGTGTCATGGTTCAGCAAGAAACAAAACTCAGTTTCTACCTCCACAACTGAGGCTGAGTATATTGCAGCTGGAAGTTGTTGTGCACAAATTTTATGGATGAAAAATCAACTACTTGATTATGGATTAAGAGTTGAGAAAATTCCTATCTTCTGTGACAACACTAGTGTCATTGCCATTACTGAGAATCCAGTGCAGCATTCAAGAACCAAGCACATTGACATCAAGTATCATCTCATTAGAGAACATGTTATGAATGGTACTGTGGAGTTACATTTTGTTCCAAGTGAACAACAACTTGCAGACATCTTTACCAAGCCACTTGATGAATCGACATTCTCAAGATTAGTAAGTGAGCTAGGTATGCTAAATTTCTCTTAACTATTTTTGAGATTTTTGCAAGTTAAATTTGCAGCCAGAAATTTGCTATGGTTTTCTGTGAATTAATTTTCTCAGGAAAAGGTGAAATTTTGTCTAAGTCAAAATTACTATGTCAACGAATGCCTCATTTCGTTGACAGTCTTAGTATTTTTCTGGGTGTTTCGTTGATAGCTCTTTTATATCAACGAAACGCAGCTTTACCAACGAAATAGACGGGACCTTAAACGCCCAATTCTGATTCGTTGATATAGCGTAGTTAATCTGAACCGTTGGATTTTCACGTCTTTTTACCACGATCTTTGCATACACCCCTGTAAGTATAAATCATGGTAATATTTTGATTGTAACGGTTAGATTTTTAAGCCAATCCAGTAATTTATATTTATTGTTGGACTTAATTTTTGAGAAATTTTGGGGGAGTATTTAAGAAATTTTGTTTTCTTTAATTCTTTTTACCTTGCTCTCAAAATTTCCAAAGGCTTTCTTACTTCTTCTCTCTCAAAGAAAAACAAAGTTCGAGCTTTTCTTCACTCAACAATGGCACCTATAGTCAAACTCATGTCAGCTGGAGGGTTCATTTACGAGAAGAACAACTCCATTCCATTTGTTGTCAAGAAAGTCAGAACAGAATCTTTTACAAGATGATGGATTTCTTGATGAATTACAAATTGAGCTACGCAATGTTTCACTCAACTCCGCTCTACAATGAAATAATAGAGGAGATTTGGACCTCATGTGAGTACAGTGGGACAAATTGCACTTTGCAATTCACCATTCAAGGTAAAGAGTATATTGTCAATTCTGATGTATTGCAAGCATGCCTACACATTCCTGAGAATAACTGCTTAGATTTGCCTTCATACACTGAAATGGTTAACATGCTTAATTCTATAAACTACTCTTTGCCTACTGATAATTTGGGTAAGATAATTAGGAGAGGTTTGGTTAGGGAATATAGTTACTTAGCTGATGCATTCATTAAGGTCTTTTCTGCTAAAATCAGTAACTTTGATGCATTAACTAATTCAATTTTGATTCTGTTTACCATGCTCTTAACTGATAGATATTATAACTTTAGCACCCAACTTATGTATGAAATTGGTGCTAAGTTGGGTGATAAGGCTAATAGGAAAAAGAATATCTATTATGCTAGATTTCTAATGATGTTGGCTAACCATGTTAGTCCAGCACCATTGGTTATCTCTAACCCAAATTCCAGGTTTGACTGCTTTGTACAAGAGAAGAGAGTCTTGACAGATATCCTGAGGCTCAATCACAATGGTGATGTCCCAGTGGTGTATCTACCCACAATTGAGGTAACCACTACTAACCCTGTTAGTTTAACTGTTACTTCTACTATTTCACCCACCTCTGTTGCTATGGAGTCTGTAGTTGTGACCCAACAGGCTCCTGCCCCTGCAACAAAACCAAAATCTAAGAAATCCTCCAAGCCAACCTCAGGTGCTTCTCAAAAGGCACCTGTTGTAAAATCCACTACACAACCAAAGGGGAGTGGTGCAGGTGGTGTGAGGGGTGAGGGAAGGGGTGAAAATCAAAGAAACTGTAAGGATAAGGTGGGAGAGATGAGTGTTTCCCAGGCTAGCCCCATTGTGTCTTCCCAACAAGGCACAATGAGTAATATGGACATTAGCACAAGTCTAATTGCATCCTCCCAAAAGGATGTAGTTATTGAAACAAGCTCTCCTCCAAGAGCACACTCCAAAAGGGTAAGGGACACTTCAAGCCCACATTCAGCAATTTCCCAATACCAAAGGAGAGTGAAGCAAAAATCCCAGTCACACAGGGTGCACACACACTGGAAGCAACACTTCCAGTCTCTCAAATTCAGCTTGATGTAACCCCTATTATAACTCTGGGGTTACAGTCCCATTCTCTAAACATAAATCTTGAACCAACTTCACAAAATTCACCAACACAGTCATTAGATGTGGATATGATCCATTCATCTATTCCTGATTCTCCAACTCTATTCTTGGAGAAGCCCCACTATGAAATTGGTGGTCATCACCTGTTAAGTGATTTGTTGGGCCACCAATCATTTTTTTCTGAAGCTACAAGAGGATCTGTGGAACCATCTCTAAAATCAATCACCACGGATTCTACTGTAATTTCACTTTCTCAGAATGCTTTCTTGACTTCATCAACGAAATAGTCTCTTTCGTTGACAAGTGTTTCTCCATCAACGGTATCCATACCGTTGACAGTTCAAACTACCATATCGTTGATAGTTCATTCTGCACCTTTTATTGAAAATCAAGTTGTTCACACAACTAGTGCAGATGATCTAGTGATAGTCGAGACACTTCTAGGATTGAAAGGGAGTGAATCTGAGAGACTGGCTTGCAGCCAGGCAAAAGGAGAGGTTGAGAGTGAGAGGCTGACTATTTCTTCCAGTCAGGCAAAAGGAGAGGCTGAGGGTTCCACCTTAGTAGGTGAAGGTGAGGGTGTGAGAGGTGTGAGCCATGGGGAGCCCATGATGCAAGAATATAGTGGAGAGAGAGAAGGGACTACAGGAGCCACAAGGGAGGAAGTAGCCATTGCAAGTGAGTTAATGGAGGTTCATGAGGGTGAAAGGGAACTTACTTTCCAAGAGCATTATCAACAGACTCTGGATAGTATTTCCCTGGATCCTGAGACCTTTACTCATCATGTGCTAGCCTATCAAATTATGGCTCAACAGGGCAGTGTGGAGGCAGAAAGGTCACTCAACCTAATCCATACAACTGCATCTATGCAAAGAGCAAAGGATGCATTGACCAATTTGTCTCCAGGAGCTGCAGCAAGTGGTGAGTTTGATTACTCTGATGATGATGTCAGTTTTGGTGACAATCTACAGGTGGCCATCACTTCACAGACTGGGACTTCGGTGGTGCCCCCTACACCAAACTGGCTTTCTCAAGATATGCATGGAAGAATCAGCCTGGATGCTGCAATTACAAGGCAGTATAATGAGGCCTATCTGGCTCATGAGTCTGCTAATGCCAGTGACAAGAAATTTTACAAAGCCATCATGGATTCACTGGAAATTCAGAGGCTACAGATGCTGCAGACTAGGAGTGAAGCCAGGGACATCAAGGACTCAATTGCCAACCTGAAAGATTCAACAGACAGGAGGCTTGATGAAAAACTTCATCTTCTCACTATGTCCAAGATGAACAGGTTTTTCACTAAGGAACCTGAGGTGGCTACCTCCTTGAAGACTCTTTCTTCTAGAGTGGACAAGGTGTAAGCTACTCTATCTCAAATGCAAAAGGAACAGGAGAAGCAAACTCAGTTGTTGGCCCAGCTAGTGGCAGCTCAGGGACTCCCTATCATCTCTCTTGATGATAACAAAAAGGGGGAGAAATCTAAGGAGCTAGACATTCAAATCATAAAGGTTATGGTCCCAGCCATTTCCTTACCAAAGGAGCCATTAGCAATGGGGGAGTCAGGAAAGGATAAAATGGATGGCATTGACCTGATTCAACAGGCATCTATGAGGCTACAACTTGCAGAACATATAAAAGACCAATGGTCTAGCATAGATTCAAGAATCAAGAAGATAGCTGAATCTGCAAAGACCAAACATCCATCAATGGATCAAGCTACTTCTACAGCACCATCAACGAATGCCATGGTTTTAGTATCAACGGAATGGGAGCCATAGACTAATTCTTCCTATGATCTAAACCCCTTCTACATGGAGTTACTCAAGGTCCAAGGAAAGAAAAGAGACAAACTTCATGCATTAGGGATGTGGAACAAGCTACACTTCAAGGAAGCCTATCTCCAAAATCCCCTACTAAACCAAAGGGCAAAAACATTGCAAGGACTTTTTATCCTTCACCTTATCCAGATGAGCTCAAGGTTCTAGGACAACTTATCATAAAATGCAAGGAGAGCAATGATCCTGAGGTAAGGAAACAGAGAGCAATTGTCTACAGAAATGGACAAGAAATCTGTGTTTGGGCTGGTCACCCAAATTTTGCTGAGGCTAAGGCTGAGGAGTTAGAAAGAGCATCTATGCAAGCTCTTGCAGTTGCTCAATCTCTTGATGAAGAAGAAAGACAACATGAGGAAAAAGCCAATGAAGCAAAGAAGAAAAGGAAAAGTACAAGGCAACCTAAATAGACAGCTAAAAGGAATCTGCCCTTTGACAAATAGGACTCTCAAAGCACAGCAACAGATTCCTCTACAAAAGCTGCACCTCCAACTTTTCCTGATCTAATCTTCAAAGATAAGTTAGCCTGTGATCCTGAACATCCAATGAATTTTCATGATCAGCCAATTCAGCCAAAGGAAGAGCAAATTGAGCTAGATGAGACTAACTTCCCAAAGTTTCTATTTGAAATGGATGCAAAGAAGAAAGCAAGGCAAAGGGCTGTTAAGGCTAAGCCATTATTTGTGAGAAGACAACAAGTTGAGAAACCTCCCATCAATCCAGAAGACTTCATGTACATTGCTGACATCAGGGAGGAGTCTAGCCTAAATATTAATCTTGATGACTTGGTGGAAGTGAGAGGTATTGCAGCTTCTCATAAACTTCCAGAGAGATTAGTATTTGTCTACAAAGGTGGAAGGGAACAAACTTGGCCTCTCTACAGGATTTTAGGAGAAGACTACCAAACACTGCTTTCAGTGTTCAAATGCTTGAAGAAAGACTTTGGCTTTACCAAAACTGCCAAGTCTGAGGTTGTCTCCAAAATCTGTCAAATCAAGGCAAGCTGGAACAAGCCTGGTGCACTTCCCAGGGTTCTCAAAGTCCCTCAATCTGGAAAGAAGATCCATCTCCAACCCTATTGGATGATGGAGTTTAGAGACAAAGACAACTGTAGAAGATTCTTCAGGATAGAAGACCAACTGGAAAAAGCATCCAATGAAACTCTGAGATCAATGCAATCCAAGTTGGGGAATCAAGATGAAGAAGAGAAGATTTTCTATAGGAGGCTCCAAGCTCAAATTGAGGAGAACAATGCAAGGAAGGGAAAGAAAACACTGCCACAGAGAAAAAGATGAAATTTGCTCAGACTAGAGGAGCAACTCTGTGCACTTGTTTTGTAAGACTTTTTACTTTGTATTTCAATAAATTCTTAAAACATTTTGAAGCTTAATGCATTTTCTACTTTTATCATGTATAATTTGCTTAAGTGTTTTTGTTATCATCAAGCCCTTTGATTTATGGATGTTATTCCATCAGTCATAAATTGGGGGAGATTGTTAGGAATATGTTGTTCTTGATGATAATTATAAAACACTTAGTAGATTTTGTAATTAAGTCAATATTGTAACTGTCAACGGAATGGTATGCTGATAAGTGGATTTCATATCTACTTGGAACGCTCTAAATCGGCTTAAATTGATTGTTTGTACTCAAGTACGTGGTGTTTTTAATGTGTTTTGTGTTAGTGTGTGCAGAGTTGCTTCGTCAGCAGATAGTTGTGGAGTTTCTGTGGTTATTTGGTGGTCCTTGATCATTGTTTTGAAAGGCAAGTGGTTGCGGAGTTGAGAGTGCAAGAATTGTCAAGAAAATGCATGTTGAAGGTTTCTACCAGAGAGCTAGGCGCGCCCGCGCCCTTCCAAGCGCCCCCGCGCCCTAGATGAATTCAAATGAAGCGCGCCCGCGCCCTACCAAGCGCGCCCGCGCTTGAAAGATACTGGAAAAGGCAATTTCAACTCTGAAAAGGAAACCAGCAGAAGACCAGTCAACAGAAAGGCCTATATAAGCAATTGGTGGACGATTTCTGAGATATACATTGACATACAATCATACATATCCATCCACCGGCGAGGAGAACAAGAAGACGGCTGATTACGAAGATCTACTTTTCATCTTATCTTTGTATTCTTCTAATTAGGCGATACTTTGGATTCTCGTTTATTTCTTCATAAACCCTAGTACTTTTATTCAGTATTCCAGACATATTTATTATCATGTTTTCATCAGAACCCACGATGATGAACGGTTCGATTATGAACTAATCGTTGTCGTGGGATTCTAACGGATTTATCTATGGATTTTAGTAGTTAATTGTTTTAAAGATGTGTGTGTGATGATTTGTTGATATCCTAGTTTGGTTGTGCTTATTCTTCTTGGATGCGTAGCTAACATCTAAGTTGGTTGTTAATCTCTATTGATTTCGAAAGTGGATATAGAGATTTAGAACTTGCCATGCTAGCATAGGTTTATGTATGTTTGTCATGCATGATTCGTAGGTGATTTTAACCATCTTATCTGCCCTATGTAATCTGAATGGATAACTTGCTCGTTAAACCGTTATGTTTTCAAATCTTATAGACATATAGGGTCTAAGCATAATTGGTGTCTGCCCAACTTCTATCTCTTTTGTGGATGTTTGAGTGGTTTGGTATACGTAAATTGAAAGGTAGTGTGTACTGATTTCGTGCTATCCGATTAGTTATCACAACCATCACATGCATTGATTAAAGACAAAAGGCTCTAGATGAAATATTTAATGAAGTTAGAATCCCATGTTTTATTCTCATAAGTAATTCAACAGCAATCTCTTTAGTTAATTATAAGCTTGTTAAGTCGATTAGTTAATTTAGTTAATCAAAACACAATTTGATACTTGTCTTAGCATTGAACAATAACCATACATTGTTGCATAGGTGCATAACTATAATAACCAAAGCAGTCTCTGTGGGAACGAACTCTACTTATTCTTATATTACTTGTGACCGCGTACGCTTGCGTGATTTTGTGTGAACAAGTTTTTGGCGCCGCTGCCGGGGACTCGGTGTTATTTATATAGTTTATATGCTTGTCATCAGTGGTCGTTAAAGTTCACTGACTCGGATTATACTCATCAATTTTACTTTGTTTGGTGTGTTTCAGATACTTTAGTGAGCATGTATGCGAACACGTTCTCAATCTCGAAAAGAAGAACTTGAATTGAATCTAGTTATGGGAGAACCAGTAGCAGAAGCGAAGGCTTTAAAGGACTATTCTCAGCCAAAGATCAATGACATTCAATCTAGCATTGTCAGGCTGGCCATTGCAGCTAATACTTTCGAAATCAAGCCTGGCACGATTCAGATGGTGTAGAATTCAGTTCAGTTTGGGGGTGCTCCAACGAAAGATCCTAATATGCATATTAGGGATTTCATTGAGATTTGCGACACCTTCAAGTTCAACGGAGTGTCGGAAGATGTTGTGAAGCTGAGACTTTTCCCATTTTCTCTGAGGGATAAGGCTAAAGGCTGGTTGCACTCTCTACCAGCAGGTTCTATTACTACATGGGAGGATCTTGCTCAGAAGTTTCTCACTAAATTCTTCCTGATGGCCAAAATAGCTGCAATCAGGAATGCTCTTACTCAATTTGCACAACATTCTTGAGAAACTTTATGTGAAGCTTGGGAGCGCTATAAGGAAATGCTTAGAAAGTGTCCTCATCATGGAATGCCTGATTGGATGGTGATCAATTGTTTCTATAATGGTCTGGGAGGTCAATCACGACCAATGCTTGATGCAACATCAGGTGGAGCTTTGTGGGCTAAAAGCTACGATGAAGCTTATGAACTTATTGAGATGATGGCTGCTAATGAATATCAGAATCCAACTCAGAGGTTATCACAAGGTAAGGTAGCAGGGGTTCTGGAAGTGGATGCAGCTACGGCAATAGTAGCTCAGTTAAAGGCTCGGTCTATGAAGGTGGATTCCTTGTCTAACAATGGAGTTCAACAGGTGGCTAGTGTGTGTGAGCTATGTGCCGGTGCACACGACACGACTCAATGTGCCATATCTATTGAGTCGGCGCAGTTTGTGAGCAATTTCCAAAGATCACAGCAGCCAGTGCCTAACGCCTATCATCCTAATAACAGGAACCATCCGAATTTCAGCTGGAGTAACAATCAGGGAGGCCAGCAACAACCACAACAGCCGTATCAGCAGTATCAAGGTCAACAATTTGGAGCTAAGTCATTCAACTCTTCTGGTTTTCAGCAGCAGTATGCTCCAAGGCAACCGTATCAACCACCAGGTTTTCAACAACCGTCTCATGGCAACGTTGGTCAGTCGTCTAATGAAAAGTCTGAATTGGAGGAATTGAGGCTAATGTGCAAAAGCCAAGCCGTTTCAATCAAGACTCTGGAGAATCAGATCGGTCAGATTGCCAATGCCTTGTTGAATAGACCACAGGGAACTCTCCCTACTGATACGGAAGCTAATCCTGGCAAAGGAGAGGTCAAGGAACATGTAAAGGCAGTTACCTTGCGATCTGGGAAGGTTACGAGTGATCAGAACTCAGAAACGACAGAAAATGAAAAAATTTTGAATTCCCAACAGAAGCCCGAGCGCGCCCGCGCCCTAGGGAGCGCGCCCGCGCCTGACATTCTGCCAGAAGTTGAAGAAAAAGAGGAAAAAGCAAGTTTGGGGGGAAACGAAGCGGAAAAGCGTGACCACTCTAACCAGAATTCTGTTCTGAAGCAAAGTACAGAGACCAAGGAGGTCTATCCTCCTTCGCCATTCCCTAAACGACTTCAGAAGCAGAAGTTGGACAAGCAGTTTGCTAAGTTCCTCAAAGTTTTCAAGAAGTTGCAGATCAATATATCTTTTGCGGAAGCTCTAGAACAAATGCCGAGCTACGCAAAGTTCATGAAGGGTATTCTATCTCGGAAGTTGAAACTCGAGGAGTTGGAAACCGTTGCTTTAACAGAAGAATGCAGTGCTATTCTACAGCAGAAGTTACCTCCAAAACTGAAGGATCCAGGGAGTTTCACCATACCATGCAGTATCGGCAATCTATCTTTCAACAAGTGCTTGTGTGACTTGGGAGCTAGTATTAATCTGATGTCGTTGTCTGTCTTCATGCAACTTGGGCTGCCTGAGCCTAAACCTACTACTATGTCGTTACAGCTGGCTGATCGGTCGATCACATATCCAAGGGGAATAGTGGAGGATGTCTTGGTTAAGGTGGATAAGCTTATCTTCCCTGCGGATTTTGTTATTCTAGACTTTGAAGAAGACAAGAAGATTCCTATTATCTTGGGAAGACCGTTCTTAGCTACAGGTCGTACTTTGATAGATGTGCAGAAAGGAGAGCTTACAATGAGGGTTCAAAATCAGAAGGTCACTTTTAATGTGTTCAAGGCAATGAAATTTCCAACTGAGGAAGAAGAGTGCTTTAAATTGGAGATGGTCAATTCTGTCGTCAATACAGAGATTGAACAACCGCTGAAGTCAGATACAGTGGAGAGAGTCTTGATAGGGGATTCTGATATCGAAGACGAAGAAAGAGCAGAGCAACTTCAGTTGTTGAATGCACCTCCGTGGAAAATAAAAATTGATGCGCCATTCGAATCTCATGGATTAGCAGAGCTGAACAATTCTCAGGAGCGACTTAAACCATCTATGGAAGAAGCTCCTACACTTGAACTCCAACCACTGCATGATCAATTGAGGTATGGTAAAGTCTACGAGAGCAACAGGCTATATAAGGAGAAGGTTAAGGACTGGCATGAAAGAGGGGTGGTGAAACATTCATTTGTGCCTGGTCAGTTAGTTCTGCGTTTCAAGTCTCGCTTCAGATTTTTTCTAGGAAAGCGTAAGTCGAGTTGGTCTGATGTAGTAGAGATTTTCCATAAGTTTCCGGACGAAGCGTTCAATGTTAATGGTCAGTGGCTGAAGCATGACGTTGGTAATATGGTGAACCGTGAGTCGACGTTCACCGTTCTTGCGACTGGATGAAAACGGATTCACGTCAAGCTATTGACGTAAAACAAGCGCTTTGTGGGAGGCAACCCACGCGATTGTTGTAGTATTATTCAGTTTAAAAAAAACAGAAAAAAATTTCTGGACAGAAGGTGGAGCGCGCCCGCGCAGGTGGCACTGTTCACAGAAAAAAAAATAGAAAAAACAAATTTTGGACAGAAAGTGGAGCACGCCCGCGCGTGGGTCACTGTTCACAGGGAAAAAAAAGAAAAAAAAAGACAAAAAAGAGTTTGTGTTGTTTCCCCCTAGGATCCATCTGGGATTCAGCGAGAGGTTGATGGTCTGACTTTGGTGATGCTCAGTATAGACGGCTGACTCGGCGTATAGACGCCATTGACTCAGGCGTTGGGTACTGCATTCCGCGCCACTGGAGTTGATATTGCTTGGCCTGACTTTGGAGCGGATTCTGTTTATCCACCACCGGATACACCACCCGAGGAGGGTGGTCCTGCTGATGATTAGGTATATTCTGCACTTTCCTTGTTATTAACTTCAATGAGGACATTGAATATTTTAAGTTTGGGGGTGATAATTAAGGAATAGTAGTGTCAGTGTGTGTGTCATATAGGATTCATATTGCATATGTAGTTAATTCATTCATATTTTTGCATGTTTGTGTCATATAGAGCATTCTGTTTGCATTAGTGTTTATATCTATCATGTGAGTCCATTTAGTTGCATTTGCATAGCATATTTCATGATCCCTTAGGACTTGGCTATTTCCTGGTTGGTGAGTCGATGTTGATGGGAGTGTGGTAATGATGAATAGAGGGTTGATTAAGTTCCTATGAATTGACTTGCATGCTAGAAATAAATTAATTACATAAGTCTCATTGGTTGCTTTTGGATTTGATCAGACCATACTTGTTTGGATGTTAGAATTTAATCACTTGCTTACATTTAGAATGTTCATCTATTCTCTTGAAAACAAAGAAGCACTTAAGTCTAAGTTTGGGGGAAATCAGGAATTTCATGCTAGTTGTCAATAAAGGCTAGCCGTCAAATGGCTAGTAGCCGCTCATTGTAAAAAAATGAGTAGTCTAGGGTGGGATGAGAAAAATCAAAATGCACTCATTCCGAAATTAAAAAAAAAGAAAAAAAAAGAGTTGTGTTAGTTGTTTTATGCAGAATTGATCAGGGTGAGCTCTTTAATACTCGAGCAATTAAGTTCTAGGGGACTTTGTGCCTAGTGACCTAAGACTTTTCCAGTCTGGGATCCGCTAACCTAAAGCTCGCTACATGGGTATTATTGTATAAGCCTTTTGGGGTCTCATCCATTGCACGGTCAAATAAGCATGAGTGTTGTTATGTGTGTCGTAATAAAGCATGAATTCCTGCCTAACTCAAGTGGATTATGGAGGTGTCTTTTAGTGATTTCTTGTGTCTAGATTTCATTCTGTTTAAAAGCTTGTGGTTGTTTTGGTGAAAAATAGGATATGGTCTTGGTTTAGTTTGGGAGTATATTGATGAGCATCGCACACACGCACGTTTCTGTGTTTGTATGGTTAGTATACGGGAATTTGGTCGAACTCTGTTTGAAAGATTGCATTCCTTGAGATGTTGGCTTGTTGATTGGTTATGGTTAGTTTGAGGGGATCGTTTGCATTATCATATTAGTTGCATTCATGCATTGCATTATATATATAGAGTCTGTTTATGCTTGAGGACAAGCATCGGTTTAAGTTTGGGGGTGTGACAAGTGGATTTCATATCTACTTGGAACGCTCTAAATCGGCTTAAATTGATTGTTTGTACTCAAGTACGTGGTGTTTTTAATGTGTTTTGTGTTAGTGTGTGCAGAGTTGCTTCGTCAGCAGAGAGTTGTGGAGTTTCTGTGGTTATTTGGTGGTCCTTGATCATTGTTTTGAAAGGCAAATGGTTGCGGAGTTGAGAGTGCAAGAATTGTCAAGAAAATGCATGTTGAAGGTTTCTGGCAGAGAGCTAGGCGCGCCCGCGCCCTTCCAAGCGCCCCCGCGCCCTAGATGAATTCAAATGAAGTGCGCCCGCGCCCTACCAAGCGCGCCCGCGCTTGAAAGATACTGGAAAAGGCAATTTCAACTCTGAAAAGGAAACCAGCAGAAGACCAGTCAACAGAAAGGCCTATATAAGCAATTGGTGGACGATTTCTGAGATATACATTGACATACAATCATACATATCCATCCACCGGCGAGGAGAACAAGAAGACGGCTGATTACGAAGATCTACTTTTCATCTTATCTTTGTATTCTTCTAATTAGGCGATACTTTGGATTCTCGTTTGTTTCTTCATAAACCCTAGTACTTTTATTCAGTATTCCAGACATATTTATTATCATGTTTTCATCAGAACCCATGTTAGGAATATGTTGTTCTTGATGATAATTATAAAAACACTTAGTAGATTTTGTACTAAGTCATTTTTTAACTGTCAACGAAATGGCATGCTTTGCAGCATTTCGTTGACAGGAAGCTCATCAACGAAATGAGTAATGTAGCAATTGCACTGTACAATACTTTACAGTTTGATATGCATTATGTTGTATGTATTAGATAGGTTTTCTAAGTCATGTTGACTAAGTACTAGATAGGCAAAATAGGTTGGTTAATTATAAATATATTATGCCTTGTAATTTTGCCTAAGTGAAGACATGTCAACGGTATGAAGATCACTCTGTCAACGGTATGGAGTTTACCCATCAACGAAACGAGGGAAACACCATCAACGAAACGAAGGAAACACCATCAACGGAATGAAGAATAAAGCTATCAACGAAACACATCTCCCTGCTATCAACGAATCACTATTGCTTTTTGAACAGTTGACAAAGTGATAGTGACAGTTTACTGAACAGATCTAAAGGAGATATGGAAGTGTACTTTGCATTGGAAGCCATCAAAATGGTTACTGGAAATAAGGAAACATTCCAATTTCCAATAAGGCTCTTGGGAATGATTAAAATAAGCATGAAGACAAAAGCAAAGATCTCCAAGGACCATTGGACAAAAGGAATGAAAAGCAAGCTACTGATGGTTACTACTATTGTTCTTTAGTTTAGCCAAACGTAGAATTGTAAACTTGGGTATTTATAACCAAGTGTAGCAGTTACTTTAAAAAAGTGAGAGAAGAAAAACAAATAGTTTGTATTAGCTATCTTTGAGAGCATACTTCTCTACAATCTTGTAACTGAGCAGCTGTGTACATTTTTTATCACAGATTATTTCCGCAATAAAAATCACTTCAGTTGGATCATCAAACAATCCAACTGAAATTATTTATGTGCTTGTGATTTTTACTTTAAGTTCAGTTTTTATTTGTAAGTTGTTTTAAGTTTAAGAAATATCAAGAATTGTATTCAACCCCCCCCCCCTTCTACAATTCTGTTAGGTCATTTGGGATTAACAATTGGTATCAGAGCGAGCTTCTAACATACAAGAAGTTTAAAGATCAAGACCAAAACAGTAACCATGGTGAAGAAGGATGCAGGAGTAAAGATACCAGTTCTTGATAAGGACAATTACTTTCACTGGAAAGTAAAGATGCATTTACATCTCATGTCTATGGATGAGAGATATGTAGACTGCATTGAGAAAGGTCCACACGTTCCCATGAATTTTGCATCTAGAGTTGGACTGCCAGATGATGCTCCTGATGTGGAAATTCCAAAACTTGTCTCAGAATGGACTATTGAAGATGTTGCAGAAGTCCATAAAGATAAAAGAACCATGAACATTCTGTTTAATGGTTTGGAGCAAGAGATGTTTGACAATGTCATAAACTGTACAACCTCCAAAGAAGTATGGGACACTGTTAGAACTCTCTATGAAGGAACTGAGCAAGTTAGGGAAAACAAAATGCAGCTCCTTATACAACAATATGAGCATTTTCATTTTAAAGCTGGTGAAACCCTAAATGACACGTTTAGTAGGTTTCAGAAGCTTTTGAATGGATTAAAGTTGTATGGGAGGATCTATCAAACCAAGGATTCAAACCTTAAATTTCTTAGAGCTCTTCCAAAAGAATGGAAGCCTATGACTGTTTCTCTCAGAAACACTCAAGAGTACAAAGACTACACTCTTGAGAGGCTTTATGGAACCTTGAAGACATATGAGTTGGAAATGGAGCAAGATGAAGAAATTGAAAAGGTACAAAAGAAGGGTGGATCTGTTGCATTGATTGCATCTGTGAACCAACTGGAAGATGACAATGAAGAAGCTGCAAAGGCCACAGCTAGTTGAGCTAGTTGTAGGAGTGATGTTAGCAAGGGTAAAGGCAAGATGACAGAAGAAAAAGAATCAGAACCAGCCAACTTGGATGACTTAGATGAGATTGATGAACACATTGCTTTTCTGTCAAGAAAATTCTCTAAGTTCAAGTTCAAGAGAAACTCAGAAGCAAGGCCACCAAGGAGAGACTTTCAACCTAACAAAAGTAACTGGATTGAAAAGTCTAAATCTAAATGTTTCAATTGTGGAATGCTTGGTCACTTTGCTGGAGACTGCAGAAAGCCCAAGATTGAGAAGGGCAACAGGAAATTTGAGCCTGTTGATTATAAAAAGAAATACTTTGAACTTCTCAAGCAAAAAGAAAAGGCTTTCATGTCTCAGGAGTATGATTGGGCTGGTAATGGTGAAGATTCTGATGATGATGTTGAGTATGTCAACTTGGCTCTTATGGCTAACAATCATGAGCAGGAAGCAAGCTCCTCAAGCAACCAGGTAACAATTACTAATCTTTCTGAGCTTTCTAAAAAGGAATGCGATAGTGCAGTAAATGAAATGTCTACTGTACTATATAATTTGCGTGTTACTCTTAAATCACTTACCAAAGAGAATTCAAGAATAAAAGAGACTAATTTGCTCTTAAGTGATAGGAATGCAATGTTAGAAGCACAACTCATTGAATTTGAAAAAATGAGATGTGTTAGTAGGGATGCTAAGAAGGAACTTGAGAACGTGTTACAAAGGGAAGAAATTCTTAAAACACAACTTGAGATAGAACAAAGTGTGATTGCAAAATGGAAAGATGCCAGGAATGTTGCCACCAACATCATTAATGTTCAAGGTATGGAATCTTTCTGTGAGCAATCATGGAAAAAGAACAAAGAGAAGCTAGGGTATGTTGGTGAAACCTTAGAATCAGAAACAGAGTCAACAAACAACAATGATCATTTGTTGAAGGTTGATATGTCAACGGAATGCAATGTTTCGTTGACAGATGAACCATCAACCGATCAGGCTGTTTCGTTGACAGAGAAAAGAAAAGATGAACTCACTAGACTTAATAATAAGTATGGTCCTGTCACCAAGAACTTTGTTCAAGGTGAGTCTAGTAAATCAAAGAAAGTTGAGAAGCCTGTTGAGAGAGCTAATGTAGGTCACTTGTCTAACAAGCAATTGAAAGACAAGTTAGAGAAAGTTCAAGTTGAGGCTAAGGGAAATAAAAAGAATAACAGGAATGGCAAAGTAGGGATTAACAAACACAACAATTACACACCTGATAAATATGCTCCTAGAAAGACATGTGTCAATTGTGGAAGTGTTAGTCATTTATCTACTAACTGCAAATCTGTTAAGAAAACTGCTAATGTGAAAATGCCCAAGCCTGCAATGAATAGTTCCATGCCTACAATGGCTGTTATGCCTAACATGTTTGCTCCATATGCACAATTTCAGAATCCATATGCTAACATGTCATTTGTGCCTAATCCATACATGAATATGTTTAATATGCCACAAATGCCATGGAATATGAATAACCTGATTGTTCCTCCAACTCTGCATGCTGTGAATGAAAATGTGAGCAACCCTCAGAAATCAACACCAAGGGTAAAGATTGATTTAAATCAATCTGAGCCCAAGGTGCAAAATGATATAAAAGGAAAAGCAAAGGCTAACAAAACAGGACCCAAGGAAACTTGGGTACCAAAATCAACTTGATTTCGTTTTATTGTGTGCAGGGAGACAAAAGGAATCTTTGGTACTTGGATAGTGGTTGTTCAAGACACATGACTGGTGATTCTACCCTGCTCACAGAGTTTCAGGAAAGAGCTGGCCCTTGTATTGCTTTTGGAGATGACAGCAAAGGCTACACTAAGGGATATGGCTTGATTTCAAAAGAGAATGTCATCATAGATGAGGTTGCATTGGTGGATGGTCTTAAGCACAATTTGCTTAGTATCAGCCAACTTTGTGACAAAGGATTTTTAGTTACTTTTTCTAAAGAAGCCTGTGTTGTTTCTAAAGGAGGAAACAACAATGTGGTAATGACTGGATTCAGAAGAGGGAATGTGTACATTGCTGACTTTAGTAGCACAAGTCCAGAAACCATCACTTGTCTTTTCAGCAAGGCAAGCAAGGATGAAAGTTGGCTATGGCACAAGAAATTATCTCATCTGAATTTTAAAGTTATGAATGATTTGGTGAGGAAAGATCTTGCTAGAGGAATTCCACAGGTGGAGTTTTCCAAGGATGGTTTGTGTGATGCCTGTCAAAAAGGGAAACAAAAGAAGGCATCATTCAAAAGCAAGACAGAGTCATCAATTGTCCATCAGCTTGAGTTGCTTCATATGGATTTGTTTGGCCCTGTAAATATCATGTCTATTTCAAAGAAGAAATATTGTCTTGTGATTGTTGATGATTTTTCTAGATTTACATGGACTTTCTTTTTGCACTCCAAAGATGAGGCAAGTGAAATCATTATCAATCACATCAAGATGGTAAACAATCATCCTGACTTGAAAGTAAGGAGGATTAGGAGTGACAATGGGACAGAATTCAAGAATTCAAGCATGAAGGTGTTCTGTGAAGAAAATGGTATTTTGCATGAGTTTTCAGCAACAAGGACACCACGGCAAAATGGTGTGGTTGAAAGGAAAAACAGAACACTCATTGAAGCTGCAAGGACAATGCTAGATGAATCAAAGTTACCAACTTATTTTTGGGCTGAGGCAGTTAATACAGCTTGCTTCACTCAAAATATTTCTTTGATTAATCAGGCCAAAGGAATGACCCCTTATCAGCTACTCAAAAGAAAGAAGCCACTATTGGATTTTCTTCATGTCTTTGGATGCAAGTGCTTTGTTCAGAGAAATCAAGCTGAGCATTTGGGGAAATTTGAAGCAAAGGCAGATGAAGCAATATTTGTGGGATATGCAGCAGGGAAAGCCTACAGAGTCTATAATCTCAGAACCAACATTGTTATGGAAAGCCATGAAAGTCTTTCTTTTGAAAATGAGGAAGGAGATCAAGTGAATCATGTTAAGGCTACTGAGAAACAGCCTAAAAGTTGTTGTATCTAGCACAGATGAAAGCAGCAGTGAAGATGAAATTGCTGCATTAAGATTGAAAAGAATAGCTGCTAGCAGACCAAATGGTCATTTCGTTGACAGTCATGATGGTGGATTCGTTGACAGTCAAAATGAGCGTTTCGTTGACAGCCAAAATGGTCATACCATTGACAGTCATAGAAATGCTTCTAGAAGTGATCAGTTAGGAACAACAAATTCAGGGGGAGTTTCTCAAGGACAAATATCCAATCAAGGCAATCGTGATCATGAAGCTACCTCTTCAAGAGCAAATCTACCTCCCTTAAGGAAATGGACTAAAGATCATCCCTTTGAACTTATTATAGGTGATGTGTCTTCAAAAGTCCAAACTAGAAGAGCAACTCAAGAAGAATGTCTATATAGTAGCTTTCTGTCTCAAGATGAGCCAAAGAAAGTTGAGGATGCACTTCTAGATCCAGATTGGGTTTTGGCTATGCAAGAAGAGCTAAACCAATTTGAAAGGAACAATGTATGGAAGCTGGTGCCCAAGCCTAAGGACAGGAGTGTCATAGGCACAAAATGGGTGTTCAGAAATAAGATGGATGAAAATGGCATAGTCACAAGGAACAAAGCTAGATTGGTTGCAAAAGGCTATTCACAGGAAGAAGGAATTGATTTTGATGAAACCTTTGCTCCTGTTGCTAGACTAGAAGCAATAAGGATTTTCCTAGCCTATGCAGCCCATGCCAATTTCAAAGTCTATCAAATGGATGTGAAGAGTGCTTTTCTGAATGGGGAATTGGAAGAGGAGGTGTATGTAAGTCAACCTCCTGGTTTTGAAGATGATGATTTTCCAGAATATGTATACTTCCTCCTCAAAGCACTCTATGGTTTGAAGAAAGCACCTAGAGCCTGGTATGACACACTTTCACAATTCCTCCTTGAGAATCACTTCACTAGAGGTACTGTAGATAAAACTCTTTTTCACAGGGTTGTGAATGGCTCTACTATACTTGTTCAAATTTATGTAGATGACATAATCTTTGGGTCTGCAGATGTGAAACTTTGTCAAAAGTTTGCCAAGCTTATGCAAAGTAAATATGAAATGAGCATGATGGGAGAATTAACTTACTTTCTTGGTCTTCAAGTGAAGCAAGTTAATGAAGGCATTTTCATTAGTCAAACAAAATATATTCATGATTTATTAAAGAAGTTTAACTTAATGGAATGCTTTCCTGCCAAAACTCCCATGCCTACTGCCACCAAACTTGAATTGAATACTAAGGAAAAATCTGTGGACATTTCAAGTTACAGAGGCATGGTAGGCTCACTTTTGTAACAGCTAGTAGACCTGATATTATGTTTGCTACATGTCTATGTGCTAGATTTCAAGCTGATCCTAGGGAATCCCATTTAGTTTCTATTAAAAGGATTTTCAGATATCTCAAAGGAACACCAAACCTTGGCATTTGGTATCCTAGAGAATCTGGCTTTGAACTAATTGGTTATTCAGATGCAGATTTTGCAGGATGTAAAATTGACAGGAAAAGCACAACAGGCACCTGTCAATTCTTAGGAAACAAGTTTGTCTCATGGTTCAGCAAGAAACAAAAATCAGTTTCTACCTCCACAGCTGAGGCTGAGTATATTGCAGCTGGAAGTTGTTGTGCACAAATTTTATGGATGAAAAATCAACTACTTGATTATGGAATAAGAGTTGAGAAAATTCCTATTTTCTGTGACAACACTAGTGCCATTGCCATTACTGAGAATCCAGTGAAGCATTCAAGGACCAAGCACATTGACATCAAGTACCACTTCATTAGAGAACATGTTATGAATGGTACTGTGGAGTTACATTTTGTTCCAAGTGAACAACAACTTGCAGACATCTTTACCAAGCCACTTGATGAATCATCATTCTCAAGATTAGTAAGTGAGCTAGGTATGCTAAATCTCTCTTAATTATTTTTGAGATATTTGCAAGTTACAATGTAGCCAGAAATTTGCTATGTTTTTCTGTGAACTAATTTTCTCAGGAAAAAGTGAAATTTTGTCTAAGTCAAAATTACTATGTCAACGAAACGCACCATTTCGTTGACAGTCTTAGCATTTTTCTGGGTGTTTCGTTGATAGCTCTTTTATATCAACGAAACGCAGCTTTATCAACGAAATATACGGGACCTTAAACGCCCAAATCTGATTCGTTGATATAGCACTTTTAATCTGAACCGTTGAAATTTTGACACGTCTTTTACCACGATCTATGCATACACCCCTGTAAGTATAAATCATGGTATTTCTTTAAAAGTAACGGTTATATTTTTAAGCCAATCCAGTAATTTACATTTATTATTGGACTCTTTTTCTGAGAATTTTTGGGGGAGTATTTAAGAAATTCTATTTTCTTTAATTTCTTTTTACCTGTTCTCAAAAATTCCAAAGGCTTTTCTCTCTTCTTCTCTCTAACAAGCAATTCAGTTCGAAGCTTTTCTTCACACAACAATGGCACCCATAGTCAAGCTTATGTCTGCTGGAGGGTTCATCTATGAGAAGAACAACTCCATCCCTTTTGTTGTCAAGGAAAACCCGAACAGTATCTTTTTCAAGATGATGGACTTCATGAAGAACTCCAAGTTGAGCTATGCAATGTTTCACTCAACTCCTCTCTATAATGAGATAATCGAGGAGATCTGGACCTCGTGTGAGTATAGTGGAACAAACTGCACACTGCAATTCACTCTCCAAGGTAATGAGTACATAGTTAATTCTGATGTATTGCAAGCATGTCTACATATTCCTGAAAATAACTGTGATGCTTTGCCTACAATCACTGAAATGGTTAACATGCTAAATTCAATAAACTACTCTTTGCCTACTGATAATCTGGGTAGAATAATTAGGAGAGGTTTGGTTAGGGAATATAGTTATTTAGCTGATCCATTTATCAAGGTCTTTTCTGGAAAGATTAGTAATTTTGATGCATTAACTAATTCCATGTTGATTCTTTTTACCATGCTCCTAACTGATAGATATTACAACTTTAGCACCCAACCTATGTATGAAATTGGTGCTAAGTTGGGTGACAAGGCTAATAGGAAAAAGAATATCTACTATGCTAGGTTTCTGATGATGTTGGCTAATCATGTTAGTCCAACACCATTAGTAATCTCTAACCCTGTTTCCAAGTTTGAGTGTTTTGTGCAAGAAAAGAGAGTATTGACAGACATACTGAGGCTGAACCACAATGGTGATGTTCCAGTGGTGTATCTGCCAATAATTGAGGTAACTACTGCTATCCCTTCTAGTATAGTTGTTACTTCAACTGTATCACCCAGTCCTGTTGCTGTGGAGTCTGTAGCTGTGACCCAACAGGCTCCTGCCCCTGCAACAAAACCAAAATCAAAGAAATCCTCCGAGCCAACCTCAGGTGCTTCCCAAAAGGCACCTATTGTAAAATCCACTACACAACCTAAGGGGAGTGTTGTAGGTGCTGAGAGAGGTGAGAGAAGGGGTGAACATAAAAGAAACCCTAAGGATAAGGAAGGACAGATGAGTGAAATCCAGCCAAGCCCCATTGTGTCTTCCCAACAAGGCACAATGAGTAAAATGGATTTAAACACAAGTCTAGTTGCATCCTCCCAAAAGGATGTGATTATTGAAACAAGCTCTCCTCCAAGAGCACACTCCAAAAGGGTAAGGGACACTTCAAGCCCACAGTCTACATTTTCCCAATACCAAAGGAGAGTGAAGCAAAAGTCCAAGGGTACACAGGGTGCACACACACTGGAAGCAACACTTCCAGTTTCTCAAATTCAGTTTGATGTAACCCCTATTATTACTCTGGGGTTACAGTCACATTCTCTAAACATCAACCTTGAACTATCTCCATCAAATTCACCAACTCTATCTCTAGATGTGGACATGATCCATTCATCTATTCCTGATTCTCCAACTCTAATCTTGGAGAAGCCCCACTCTGAAGCTGGTGGCCATCACTTGTTAAGTGATTTGTTGGGCCATCAACCAATTTTTTCTGAAGTTGCAAGAGGATTTGTGGACCAATCTCTAAAATCAATCACCACAGATTCTACTGTAATTTCACTTTCTCAAAGTGCTTTATTGACTTCATCAACGAAACTGCTTCTTTCGTTGACAAGTGTTTCTCCATCAACGGTATCCATACCGTTGATAGTTCAAACTACCATTCTGTTGATAGGTCAATCTACACCCCTTATTGAAAATCAAGTTGTTTCCATAACTAGTGTAGATGACCTGGTGGTAGTTGAGACACTTTTAGGTTTGAGAGGGAGTGAAATTGAGAGGCTGGCTTGCAGCCAGGCAAAAGGAGAGTCTAAGAGTGAGAGGCTGGCTATTTCTTCCAGCCAGGCAAAAGGAGAGATTGAGATTACCACCTTAGTAGGTGAAGGTGAGGGTGTGAGAGCTGTGAGCCATGGGGAGCCCATGATGCAAGAAAAGAGTGGAGAGAGAGAAGGGACTACAGGAGCAATAAGGATGGAAGCAGCCATTGCTAGTGAGTTAATGGAGGTCAGTGAGGGAGAAAGGGAACTTACTTTCCAAGAGCATTATCAACAAACTCTGGATAGTATTTCCCTGGATCCTGAGACCTTTACTCATCCTGTGTCAGCCTATCAAGTTATGGCTCAACAGGGCAATGTGGAGGCAGAAAGGTCACTCAACTTAATTCATACTACTGCATCAATGCAAAGAGCAAAGGATGCCTTGACCAATCTACCTCCAGGAGCTGCAGCAAGTGGAGACTTTGAGTTTTCTGATGATGAAGACAGCTTTGGTGACAATCTACAGGTGGCCACTACTACACAGACTGGGACTTCTGTGGTGCCTCCTACACCAAACTGGCTTTCTCAAGATATGCATGGTAGATCCAACTTAGATGCTGCTATTACAAGGCAATACAATGAGGCATATCTAGCTCATGAGTCAGCAACTGCAAGGGACAAGAAATTCTACAAGGCCATAATGGATTCTCTGGAAATTCAAAGGCTACAAATGTTGCAGACAAGGATTGAGGCTACAGAAATCAAGGATTCGATTAGCAACCTTAGGGATGCTACTGACAGGAGGCTAGATGAAAAGCTTCCTCTTCACACTGTCTCCAAGATGTCAAGGTTTTTCACCAAGGAACCTGAAGTGTCCTCATCTTTGAAAACTCTCTCCTCTAGAGTGGACAAAGTTGAGGCTACACTTTCTCACATGCAGAAGGAACAGGAGAAGCAAACTAGCCTACTCACCCAGCTTCTGGCAGCTCAAGGAATCCCTATCATCTCACTTGATGATAACAAAAAGGGGGAGAAAACTAAGGAGCTAGAGATACAAATCACAAAGGTTTTGGTCTTAGCCATCTTCTTGCCAGAAGAGCCATTAGCAATGGGGGAGTTTGGAAAGAAGAAAAAGGATGGTATTGACCTGATCCAGGAAGCTTCTATGAGGATGAGACTTGCAGAACAAATCAAAGACCATTGGTCCAACATAGAAGCAAGGGTCAAGAAAATTGTTGGAACTACAAAGGACTCAAATCCATCAACGGATCAACCATCAACGAATGCCATGGTTCTAGTGTCAACGGAATGGGAGCCACAGACCAATTCTTTCTATAAGGTAGAGCCCCTTCTACATGGAGTCACTCAAGGTCCAAGGAAGGAAAAAGGACAAACTTCATGCATTAGGGATGTGGAACAAGCTACACTCCAAAGAAGATTATCTCCCAAGTCCCCTGCTAAACCAAAGGGCAAAAATATAGCAAGGACTTTCTATCCTGCACCTTATCCAGATGAACTCAAGCTTCTTGGTCTACTTATCACAAAAAGCAAGGAAAGCAATGATTATGAGATAAGGAAGCAAAGGGCAATTATCTACAGGAATGGACAAGAAATCTGTGTTTGGGCTGGTCACCCAAACTTTGCTGAAGCTAAAGCTGAAGAGTCAGAAAGAGCAGCAATGAAAGCCCTTGTTGTTGCTCAGTCTCTTGATGAAGAAGAAAGACAGCAAGAAGAAAAAGCAAGAGAGGAAAGGAGTGCAAAGAAGAGAACAAGGCAACCAAAGGCAAGAGCTAGGAGAAACATAGCCTTTGAGAATGATGACTCTCAGAGCATTGCATCAGACTCTTCTGTACCAATTGCACCTCCAACAATTCCTGATCCAGTTTCAGAGGTAAAGTTAGCCTGTGATCCTAATCATCCTGTAAATTTCCATGATCAGCCAATTGAGCCAAAGGAAGAGCCAATTGAGTTTGATGAGGCCAACTTTCAAAAATTCCTCTTTGAAATGGATCCAAAGAAGAAATCTAAGCAAAGGGCTACCAAGGCTAAGCCAATTCTGGTAAGGAGACCACAAGCTGAGAAACCCCCTACCAACCCAGAAGACTTCATCTACATTGCTGATATCAGGGAGGAGTCTGACATTCATATCAATCTTGATGACCTGGTTGAAGTGAGAGGAATAGCAGCTTCTTACAAACTACCAGAGAGATTGGTATTTGTCTACAAGGGTGGGAGAGAACAGGTTTGGCCTCTACACAGAATTCTGGGAGAAGACTATCAGACACTGCTATCTGTGTTTAAATGTTTGAAGAAAGATTTTGGTTTTACCAAAACAGCCAAGTCTGAGGTTGTCTCCAAGATTTGCCAAATCAAAGCTAGCTGGAACAAGCCTGGTGCACTTCCCAGAGTATTGAAGGTCCCTCAAACAGGAAAGATAATTCATCTCCAACCTTTTTGGATGATGGAATTCAGAGATAAGGACAACTGTAGAAGATTCTTCAGAATAGAAGACCAACTGGAGAAGGCATCCAATGAAACTCTAAGGTTAATGCAATCCAAGTTGGGGAATCAAGATGAAGAATAGAAGATTTTCTACAGAAGACTTCAAGCTCAAATTGAGGAGAACAATGCAAGAAAAGGGAAGGAAACAAGACCACAGAGGCAAAGATGAAAAATCTGCTCAGTCTAGAGGAGCAACTCTGTGCACTTGTTTTGTAAGATTTTCTACTTTGCATTTCAATTAAATTCAATGAAGCTCAATGCAATTTCTACTTTTATCATGTGTAAATATGTCTGAGTGTTTTTGTTATCATCAAGGCTCTTGATTTATGGCTGTTATTCTATCAGTCATAAATTGGGGGAGATTGTTAGGAATATGTTGTTCTTGATGATAATTATAAAAACACTTAGTAGATTTTGTATTAAGTCATTTTGTAACTGTCAACGAAATGGCATGCTTTGCAGCATTCCGTTGACAGGAAGCTCATCAACGAAATGAGTAATGTAGCAATTGCACTGTACAATACTTTACAGTTTGATATGCATTCTGTTGTATGTATTAGATAGGTTTTCTAAGTCATGTTGTGTAACACCCCCAGATCCGGGGTCAGGAATCTGGGTCGTCACGCTCCATCAATGATACAATACCTGCATTACTTACAACATTCTCATAATACAACTCTAAAGACCCCAATCACTTACGCACACACACACAAGTTATAGCCTTGGAAATGAGCAACAATAATAAACATTTGCTATTACAACCCAAATGTACTATCCAGGACCTCATCTGTTATTTACAACCTCTACCTGAAGTTACAATAATAGACCTCACATTTCTATACAAGGTTTAGAAATACAAACCCACTCAAAATAATTCTCACTAATTCAAGCTGCAACTATTCTGCTCACACCGACAGTATCCATCATGCATCAACCAACTCCAGGGTGGCCTCTCCATTCCCTTACTCTCGTAACACGAGGTGGATTCGGAAATGTTTTCCTCATGCTGAAATATTTAATAAAGCAAGAATGAGCTAATAGTGCTCAGCAAGAAATCTATCCCAGTTTAAATCTTTAAACCTTTTTGGAAAATAATTCATATGGGATCAAAGTTTTTATCATTACTAGGGTATAACCCCAAAATAGTATATCGCTTAAAATACCATATGACTTATAATCATACTCATATACTCTTCGTAATCATTTGGAAATCCTTGGTATCAGTATGATAAACCAAGACTCAAAACATATCTTTTTAAAATAGATATCAAATATTGGAATCAAGGCTTAAAGCCTATTCATTGATTCAAAACACTATATAGTTCGAAAATATCTCTGGAATCACATGTTATGCCTTTAACGGATAAGAAACTAGTATAACATAAAGGATGAAGTTACGAGGAAAATCAATATAATGTTTCCGTAACCCAAAATCCACTTATGCATATATATCCTTAACATATACAGAAATATAATTACTTCTGATCTAAAGAAATATCATACGCCCTTAACCTAGGGCCTTTATAAAAACCTGGCTTCTAACTAATATCCCATATCTAGCTTAGAAGCCCATAATCAAATCATTTCCAAGTAATAAATACCTTCCGGAACATAAATAATGTTTGACAATAATATTCCTCAAGATGAATAGTACTCTGCCGCTGGAATCCCTCCGGGTTTCCACGACTATCTATATAACAAAATATCGACTCCCGGTCTAGAGTCGAAACAATAAACATGCTCTTATCTATAGAGCTACAAGGTATACCGGTTCATAAGTACATTAGCTCAAAGCTCGTATAATATCCAAAAGTCAAATTCTATTTAACACGATATAATCATTTATCTCAAAACTATACAACACTATACATGGCAAAGGCAGTGTTATGTAATTAATACTTCAAAGTATGGGTTTAGAAAACTTGCCTGGAAATCCCGAAGTAGTAATAAGTCTCAGGTTGGTCCAGTAATCTAGAATCAACACAAAGTTCAAGATTAATAACTTAAACGCTTTCACCATACTAAGTATACACTATCTCAAGTACAAAGTCCATTTTCAAGTTAACTCCTTAAGAACTTCTACTCGAGCATGCTCGCTCGCGCATATTTATAAAATTGAGATTTAATCCTTTTTGCACGAAATCTTTTCGAGGGTCTTCCTAAACATACCTAGCATGTTATCACAAAGTCTCACATTTTATTATGACCTCTAAGTGGTTCGATCATAACCTCAAAGTTGACTAAGTGGTATAGTTCGGTTTCGCGAAACATCCTTACACTAAAACACATGTTTCTCCTAAACCGTAAATCGAAACGATACGATTCTTTCGTTAAAACAAACTAGGACACAAGGCCTACATGTTCATGGTCAGAAACTTCATGTTCATGCCCTTTAATGTAACCGTGATTTCTGCCTAAACTATCTAAGGAAATTTCGGCATGGTAACGGCGCTTATACGCAATTCCCGTGTTTTTAAACACTTCAAACAATTCATCAATCCACAACCAACAATCACAACCCAATGATCTCCTCCAAATCACTTTCTTTCTGTCTAAACATACTCATAACACTAATCAATATTTCAACCATCAATCAATCCATTAAATCTCATACATATCATGTAAATCATCTCTAAATCATACTATCACTAACAATCATCCATTTATACACTAATATCAAATCATAAGTAAAAGTGTGAGAGGGTTTATACCTTCCTTGGTACTTAATATAGACTATAGATGGCTAGTATACCCTTCCTTGCTCCTTGATTATCCTTTACAAGCCTTAAACTTCAAGATCAAAACAAGAAACCACTCAAAGTTACTATTCATCCTCATCTTGTAAAATTCATAACAAATCGAAAAATAATAGTTGGGTGCAAAACAATTTACCAGACCTTGTGCTCTTCATAAGGTTTCTTTTGAGTCATATATCATCAAATTCTAAGCTTCCTAGCTAGGGTTTTGAGCTCCCTCTTTCCGCTGGACAGAAACTGGACAGTTTGGGTTCTCCAACTTGGGGAAGGGATTTGGCTAGGCTACACTCCTTTTTTGACCATGAAATTTTGAGCGAATGTTACCCATGGAGTGGAGAAGCTATGGTTAAACTTTGGTGATTTTAGGACAAATAGATTTGGAGTTATGAATTTTTCTTTCCTCCTTGTGCAAGCTGATCAGATTGTTGAAGAAATGGGAGAGAGTTTTCTTTTAATTTTTCTTGCCTTGGTTGATTAATGAAAGATGAGATATTTTTATGGTCAAGTGCCAAGTGGTGAGTCATCACCTTTTGCATTGTCACAGGGACACTTGTCGCACATGCAAGGGTCTTGATAAAGTAGCTTTACTGATTTGCTTTATTGGTTCGTTTCCTTTCACATGGATGATCCAAATGTCGCATTCCTCGAATTAATCTTGTTACATGTTACTTCCATGTCTATATTTAATCCTGTAAATGTCGCGTTGTTCCGTCACCGCTTAATCTCGTATTTAAATCGATTCGTGTCTCGTTGTTCGGTTACGGCTTAATCTTGATGAACGTTCGTAGGGATTTCTTAAGGGTTCCATCGAAGTAATTTACCGTAAACGTTCTCGATATCTCTAATTCTTTTATTAAATCCATATCCATGGAATTGATAATTTAATCCTCCAATACTTTCAAATAATGATTAATCCGCCCGTTATTGGTGAAATTTCGGAGAAAACAGAAATGCTATTTTTCTGATTCTGACAGCTTTTGCATTCCTTCATTTACATCGTAGATCACTAATACGACTTCGAAAGTTCATTATCCCGACTCGTACATAGTGTGGTCTGAAAATATTTTCGGTTCAGAAATTTACTATTCATCAAAATAAAAAAAATAAAATAAAAAATAAAATAAATTTTTTTTTTTTTTTTTTTTTTAACTAAGTCCAAAATTTGGGATTATTACAGTCTCCCCTCCTTAAAAGGATTCCGTCCCGGAATCTAAGAAAATAGCCGAGGTTACTCTTCCAATATAGTAATCTCCAATTTCCAGGTTGACTCTTCAACTCTCTGGTTCCATTACAACACTTTCTCATTCCGGTCTGTGATATCTACCGGACGCTTTATATAAGCCAATTTTGGCTATGCCCATACACGCCCATTTTCTATCAACATTCGATTATTCTAGCTATCGGCGGTACAACACTTACCGTAACTTCGGTGGTCTGAAAGGTTGCTTTCGGTCGGTCCGTCGTTCTGCGGATCCTACGTAGTGCTCGCACTTAATCTCGTTGCCAAACATGTTTGGAAAAACTCCTCCCGAATCGGGAGTTCAATCATTGGTTCTTATCTAACACGATGGTGATTGGAACTCCACGTCACCCAACTATCTCTTTCGTAACTCTTCGGTTAACGATCTCTTGCTGTTAACAAAATATGAGTAGACTCATTTGATCCATCAATTATAGCTCAATTGACGTCATAGTCCGACTCGATTCTTGTTGATCCTATCACAGAATCCATTATATTAAAATTACATTCCTAATCAGGAATCTCTATTAACTGTGATAGTCAACTAGGTCTTTGTTCTGCCTTCATTTTCTGACATATCCAATATTTGTTTATCAATCGATAAATCCTTTTATTTATTCGACCACTTATAACATTTTCTTAACTTTCCTAGTTTGAAACGTCTCCTATCTTTGCAGGGTCGACCAGTACTCCTTTACTGTTGACCACATGTCCTAAAATTGTACTTCCTTTAGCCAAAACTCGCACTTTGAGAACTTGGCATATCACTTTTCTCTCCTCAGTGCTCCTAACACGATCCTCAAATGCTCTGCATGTTCTTCCTCGGTCTTTAAGGTAAACCTAAATATTGCCGATGTCACTATGACATACTTACCCAAATACTTCTTGAAAAGTCGATTCAGCACGTCCATGAAAGCTGTAAGGGCATTCGTCAGCCCAAACGACATTATTAGAAACTCGTAGTGTGCATACTTGGTGCGAAACGCAGTCTTGGGTACGTTCTCAGGCTTAATATTCAATCGGTGGTATCCAGTTCTCAATCAATATTCGAGAATTTAACTGTATCATGCAGCCGATCGATCAAATCACCGATCTTTGGCAGGGTATTCATTCTTAACAATTAGTCTATTTAGCTCTCAATACTCTATGCACAACCTCATGCTGTCGTCCTTTTTCTTCACCAATAACACGGGTGCATCCCACGGTGACGCACTTGGTCCTATCATTCCTTCCCCTAACAATTTCTACAATTGAGCGACTAATTTCTTCATCTCGACTGGAGCTAGTCGGTACGGGGCCTTCGAAACTGGCGCCGTCCTTGGAGCTAATTCTATACCAGACTCTATTTCTCTATCGGGTGGTAACCCTGGGAGATCTTCTGGAAATACATCCTCGAATTCGTTGATGACAGGGATATTCCGCATACTGGGTGCTTCCCGTTTCGTATCTATCACAGTCGCTAAACAAGTTTCATATCCTTGGAGATCAAACGTTTGCTCGTCCGATAATCTGAATTCTTACTTCCTTTCTTTCTCAATCTATTCGTGTTTCATACTCTATTTTCTTTATTCCCATTTCTTTCTCGTCCACTTTGCTTCCATTTCTATCATAGTCGTTTCATTAACCAAGGTAACATAATCAGTCGCTTCGAACACTTCGTTATTCTGAATTCGCATAATACGAAACAAACCTTGGCAATTTCCGTAAACTTCGATTCATAGTTGTCGTACTCATTCGTTTTAGCTCTCAGCTTCAACACTCTACTTTTCCAAATACTAAGGAAAATACTTGCATGGTACCAAGAATACTTCAAGCAACAAAATGCTTTATGTATATAAAAAAAAACTTTGTAAAAATTCTCGCTGAGGGGGCAACCTGGTTAGGTCTCAATCAAATTATCGTTTGAAAATCTTCCCACCATACTTCACTGCATACAAATGCATCGTGAATTCACTTATATAAATTTGACCGAAAGTTGAACTTAGTGATACAATAACTAGTTCATTTCAATAAACATTAACAACTAGCTGGACAAAATTTGATAGTTCGATTAGTTTGGAACGCAACATCTAGCTAGGATAATTAGCTAGATTTTCATCATATCATTAAAATTTCAACTAGTTAGAACGATTAACTAGTCACTCATCATGGCACATATAATTAGCCAGTTTCAATCTACGAGTACAAAATCTCGACATCATAGTCGAAGAAAGAGAAAACAAAATTTTGACTACTCGGATAATGAATTGAAAGGAAGAGTAAATAAGTTTAGGATGAACAAGGTAATTATAACCTTTGAATAAAATATATGATATGAATAGGAAATTCTTGGTATCGGAACAATCGATAACCTCCCACCAAACATTTCTCATCAGTGAAACGGTCCACCCAAAGGTGTCTCCGTACATAAACTTTATCAAATTTTCCAATAGAATTGAATTCGGAATATCAATATCAAATTGATATCCTTTCTACGATTTCAACGTCTGATGTGCAAATCTCATCTTAAAATAGAATAAAAGAATCTACGAGGAATCTCTAAATAATAGATTCTCCATGTTTAAACAAATAGTTAGATATTTATGAACTCGACTGAGGAGTCCAAGTATGAAAGAAGAAATCGAATATCAAGATAATCGTTAAAGAATATTCGTCAAATAATAAAGGAAATATTAATTGAACATTCCTTAGATAATTGAAAGAATACGAAATAAATCATAGACCTGCAAGGATAAATGAATAATGGTTCCCTCTTCAGGTCGTCCTGGAACATGAACAAAACGCTCCGGTGAGTAATGGTAAGTTAACTCTGAGTATATAAACCTCAAAGGTAATGAGAGGAGAAAAGAAAATGAATAAACTGAACATAACAGTTGTTGGTTGCATCCCAAGTTGAAGTAGGAAATTAAAGGGGTTACCTGACATGAACTATTCAAGGTAACACGGGCAGGAACAGTTTTAGATTGAGGAGTGTACCAGCAAGTAGATACCAAAAAGTCAATGGTCATCATAATTTCTAACATCACCCGCACAAGGATGATCTTATCTTTCTGCCTTTATGGCTTATGGTACTAACCAAAGGTACCTCAAAATCGTACAAGTCCTTAAATAGGTCGGGAGTTCGAACATATTCACCATTCCCCGATAGTCGTTCAGAGATTGGGCCTCATACGGCCGCATCAACACATCCACGAAAGATGAAGGTCCATTAACGTATATGTAATTTCTTAACACTAATCGTATCGAACGAATCCATCCCAGGCCACCATAGGTCTCGTTCCTCGTAGGTCCTGAGATTGTCGCATTGCTCGTTGCAACTATACGTGTCTTTGTCAGAATCACGCTATTCCTTCTTCGCATCTTTGATTTCTGAGTTGAGCCATCATGGCCTATCGTACGAAATGTACTAGCGATGCGATTTAGCACGTTCGTCTCACGATAACGTTCTGGTACTACACGTACGCAACTGTCTCCTTCTTAGGTAACACAATACCCATCGACGGAAAAGACACCAACTCTTGTGGAATCGTTGTTCTCAAGGCTTGGACCTTATACGCAAGATAATGCCTTAACTTGTACACGCAATATAGTAATTCGGATCGCGTAAAGGACTGTAAACGTCTCAATCTTCACATGTACTGCCTTCTCGTGGCAAACTACGATGAACTTCAAACACTTAGGTTCTGACTAAGTCAAGTTATCCATTGGTATTGGCCATTCCGGCCTTACCCCAACTGCAACCGAGACTCTGTTCCGCGTCTTATCTTAATGTCCTTGATAATCCGTGTACAATTCTAAACGTCCTTCTCATCATTATGATGATCTTCAACGATCCTATCGGTCCTTCGATAAGTCCTCAACTAAACTCTTTAACCTTAACATCCTCAGTGGCACTACTTCCGGTAGTCTACTTAACGAACTCTATATGAGTCATCTCGTCATTTTCTTACTTCGATATAACTCTTAACACTCTCATATCCAAGGTTTATAACTTAACGCTCTGATACCATTTCTGTAACACCCCCAGATCCGGGGTCAGGAATCTGGGTCGTCACGTTCCATCAATGATACAATACCTGCATTACTTACAACATTCTCATAATACAACTCTAAAGACCCCAATCACTTACGCACACACACACAAGTTATAGCCTTGGAAATGAGCAACAATAATAAACATTTGCTATTACAACCCAAATGTACTATTCAGGACCTCATCTGTTATTTACAACCTCTACCTGAAGTTACAATAATAGACCTCACAATTCTATACAAGGTTTAGAAATACAAACCCACTCAAAATAATTCTCACTAATTCAAGCTGCAACTATTCTGCTCACACCGACAGTATCCATCATGCATCAACCAACTCCAGGGTGGCCTCTCCATTCCCTTACTCTCGTAACACGAGGTGGATTCGGAAATGTTTTCCTCATGCTGAAATATTTAATAAAGCAAGAATGAGCTAATAGTGCTCAGCAAGAAATCTATCCCAGTTTAAATCTTTAAACCTTTTTGGAAAATAATTCATATGGGATCAAAGTTTTTATCATTACTAGGGTATAACCCCCAAAATAGTATATCGCTTAAAATACCATATGACTTATAATCATACTCATATACTCTTCGTAATCATTTGGAAATCCTTGGTATCAGTATGATAAACCAAGACTCAAAACATATCTTTTTAAAATAGATATCAAATATTGGAATCAAGGCTTAAAGCCTATTCATTGATTCAAAACACTATATAGTTCGAAAATATCTCTGGAATCACATGTTATGCCTTTAACGGATAAGAAACTAGTATAACATAAAGGATGAAGTTACGAGGAAAATCAATATAATGTTTCCGTAACCCAAAGTCCACTTATGCATATATATCCTTAACATATACAGAAATATAATTACTTCTGATCTAAAGAAATATCATACGCCCTTAACCTAGGGCCTTTATAAAAACCTGGCTTCTAACTAATATCCCATATCTAGCTTAGAAGCCCATAATCAAATCATTTCCAAGTAATAAATACCTTCCGGAACATAAATAATATTTGACAATAATATTCCTCAAGATGAATAGTACTCTGCCGCTGGAATCCCTCCGGGTTTCCACGACTATCTATATAACAAAATATCGACTCCCGGTCTAGAGTCGAAACAATAAACATGCTCTTATCTATAGAGCTACAAGGTATACCGGTTCATAAGTACATTATCTCAAAGCTCGTATAATATCCAAAAGTCAAATTCTATTTAACACGATATAATCATTTATCTCAAAACTATACAACACTATACATGGCAAAGGCAGTGTTATGTAATTAATACTTCAAAGTATGGGTTTAGAAAACTTGCCTGGAAATCCCGAAGTAGCAATAAGTCTCAGGTTGGTCCAGTAATCTAGAATCAACACAAAGTTCAAGATTAATAACTTAAACGCTTTCACCATACTAAGTATACACTATCTCAAGTACAAAGTCCATTTTCAAGTTAACTCCTTAAGAACTTCTACTCGAGCATGCTCGCTCGCGCATTTTTATAAAATTGAGATTTAATCCTTTTTGCACGAAATCTTTTCGAGGGTCTTCCTAAACATACCTAGCATGTTATCACAAAGTCTCACATTTTATTATGACCTCTAAGTGGTTCGATCATAACCTCAAAGTTGACTAAGTGGTATAGTTCGGTTTCGCGAAACATCCTTACACTAAAACACATGTTTCTCCTAAACCGTAAATCGAAACGATACGATTCTTTCGTTAAAACAAACTAGGACACAAGGCCTACATGTTCATGGTCAGAAACTTCATGTTCATGCCCTTTAATGTAACCGTGATTTCTGCCTAAACTATCTAAGGAAATTTCGGCATGGTAACGGCGCTTATACGCAATTCCCGTGTTTTTAAACACTTCAAACAATTCATCAATCCACAACCAACAATCACAACCCAATGATCTCCTCCAAATCACTTTCTTTCTGTCTAAACATACTCATAACACTAATCAATATTTCAACCATCAATCAATCCATTAAATCTCATACATATCATGTAAATCATCTCTAAATCATACTATCACTAACAATCATCCATTTATACACTAATATCAAATCATAAGTGATAGAGTATATATTTAAATATATTTTATATGATTTTATTCGTCATATTTATTATATTTTGCATTTAATTGGATTTTTATTTAATAAATTTTAATGTTTTATTGTAGGAAGTAAGGAAATCCTAAACTTGGAAGGATTGGAGAATAAAAAGCTTAATTTGGAGATTTATTAGAAGGAAATTCGGATTTGTTGGGCTGCCTGCACATAATTCACTGTTTGGGTCATATCTTAAGTTCTAGAAGTCAGAATTGGACGATTTAACAGCCCACACGAAGATAATGGAAATCTCTTTTATTCTAAAGTGGTCCAATTATTAAATTAATTCAGGAACGGCTCAGATTTACTGAAGAAAAGTCAGCTACGAATTTTCCTTGTAAAACAGAATCAGTTTAGGAAACGTAATTGTACTTTTCTCAAGGCATTAAAATATTTGAGGATATATATAAACGAGAGATAGGGAGAGAGAGACATATATATACAGATATACATAGACAGAGAGACATAGATACATACATACGGAGTGGATCTTGTACTTTTTCTTCTGGGAGAAAGATTAAAGGTTTTTATTCTTTGTTCTTATTATTATTATGTGTTCTTATTATATTATGTGTTTTGTTAGTTTAGTTATGAGTGAGTAGTTATTTAATCTAGGGTTAAGTTGAACCCTAGTTATGATTGATGTATGATTTTCCATAACCCCCCAATTCAGTTATGTTGTATGCTCTTGCTTATTGAGTTGTGCTTAATTAACAATAACATGTCAGACGTGATTATGCGTATTGTTTGAACCTAATATCTATTTATCATCGAAAGTTGGACTTAGATGGTTGTGATTTATCCAATAAGGACATGAACTTCTCCATGAAAATAGGTAGAACGGATTGTTAGGAAGTTAGGATGCTGTGTTTAATGTCTCTAAATTGCATGATACCATGAAAATAGGCTTGAGTGTATTTTAGAGAAGCCATTAATACTCGAGAGAGGTTATTGGTATTTTATAGGGCGCATCTTTCCTCTTGAGTAGCGTATGATTAATTGGGGTGGAAAATCATGATTGCATTGATTCATGCTAGTGGGGATACTTAATTCTAGATGTTTTAGTTAATTGATAATACAATACAATTTGCTTTAGTATAATATTTAGATTAATAATCTCTCAACAATTTATTGTGTTACTTGCTTAGTTGAATTGAATCAAGAATAACTAGTGATTGATACGTTTGTCTCTGTGGGATCGACTCTGACTTACCCTACTACATAGTTAGAAGGATTTGTTAGATATTATAATTTGATAGGCACGCGACAGCCTTGTCAAAATTTTTGGCGCCGCTGCCGGGGACAAAGCGGTATTAGATTAGTTAATTTTTGAGTTTGTTTAACTAAGTCTTTTTGTTGTGTTGCTTCGGCTATTATTCCCTTGTTATTTGATCTTTGTTTCTAGTTTTCTTGTTGCATGCACACACGAAGTTCAGGTACAGAAAATTTGATAGCTTTTGATCCTGAAATTGAAGCTACAGCAAGAAGACAACCAGGACTACGAAGGAAAAATAAAGACAAGGAAGTTATGGGTGAGACATCAGCTAAAGCTCTCAGGGAGCATGGTATGCCAGACGCTACAGACGTACTCTCCAGTATTGTCAGACCAACAATCACGGCTACCCACTTTGAACTCAAGCCACAATTCATACAATTCGTCTCCAATGATTCTTTCGCAGGATTGTCCACTGAAAATCCTGTTGATCATCTTGAGAGTTTTCTGGAAAAGTGTGATACTATAAAGCTGACCAATGTTAGTGATGATGCTATTAAGCTGCGCTTATTTCCTTTTTCTCTCCGAGATGCAGCAAAAGATTGGTTGAAGGATGAAGGACCAAACACATTCACTACTTGGGATAGTCTAGCAAAGGCGTTTCTACTTAAATTCTTCAGTCAGAAGAAGACTTCAAAGCTCAGGAATGAAATATCTAACTTTCGTCAAGATGATGACGAGTCACTTCATGATGCTTGGAGAAAATTCAAACGACTTCAGAGACAATGCCCTCACCATGGAATTCCTGACTGGTTGTTGATCCAAACATTCTACAATGGGTTAACACAAGAGTTTCGAAATTTTGTTGATGCTTCTTCTGGTGGATCTATTATGAAAAAGAGTACGGAGGATGCAAAAACTTTGTTAGACGAGATGGCGTCTAATGATAATTATCCTTACAGTGACAGAAATCATCCTAAGAAGGGTGGTAAGTATGATGTTGATGCTCTAACCATGTTGAATACTACTATGCAGGCAATGGTTAAGAAGATTGAGCAATTGGATTCTAGAACTTCATCTACAGTTGCCTCATGTGAAATATGTGGTGTAGTTGGACACACTCAACATGCTTGTCAATACAATCCGTCTGGAACAGCAATGGAACAAGCAAATGCCCTCTACAACCAAAATCAAAGGCCACAATATAATCCTTACTCCAACACATACAATCCAGGTTGGAGAGATCATCCTAATTTCTCCTACAGAAATAACCAGGCTCAAGCTCAACCTCCACAAAATAATTTTTCTCAGCCGCCAGGTTTTCAACCAGCTCAGCCACAAAAATCTAACTTAGAAAATCTTTTGGAAGGATTTATCTCTACACAAGCAAAGAAGAATGATTACTTTGAATCAAGTATCAATGAGATAAAGGCTCATAACAAGTTAATGAAGAATTCAATCACTCAAATTGCTCAACAGTTGAGCCAACTTAACAAGTCTTCAGGCCAACTTCCTGGCCAAACTGAACAACCACATAAAGCCCACGTGAATGCTATAACGTTAAGAAGTGATCATGAATTGCAAGGGCCAGAGATGAAGATGAGTACTGATAATTTGAACGTTGAGGAAGATATGGAGAAAATTCAATTTGAAAATGTGATTGTGCAAGAAGCGATTGAAGAAAAGAAGAAGGAACCCACAGTTGCTCCAGTCAGACCTTACGTACCACATGTTCCGTTTCCTCAAAGATTAGTGCAAGCTAGGCTTGGAGAGAAGTTTATGAAGTTTATGGAGATCTTGAAAAGGTTAGAGCTTAATATCCCTTTCTTAGATGCTATCAAAGAGATGCCTTCATATGGGAAGTTTCTTAGGGAATTATTGTCAAACAAAAGAAAGATTGAAGAAAGTTCTACTATCTCATTAACGGTAGAGTGCAGTGCTATCTTGCAGAATAGTCTTCCTAAAAAGCTAGTTGATCCAGGTAGCTATTCTATTCCTGTCAAACTTGGGAATTTTGAAATCAAAAGAGCTCTATGTGATCTTGGGGCAAGTGTAAGTCTAATGCCCTTAACAATCTGCAATAAGCTTCAGATGGGTGAACTCAAACCCACACGTATATCTCTACAATTGGCAGATAGAAGTGTAAAAGTTCCACTTGGAATACTTGAAGATGTTCCTGTCAAGGTAGGAAAGTTTTTTATTCCATGTGATTTTGTTGTCATGGAGATGGAGGAAGATGCACAAAATTCTATCATTCTTGGAAGACCTTTCTTAGCTACAGCTGGTGCAAAAGTTGATATGATGTATGGAAAAATTTCTTTTGAAGTTGGAGATGAGAAGATGGAATTTAAATTTTCCAACTCTTTGCTTAGCCCTTCTCTGAAGAAGAGTGATCTTGGAAATAATAATGAACCTGTTCGTATGGTTAAGTCTTTGGGTGGAGATCAAGATATGAAGGCTGATATTTTTCTCTCTAAACCTCCAGCAATTTTGGTGAGAGATTTACATGTCACTAATGTTGATTTGAAGCCTTCAACAATGAAATCGATTGGTGAAATTCAGTTTGGTGGATTATCTGTTGAAGATCCTGATGCTCATATTGAAAACTTTTTGAAGATTTGTGATACTATCAAGTGTGATGGAGTTTCTGATGAGGCCATTCGACTTCGATTATTTCCTTTATCTTTAAGGGATGGAGCTAAAAATTGGTTATTTTCGTTACCCTCAAATTCCATTACCACTTGGGAAGACTTACTTATTAAATTTCTTTTTAAGTTTGTCTCACTAGATGAAACGTCAAGGATAGTTGTTGCACTCTTAAAGTTTGCTCGAGATAGAAGAGTTGTATTGTTGGATAAAGCCGTGGATGAAAGTTATAAGTTTTTGGGAGATGTCATGAGAAAATATATTGAAAAAGTGGATGCTCCACTTTCGATCCATTCACCAGGTTGATTGATAAGAAGGTCGAGCTAAAGACCTTAAAAAGCGCTTCTTGGGAGGCAACCCAAGATTTTGGAGGAGGAACACTCTCCCACATTTTCCAACCGGGACTTCATGCACTAGGGGAGTATTTCTAACCTTTCTTTGTATAATTTTTCACTCTTATTCTTTTTGTATTTCTTTTAGGATCTTGTTAGTTTTGTATATTTATATATATTGTTCATTGAGGACAATGAACCACTTAAGTGTGGGGATGAGTTCTCAATGACGTAAAAAACCCAAAAAAATTATATATTATAAAAATCTAAAAAAATTTGAAAATTTAAAACTTTTTGTATATAATTGCCTTGTCTCAAAAGCATGTTAGCGTGGATAAGTACACATTGTGTAGATTAATTTCGCATGATTAATTCTCAGTGTCACATTCATGAAAAATCATTTGATGCTTGGTAATTCCTTGTGTGTGCTTGCGAACATTTAAAAACTTGAGATGTTTCTTGGTCAATTTTAGTGAGTTAAGCATGCTTTCACCATGTGAGGATTTGAGCCTAATTTATGATTGATAGATTTTTTATCAATCCATTTTTTTTGTTGTGTGATGTTCATTATCATGATTCTTGTTGCTCTAGAACTTGTTTTAAACCGTTTTGAGACTACATGATATGTGTATGCATGAATATGATAAAGGCACTAGGATTAACCTCATTTACCCAAACAGTACCCATATGAAAAATAATCCTTAGTGAACCCCTTTGAGTTTATACCCGTTTCTTTCATATATCACCAATCTAAAATTTTTTGAGACTACTTATTTATTCTTGTCTTGATTTACTGGTAGAGCATATTGATTCAATTCATGGGTTGGTGAATATTTAGTGTGGGGATTTCTTTTGGTTAAAGGTTACATTTTGGTGGGATACAACATGGTATGGAATTGCAAACAAGTATCAAGTACTCCTTTGAGATCAATGGGTGGCAAGTGCAATGTCATATTAAAGGGACGATCCATGTGTGCTGGTATTAAGTACATTCTTGGTGACTTTTCACTGCCCTTGGTTACTGGAGAATGACTTGACTTTTGAAAAAAAAAAAGAAAAAAAAAAGAGAAGTTATGAGCAAGATAAAGATAAAGTAGAGTTGTGTTCATATGATTGATACAATGTGAAAGTGGGAAAGTACATGGGGTATATGTGCTTTGAAGTTTAATGTTTGTGAAAGCTTGATCAACTTTTACATGATCTAAGTTTCATGTTGGGTGCTTTAATTAAAAGTGAACATTATGCTCTATTAGTTATCAAGTTTAGCCACTTGTTAGCCTGTTTCTTTGATATCCTACCCCGTACCTAAGCCCCGTTACAACCTTTAACAAAGACCTTTTGATTCATGTATGCATATAAACGAGGTGGTGGAGATTTGGTGGACAACCAAGCATATGGTAGCACATGAGTACATTGATTGAACTTGAGCGATACACGTATACCCATACACTTGTGTGAAGTGAGAGCAATGTGAGATATTTATCCATAGCATGCTTACTTATTGAATGCGACTTTGATGTCTATCTCATGATATTTTTGTCTATCTAGACATTGTGTGCATACTTGGATTATTTTGTGTTAAAGATGCTTAAAGTGAGAGTACTTGTACTTTCAGACACTTTCAGGTTGTTATGTGATTGAAATTTGCAATGTGTGGAGTACTATGACATGTTGCATGTTTGAGAGACTTGGTGGTTGAAAATATTTGATTTTGTGGGTATATCTTCTATAAACCCTCACGAGACAAAACTCGTCCTACTAGGGCTGCCTAGGGGTTTAACGGCTTGTTGCATATGCTCAATGCAATCGTGTCATCTACGAAAGTGGTGGTCCTATTAGTTAGTATTATTTTTATTTCTTTATTTGCTCGAGGACGTGCAAAATGCTAAGTGTGGGGATGTTTGATAGAGTATATATTTAAATATATTTTATATGATTTTATTCCTCATATTTATTATATTTTGCATTTAATTGGATTTTTATTTAATAAATTTTAATGTTTTATTGTAGGAAGTAAGGAAATCCTAAACTTGGAAGGATTGGAGAATAAAAAGCTTAATTTGGAGATTTATTAGAAGGAAATTCGGATTTGTTGGGCTGCCTGCACATAATTCACTGTTTGGGTCATATCTTAAGTTCTAGAAGTCAGAATTGGACGATTTAACAGCCCACACGAAGATAATGGAAATCTCTTTTATTCTAAAGTGGTCCAATTATTAAATTAATTCAGGAACGGCTCAGATTTACTGAAGAAAAGTCAGCTACGAATTTTCCTTGTAAAACAGAATCAGTTTAGGAAACGTAATTGTACTTTTCTCAAGGCATTAAAATATTTGAGGATATATATAAACGAGAGATAGGGAGAGAGAGACATATATATACAGATATACATAGACAGAGAGACATAGATACATACATACGGAGTGGATCTTGTACTTTTTCTTCTGGGAGAAAGATTAAAGGTTTTTATTCTTTGTTCTTATTATTATTATGTGTTCTTATTATATTATGTGTTTTGTTAGTTTAATTATGAGTGAGTAGTTATTTAATCTAGGGTTAAGTTGAACCCTAGTTATGATTGATGTATGATTTTCCATAACCCCCCAATTCAGTTATGTTGTATGCTCTTGCTTATTGAGTTGTGCTTAATTAACAATAACATGTCAGACGTGATTATGCGTATTGTTTGAACCTAATATCTATTTATCATCGAAAGTTGGACTTAGATGGTTGTGATTTATCCAATAAGGACATGAACTTCTCCATGAAAATAGGTAGAACGGATTGTTAGGAAGTTAGGATGCTGTGTTTAATGTCTCTAAATTGCATGATACCATGAAAATAGGCTTGAGTGTATTTTAGAGAAGCCATTAATACTCGAGAGAGGTTATTGGTATTTTATAGGGCGCATCTTTCCTCTTGAGTAGCGTATGATTAATTGGGGTGGAAAATCATGATTGCATTGATTCATGCTAGTGGGGATACTTAATTCTAGATGTTTTAGTTAATTGATAATACAATACAATTTGCTTTAGTATAATATTTAGATTAATAATCTCTCAACAATTTATTGTGTTACTTGCTTAGTTGAATTGAATCAAGAATAACTAGTGATTGATACGTTTGTCTCTGTGGGATCGACTCTGACTTACCCTACTACATAGTTAGAAGGATTTGTTAGATATTATAATTTGATAGGCACGCGACAGCCTTGTCAAAATTTTTGGCGCCGCTGCCGGGGACAAAGCGGTATTAGATTAGTTAATTTTTGAGTTTGTTTAACTAAGTCTTTTTGTTGTGTTGCTTCGGCTATTATTCCCTTGTTATTTGATCTTTGTTTCTAGTTTTCTTGTTGCATGCACACACGAAGTTCAGGTACAGAAAATTTTATTATGACCTCTAAGTGGTTCGATCATAACCTCAAAGTTGACTAAGTGGTATAGTTCGGTTTCGCGAAACATCCTTACACTAAAACACATGTTTCTCCTAAACCGTAAATCGAAACGATACGATTCTTTCGTTAAAACAAACTAGGACACAAGGCCTACATGTTCATGGTCAGAAACTTCATGTTCATGCCCTTTAATGTAACCGTGATTTCTGCCTAAACTATCTAAGGAAATTTCGGCATGGTAACGGCGCTTATACGCAATTCCCGTGTTTTTAAACACTTCAAACAATTCATCAATCCACAACCAACAATCACAACCCAATGATCTCCTCCAAATCACTTTCTTTCTGTCTAAACATACTCATAACACTAATCAATATTTCAACCATCAATCAATCCATTAAATCTCATACATATCATGTAAATCATCTCTAAATCATACTATCACTAACAATCATCCATTTATACACTAATATCAAATCATAAGTAAAAGTGTGAGAGGGTTTATACCTTCCTTGGTACTTAATATAGACTATAGATGGCTAGTATACCCTTCCTTGCTCCTTGATTATCCTTTACAAGCCTTAAACTTCAAGATCAAAACAAGAAACCACTCAAAGTTACTATTCATCCTCATCTTGTAAAATTCATAACAAATCGAAAAATAATAGTTGGGTGCAAAACAATTTACCAGACCTTGTGCTCTTCATAAGGTTTCTTTTGAGTCATATATCATCAAATTCTAAGCTTCCTAGCTAGGGTTTTGAGCTCCCTCTTTCCGCTGGACAGAAACTGGACAGTTTGGGTTCTCCAACTTGGGGAAGGGATTTGGCTAGGCTACACTCCTTTTTTGACCATGAAATTTTGAGCGAATGTTACCCATGGAGTGGAGAAGCTATGGTTAAACTTTGGTGATTTTAGGACAAGTAGATTTGGAGTTATGAATTTTTCTTTCCTCCTTGTGCAAGCTGATCAGATTGTTGAAGAAATGGGAGAGAGTTTTCTTTTAATTTTTCTTGCCTTGGTTGATTAATGAAAGATGAGATATTTTTATGGTCAAGTGCCAAGTGGTGAGTCATCACCTTTTGCATTGTCACAGGGACACTTGTCGCACATGCAAGGGTCTTGATAAAGTAGTTTTACTGATTTGCTTTACTGGTTCGTTTCCTTTCACATGGATGATCCAAATGTCGCATTCCTCGAATTAATCTTGTTACATGTTACTTCCATGTCTATATTTAATCCTGTAAATGTCGCGTTGTTCCGTCACCGCTTAATCTCGTATTTAAATCGATTCGTGTCTCGTTGTTCGGTTACGGCTTAATCTTGATGAACGTTCGTAGGGATTTCTTAAGGGTTCCATCGAAGTAATTTACCGTAAACGTTCTCGATATCTCTAATTCTTTTATTAAATCCATATCCATGGAATTGATAATTTAATCCTCCAATACTTTCAAATAATGATTAATCCGTCCGTTATTGGTGAAATTTCGGAGAAAACAGAAATGCTATTTTTCTGATTCTGACAGCTTTTGCATTCCTTCATTTACATCGTAGATCACTAATACGACTTCGAAAGTTCATTATCCCGACTCGTACATAGTGTGGTCTGAAAATATTTTCGGTTCAGAAATTTACTATTCATCAAAATAAAAAAAATAAAAATAAAAATAAAATAAATTTTTTTTTTTTTTTTTTTAACTAAGTCCAAAATTTGGGATTATTACATGTTGACTAAGTACTAGATAGGCAAAATAGGTTGGTTAATTGTAAATATATTATGCCTTGTAATTTTGCCTAAGTGAAGACATGTCAACGGTATGAAGATCACTCTGTCAACGGTATGGAGTTTACCCATCAACGAAACGAGGGAAACACCATCAACGAAACGAAGGAAACACCATCAACGGAATGAAGAATAAAGCTATCAACGAAACACATCTCCCTGCTATCAACGAATCACTATTGCTTTTTGAACAGTTGACAAAGTGATAGTGACAGTTTACTGAACAGATCTAAAGGAGATATGGAAGTGTACTTTGCATTGGAAGCCATCAAAATGGTTACTGGAAATAAGGAAACATTCCAATTTCCAATAAGGCTCTTGGGAATGATTAAAATAAGCATGAAGACAAAAGCAAAGATCTCCAAGGACCATTGGACAAAAGGAATGAAAAGCAAGCTACTGATGGTTACTACTATTGTTCTTTAGTTTAGCCAAACGTAGAATTGTAAACTTGGGTATTTATAACCAAGTGTAGCAGTTACTTTAAAAAAGTGAGAGAAGAAAAACAAATAGTTTGTATTAGCTATCTTTGAGAGCATACTTCTCTACAATCTTGTAACTGAGCAGCTGTGTACATTTTGTATCACAGATTATTTCCGCAATAAAAATCACTTCAGTTGGATCATCAAACAATCCAACTGAAATTATTTATGTGCTTGTGATTTTTACTTTAAGTTCAGTTTTTATTTGTAAGTTGTTTTAAGTTTAAGAAATATCAAGAATTGTATTCAACCCCCCCCCCCCCCCTTCTACAATTCTGTTAGGTCATTTGGGATTAACAACCCACGATGATGAACGGTTCAATTATGAACTAATCGTTGTCGTGGGATTCTAACGGATTTATCTATGGATTTTAGTAGTTAATTGTTTTAAAGATGTGTGTGTGTGATTTGTTGATATCCTAGTTTGGTTGTGCTTATTCTTCTTGGATGCGTAGCTAACATCTAAGTTGTTTGTTAATCTCTATTGATTGCGAAAGTGGATATAGAGATTTAGAACTTGCCATGCTAGCATAGGTTTATGTATGTTTGTCATGCATGATTCGTAGGTGATTTTAACCATCTTACTTGCCCTATGTAATCTGAATGGATAACTTGCTCGTTAAACCGTTATGTTTTCAAATCTTATAGACATATAGGGTCTAAGCATAATTGGTGTCTGCCCAACTTATATCTCTTTTTTGGATGTTTGAGTGGTTTGGTATACGTAAACTGAAAGGTAGCGTGTACTGATTTCCTGTTATCCGATTAGTTATCACAACCGTCACATGCATTGATTAAAGACAAAAGGCTCTAGATGAAATATTTAATGAAGTTAGAATCCCATGTTTTATTCTCATAAGTAATTCAACAACAATCTCTTTAGTTAATTATAATCTTGTTAAGTCGATTAGTTAATTTAGTTAATCAAAACACAATTTGATACGTGTCTTAGCATTGAACAATAACCATACATTGTTGCATAGGTGCATAACTATAATAACCAAAGCAGTCTCTGTGGGAACGAACTCTACTTATTCTTATATTACTTGTGACCGCGTACGCTTGCGTGATTTTGTGCGAACATATGCTTTACAGCTTTCGTTGACAGGTAGCTCATCAACGAAATGAGTGATGTAGCAATTGCACTGAACAATACTTCACAGTTTGATATGCATTTTGTTGTAGGTATTAGATAGGTTTTCTAAGTCATGTTGACTAAGTACTAGATAGGCAAAATAGGTTGGTTAATTGTAAATATATTGTGCCTTGTAATTTTGCCTAAGTGAAGACATGTCAACGGAATGAAGATTACTCTATCAACGAAACGAGAAATATACCATCAACGGAATGAAGAATAAAGCTATCAACGAAACACATCTCCCTGCTATCAACGAATCATTATCACTTTTCTGAATAGTTGACAAAGTGATAGTGACAGTTTTCTGACAGATCAAAAGGAGATGTAGAAGTGTACTTTGCATTGGAAGCCATCAAAATGGACACTGGGAATGAGGAAACATTCCAATTTCCAATTAGGTTCTTGAGTGTGATCATAATAAGCATAAAGACAAAAGACAAGATCTCCAAGGACCATTGGACAAAAGGGATGAAAAGCAAGCTATTGGCGGTTACCTTTAGTTTATTTTAGTGTAGCCAAAAATAGTATTGTAAACTTGGGTTATATAACCAAGTGTAGCAGTTCATTTTAAAAAGAAGGAGTGAGATAAAAATAGTTTGTATTAGCTTCTTTCAAGAGCACTCTCACTCTGATTCAAAGAACTGAGCAGCTGTGATACATTTGTAAAACAGATTATTTACGCAATAAAAACATTTCAGTTGGATCCTCAAAACATCCAACTGAAATTTTATATTTGCTTGTGTTTTTATTTTCAGTATAGTTTTATTTTGAAAGTTGTTTTAAGTTTAGAAAATATCTAGAATTGTATTCAACTCCCCCCCCCCTCTACAATTCTGTTAGGTCATTTGGGATTAATAGTTAATTATTAGTAATTATAATCTTATTATTTTATTTTATTAAATAGAACTGTCCGTGACATTTTTAGAAAATGAGAGATTTTAGTTAGGAAAAATAAAAAATTAGAAATTTTGGTTAAAAAAAAATATACGCTTCTAATAAAGGTAAATGGTTAATTATTAATATTTTATGTTACTAAATGAAATTGCCCCAGATATTTTTGAGATTTTAGTAAGGAGAAATTTTAGTTAAAAAAATATAAAAAAATATACGTTTTGGGAAAAAAATTAATCGGTTAGTCATTAGTAATTATAATATTATTATTTTATTTTATTAAATAAAACTGTCCGTGATATTTTTGGAAAATGTGAGGTTTTATTTAGGAAAAATAGAAATTTTAGTTAGAAAATATAAAAAAAAATATACACTTTGGCTAAAAAAGGTAATGGGTTAGTTATTAGCAATTATAACTTTATTATGTTATTTTATTAAATGAAACTGTGTGTGATATTTTTGTAAAATGAGATGTTTTAGTTAGGAAAAATAAAAAAGATATTCTATATAATAATTTTAATATTTTATCTAACAGTTCTCATCGATTTGATCAAAAATATCTAACGGCTATGAATTGAGTGATCAGACTACAAAACTTTTTGGACCGGACTACAAAACTTTCAATGTTTTGTATTTAATATAATACTAGCCTATAACCCGTGCAAGACATGAACCTTAAAAAATAATAAACTAAAAAATTTAGTGTGAACGGAAAATATTAAAATAAAAGTAAAAATTAATATGATGATTTATAAAATGAGAAATTTAATATTAATTGGAACATAGAAAAAATAAATAAAGAATACAAAAGGGTTGGGGAAGATAAATGAGGCATTATTAATATTATTTTAGTATTTATTAAAATAATATTAATAATAAGAACAAATTGAAAAACCAACATGTTTTAATTAAAAAAAAATAATTGTTCGTGATATTTTTGGAAAAGAGAAATTTTAGTGAGAACAAATATAAAAAGTAATATTTTTAAATTTAAAAGGTAATTTCCCGTGATAATAAATGAGGCACTATTAATATTATTTTATTATTTATAAAATAATATTAATAATGAGGACAAATACAAAAGCTAACATGTTTTAATTAAAAAAAAGTAAATGCATGTGATATTTTTGGAAAAAAGAAATTTTAGTGAAAACAAATATAAAAGGTAATATTTTTTAATTTAAAGGTAACTGCCCGTTATATTTTTGGAAAATGAGTATATTTTGTTAGGAAAAAGTATTTTAATTATAAAATACAATCATCTAGTTACTATTTTTATATTATTTATTAAATAGAATAAATGACCGAAAACCAAAACTTTCAATGTTTCGGCTTTAATAATATAGTATATGTTATGGATTAAAAAACGTACTTGTGAATTTAATGCTAAGGTTTAATGAGCTTCAAGCTTTAATGGATGCACTTGTGTTTCGAGACTAAATCGGTCCTCACAAGATGCCTACGTATCTCAATTCGTTATTGAGAATCAAGCCAAAGACGTAGTTCTGATTGTAGGATCAGGGACCTTATATAGTGTTAGGTCCTGATAAGTTTGTAGAAGGGGGGTTGAATACAAACTATACCGTTTTCTCGAATTTGTTCTTTAAATGATTTAACTGTTTAGGAACAAATTGATGCGGAATAAAAATGAAACAAGATTCAAGTTAAATATAACTTATATTAAACTTGAAGGGTGTTACAAATGATACTTAGTACAAGATTGAATCTTAAATAAATTAAAACAAATCTAGAATAAATTCAACATGAATTTATCTATATTTGTAATAAAATGATTTAACAATATTTGATAATTTAAGATTCGTTCTAGGGATAAAAATCCGCTAGATAGTCAAAGCAATACAAGTAATCAAATTCTAGTGGTTTGGATTTAACAATACAAACTAGAATTAATTGCTTGAGAAGAAATGAGATTTAAAGCTTTGGCTGTTCTTCAGTAAATGCTTCTGTATGTTCTTGATGCTTTTTGTCAACTGCTTCCTTTTCTATTCTGTTGTTTATTAAATACCAACACAATAATCCTTGTATGACCTGCACACACATGCTCGGTATGACCTTGAATGCTAGTATGACCTGCCAACACAATCTCTAAAATTCGGTATGACCAAAAAAGAGAATTGTATGACCTATAGAAAGCACTTAGTATGACCTCATTAAGTTCGGTATGACCTGAGAAAAGTACATAGTATGACCTTCTAATAAATCAGAAATGATTTAAATAAAAGAAACAAAAAACACTTGTATGACCTGAGAAAATAGGTCATACCGAGTTTTGTATTTCTTTTAAATAAACTAGGTCATACTAGTTCAATTTCAGAAAATCCTTTTAATTTAATTAGATAGATTAAATTATAGATTAAATTAATTCTTCTTAAATAGAATTAAGTTAATAAATAATTTAAACTACTAACCTAATTAATTTAATAAATAAATTAATTCTGATAGAATTAATTTATTAATTAAATTAACTTAGTAAATTAAAATAAGATATCTTTAAAGCCTTGCATCTCTCTCTCTTCTGAAAACCACTGAATAGATATGATTTAATTCCACTGATGATGTCGTCATTCGATGCACTGTCTGGTTTCATGAATAACTGACTTCAATGATAATTCCTCATCTTTAAAACATTTAAAGCTGTGGCTTTCTTTCTTTAGCTTGACAAAATTCTGTATCCTGTACTACTTCCGTCACCACTGGAAATCTCTGTCACTGTAGTAAATCCACTAACTTGAATACTTCACTGAGGCTTGATCAATAAATTGAACTTCTTTCAATGTAGAATAACTTGAAGTCTGTAGATGACTTTTAATTCTCCATTCTCTTGACAGATAAAACTATCTGAGATTCCTGTGACATATAAACTTATTATTTACTTATTACATACTTGTTTAAATTAAGTTGTTTCCTCGGAATATTAATAGGCCTAAACATATGCCTTTCAATCTCCCCCTATTTGTTTGTTAGAGAATAACAATCAAATACCTAGAGGATAACTCAACTAACTTAAACAAGAAATAGAAATGACTTTTAAGAGCCAAGTAAATAACAAGAAAAGTTCTGGATTTCATATAACATTTTCCAGATTCAAACATTATAGATAAATACAAGATAGATGTTCCTCTAGACTGAACATGTGTTTACATTTATCCTATCTTGAAATACCTAAGCTCTATACATATAACATTTACAGACTAGAGCTTCTTCAGATCTCAGACTCCATCATCTCTCCTTCTTCAAGTGCTTCAAGCAAATCCTTGTCCAGAATACGATCAGATTCAGAAGTAATGCCACTAGGTCTGACAGGTTGAGCTGTGACTTTCTTCAGCCTATTCTTCATTTGATGATATCTCTTGATATTGGCAATGCAATAGTCTTGAATCAAATCAGCAACTTCTGTCTTTTCCTGTGTAGCAAACCCTGTTGTCCTCAACATGTTCTCCATATAGACAAGATGCTTGGCAGGATAATCTTTCAGAGATATTGGATCCACACCACAAGTTTGAAGTGCCCTTCCTTTATAGAATTTAACTTCATATGGCACATCCACAACTTGAGGACTAGCCTTCATTGCAAAGTCTCTTAGCTGATCATGCAGCAGCTCAGCTAATGGAGAAGTTCTTTTTACTTTGCACATGAATACCCAAAGCTCAGAGAGAGTTCTACCTTCCAGAAGATTAAGAGAAACTATGAAAGTTCCCTCATTATGAGTGTAGATGTAGATCTTCAACTCCTCTCTGACTCTGTCAAATCCAGTAGAAATTCTTGAAATCTCCGCATGAAGAGCTTTCATATATATTGTGTTGTCTGGATTGACCTGTCTGTACCTTTCCAACATGCTAAAGAACCTTCCATCATTGTCTGACCCTGTTGGATGTGAGAACATTTCTCTAGCTCTATCCCATTCTTCTCCAAGCTTCAACCTCACATATAACTTTCTGTCTTTGACTTTTAAATCATGAAGCCTTTGCTTTTCTTGATGTTCAGCTTTTTGGATAACTAGATGCTTTGTGATTATGTCAGACACCTTAGCATTCTCCTCCTCTCTCCTCTTCAAATCAGCCTTTTGCCTTACCAACTCAGCTTCAAAGGCAGGATCCACTATAGGTTCATCTTCCCAGTCAGCATAGTCAGCCTCTCCTTCAACTTCTACCTCACCAAAGATATCTTCAGGGGCTTCAGATTCAACATCATCAAATACTCCCTCATCACCTTGATAGTAGTCAGCATCAGAAAAAGTTAACTTCTGCTTCCCTTTGTCCTTTGCAGAACCAGAACCTCCAGCTTCTCCTCCTTGAGCTTCTCCTCCTTGTAACTCCTTCTCCTTATTCTCCCCCTTAGTTGAGGAATCCTCTAAAGATCTAACTTTATCAGTCTTAGGATCCTCCTTACTACCTTCTCTTTCTCCTTCACCATCCCTGTCACCATTGTCCCCTTCACCATCATCACCCTCAAAGAATTTTTTCTGTTCAGAATTGGGTTGATGTGTGATCTTGATCATATTATACAAGTGTTTCATGCCCTCGTTTAGATGTTGCATCCCTCCTTCAATCTTGGTAAACCTCTCATCATTGTAGTACTGATTTTCATCAATAGTATCTTGAACTGAGTCTACTTTGGTTGAAATCATAGGAATCTGTTTGATAGCCTCCCTGATCTCAGCATTAGAAACCAGGAGCTCTGACATATCTGAAGCCATTAACACTTGTGATTCTTGAATAGCATTCATCTTTGGGACCAATGTGACCTTCACTCCTTCCAATTCATCTCTAATGGAACCCAGCTGATTAGTTACAGAGGTGGAAGAAGTAGATCGTTCAACCACTTGTGCTTTGAGAATTTCCTTTTCAGCCTGGGTCTCTTGAAGTTGTTTCTGTAAACCAGCTATTTGAGCCAATAATGAAGCAGTGTATGTGTCATTGTGTGCACTCATCTCAATTTCTCTCGATGGTGTTTCACTCACCTCACGTGCTTGTGTATCGCTCTGTGTTTGTCTCTCAGAACTAACCACTAGCTGTTTATCCATTGTTGGAGTTGAAGTACCTGCAGAAAAAATCACCATAGCCCCTTCTTGAGAGGTCACTGGTGGTGCAATGGGAGTTCGCGAATCCCAATCCATGGTGAAGTCTAAAAATTCATTAGAAATTGAAAACTGAATTGCTTCAGATATAGACTTACCATGTTGCCCTTCACTTTCTCCAGTTGAAACTGCGAGTGAAGAATCCCTTAGGGGAGCCAGAGATGTTCCCTCTGGGAGGGGAGAAAATGATTCTATTATTGTGGGCAAAGAACCAGATTTTCCCTCTGAAGCCTGTGAAGGCTCTTCTACCGTGACAATGGTAGGCACTGTTTCACCAAGTATTCCTATGTGCTCTCCTTCCTGAGTGTCCTGTGTAAGAGTCTCTAAAGATTGTTCAGGAATGTTTTCTCCCATTGTGAGTAAAGGGAGTGTGCTTGACTCTTTACAGATTGCCATGGCCTGATGGCGAATTTCAATAGATTCATCCTGTTGAGAGGATGTCTCTAGTAACTGTTCATCGGCCTTTTCAGAATCTATATCCTTTTGAGAGGATACAGACTGGCTAACAGATGCCTCAAGTAGTGTTCTTCTCTTCTTTAGTGGTGGAGGCAGAGCTGTGGGATCACTCATATGAGACTCTACTTCAAGTTGCTCACTTGATCTTGTTATAGCTGAGTGTTCCAGGGGAGCGGTCAAAGGATGTGACTCTGTGTATGGCTGTATGACCGTGGACAGAGATTGTGGTTCTACAATCCCTTGGTCAATCCTAAGAACCTCTTGGGTTAGTGGAGCAGTTGAGAGTGGATATATTACCTGAAGTGCCATGGTGTTAGGAGGTGCCATTGAAGTTCCTGCTGACGAGGATCCAACCACTGGATGTTCAATAAAGAGTAAAGGTAACTGTGGTTGCAAAATCTCTCGCAGAAAAGATTGTGGAACTAGGGGTCTCCTTCCAGACTTGGAGCTTGTGGACAAAGATGAATAAATGAGAGGATTAGTATGTGCGGGGACTTGAAAAGGAGTGTTTTGAAAAAGGGTTTTATGTTCATCAGAAAGAACATGATTCAACACTAGAGAAAGGAAACGAGAATAAAAGCATCTAACTTTCTTTCCAGTTTCAATATCTCTAGGGTAATTGAAAATCCTCCTTATCAAGAGATCCCACACAAGAGTTCCTATGTCCAACCTCAGGTTAAAAACAGCAGCATAGGCAATGTTTTGTAGTAGAGAAGTGATGGTTGAAAAGTTGTTTTTGGTAGAATTACTAAAAACTTTAGCTAAACAGTCAAAGAACAAATCCCACTCACAAGCTAGATTCCCCTTATTCAACCGAGGAAGAACAATATTCCCTTGGTAATCAATACTAGAGAAAAATTGAACTAACTCAGGATCAGAAGGGAATCTAACAAAGTTATCAAGTGGAAAATGAAGCACTTGACAAAAGAGCTCCTTAGTTACTGTGTACTGACGATCAGAAATAGTGAAAGTGAAAGATCGCATATCTTCAGCAACAACAGCAGTTAAGCATAATAGACGAAGGGGTTCAATCTTTAAATCAACAGAAGCAGTGATAGCATAGCTAACAATTGATTGTTCATTTAAAAAATGAATCCACGGCCTAAAACGTTCAACAGAACACTTAAGGGGATCAAAATAGCCAACGTAATTATTAAAACGTTCAACAACAAACTCCGCAGCCATTTGAAAATAAATAATAAAATTAAAAATATTATTAGAATAATCACAGCAATTAATAATAATAATAATCAGAAAAGAAATAAAATCCCAAGTAATTCACAAGAAAAATTTGCAATAGTTCGTTGTTCTAAGAATAAAACACAAACCAGAGCAAAGTTAACTAAGTAAAAACTTGAGTTAGATAGGAATGAGAAACAAAAGAACCTGCAAAACAAGAGTATTTATAGGCACAGGTTCTGCTGAGCTCGGTATGACCTAAAGGGAGGTCATACCGAGTTTTTGAGAATATTTAAACAAAAAATAAAACCAGTATGACCTTAAAAGAGGGTCATACCGAGTTTTAGAAAATAATAAAACAAAAATAAAACCAATATGACCTTAGAAGAGGGTCATACCGAGTTTTTTAAGATAATAAAACAAAAATAAAACCAATATGACCTTAGAAGAGGGTCATACCGAGTTTTTTTTTTTTTTTTTTTTTTTTTTTTTTTAAGATAATAAAACAAAAATAAAACCAATATGACCTTAGAAGAGGGTCATACCGAGTTTTTATTTAAAAAACTAATAATATTAGAGAAAATAACCCAATATGACCTGAGGAGGGTCATACCGAGTGAGAAATGCACACAAATAGCAGCAAAACATCAGAAAATTCACAAGAAAGCTGCTAACAGTGTGAAAACCTTCTGCATAAAAATAACAAAAACACAAAATTACACTAAACCTGCATAAAAATCTGAACAAAAAATTTTATAATCTGAAAATAACTTAAATGAGTCTAAATAAGTAAATTTTCAATAAAAATACATTTCTCCATGGAAAATGAGAAAAATATTTTTAAAGAAATTAAATTATTCAGAACATTTAAATTAACAAGCTTTATACAATAAACATGGATTGGCAATATTTAACATCTCAAAATTAACAAGAGAAAATGATTTAGCTAAGAACAAACCTGGAGATATTATCAATCACTAAGACTGTTCAACATACCCAATTTACCAACTAACTTGATAAATGTGGATTCGTCAACAGATTTAGTGAAAATATCTGCAGTCTGTTCTTCAGTGGGTACAAAGTGCAACTCCACTGTTCCATCCATAACATGCTCTCTGATAAAATGATACCTGATATCAATGTGCTTTGTTCTCGAGTGCTGCACAGGGTTGTTGGAGATTGCTATGGCACTTGTATTATCACAAAATATGGGAATTTTGTCTAATGCAAAACCATAGTCCTTTAATTGATTCCTTATCCATAAGATCTGAGCACAACAGCTTCCAGCAGCAATATATTCAGCTTCTGCTGTAGAATTGGAAACTGTTTGCTGTTTCTTGCTATACCAGGAAATCAACCTACCTCCTAGGAATTGACAACTCCCAGAGGTACTCTTTCTATCCACAACACTACCTGCATAATCAGAATCTGTATATCCAACAAGATTAAAACCAGAATCTTTAGGGTACCAGATACCTAGATTAGGTGTACCCTTAAGATATCTCAAGATTCTTTTCACAGCAACGAGATGAACATCTCTAGGATCCGCCTGGAACCTTGCACACAAGCATGTAGCATACATAATATCTGGTCTACTAGCAGTAAGATAGAGTAAGGAGCCAATCATACCTCTGTAGCTTGTAACATCTACCTTGATAGATTTGTCAGAAGCTCCAAGTTTGATTCCTGTTGGAGATGGAGTCCTTGCTGATGCTGAATCCTCCATGTGATACTTCTTGAGGAGTTCTTTGAGATACTTGGATTGACAAATAAATATTCCATTTGACCTTTGACTTACTTGTAATCCAAGAAAGAACTTCAGCTCACCCATCATACTCATTTCAAACTTACTCTGCATAAGCTCAGCAAATCTCTTACAGAGATTATCATTAGTAGACCCAAATATGATGTCATCCACATAGACTTGGACTAATATCATATCACTTTTGTGTTTCTTTGAAAAAAGAGTTTTGTCTATGATACCTCTAACAAAACCATTTTCTAAAAGAAAACCAGAGAGAGTTTCATACCATTTTCTTGGGGCTTGCTTAAGACCATAGATAGCCTTGAAGAGAAAGTAAACAAAGTCCAGCAGCTCCTGATTTTCAAAGCCAGGGGGCTGTTCCACATACACTTCTTCATCAAGCTCACCATTCAGGAATGCACTCTTAACATCCATTTGATAGACTTTAAAATTGGAGTAAGCAGCAAATGCTAAGAACATCCTGATGGCCTCAAGTCTAGCCACTGGTGCATAGGTTTCATCATAATCAATGCCTTCAGCTTGAGAATACCCTTGTGCAACCAGTCTTGCCTTGTTTCTTGTAACTATGCCATCCTCATCTAGCTTGTTCCTGTATACCCATCTAGTACCAACTACTTTCTTGTTCTTTGGTCTGGGTACCAGCTTCCAGACTTGCTGTTGTTCAAATTGATTGAGTTCTTCTTGCATAGCAATCACCCAATCTGGATCAGTCAGTGCTTCCTCAGTTTTCTTTGGTTCCATCTTTGAAAGAAAAGCTGAAAAATGACATTCATTCTGAGTAGCACTTCTAGTTTTAACTCCAACATCTGGATCACCAATGATTAGCTCAAAAGGATGAGCTCTATTCCATACAATCTGTCTTGGAAGATTTGATCTTGATGATTCGCCTTGAAATTCACTTTGATGTTGTGAGTGACTAGTTGATCCTTCATCTGCTCCCCCTGAGTTGTTGCTTGTTTGCCTTGATGATTCTTCTCCAGTGTTGGTGGTACCTTCATTGTTACCAGTGTTTCCATCACCATTACCATGATCATCATCATCATTGTTATTATCATTTCCAGCAATAACTTCAGGTGGGGCTTCATCATCTGATTCTGAGTCTGGCAAGTTATCAAACTTCAGCTTTTCAGATGAATCTTCTTTTTGGATATTAGGGAACTTAGTGTCATCAAAAGTAACATTGACACTTTCCTTTACTGTGTGACTGCCAACTATATAAACCCTGTAAGATCTTTTGGAATAACCAACAAAAATGGCTTCTTGTGCCTTTGCCTCAAACTTGCCACGTTTAACATTCTCATCTAAAAGCACAAAGCATTTTGCTCCAAATACATGAAAGTACTTGACAGTTGGTTTCTTGTTGTTCATGATCTCATACGGAGTCTTCATTAGGTCTTTGTTGATTAAAGTTCGATTCTGAGTATAACAAGCTGTATTCGCTGCTTCAGCCCAAAAGTACATTGGAAGTTTGGACTCACTTAACATAGTCCTAGCAGCCTCAATCAATGTACGATTCTTTCTTTCCACTACTCCATTTTGTTGAGGAGTTCTAGGGGCAGAATACTGTCTTGTTATTCCTTTATCAGCACAAAAGTCATTCAGAATGGCATTCTTGAATTCCGTACCATTATCTGACCTTATGGCTCTAACAGGGAATCTAGAATCCAGCTCAATCAACTTTACATGGCTAATCACCAGGAATGGGGTCTCATCCTTGGAATGTAGGAATAAAACCCATGTATATTTTGAATAGTCATCAACAATTACAAGTGCATATTGTTTCTTTGACATGGACATCACATTAACTGGACCAAACAAATCCATGTGCAGTAGCTGAAGAGGTTCAGTTATTGATGATGTGTCAGTGCCCTTGTGAGAAGCTTTCTTTGACTTTCCCTTCTGACATGCCTCACACAGTCCTTCCTGTGTAAATTCCATCTGAGGCAAACCTCTAACTAATTCCCTCTTGACTAAAGAGTTCATAGTTTTGAAGTTAAGGTGAGACATCTTCTTGTGCCATAGCCAACTATCATCTGATGAAGCTTTAGCATAAAAACAATTCACTTCATCTTTGAATCCCGAGTTCAGATCGGCTATGAACAAGTCACCTTTCCTTACTCCTTGAAGAGCAGGCTTTCCATTCTTCTTGTGAGTGATCTGACACTTCTCTCTTTCAAAGGAAACAGCATATCCTCTGTCACAGAACTGACTGATGCTGAGAAGATTGAACGTCAGACCTTCCACAAATGAAACATCTTCAATGATAACATTTCCGTACTTCAAACAGCCATGTCCTTTCGTAATACCCTTGCTGTTATCTCCAAAGGTAACTACTGGGCCAGCTTTCACAACCACATCTGATAGCAGGGCTCTATCTCCGGTCATATGCCTTGAACAGCCACTGTCCAGAATCCACATAACCCGGTTTACCTGTTTAACTCCCTGCAATATCAGATTGATTAGTCCTTCTTCGGAGCCCAAAATTGATTGGGTCCGGCATACTTAAAGAACTGGCCTTTGTCAGGCAAAACAACATTTCTAACTAAAACTACTTCAACCTTTTTCACATAAGAGCGTTTCCATTTATAGCCAGCCTTAACACATTTCTGAGTAGGCTTAGGGATAAATGAATCCACTTTAATATTAGGAGGATTAGCAGTCTTAGCTTTAACATGCTTCTTATTATTAACATGTTGACGTGGAGCAGTCTTATCACTAGATACATGCTTTTTATTAAAGAAAGCATACATAACATTAAAAGCACAAGACATGCAATTACTCACACCACATGCTTTATGAGAAGAATTAATAGCAGGCATGTTAGTTCTACAGTTGTTTTGATCCAACTTATGGATATCTGATTTAGCCTTTTTAGTTGTAGCAACTTTGACTGGAATATCAGATACACACTTTTTGGATTTCTCAGCTTCTAAGGCAACATCTTCTTCATGAATCTCCTCAGCAATAATGATAGAAGATTCATTCAGAGGCTCTGCCTCAGACTCCTTACAGAAGGGTGTTTTAATACCCTTAAGAATATAAGGAACAGCCTTTCCTTCTTCTCTGACCCTACAAGGTGTATTAATACCAAGCAATCCTATAGCCTCATTATAATCATAACCTATACTGACATGATTACCAATAGCTTGTTTATTGAAAATTTCTTTAGCCGTCTTACAAGAGTTGTAATAGGCATTAGCTTTGGTTTTGAGCTCACTAATCTGCTCTTTGAGAATGGTTTCCAGTTGAATATAACATTTAACCCTATTCTCCAGAAAAGCAATTTTCTCATTAAGTTCATCCTGATTAACATGCACAAGTTTCAAATCTTTTAATTCCTTTTCAAGATTTGTGTTTAAAAGATTTATTCTATCATTTTCAGTGCGTGCACAACTTATGGTGCCACCAAGATGATAAATCATTTCAGCGTCAGTAAAGGTTACCTCTGACATGTATCTGGATGAAGTGCTTTCCTCTTTAGCCATTAAAGCAAGATTCCCAATCTCACCTGCTTCTTCATCACTGTCAGTGTCATCCCAACTCTTTCCTTCAGCAACATAGGCCTTCCCAATCTTGTTCTTCTTGCTAGAATCAAATGTGTTTCTAGTCACTTGCTTTGGCTTTCTGCACTCAGTAGCAAAGTGACCCAACTCATTGCAATTGTAGCATCTGATTATACTCCTTTCCACAGTTCCAGTTTTGTAGCCACCCCTTGTGCCACTTGAAGATGAAGATCCACCTCTCTGAAATCTGGGTCTGAACTTAAGATTGGGATTCCTCTTGAATCTAAACTTCCCAAACTTTCTGACTATCAAAGCCAAATCACCATCCTCCAGCTGATCAAGTTCTTCCAAAGAATAGAAGTCACCACCAGATTGATCAATGGATGTTAATCCATATTCAGCATCAATAACATTCATGTGAGAACTGGAAGGTTGAACAGCCTTCACTTCCAGTTTCTGTGGGACTTCAGCAGCCAATGCAGTGGAGGTACCAACAATCCTTCCAGTTCCATACAGCTCCTTCTGTTGAATCTGCTCCAGCTCATAGGTCTTCAAGACACCATACAATCTTTCCAAAGCAAGCTCATTCATGTCTCTTGCTTCTCTAATAGCAGATATCTTGTGCTCCAAATGAGGTGGAAGGGTAAGAAGGAACTTCTTGTTAATCTCTTTGTTGGTGTAGTGCTTCCCATTGAGATTTAGATCATTGATTAATTTGTTGTATCTCTCAAACACCTGAGAGATACCTTCACCTGGATTTGATCTGAAATGCTCATATTGTGAAGTGAGAATTTCCAGCATATTCTCCCTAACTTCCTCTGTCCCCTCATTGATTATCTCTATTGTTCCCCAAATGTGTTTGGCAGTTTCACAATTTAGAACATGATTATGCATGACAGGATCAAGACTTTCAATAAGGATCAACTGTAGACAGGAATCCAAGGTAACATCCTCTTTCTCATCAGGAGTGTACTCCTTGGGATCTTTAGGGTACATACTAGCAGGCCTAGTAACAACGTTATCCACTGTTATCTCTTCCTCAATAATCATAGGGAGTTTGGGACCTTTCTTCAGCACATCAATATATTTAGGATTTGCAACCTTAAGAAATAGGAGCATTTTCTTCTTCCACATTGAATAATGCTCCTTGCTGAATATTGGGATTTTAACTGTCCCCACTTTCTGTGTAGTAGACATCTTTTGAGATTTTTAGAATTTAAATAAAAAATCAGAGTTTAAAAGAAAAATCTCAAAACAATTGGATCTTTGATTTGTATATCAATCAAAAGGCTCTGATGCCAATTGTTAGGTCCTGATAAGTTTGTAGAAGGGGGGTTGAATACAAACTATACCGTTTTCTCGAATTTGTTCTTTAAATGATTTAACTGTTTAGGAACAAATTGATGCGGAATAAAAATGAAACAAGATTCAAGTTAAATATAACTTATATTAAACTTGAAGGGTGTTACAAATGATACTTAGTACAAGATTGAATCTTAAATAAATTAAAACAAATCTAGAATAAATTCAACATGAATTTATCTATATTTGTAATAAAATGATTTAACAATATTTGATAATTTAAGATTCGTTCTAGGGATAAAAATCCGCTAGATAGTCAAAGCAATACAAGTAATCAAATTCTAGTGGTTTGGATTTAACAATACAAACTAGAATTAATTGCTTGAGAAGAAATGAGATTTAAAGCTTTGGCTGTTCTTCAGTAAATGCTTCTGTATGTTCTTGATGCTTTTTGTCAACTGCTTCCTTTTCTATTCTGTTGTTTATTAAATACCAACACAATAATCCTTGTATGACCTGCACACACATGCTCGGTATGACCTTGAATGCTAGTATGACCTGCCAACACAATCTCTAAAATTCGGTATGACCAAAAAAGAGAATTGTATGACCTATAGAAAGCACTTAGTATGACCTCATTAAGTTCGGTATGACCTGAGAAAAGTACATAGTATGACCTTCTAATAAATCAGAAATGATTTAAATAAAAGAAACAAAAAACACTTGTATGACCTGAGAAAATAGGTCATACCGAGTTTTGTATTTCTTTTAAATAAACTAGGTCATACTAGTTCAATTTCAGAAAATCCTTTTAATTTAATTAGATAGATTAAATTATAGATTAAATTAATTCTTCTTAAATAGAATTAAGTTAATAAATAATTTAAACTACTAACCTAATTAATTTAATAAATAAATTAATTCTGATAGAATTAATTTATTAATTAAATTAACTTAGTAAATTAAAATAAGATATCTTTAAAGCCTTGCATCTCTCTCTCTTCTGAAAACCACTGAATAGATATGATTTAATTCCACTGATGATGTCGTCATTCGATGCACTGTCTGGTTTCATGAATAACTGACTTCAATGATAATTCCTCATCTTTAAAACATTTAAAGCTGTGGCTTTCTTTCTTTAGCTTGACAAAATTCTGTATCCTGTACTACTTCCGTCACCACTGGAAATCTCTGTCACTGTAGTAAATCCACTAACTTGAATACTTCACTGAGGCTTGATCAATAAATTGAACTTCTTTCAATGTAGAATAACTTGAAGTCTGTAGATGACTTTTAATTCTCCATTCTCTTGACAGATAAAACTATCTGAGATTCCTGTGACATATAAACTTATTATTTACTTATTACATACTTGTTTAAATTAAGTTGTTTCCTCGGAATATTAATAGGCCTAAACATATGCCTTTCATATAGGCGTCTGGAGCCTAGTATTTATGGTATGTTTAGGAGTCTTAGCGAATAAGTCTCTTTTTTGATATTGGATAAACATTGTATTTCTTGCTGAATAAGTCTTTTCCTTGTTGATAAAGGCTATGACTCATTAATTGGGATTCTGGATCCTTCTTTAACTAATTTACCATATTTTGGTCTCTTTTGATGATCTGTATATTTTCCCTATTCATTAATTACGAAATTAATGAATAATTAGGGTGTCGGGCCTTAAATATCGGCCTTTCCATTGAATAATCAATTATATTTCTATAATTAATTTTCTGTCCATATCATTTGGCCCCCAACTTCTGGGAAAATCTCTTTGGGGTTTTCGTAGAAGTTACGATGTGTTTTTTCCCAAAATTTTCCATTTTTAAGGGCATTTTTGTCCTCAAATTAGGTCATTTTCGACCAGGAATTCGACCAGGAATCAGGTCTTTTTCGACCAGGATTTCGACCAGGAATGGTCCCAGGTCGAAGACTTCGACCTCAAATTCCTAGTCATTTTCGACCAGGACCGTTCGACCTCGATCATTCTTTTTTCGACCTCGATTTCAGTTCTAGGTCGATGGTTTCGACCTCGAACTACAGGTCTTTTTCGACCTCGTGGCTTCGACCTCGATAAAGGGTCTTTTCGACCTCGATTTTGGTCCCAGGTCGTTTGCTACGAGCTCGAACTATAGGTCTTTTTCGACCTCGTGGTTTCGACCTCGGTTAAGGGTCTTTTCGACCTCATTCCATCCTTTCTTCGACCTCGATTGGTTGTGAGGTCGAAGCTGCCGACTTCAATTCACAAGCCATTTTCGACCTCGATGTGACGACCTTGATTCCATACGTTTTCGACCAGGATTTCCTAGGTCATTTTAAACTTTGATCTTCAGGCCATCTTTGACCTCATTCATTCTTTTTTCGACCTCGATTTCAGTCCCAGGTCGATGGTTTCGACCTCGAACTACAGGTCTTTTTCGACCTCGTGGCTTCGACCTCGATCAAGGGTCTTTTCGACCTCGATTTCACGATTCTTGGATTTATTTTGGTGTGAGGTCGAACAATACAATCTCAATTTCTAATGTATTTTCGATCTCGTTTGTTCGACCTCAACCCTGTGTTTCTTCGACCTCGATTGGTGGTGAAGTCGAATGCTTTGTCCTTATTTTCAAAGTCATTTTCGACTTCGAGCCTTCGAGCTCAATCAAGGGTCTTTTCGACCTCATTCTTCTAATTTTTGTGCCTTATTTTGGAGCGAGATCGACGAATACGACCTCGATTTTGTATGTATTTTCGACTTGGGTCTTACGACCTCGATTTAAGGTTTTTTCGACCTTAAATCTTTAATTTTTTCGCTTTATTTGGGAGCGAGGTCGTTGGATACGACCTCGTTTTCTCATATATTTTCGACATGGGTCGTACGATTTCAGTCTAAGGTCTTTTCGACATTAGATTTTCGTTTTTGCCTTGGTTTCATTCCAAGATTCTTTCTTGGGCCTTAATTAGCCTAATTGGGCTTAAAATCTTTCCAGCCTTATTGGGCCTTATTGTTTTGGGCTTTAATTTCAGTAATCCATAAATGGATTTGTGGGCCTTAACCGGCTATAGACGGTTACCCTTCCTTAACCGGTTGGGTTTCCAGTCACTTTGATTATAAAAGAGTGATTTTTTACTCTTTTCTTCACTTCATGCTTCTTTCTTTCCGAAAATTTCTCTCTAGTCTTCTTAGCTTTTCTCTCTTTTTATTCCTTGGTAAGGCGATTCCCGGCGAGTTTTTTCACGGCGGTGTTCTTGTTTTTCTGGGATCAATCTTCATCCCTTGAAGATTTCTGGGTTTAATCTTCATCCGTTGAAGATTTCTGGGATTTCTTTGAAGCTTTTCTGGGAATTTCTTTGAAGATTTGAAGATTTGAAGTTTTTTTCTGGGATTTCTCCTTGAAGATTTGAAGATTTTCTGAGAATTTATTTGAAGACTTGAAGATGTCTGATCGTTCTGCGCAACGTCTTCAAAAGATGAATCAAGCTTCTAAAAGAGGTATCATCATTCGTTCTTCTCATATGTCTCTTCAAGATATGATTTTAGAACGTAGTGATGAATACCCTTCTGTTTCGCACTTAGATTCATTTGATTGTAGCAATAAATTTCACGAAATCGATTTGATTAGAGACTATAATAAAATGTATAGGGTTAAGTCCCCCTATAGGTTAGTCCTAGCCGGCCCAGGGGACCGTTCCTGCCATTAGCGTCCTGATGCTCTATGCATTTATAAGGATGCCATTGTTGCGGGACTCAGGTTTCCCTTTCATGAGTTCATTCCCAGGCTTTTGGCTGATGTTGGGATTAACCTTTGCCAACTTCCTCCAAACGCCTGGAGAATCATTATTTGTTTCATTGTTCTTTGTTTGAAGAACAATTTTCCTCTTTCTGTTGCTTTATTTAGGAAAATATTCCAGTTTAAAATAGTTCTGCCGTTACCTTGGGTTGGGTTTATATCAACCACCGTCCTTCCACTCCACCCATTTTTCATCTGAAATCCATCCCCGATAATAACCCGAGATGGAAAAACGAATTTATGTATTTAGTTTGGGAAGGAGGGGATTGGGGCACCCTTTTTCGTAGATCTTTCAGTAGGGTCTCAGATGGTAGCCCTAGTAATATAATTCTGAATGATGAGGAGGCCCATGCCTATGCCGAGCTCACAAAAGATGACTATGCCACAACGGCTAGGGTGCTCCTGGACGAGTTCCAGCTTAATTCCTTGGGACTTTCAAACGTTTCTGATAAGGGTAATTCTCACCTCATATTTTCCTTTATTTATTTAAGATTGACTTATACCAACTGTCTCTTTTTTTTGTGTTTTTTGCAGCTGCGGTCTTTATCAATAAGACCAACGAGCCCCAAGATGGAGAGACAGCAAGGATGAAAAGGGCTCGCTTGGGGGGGAAGGATCCCCGTGCTGCAAGCGTTCCAGCCTTTATAAGGCCCCATGTGGACCTTACTGATGAGGTTAAGGGTCCTTCCTCGGCCAAGAGTTCAGTTTGGCGCCCCAATTGGGATCTTAGGAAGAAGGACACTGTAGTAGGGGTGTCTAAGCACGCTGTGGAATGGTCCTATCATTCCTTGACTCCTTGTGATTACAAGGATTTTGTTTCTAACTCCACTTTGGAGGGTGTGGAGCATGCAGGCTCTCAGGCGATTGCTGCTGTAAGTTGCTTTCTTCCTTTTTTCTTTGTAGTTTTAACATGTTTCAAGTTTTATATCTTGTATTGACTTGCAACTTGTTTGTAGGCTAATGCCAACTTTCAAGGGGCTATCTTTCAAGCCACGGCTTGGCGCTCATCTTCTGAGGCCAACCAAGGCAAGTTTGAGAAATCCCACGAGGAGGTGGGCTCGCTGAGGGCCACACTGGCTAGGAAGGAGAAGGAGTTAGCCGACTCCCAGGCTGAGCTGGTGTCTTTGAGGAAAGGAAAGGATGACTTTATCGACGAGTACCTTGACTTTTCGGAGTACAAGGACTTGATTGATAAGCATGACGAGCTCCTCTTCCCAGTTCAGTATACTAAGGGATGGAACGACGCTCTTGCTGCTGTTTTGGAGAAGATGCCTGGATCTCTCACCATTTCTGATTTTCCAAGCCCTTACACTCCTACTCCTTTGGAGTTGGCTTTGGCTGGAGAGGACGACATGGATGAAGATGACAGGATCTTTGACCTAGATCATACTTCTCCACCTGGTCAGACTACAGAGGATGATTATGCTGCCACTCACTCCGGTTCCGCTTTAGGGGGAGAGGAAGAGGAGGACGAGGAGGACGTGGACAAGGCAGATTAGATGATGTAGTTCTTTCTTTTGTAGTTTTTGCTGCTGTAAGTTGCTTTCTTCCTTTTTTCTTTATAGTTTTAACATGTTTCAAGTTTTATATCTTGTATTGACTTGCAACTTGTTTGTAGGCTAATGCCAACTTTCAAGGGGCTATCTTTCAAGCCACGGCTTGGCGCTCATCTTCTGAGGCCAACCAAGGCAAGTTTGAGAAATCCCACGAGGAGGTGGGCTCGCTGAGGGCCACACTGGCTAGGAAGGAGAAGGAGTTAGCCGACTCCCAGGCTGAGCTGGTGTCTTTGAGGAAAGGAAAGGATGACTTTATCGACGAGTACCTTGACTTTTCGGAGTACAAGGACTTGATTGATAAGCATGACGAGCTCCTCTTCCCAGTTCAGTATACTAAGGGATGGAACGACGCTCTTGCTGCTGTTTTGGAGAAGATGCCTGGATCTCTCACCATTTCTGATTTTCCAAGCCCTTACACTCCTACTCCTTTGGAGTTGGCTTTGGCTGGAGAGGACGACATGGATGAAGATGACAGGATCTTTGACCTAGATCATACTTCTCCACCTGGTCAGACTGCAGAGGATGATTATGCTGCCACTCACTCCGGTTCCGCTTTAGGGGGAGAGGAAGAGGAGGACGAGGAGGACGTGGACAAGGCAGATTAGATGATGTAGTTCTTTCTTTTGTAGTTTTTATTTATGGCCTTTCATGGCTTGTACTGTACTTTCAGCCTACGGGCTTATCTTTTATTTAAGCTTTCGTTCAGCCTTTTTACATTCTCGACTTAACATGTCTATCAGAATGCATTGCGTATATAATGAAAACATAAGTATATGGAATTCATAACTTTGAAAATGGGTTCAACCCTTACATAATACTCAAGTTTAAAAACTTGGGTCGGTTTTATCAAACCTTATTTCTAGTAGTGAGTCCACTTAGGAAACACCTTAAACATAATAAACTTTCAAATTGGAGGCATGCCAAGTCATCGGCACCTCATGCCCTTCAAGGGTTTCTAGCTTGTATGAGCCTCGACCAAATACGTTCTTGACGCGATATGATCCTTCCCAATTTGGGGCCAACTTGCCTTTTTGTCCAACTCCGGATGCCTCAATCTTTCGGAGGACTAAATCTCCTTGTCGAAAGAATCTCTCTTTAACCCTTAGGTTGTAATAGAAAGATTCTCGTTTCTGATGCTGAACTATCTTGGCATTTGCCTCATCTCTAACTTCATCAATCAAATCTAAGGCCAGCCTCAAGCCTTCCTCATTTGTTTCTGGCTCATAAGCCTCAACTCTTGGAGACGTGTGAGTAATCTCCACTGGAACCACTGCCTCTGCCCCATATGCCAACAGAAAGGGGGTAGCTCCAGTGGTGACTTTGCAGGTAGTACGATATGCCCAAAGTATGGGGAGCAATTCGTCTACCCAAGTGTTTCTGGAGCGTTCAACTCTTTTCTTCAGTCCATCTAGGATAATTTGATTTGCAACCTCAGCTTGCCCATTTGCTTGTGGATGGGCAATAGAAGTGAAGTGCAACTTGATATCATTCTCATCACAATATTTCTTAAACTCATCGTTGTTAAACTGAGTTCCATTGTCTGTGACCAAGATACGTGGAATCACGTATCTGCATATCACATTTTCCCAAAAGAAATGCATCACTTGCTTGGTGGTTATCTTGGCTAATGGCTTAGCCTCAATCCACTTGGTGAAGTAGTTGATTGCTACTATCAAGAACTTTCGTTGAGCACTTGCCATTGGAAATGGCCCGAGTATATCCATTCCCCACATGGCAAAAGGGATTGGTGAGTTTATGGATGTCAACATCTCTGGTGGTTGCCTAACCATTGGGGCATGCTTCTGGCACCTTTCACATTTCTTTACGTAGCTTTTAGCATCTGCTAGTATGCTTGGCCAGTAGAAACCTAGACGAGTGATTTTATGGGCTTGCCCCCCAAGTGCTGCCCACAAATTCCTTCATGTACTTCCTTCATGACCAATTCTGCCTCTTGAGGTCTCAAACATTTCAGATATGGAATGATGAAAGACTTCTTGTATAGGATTCCCTCAATCAGGGTATACCTTAGTGCTCTGACGTATAGCTTTCGTGTTTCTGAAGTGTCGTTGGGTAACCACCCAGTTTCTAGATGATATTTGATGGGATCCATCCAACAACTGCCAACATCAATGGGTGCTACCAACTTTCCGTTGATGCTTGGGGTCCTCAGGACTTGGAAGTAGACACTCCCTGCATAGTTTTCAATTTTGGAAGAAGCAAATTTAGACAAGGCATCAGCCTTCACGTTTTCTTCCCTTGGAATGTGCTCAACATAGCATTCGTCGAACTGAGTCATGATGACCTTGACAAGTTTCATGTACCTGGCCATGACTTCATCTCTGGCCTCAAATTCCCCATTTACTTGGGAAACCACTAGCCTCGAATCTCCACATACTTTCAGAGTTATGACCCTCAAGGCTCCAGCCAGCCCTAAACCAGCTATCAGAGCTTCATACTCAGCCTCATTGTTTGTCGTTGGAAAGTCAAGTTTTAGTGCATACTCTATGAGGAATCCATCAGGACTTTGTAGCACTAAACCAGCTCCACTTGATTTTGTTTTTGATGCTCCATCAAAATAGAGCACCCAATATTCTTTGAAATCCATCTCTTGATCTTTCTCATCTTCCACAATTACTTCCTGCCCCCCGACTTCTTGGTTGTCAATGGTACATTCAACCATGAAGTCAGTGAGTGCTTGAGCTTTTATGGCCGTTCGAGGCTTATAATTGATGTCGAATTCACCCAATTCAATGGCCCATTTGATCAATCTTCCACTGACTTGAGGGCTATGTAAGATGTTTCTCAGAGGTTGATCAGTCAAGACCTCTATCTTGTGAGCCTGGAAGTACGGGCACAGCTTTCTTGAGGCCATTATCAAGGCTAAGGCAAACTTCTCAATCGTTGAGTAGTTTATTTCTGCCCCATGTAGAATCTTACTCACATAGTAGATGGGTTTCTGAACCTTCAATTCTTCTCTTACCAAAACGGCTCCAAGGGCTGTGCTAGAAACCGCTAAGTACAAATAGAGAATTTCCCCTGGCTTGGGCTTTGCCAACAGTGGTGCCTCAGCCATGTATTTCTTCAGGGCCTCAAAGGCCTCTTGGCTTTCAGTCATCCATTCAAAGTTTTTTACATTCTTGAGTGTTTTGAAGAAAGATAAGCATTTCTCTCCTGACTTGGAGATAAATCTTCCCAATGCTGCCACTCTTCCCGTTAATTTTTGGACATCCTTGACAGTCTTTGATGGTTCCATGTCTAGAATTGCTTTGATTTTGTCAGGATTGGCCTCGATTCCTCTCTTGGAAACCATTAGGCCTAAAAACTTTCCCGAGCCTACACCAAAGGCACACTTAGCTGGATTTAACATCATCTTGTGGTGCATTAGCACTTCAAATGCCTCTCGGAGGTGCTCAATGTGATCGGCCTTATCGAGGCTCTTGATTAACATGTCATCTACGTAGACCTCCATGGTTTTTCCAATTAGGTGTCCAAAAATTTTGTTCACCAATCTTTGGTATGTTGCCCCTGCATTCTTAAGTCCAAATGCCATGACTAGATAACAGAAAACACCAAAGTCAGTGATGAATGATACCTTGGAGATGTCATCCTTGTGCATTTTGATTTGGTTGTATCCACTGAAGCCATCCATGAAGCTGAGCATCTCGTGTCCAGCTGTAGCATCTATTAATGCATCAATCCTTGGTAAGGGAAAACAATCCTTAGGACATGCATCATTCAAGTTAGTGAAGTCTACACACATCCTCCATTTCCCATTGGCCTTTTTGACCATTACGGGGTTAGCCAACCATTCCGGGAATTGTATCTCTTCAACGAATCCGGCCTCTAGAAGTTTTTCAACTTCTTGTTTAATGGCCTCTTGCCTTTCTGGAGCAAAATTTCTCTTTTTTTGTTTCACCGTCTTTCTTTCAGGATCCACATTCAACTTGTGAGTTATCAATTGGGGATCAATCCCCGGCATGTCAGGTAGTAGTGCTCCAACATATTTCACCTTCTCCGGTTCACCAGGGACTAAGGGAATGAGGATTAAATCCTCAGCTGGTTTCCCCCTTCGGTCCTCATTGTCACTAGTATCCATGTCTTCAATTGGGAGAACTTGCCCCCCGATTCCATCAGGCCTTAACGCGGCTACATAACAACTTCTAGCCATCTTTTGGTCTCCTCGTTCTTCACCAATCCCATTCCTCCTTGGGAACTTGATTTTCAGATGATAAGATGAGGCAACGGCCTTGAACGCATGAAGACCAGTCCTTCCCAGTATTGCATTGTAGGTCGAAGTTGCCTTTATAACTATGAAGTTCAGCATTTGAGTAGACGTATTCATCCCTTGCCCCATGGTCATTGGGAGTTGGATAATGCCTTCCACTTTTGATTCCACTCCATTGAATCCGTATATGGGCATATTTGAGGGTGTTAACTGAGAATCAGTGTAACCCATCTTGATAAAAGCATCGTGGAACAAGATATCCACTAAAGCTCCATTGTCGACTAGGACTCTTTTTGTTTCGGAATTTCCAATCACAGGTATGATGACTAGAGGGTCATCGTGGGGGAACTTCACCCCTTCCAAGTCTGAATCATCAAAACCTATTGACACTTCTGTTCTGGCACGCTTCGGCGCTTCTCCGACCACAGTCATTACCTCTCGAGCATAAGCTTTTCTTGAGTTTCGAGAGGACCCGGCAACAGTTGGCCCTCCGAATATCATGTTGATGACTGGCCCTCGGGGCTTAGGGTTACGATCTTGGTTGTTGTCCCTTCTGTCGTAATCCTTCCTTTCATAGTTTCCTCTTTGACTCCCTTGATTTCCATCCTTGGTGAATTTGCTGAGTTTTCCTCTTCGTATCAGAAATTCGATCTCATCTTTCAATTACCTACAATCGTCGGTGTCGTGATCGACTTCTTTGTGGAACCGACAGAATTGATTTTGGTTCCGTTTGGACATGTCAGCCCTCATTGGCTTCGGCCATTTGAGATCTCCTTCCTTAGCTATCTCCATCAAAATTTGACTCCTGGGAGTGTTCAATCTTGCATACTCCGTAAACTTTGGCCCAAAATTGTTTCTCTTGGGTGGAGAATCGGAGTCCTTTGACGTTCTGGGAAACTTTTCCTTGACGTCGTACTCCTGAACATCCTTTCTTTTCTTTGAGTTTCCACTACCGCTGGCAGTGGGTTCATACTTTCTCATGCTTTCTTCTACCTTGATATACTTTTCGGCTCTATCTTGGAGCTTCAGCATGCTCTCGGGTGGATGTTTAGCCAATGACCTTATAAAGTGGTCATCAGTAGTTCCTTGTTGCAGGGCTATCATAGCCACTCTGTCCTCCAAGTTCGGGACTTTCAAAGCCTCCCGAGTGAATCGATTGATGTAGTCCCTTAGGGCTTCATTCTTTCCTTGCTGGATTGCCATGAGTGATGTAGAGCTTTTCTCATGCACCCTTCCACTAATAAACTGATTGATAAAAGCTTTGCTTAGTTCCTTGAAAAACCCAATTGAGTTGGGAGGAAGACGGCTATACCAGCGTTGGGCCATGCCTGCCAAGGTTTGTGGAAACGCCCTACACTTGACCGCATCGTTGGTTGGCTGCAACAGCAGTGCATTGGAGAAGGTCCTTACATGATTTGCGGGATCTCCCGTTCCATCATAGGCTTTGATCGAAGGCATCTTGAATTTTCTGGATATAGCCGTTTTCATGATGTCTTGAGTAAATGGTGGTGTAGGATCATCAGGATCTCCTAGGGGCAACAGAATACTAGGACCACCCCTTGGGGCTTCGGCCCTCTTGGTTCTTCTTGCCGGTGGATCCAAGTTGATTATCGGGATCCCTTCAGTCGTTCGGCCTCGAGATTGAGCGGCCTCCTCCTCAGCAAGGAGTTTCTTGAGTCTCGCAGTCTCTGCCTCATGGGCTGCAATTTTCTCCTTAGTAGTTTGGGGTTGATCCCGATTTGTCTGGGAAGAACGTCTCCTTCTTGGGGCGACATCCTCCCCAGTTGTATAACCTTCATCTTCGGTGTATGGGCCTGAGTAATCTTGAACGAAAGGGGTCTGGCGAGTTTGTTGATTTTGGGGTCCCAGACCTTGAATGTAAGGGGGCACATATGCCTCATGGTAGATTGGATTGGTTCCACTACCGCCCGCCATGGGTCGAGGGGGCATGCCATAGCTTGGCATCCCCAAAGTCTGATTCGCGTATTGAGGGAGATCAGTAGTATGGAGTTGAAGGCTTCTCGGTGCATTCATGATGAGTGGAGAAGTCGAGATTGGTTGCTGGTGAACGGTCTCTTGTGGATTAGATCCATGAATAACCATCTGCAGGGGATTCGTCCCTTCAACCGAAATCGGGATTTCCGGTCCTTGAGTGTTGGTGGGGATATTCGCCCCTTGAGTGCCAGTGGTCGGCGATGGTTGATCAGCCTCAGAGGTGATAGGGAGATCCTCAGGAGTTTGAGTATCCCGAGCTGTTCTTCGTGTGTTTGCCATAGTTGATGTTGTCTTCCCACAGACGGCACCAAATGTTATGGATTAAAAAACGTACTTGTGAATTTAATGCTAAGGTTTAATGAGTTTCAAGCTTTAATGGCTGCACTTGTGTTTCGAGACTAAATCGGTCCTCACAAGATGCCTACCAATCTCAATTCGTTATTGAGAATCAAGTCAAAGACGTAGTTCTGATTGTAGGATCAGGGACCTTATATAGGCGTCTGGAGCCTAGTATTTATGGTATGTTTAGGAGTCTTAGCGAATAAGTCTCCTTTTTGATATTGGATAAACATTGTATTTCTTTCTGAATAAGTCTTTTCCTTGTTGATAAAGGCTACGACTCATTAATTGGGATTCTGGATCCTTCTTTAACTAATTTACCATATTTTGGTCTCTTTTGATGAGCTGTATATTTTCCCTATTCATTAATTACGAAATTAATGAATAATTAGGGTGTCGGGCCTTAAATATCGGTCTTTCCATTGAATAATCAATTATATTTCTATAATTAATTTTCTGTCCATATCAGTATAGATATTAATATTATTTTATTATTTATAAAATAATATTAATAGTTAGGACAAATACAAAAGCTAACATGTTTTAATTAAAAAAAAAGTAAATGCCCATGATATTTTTGGAAAAGAAAAATTTTAGTGTAAACAAATATAAAAGATAATATTTTTTAATTTATAGGTAACTGTCCGTGATATTTTTGGAAAAAGAGTATATTTTGTTAGGAAAAAGTGTTTTAATTATAAAAGACAATCATCTAGTTATTATTTTTATATTATTTTATTATTTATTAAATAGAATAAATGACCGAAAATCAAAAATTTTAATGTTTCGGCTTTAATAATATAATATAAATATTAATATTATTTTATTATTTATAAAATAATATTAATAATGATGACAAATACAAAAGTTAACATGTTTTAATTAAAAAAAGTAAAGGGTCGTGCTATTTTCGGAAAAGAAAAATTTTAGTAAAAACAAATATAAAAGGTAATATTTCTTAATTTAAATGTAATTATCCGTGATATTTTTGGAAAAGAGTATATTTTGTTAGGAAAAAGTGTTTTAATTATAAAAGACAATCATCTAGTTACTATTTTTATATTATTTTATTATTTATTAAATAAAATAAAGAACCGAAAACCGGAAACCGAAAATCAAAATTTTCAATGTTTCGGTTTTAATAATATAGTATAGATAAATAGTATAGATTTATGCACCCACATGGTACACCTTTGAGGAAATTAGCGACAATGATTGGATGGTAGACAAAAAAATCTTTTTGCGAAAATTCATAATTCATGGTAGGTTTGATATTTTTAGAGTACTATATTCAATATCAACAATTGATGCAGTTTTGTGAGCATAATAAGTGTACAACTAAAATAAAATAAAATAAAATAAAAACAAATACTCCCTCCGTCCCCCTCAATTCTTTACATTGAGGGGACGGCACGGATATTAAGAAAAAATGTAAATTAATAAGGAAAAGTAAGAAAAGTGAGTAAAGTGGTGGGATTAATCAATATTTAATGTATAAAGTGGATATAAAGTAGGTATAGTGGATGAAAGTAGTGGATGTGATTGGATTTTATATTATAAAATGTTACTATTTTTGGTATGTAAAGAAATGAGAGGGACTGAGGGAGTATTTTGCACATATCAAAAGTATTGACCACATTTAATTCCAAAAAAAAAAAGTGTTAAATATGTTATTTATTTCTAATTATATAAATAATTGAGATTAAATTTGACAGATCTATTATATATCTTATACTGCAACAAGGAATTTGTGAAACATTTTATTCAACAACTTGAAATTACATAACTGCCCCTCCAAAGTCAAATGTTATAAAAATGTAAGAAAATTTTCATCTTGATGGGATTCGAACCTAAGACACTTCAATACTAATTACTAAGAATTTCAAGTCACCAATTTAACCATTGAGCTACTTGGATTTTTTTGTTCTGGTATAAACCCATTAGTATGGTAATGTCTTTCACAAATATTATTTTACACTTTAGTTTTTATTCAAGATTTTTTCATGATAATTTCATTTGTCTGATTATTAATAAAAGTGGTTATTGGTATAAAGTATATCCAATAGACACGTATCTTTGTGAAACATTTTATTCAACAACTTGAAATTACATAATTGCCCCTCCAAAGTCAAATGTTATAAAAATGTAAGAAAATTTTCATCTTGATGGGAATCGAACCTAAGACACTTCAATACTAATTACTAAGAATTTCAAGTCACCAATTTAACCATTGAGCTACTTGGGCTTTTTTGTTGTGGTATAAAACCCATTAGTATGGTAATGTCTTTCACAAATATTATTTTACACTTTAGTTTTTATTCAAGATTCTTTCATGATAATTTCATTTGTCTGATTATTAATAAAAGTGGTTATTGGTATAAAGTATATCCAATAGACACATATCTCTTTAATTAAATTTAATTATGTTTCTTCCTTTGTATTCACAATTTTAAGACAAAGTACAAATGCATTTTTAGTCACATAATATCACTTTTTAGTCTGAGCATCCAATAATACAAAATAATACAAAATAGTAATCATTTTGTCTCAACTACATTCATACATATCAGATAATATAAGTAATAATATAAGCACCTCTATAGTTGTTACCCTGAATAGAGATGAACGTAATCCCGATTCAGGTCGGATTTTTCGATATCCGATAGGGCCGGACTTTTTAAAATCGAGACAAATTTCCTCTAAAATATTTATGCCTGTAGATAGGGTCGGGTCAGGAGGGGCCAAATCGGATTTTTACAAATTATTTTAGATATTGATAACTTTAACTTTTTTTTATTTTTTTGGATTTAATTAAAAAATTTAAGCTTTTATTCGAGATTTAATTGAAAATTCTAACTTTTTGGATTGGACTTTTATCCTGATCAAGACTACGTCCAAATCGAGATTAAATTTGGGTTTATTCGGCTCGAACCGGATCGGGGTTTTGTGAAAAATATACGATCCGTTTAATCCTGCGGGCTGGATCCAATTGAGGTGGACTTTTTTTTTAATTAGATTTTTTTTCGATTTTTTTAACCAGTTCGAACAGTTTTTTTCGAATACGAATTTGTGTGCATCTCAATCCCGCCACCTCATGCATTAAGGACAAGTATACTACTCTTGTCGCTTATAGAGAATTATGGAGACCGGAGAGTATTGGTACTTTCGAAATGGAGCCTTTATTTGACACCTTTAACTAATTCCTATCTGATTATTAATTAGCCTGTAAAACTAATCATCAAACACATTCAACTAAGAACAAAATCTTCTTCGGACTAATACCAAACCGATCTTCCTTGGAAATCTTCTCAATCATGTCACATAGTGTCACCAACAAGTTCAAACTGGTGGCAGGATCACCACAACAAACTGAAGAATACTTATCATCGCAAAATTAAACTGACGTGAACTAGAAAATATCGTCACAAAATAACATTAAGTTCTGTCGGTTAGAGCGATCTCGTGCCTTGCACGGGTATTGAAGCTAGTTTTTATAGTATGACTTTAATCGAACATGAGTCACTCGAGTGATTGGTGGTCACTTTCTTGCTTTTTGTGGCTGCTTTACATACTAGCTTATAGCCCGTGCGATGCACGGTTACTTAAATTTTATTTATAATTACTCTGTTTATAATTATATTTTTATTATCCATGCAACACATGATTGTTTTTTAAATATTTATAATTATATTTATTTATGAATATTTTAATATTTAAAAGTTATTAGTTTACATGATTAAATTATTGTTAAAAAGATTTAGCCAAAAAATTATAGTTAAAAATTTGATAATTATTATATTTTACACGCTAAACTATTCTAAAACTAAAAAGAGAATAAAGTGACGAAATTTAATGTTGAGAATTCTATTCGATTTAGGAAATCTACTTATATGTAGTTTAGATTATTAGAATATCCTTCATTAACCAAATACAGTTTTTAATGTTAAATCTAAAGGTTTTCACCTATCTATTTAACATTAAATGATTTTGATTATTTTGATATTAAATGAGTTTCCTTATTTAATTACAACTATTTTTATGTTTTGACTTTTTAGAAAATCCAATCCTAATATAATATCTTTTAACTTATATCATTTTTAGACAATAACTTCTTTTTATATGATTTAATCTTGATCATCTATTTTTAAAAGAATTGGATCTAACGGTTGAGAATGTTTTGACGGTATTTAGAAACAAACTACCATGATAACATCATTAATTTTTCTTAATATTTATAATTTTTTTAATTTTTAATTTTTTTAAATATTTATTGCTAAAATATAATATACTCTTTATTGTAATATGTTAAAGATGCGGGAATTTTGAACTTTTGAGAAAATAAATTATCAATTAAAATATAATTTTTTTGTAATAGTTCTTCTTTTAAATTAGTACACTGTGACGATCAAAATTCTGCATAAAATTCATTTTTTATAGTATATCCTGTAAATATCTATGTTATTATATTAAAGACTAAATAATGAAATCTTCCTTATAAGTTTGTTCGATTTGTTTGATCACTCAATCTGGATGTTTCAAATTAAATTGTTGAAAAACGTTAGATATAACAGTAAAATTGTCATGTAGAATGATCTAAGGTTTGAATCTACCAACAACATATTAAATATTTATAGGGTTTTTTTTTAAAATAAAGAATTTTTTCATTTTTTTTTCTTGCAGACATAGGTTATTTGATAATATTTTTTGTAAAGTACGATTTTTCAGAAAAGTACTATACTAATTGATTAAGAAACTTTTAAAGTTTCGAATTTAATAATTTACAATGTATATATGTTAAAAAAGTTTGGCCTCTGTAGCTGAGTCTAAAATTTCAAAATACGGTTTTTTTAATATGAATATATTCCTGTTAACAATGAAATTAGGTATCTATGAGTTCTTATAAAACAAAATCACCGTATAATTTATTATTTAATAATAAATAATATTTGATTAGTTATGATCTAAAACTTAATAAAACAGGATTAAAAATATGCACAATTTTAACTTAGCAAAAAAAAATATGCACAATTTTATAAAATTTTATCCTCGTATTATTACATTTTTTGTTGATTTGAATTTTTCTTAGATTGATTTTAATTTTTGAACATAAATTTCTAAATTTAAAATAGTTAGAAAAAAGTAATTAAATTGGTATTAAAATAATGATGACATAATAATTATTATTAGAATTTAAATATTCACTTTACTAATTTGGGCTTTATCTTGTATTTTAAAAATCAGATTTTGACGATTTTATACCCCACATGAAGATAACTAAATTATATTTAATTAAAAGATGGTTTAACAAATTTTATCTAACTCCATGGAAGAGAAAAGAAAGTCACGAATATTTTACATGGAGAATTCTATTCAATATAGAAAACTTATTTATATTTGGTATATTTAGTTTAAATTATCAAAATACACCTTTTAGAATTTAAATATAATCCTATTATTAATAAAATACACTTTTTAAATATTTGATCTAACGATTTTCATTTATCTAGTTAAGATCTAATGGTCCTTATTAATTTGGTTGTCTACGACCAAAATTTTGGATAAGATCCCTATTATGATTATTATATATAAGGATTTAATATAATAAGGATATCAAGTATATACTGATATAAGTATCTTACTAACTGCTTTTACTTTTAATGTTTCAGTTTTATTTACAGTGTGTATAAATTTTAAAATACATTATTACTTAAAAATTATTAAACAGAATAAAAATTATGTTATGATTATATAAAATTTTATTCTTATATTATTATATTCTTTATCGATTTGAATTTGTTCTTAATTAATTTTTATACTTTTTTGAAAGAAACATAAAATTTCTCTATAATTAAAAGAATTAGTGGAAAAATAAATAAATTGGTGCTACATTAATAAAAAAAATATTTATTAAAATTTAGATACACACTTTACTATTTGGGTTCTATCCTGAGTTTTAGAATTTGAATTTTGACGATTTTACAACCCATGCAAAACTAACGAAATTATCTTTAATTTAATGATGGTTTAATAATTATTATCTAACTTGACCAGTTGACACACTCATAAAATAAACTTAAAAGAAAAGATGGTTAAGAAGTTTTACATAAAGAATTCAATTCAATATAGAAAATCAATTCATAATTGGTTTAAATTATCAAAGCACACTTCTTAGTATTCAAATATAATCTTACATTTAATCAAATACACATTTTAATATAAGTATTATATTCAAAATTATCGTTTATGAATATGAAACCCTCAATATTTTAATAATATTTTGATATTATCCTTTTATGTTTGTTATATGTAAAATAATATAATTATAATTTGGATTAATCAAATTGTTATGTTCCTTCAGAAAAAAAAGTGTTTAAATTTATTCATGTACAGGAGTTCTCCTTATAACGTAAGGTCCACGTGTATCATTGTAATCGATATGAATTGTTATCTTGATATTTGGTTTAATAATTATTATCTAACTGGAACTATACATAAATTCAAGAAAAAAGATATTTAAGAATTTTTACATAGAAAAATTTTAAATTATCAAAATACACTTTTTAGTATTTAAATATAATTCTATTATTAATCAGATACACTTTTTAATATTAGATCTAACAATTCTCATCGATCTATTTAAGATCTAACTATAATTATTAATTTGGTCGTAATCGTACACGGACGATCGATTTTAATTTTTTCTTAAATTGGTTGTAATATTTTATTGAAATAAAAATAGAATTTATAAATTTAAAAGAATTAGGAAAAAAAAATTAAATTGGTGCTACAATAATAAAAATATATTTCTTAAAATTTAGATAATAACTTTACTGTCAGGGCTCTATCTTGAGTTTTAAACAACAGATTTTAACGATTTTACAGCCCACGCGAAACTTACAAAATTATCTTTAATTTAATGATGGTTTAATAATTATTATCTAACTGGAACTATCCATAAACTAAAGAGAAAAGATAATTACGAATTTGTACATAAAGATTTCTATTCAATATAGAAAACCTATTTATAATTGGTTTAAATGATCAAAATATATCTTTTAGTATTTAAATACTATCCTATTAATAATCAAATACAATTTTTAGTATTATATCTGACGGTCCTCATTGATTTGAAGATTTATAGTTTAATAATCCAACGTATACTTTTGGTAGTACAGTGACCAACCAAAGTTTTGGATAAGATCTCCCTTACGCTTATTATATATAAGGAGTTAATTGCAATTTGGATCATAGAGTCTCTCAGTACCTCTCAATTCTTAGCTCGACACATATTTTAATATTTTTTTAATATATATTTTGATAAATTTTTTTAAATTTTTTTTCTTATTCTAAATAAAAATATAATATTTAAATTTTTATTTATATTTTTTTAAAAAAATAAGTTATAAAGATATAGTGATATACTTTATAGATAGGAGAGGGAGGGAGGGACGGAAGATTTTATAGTACTAATTACGTATTGTAGCTTCTTAACTCTACACACCTACTACCCGCCGACTCTTTGAGACCCAAATTGGACTTAGACTAATGTTTTTCATCTAAGTTTATTTTTCCAATATTTTCAAGTAAATTAATTTAAATGTGGTCTATAAGTATGAAAATTTGAAGGCAATGGATACGAAACCATGGCTTCCCATGATCAAGAAGCGTTCTTAGCCGCTATGCAAATAGTGAATTCTTCAACTGTAGATGGGGTGCTAAATGCTCTAATTGAGCTTAATGTGTTCGACATTATCATGCAAAAAGTTGGCCTCGACGGCTACCTCCATCCTCATGAAATCGCATTAGATCTTCATACGGATAATCCAGAAGCCTCGGACATGCTTGATCGTATGCTTCGCCTTCTAGCAAGTCACTCCATCATCAAATGCAAGCTTGTAAAAGGAAGTGGCAAAGCTCATCTTACTAGATCATACGGCTTGACATCTGTTTCGCAATTTTTTGTTCAGGCTAAAGATGGACCTTGTCTTGCTCCTTATGTCCAGCTCGTTAATCACAAAGAGATGCAGAGTTGTTGGTTTGTTAATTTAACATCACATGATTTTTCTAAAAATATTTATAACCTTGTAGTTATTTACGAGTCCTGATCGAGTACTATTCAAATACACGCGATTTGCAGGTATAAACTGAAAGATGCAGTTATTGAGGGAGGGATTCCATTCAACAAGGCTCACGGGGGAAAGAAAATATTCGAATATTTAGAAAAAGATAAAGGCCTTGCTCAACTTTTGAGCCAAGCAATGGACAAGTCGATTGCTACTTCCATGACTATAATTCTGCAGATGTACAAAGGATTCGAGGGAGTCCAAGAGGTGGTGGATGTAGGTGGTGCACATGGGGCGACTTTGAGTTGTATCGTTTCTATGAACCCTCATCTTAAGGGAATTAACTTTGATCTACCTCATGTGATTAAGACTGCACCTTCTTTACCTGGTAATTATGCTGCAGCTTAATTTTATTTTGGATAATACATGTTTTAGTTTTGATGATTAAAAGCCTAATTTAAGCTTTCTTTTAATAAATCAAAAAGAAAAATCCCCCTAAGGATGTACTTAGAAGACTTACATGAGTAGGCAGTAGTATATTTTAAATAACATGATTGTAATTATTAATTATATGATCAAATCATTCAATTACAAAAATACCCAGTATATTCAGATGAAAACTCTTTTGTACTCACCTGAGTACGTACTTAGGAGTATTAAGTTTTAAATAAAATTATATGTCACTCTCTCATACACACCAATTTATCAGGTATTGTGCATGTTGAAGGAGATATGTTTGAATCAATTCCTAGAGGAGAAGTTATATTGCTCCAGGTATGTGCAAATCAATAGCCTTAATTTGTTTTTTCTCATGTTGATCACTTGCACTTCCAAACTAACCCCAAGTTTTTCAAATATACAGAGGGTACTTCATGACTGGACGGACGAAGAAAGCGTGAAGATTCTAAGAAAGTGTCATGAAGCTTTACCAGATAACGGCAAGGTGGTGATTATAGAGATGACACCTGCAGAGCTTCCGGAAAACGATGTCCATGCTAAGAACATAACTCAGGTGGATATACGCATGATGATATATACCCCTGGGGGAAGAGAGAGGACTGCTGAAGAATATCAAATGCTGGGAAAAGAAGCTGGTTTTGCAAGCTCCAAATTTATATGTGGTGCAGATTTGTATGGTGTGGTTGAGTTGTACAAGAAACCGTGAATTTTTGGGTTCTTGTGAGGAAATAATTCATTGGGACATGGTTTCGTCGCCTTTGCCCTACACATTCTATTCGATGACATGACTTCTCTTGTCATGGAATCTGATTGCACTCAATTTCTTAATCAAACTATGTAATAATAGAATTCAAAGGGCCGGGTTGTTTGTGATAAAGTATTTGAAATTTTGGTCAACTTTGGACGAATTTTGGTAACTAATTACTGTCGAATTCTAACAAAACAATTGTTTTAGTAATGCACTTGGCCAAATCATACCTATAAAGAGAGCTGAGCCTGAAATCGGTAAAAATCAATAAAACCAAAACGTGTGAAACAAATGAATCATCTTGGCAGTAAAGATGCAGAACAGCCAGGCGTACTGATGTGAAAAAGTTATTTAGACATCGGGAAAAAATTGATGTCTAAAAGGAGTATTTTTAACCTCACCGACAAAGACATAGGGCCTGTTTGGCTGCAACTTAAAGTTGCAGCTTATGGTTTATAAACCCAAAAGTGCTTATTGGGGGTGTTTGCCAAAATAAGTGAAACCAACTTATACCTACTTAAAATGGATAAGTTGAATGTTAAGAATCCTTAACATTCAACTTATAACTTATAACTTATTCTCGATACACGCAATATATAATATCCTTCAAATCTTCGAAACCATATATCTTTTGATCCGTTCATTAAAAAATTGATATGTATATATCAAATTTCTCTACTCATCGAGATCTATCCATTGATATCTATTTATATATATTAAAAAATAAATATTTTAAAAATAATAAAAAAAAGTTAACTTATAAGTTCTGATTTACCCAACCACTCTACTGCTTATAAGTTCTGATTTACCAAACACTCTAGGACTTATAAGCTCAGCTCTACTTATCACTTATAAAGCACTTACTCATTTTAAGCTATAAGTCAACTTTTGCTTGATACTCCAAACGCCCACATAGTTGGAAAAAAAGACTTAAACATCGGTCAGAAAACGATGTCTATTGTAGTTTTTCTAGTAGTGTAATCAAAAAGTAATAAAAAAGTAAACAAAACAAATGTGTTTATTTATATTTCTTCCATAATGTACATAAAACATATACACCTACATAACAGATAACCGTAATCATCACTGAACAATGACCCACAAATATCTTCACTAAAAACTATAATTATTTCCTAAATATTAGGATTAATTAAAATCTAAACATAACTAAATTTTATTTTAAATTTGACTCAAATATTTCTAACAATATCATCATTTAAATGTATTATTTATCAAATTTATTTTAATTGTTACAATTTTAATAACTCATAAGCTACTAAGATAAAATTACCCAAACATATATTAACTTAAAATTTTCACTTTTTACTTATCATTTTAAGCCACTTTAAATCATAAACAATAATTCTTAAGGAATAAATCTTGGCATCACTACAAAAAATCACTACAAAAGTCACTATTTTTATTTTAGGAATGATAGTGGTCCACCTCTTTTAGAAGTTATGTGTATGTGGCCCACCTCTTTTAGAAGTTATGTGTATGTCCTTAATAAAATAATAATAACTGTTGTTGTAAAGTAGTTAATAACTCCTAAAATGGGATAGTGATTTTTGTAGTGACTTTTGTACTGATGCCAAGATTTATTCAATTTTAAGTATAGTCAAACGGGCTCTTAACCATAATTTTGTACTCTCATAGATACTCTAAAAAGTTTGAGCAGGTCGAGCTTTATATATGGGCCTGTTTGGCAACGGGTGTATAAGCTGACTTATGGTTTATAAATCTGTAATAGCTTATCGGGGGTGTTTGTTAACTCAACTTATAACTTATATATTGATAACTTGAATGTTAATAAAGGTGTACATTTTCCTGAACTTATTGACTTATTACTTGATTTTTTTGTTTTTTAATACTTTATATTTTTACCTTTGTGTTTTTAAATATTTTTTTAATTTAAAATGCAAGTGTTGAAATCATTGTATTTAATAATTATTTTTTTAAATTTAATTTAACAAACTCTTAACTAACTTATAAGTAAATTTATCCAACCACCCGTATAACTTATACGAATTCATCAACTTATCACTTATATGACACTTACTCATTTTAAGCTATAAATCAACTTTTTTGTAATACCCCAAATACACACATAATTTTGGGTTTCACAGAGCTTTATATAATATTGGGTCTTTTCTTGTTTCTCTTTAATTTGCCGAACCTTTTTTTATTAATTTAATTTTGAACTTCTTTACGTCCATTTATCCTTGACTAGCTTTATACCCGTGCAATGCACGGTACGTTTAATAAGTTATTTTATTTTAGTATTTTTATAATTTTATTTATTTATTGATATCCTTGTGTATTTTCATAAAAATATAAATTCATTAAGTTAATAATATATTTTTTCATATGTATATATTATTTCGGTTTATGTTGTACTTCTTGAAATGATAAAAATTACGAATTTTTTATATATACAAATTCACTAAAATAATGATTATTTATATGTTTATTCATTGTTTTTATAAATTCAATTTTAATAAATTTTAGTATAAATATTTAAAATATTAAAATTATACTACTTCTATTATTCTTTACTTTTATAGAAATATTACTTTTTCTCTAAAGTAGAGTATTATTAATAACGTGTAATTGTTTTATAGTAGAGATTTTTTAGCTATGTAGGACCCGTAGAGAATTTTTAGCTATGTAGGACCGACGGATGACCAACCAAACCATACCATTTAAGTGCTTTATCTATACTATATTATTATAAGCAAACCACCCTCTATTTGGTTGGTAGTTTGGTCCTCTATTTGGTTGGTTAGTAGTTTGGTACTCTACTAAATTAACATTTAAATATTATTTAAATACAATTTAAACACTACACACGTGAGTTTTAAATATTATTTAAATACAATTTAAACACTACACACGTGAGTTCAATCCTAACCAAACACTTTAACATAGTCTGTTTAATTTAAGCAAAACACTTCCGCGCAAGCAGAGCTCCATGAAAACTCCATTACTTAAAAGCTAAAACCATCGACTCCATTACATTGAAGCTAAAATCATCGAGGCTCCCCCAGAATCAAGTCCCTGTCAGAGGAGGTAATTCAGTTTCCCTTTAATTTTGTGCTATACTTTGATCTGCTTTCGCATTCAACTTCAAATTTCTTTCTTATTTTAATTTTGTGCTATACTTTGATCTGCTTTCGCATTCAGCTTCAAATTTCTTTCTTATTCGTGGCTCAAGGCTCAGCTGCTCTGATTTAAATTGGTATTTATAGTTGTGTTTAGGCCATGTGCATACTAATCAGATTCAGGAGAATAAGTTTGACACCTACTAGAACCTGTTTGATTAATTACCTCAGTGAAAAAGAATTTTAAATCAGCTTAGATATCATCACTTTCAGTATCGAGGGATTCAGGAGAATAAGTTTGACACCTACTAGAACCTGTTTGATTAATTACCTGAGTGAAAAAGAATTTTAAGTTAGCTTAGATATCATCAATTTCAATATCGAGGGTAATATTTGAAACTTATAAATATATCGTGAGAATAAGTTTCGAACTTTACCTGATTCTGTGGCCCGGGCGCCTGCGTCTATAGAAACACAGTCATCCCCGGTACTGATTCGAATTCAAAATAGTAACACTAGATGATAATTGAACGTGAATTCCGTCAGTGTTAGGGCTATTGTCAGATGCCTGAACATTCAGGCCTGACATCTTGACATTGCAACAACCATTGATGACAATGTGGAACATTTGGTTGTTCACTGAAGTTAGTCCTCTTATCATGATATTCTTTGAGTTTGTGAACCTCAGTGTCTACATGTACATGTATGTATTTGTTTGTTATTTATCAGATATATAAAGTTTGCAGACATGGCCTCTTTGCCCATCCTCAAAGTTTATAAAAAGCAGCCATGTAGACCCTTTATGTTCCTCTCTTTTTTCATACCACCTTATGACCCGTCGTAGGGCTCTTTTTGTAATCTATACTCTTTTTGAAAAAATAATATAATGTGTGAATGACACAAAGTTAGCTTAGATATATATTTGATTTTATGCGCTCGATCTTAAGTATTTATCTCATTAAATTTCCTAAATTATTTCAAGCTATCTATTAATAATATATTATTCATAATTTGATCTTAAGTATTTATCTCATTAAATTTCCTAAATTATTTGAAGCTATCTATTAATGATATACCAAATTTAGAAATATAAGTAACATATTTGTACCCTCTAATCCATCATTATTTGTTAATTGCTAAGTCACTGTGAGATCTACTATTAAGTTGTAAAAACATCATAAGAGTTGTACTTCTTTATGATTAAAAAAACCTGATTTGACTATTAGGCCTAGGCTACAAATGGTTAGTCCATTTCAAGAGTTTCATTTCCAAAGTTGAGGAATCAGATTGAGAGATAACCAAATCATACATTATCATCCTCTAAAACTCAAAAAAAATATACAAAATTACAATGTACAGTTCTATAGAAGTTTTTTAATATGCCAAATCAAAGGAACATGATATACAAAACTGATTGTTAGGCCATCACTTATCTATACTATATTATTATAAGCAAACCAACCTCTATTTGGTTGGTTGATAGTTTGGTCCTCTAAATAATAACCGTTAGATGTAAATATAGGTAATTTGAGAACCGTTGGATGTAATATTAAAATAATATTCTTTTTTTGATATCTAAAATTCTCCCACGGGTTCAAGGTTCGAATATATATTATATTATTATAAGCAAACCACTCTATATTTGGTTGGTAGTTTGGTCCTCTAAATAATAACCGTTAGATGTAAATATAGGTAAATGAGAACCGTTAGATGTAAATATAGGTAAATGAGAACCGTTAGATGTAATAATAAAATAATATTCTTTTTTTGATATCTAAAATTCTCCAACGGGTTCAAGATTCGAATCCCGTCAACAACATATTATTATTAAATATTTATATCATCTATTTTTTTAAGCTACATTCAAACGTTCAAGATATTATTTTATCGACAACATATTAAGAATTTTTAAAATCAAAATACAAAAAAAAAAAATTAGAATAACATCATACATATATTATTATATTTGATTACTTTTTAAAATCATATAAATCAAGATATAGATAATAAAGATAAAAAATACTAAAATTCATCCGTGCATCGCACGGGTTATTGCCAGTACTAATTATATATAAAGATATAATATAATAGCACATGGTACACCTTTGAGGAAATTAGCGACAATGATCGGATGGTAGACAAAAAAAATCTTTTCGCGGAAATTCATAATTCATGGTAGGTAAGTTGATATCTTTAGAGTACTATATTCAATATCAACAATTAATGCAGTTTTGTGAGATGTATAGTACAACTAAAATAAAATAAAATAAAATATCAGGTTTTATTAGTGATAAAGATCTAAAACAGGTCAGAATAAGTTTTTCCCAAGTCAGTGGTCCCTCCCTCCGTTCCATTTATATGAGTCGCAATTCCTTTTTTCACGTATCAAAAATATTGGTCACGTTTAATTACAAAGACAAAATAAATGTTAAATATGTTAATTTTTTTTAAATATATAAATAATTGAGATTATGTTTGATAATTTTTACCTAATTATTAAATACGTGTTTTTTTGATTGATGGATATTATAAATGAAATATGAGAAGTAATTCTTATAGTATTACTTTAATCGAACACGACTCACTCGAGACTCGAGTGATTGGGGGTCACTTTCTTGCTTTTCGTGGCTGCTTTACGTATTGCAATTTGCATCATATTGTGAGCTACTTCCTCCGTTCCGTCAATTCTTTACGTTGAGGATGAGGACTCGTCACGTATTTTAATATTCATTTAATATATATTTTGATAAATTATTTTAATTTTTTTTGAATAAAAATATAATATTTAAATTTTTATTTATAAAAAGAAAGTTTTAAAAATAAGTTTTAGAGCTATACTTTATAAGAGTCTTAAAATACGTATCAAACAGTATAAAAAATTGTAAAGAAATGAGAGGGACAAAGCCATTCATTTCTATACAGTTTCTATTTTGGGATGTCCCTCTCATTTTTATACATTTCAAAAATAGTAACTTTAATAATATAAAACACTATTACACCAACTACTTTCTCCACTATCTCTATTCTATAATAATATAAAACACTATTACACCAACTACTTTCCTCCACTATCTTAAATTTATTATTAAATATTGATATGTCCCACCACTTTACCCACTTTTCATCTAATTTTACTTATTTTTTTATATTTTTTCTTGATTTCTGTGTCCACCCTATGTATATAATTGGGCGGAGGGAGTAGTTTCTTAACTCTACACACCTACTACCCGCCGACTCTTTGAGACCCAAATCGGACTTAGACTAATGTAGTAATGTGTTTCATCTAAGTTTATTTTTCCAATATTTTCAAGTAAATTAATTTATACTATTTTAAGTAGGGCTGAGTATTCGATTATTCGGTAACCGAACCGAATTATAATTCGGTTACCGAATACCGAATAAGAGCAAAATCTATAACCGAATTAAGAACCGAAATAATTTCGATTATTTACCGAACCGAATTAATTATTTCGGTTAAAACCGAATACCGAATTTGAAAACCGAATTAGAAACAAAAATCCGAATTAAAATCAATTGTTAACAGAAACATCAAACATGTAGTATATTTTAAACAAATAAGTAGCTTCAATATGAGATAAAATGCTAATAATACATAAAGTTTGGAAAATGATGTTTCTAAACAAAGTAAAGTACGTCATATTCTCCTCCCGGAAACTTGATATCAAACTATAACATGCAAAATAGCAACAGCAACTCAGCAACAATATAATACGTGAATCAATAATTGAGCTAAAAAAGAAAGAAACTAGAATTAGTAGCATAAATGACATATCATATATAAATAAAAAATATATATATTATATAGAATAAAGTGCACTTCGTGTACTTACACTTTGGTTGTCAGACCACTTAAAATACTGACATTCAAAAACTCTCACTTGCAATACTGCATTTCCAGAATAATTAGAGAGTGTGTACTGCCGTCAAATTTGGCTAACTCCATTAGTTTTTAAGGGTATTTTAGTATTTTCAGCTTGCAATGAATATAATGCACCCAATTAAACCCCCAATTCAATTCAATGAACCCTAATTGTAATCAACCCCCAATTCAAGTTTATACACTACACGTTATGTTGTTAAATTATCTTCAGTTTAATGTGTTTAATGTCTAATATTCTGCAGATTCCTCATTTGAGACCTGCTGAATACAAGAGGACTAGATTGTCCAGAAACCGAAGAACTGTCAACCGTGCATACGGGGGAGTGTAATCTGGAGGTGCTGTCAGGGAGAGGTATGTGATATTGAGAACCTATACATTACTTGCAAGATTCTTGAGTTCTTTTCTGGAATCGTATTAGAGTTTTGTTTTTGGCTAAATCCTAATTATAATTTGTTGATAGGATCATCCGAGCCTTTTTGGTTGAAGAGCAAAAGATTGTAAAGAAGGTTCTGAAGATTCAGAAGTTGAAGGAGGAGGTTACAAAGAGTTAAACAAGGGATGCGAAGTATAATTCGTTATGAATGATTACAAGCTTGAATCCAGTTTTGATTTTGGTAATTACGTAGGAAGGAGTATGGGAATGACCATTTTCAGGGAGAAAAATTTAGAAGTTAACTGATGGTCCTCACTAATATTGTCCGTCACTGGAGCAAAAGAATTCATATTATTTTTACTCTTATTATTCATCATTCAAAAGACTGAAATTCCCGTGCACAAACTAACAAAATTAGCCAAAATTGACGGTAGTACACAGTTTGTAAAATTTTTGAAAGTGCAGTCTTGCAAATGGGAGTTTTTAAAAAAATCGAAATAACCGAAATACCGAATAACACATTTTTTTAAAACTGAATTAAGAACCAAATTATTTCAGTTCGGTATTCGGTTAACCGAACCAAATGTTCAGCCCTAATTTTAAGTTTAGAATGGAATGAAGTAAAGAATGAAAATTGTGAGTATCTAACTATTTTATACTTTAAATCTCATTCCATTCCATTTCATTCAAATTACCCCAATCAAACCCAATCAAACACAACATAAGTTTACACGAGAACATGAACTTTAGTAAAAGGGTCCTGGTCCCTGACAATTGATTGTCAGGGACCAGTTAAATAACAATTCGTTTCTCTGCCGTTGGATCAAGATTTGGACGGTCAGGATTAAAAAAAAAATCTCACCGCTCCGCGCTTTTTTTCCGCGGAGCCTTACTGCTCCGCGCTTTTTGTCCGCGGAGCGTGTATTTACCATCTTGTCCTTAAAATGTCTCCGCGGAAAAAAAGCGCGGAGCTTCTGGGAAACTGTAATAAACCCGTTTTCGCCCAAATAACCCCCATTTTTCAGAAACACAATAAACGACGATTTACCGGCGATTTGTGGCGATTTACCGGCGATTAAACGGCGATTTGTGTTGAGATTGGAATGACGAAGCCAACAGTGGAGGATTACGAAGCGAGGTATGTGCAGTTACCTCTTTCCTAATCGTTTTTCAGTTTTTTTTCAATTCTGGGGTGCGATTTTGGGGGCGTTTTTGGTGCGTCTGTGTTTTCGCTGTAATTATATATTGGTTTTCAATTCGAACTCGATGTTAGTAATTCGTTTATTGGCAGATTAAGGGGAATTTTAACCTAATTCGAATTGTGATTGATGCTCAGAATTTTAACATATTTTAAGGTGATGTATATTCGAATTATGGGGAATGTGCTGGTGTATATTGGAATTCTGATTGATGTTGAGAAAGTAAAATTCGAATTTTAATCAGAAATTTAATGCAAATATTGCAAATATTGCATTATTGAAATATTGGGATGTTCTAATGCAAATATTGCATTCTTCTGTGTTTTTGAATAGCTGTACTCAATATTGAAATTGATTTAGGGATACCATTAATGAAGTGCCATAGTTTTGTTCGATATTAAACTGTCTGTGGCTTTGTTAGTTGGGAGTCGTATGCATAAGGGATTAGGTGAACCTTTTCCCTTGCCCCTGGCATGGCTGATCAAACCATATTAGGGGTTTCTTATCCTTCTTGTAGCCAAAATTCCCAATACTGTTTTGACCAACGTTTGGGCTAAATATCTCAGTTTCTTTGTTGCACATTTTTGTATCAAACTTGATGAGTACATGGTGCAATTTATAAGTTAACAAAAAACATGGACGTACAAGAACCTAAAGTTGTTGTTAAGAAGTTTTCTTCAAATTGTAACTGAATCGTCTCTCTGGTTTATTACAATGTGCTTAAGAGTATGGACATTTTCTGATTAAATTTGTATATGCATACGAGTTATAAATGTATGATCGTCGTAGCTTGTAAATTTGAAGTGGATTACTTGTGTAAATTTGTAGCTTCGAATAAATAGATGATAGAAGCATAGTATTTGCTTGAGAGAAAATGCAATATACTTGTGTTTAATTATTCTGTAAAATGGCTCTTCTTGGATATTTGCTTAGCATGTGTTTTATGAACAGATTCAACATACTTGTGTGTACAAGGATAAACTTTTTGTTATTGCTTTCTTATGTATTTACTATTGTTGTTGTGTGACTGTTTTCAGGCTAGATGATATACTACCGGGTCCTATTAGTCAGATGGTCATCTTTGACAATGCTTATCATGTTAGTCAGGAGGTTTGGGATGGAGTTGATAGGGGTACCTTGGAGTGTTATTCTGGTAATAGATTGATGCGTTCGTGGTTTCTGAATGATGCTCAGAAGGAGATACTTGACATGATGGGGTTTGGGTTGTTTGCTAACAATGATGTGGTGCTTCAGAATGATGCTGCGCTTGTGACGGCCTTGGTAGAGAGGTGGCGCCCTGAAACTAATACCTTCTTCATGAGACAGGGTGAGATGACTGTGACTTTGCAGGATGTTCATTACATATTGGGTTTGCCCACTACTGGTCATCCACTGGTTGGGGGTGCAATCCAAAATCCAAAGTCCTATTTTACGAGGAACTCGTTCGAAGAGCTTACTGATCCGGAGATTGAATTGGCAATGGATAAAAGAGGAGGGATTAAGTATACGTGGTTGCATAAGAGGTACGGGGGTGATCCTGGTAATGACCCGGAGAAGATTACTCTCCACACGAAGGCATATTTGATGTTGGTGGTGGGGTCAGTTTTGTTTCCTACTAATAGTAGGAACGTGGTGCATCCGAGGTACATTGCCCCGCTCTTTTACTTGGATCGTATTCACACATATTCTTGGGGTTCTGCAGTGCTGGCATATCTATATAGGGGGTTGGAGCGCGCTGCAAGGAAGGGGGCCGTTAGTGTTAGTGGATGTTTGGTACTGTTGCAGATTTGGTCATACGAGCGCTTTGATATTGGCCGTCCTATTGCAGATCCCGAGCGGGAAAGCTTCCCTGTTGCTGAGTTTTGGGCTAGGTCCACAGTGGTCAAGGCAACTAGTGAGTTGAAGGGGCAAGGGAAGGTTACTGAGGAGGAGGCTACTGAGGGTACAGGGACTGAGGCGGGGAAGGAGAAGGGGAAGAAGCAGAGGAAGCTCATTCATGAGGATAGTGAGGAGTTGAAGGGAAAGGAGAAGGGGAAGGGGAAGGGGAAGGGGAAGAAGAAGGGAATTGAGGAGGACGAGGACATTGAGTTGACTGTTGAGGACTCTACTGTGGACAAGGTTGTTTTGGGGAAACGGCCTAGACGTCATATTAGTAAGGGGCCTCATCATAGCTTGCCACACTACCGAGGTGAGTTTGATGGAGTTGGGTCAGATACTGTGCAGTGGACTCCCTACGACCATTTTCACGAGTCTGATGACGAGGATGGAGATGGAGATGTTTACATTTACTGGGATGATTACGAGGGTTTCTATGCAGGTTCAACCAGGCTTCCCCTTATCCACTACGACATAGTTGAGTATCAGCATTCTGATAGGGTGTTGAGGCAGTTAGGGCTCAGACAGGGTATCCCTCGTTCCCCAGTGGACATGGCACAGTACAGGAAGGCGAATCAGAGCTTTGTCACTTGGGATTGGAGGAGTGTATGGTTTGCGGAGATTGGGGAGTGGTTGAAGTTTTCTGGCAGTCCATGTGACTTTGTATTTGATGATTCACATTTTTTGTGTGATGTAGAGTACGGGGCATGGTACACAGAGATTTCTCGGCTGCGTGTCGGGAAGCCACAACCGCATCCATTGCCCGAGTATTCAACTAGAGAGTTGTTCAACAACTTGAAGGCCTATGAGCTCGTAAGTATAAATTGTTTTATTTATTTCTACTCCCTAATTATTATATGTTGTTCATGGGTTTATTTGTATGCAGATTATGAAGGGGTTGGAATTTTGCCAGAAGATCGATGCTTCTATTCCTGTTGAGTACCGTGATGAGAGTTTGCTCGGATTGCACCGACCTTCTTAGACCCCTTCTGTAGCTTCATGAAGGAGGTGCGAGGTCCTTCCTATAGGCCACCAAAATTTGAAAACATTGATGTGTCTGACAAGCCAAAGAAGACTCCACTGGCCACCATTGCTGAACATGATATCATTCAGATGACACAGCCTTCTCAGCATGTGTCACAGACACCTACCATTGCATCTCAGCCATCTTCTTCTAGGCCGGCGAAGCTTGATGTACGCCGTGTACAAGATAGGAAGTGGCAGATCAGTAAGCCTCTTAGGGAGTCGAGGAAAGAGGCTATCAAGTCCACATGGGGTTGGGGTCCTGATAGGGAGGTCAACATGATACAGGGAATTGTGCAGAAGAGCTATACATTATCTGCGAAGGCAATGCTGTCTTTGGCACCCTGTACTTGGATAGATGACAGGATTATCTATACATACATGGTATGTCATTATTCCTTATTCAGTTATGTTGTGTGCATTCATAGTGATTTCTTATAAGGTGCTAATGTTCTTGCAGACTTTACTTCGTGATCGTGACGAAGAGATTGCATCGGGGAATGTGTTCGAACGAAAGCCTACTTACTACTTCATGGATCCATTGTTCATGACCCTGGCCCGGAAGATGGATTATCGCCGAGAAACACAGAGATTGACTACCTTTTATCTCCACTGGGCCACTTATGGTGTAGGTCCAGCCATTAACAAGGTCGATTTCATCTTCTTCCCCACCTGTGTTAATGAAAATCATTGGATATTGTTCGTATTTGCTGTCAAGGAATGGGGGGTCATTCAACTAGATCCTTTGTATGACGATGCTGAGTACCCTGCTGAGGAAAGAGTCATGGTATGTTAATAGTTGCAATTTACTTCAACGTGTTAGGTGTTACTTAATCTTCTTATTTGGATTGTTAATAGTTGTATTGTATTGCTTGTTAGGTTGTTCTAGTTGCAAACATGTTGAGATATCTTGATAGGAACGCGATGAACCTTCCGAAGGAGCCCCCGAAGGTTCAAGTGTGGACTCGTAGGCCTAAACAGAGAAACAGTACAGATTGTGGCCTATTTGTGATGAAGTACATGGATTATCTATTACAAGGCTACGAGATGGAGTCATTGGAGTGGGAGGATGAAGACATAGAGATCTTCCGTTATAGAATAGCTAAGGAGCTTCAGCAGGGAAAAGCTAGACGCATTCCTGGCTTTCTCATGCGCCAGAGGATTGAAAATGCCTAGTGCTCGTTCTAAAAAATTATAGTAGTTTACTTTGCTAGATGAACTTGATTGGATTTTAATCATGTACTTGATTTGGTTGAAATGGAAAATAACATTTCATTTGGTTTATATCGGTCGTGTATCGACCGTGTCCCCTCCCCTTTCCCTTACAATGTTTGATAGTGTCATGATGAATCTCCCCCTCCCCTACATTTTTTCCTTATTCTCATTGTACTACTTTGGTTTGGTATGAAAATCTTACGATTTGGAGAATATGAAATTTTGAGTGATTTGACAAATATGGTCCTTTGGGAATTACACATGATAAAAGTAGAAATTGCATTGAGCTTCATTGAATTTAATTAAAATACAAAGTAGAAAATCTTACAAAACAAGTGCACAGAGTTGCTCCTCTAGACTGAGCAGATTTTTCATCTTTGCCTCTGTGGTCTTGTTTTCTTCCCTTTTCTTGCATTGTTCTCCTCAATCTGAGCTTGAAGTCTTCTGTAGAAAATCTTCTCTTCTTCATCTTGATTCCCCAACTTGGATTGCATTAATCTTAGAGTTTCATTGGATGCCTTCTCCAGTTGGTCTTCTATTCTGAAGAATCTTCTACAGTTGTCCTTGTCTTTGAATTCCATCATCCAAAAAGGTTGGAGATGAATTTTCTTTCCTGTTTGAGGGACCTTCAATACTCTGGTAAGTGCACCAGGCTTGTTCCAGCTAGCTTTGATTTGGCAAATCTTGGAAACAACTTCAGACTTAGCTGTTTTGGTAAAACCAAAATCTTTCTTCAGGCTTTTAAACACAGATAGCAGTGTCTGATAGTCTTCTCCCAGAATTCTATGTAGAGGCCAAACCTGTTCTCTCCCACCCTTGTAGACAAACACCAATCTCTCTGGTAGTTTGTAAGAAGCTGCTATTCCGCTCACTTCAACTAGGTCATCAAGATTGATGTATAAGTCAGACTCCTCCCTGATATCAGCAATGTAGATGAAGTCTTCTGGGTTGGTAGGAGGTTTTTCAGCTTGTGGTCTCCTTACTAGAATTGGCTTAGCCTTGGTAGCCCTTTGCTTAGATTTCTTCTTTGGCTCCATCTCAAAGAGGAATTTTGGAAAGTTGGCCTCATCAAACTCAATTGGCTCTTCCTTTGGCTCAATTGGCTGATCATGGAAATTAACAGGATATTTAGGATCAAAGGCTAACTTTTCCCCTAGAGCTGGATCAGGAATTGTTGGAGGTGCAGTTGGTACAGAAGCGTCTGATGCAATACTCTGAGAGTCATCATTCTCAAAGGCTATATTTCTCCTAGCTCTTGCCTTTGGTTGCCTTGTGCTCTTCTTTGCACTCCTTTCCTCTCTGGCTTTTTCTTCTTGCTGTCTTTCTTCTTCATCAAGAGATTGAGCAACTGCAAGTGCTTGCATTGCTGCTCTTTCTAACTCTTCAGCCTTAGCTTCAGCAAAGTTTGGGTGACCAGCCCAAACACAGATTTGTTGTCCATTCCTGTAGACAATTGCCCTTTGCTTCCTTACCTCATAATCATTGCTTTCCTTGCTTTTTGTGATGAGTAGACCAAGAAGCTTGAGCTCATCTGGGTAAGGTGCAGGATAAAAAGTCCTTTCTGTATTTTTGCCCTTTGGTTTAGCAGGAGACTTGGGAGATAGGCTTCTTTGCAATGTAGCTTGTTCCACATCCCTAATGCATGAAGTTTGTCCTTTCTCCTTCCTTGATCCTTGAGTGACTCCATGTAGAAGGGGCTCTACCTTATATGAAGAATTGGTCTGTGGCTCCCATTCCGTTGATGCTAAAACCATGGCATCCGTTGATGGCTCTGTAGAAGAAGCTTGATTCGTTGATGGATCTGAAGTCTTTGCAGAATCAGCTAACTTCTTGACTCTTTCATCTATCCTGGACCAGTGGTCTTTAATTTGTTCAGCAAGCTGTAGCTTCATAGATGCTTGCTGAATCAGGTCAATGCTGTCCAGTTTAGCTTTGCCTGACTCCCCCATAGCTAGTGGCTCCTGTGGTAGGGAAATGGCTGGGACCATAACCTTTGTGATTTGAATGTCTAGCTCCTTAGATTTCTCCCCCTTTTTGTTATCATCAAGAGAGATGACTGGGAGTCCTTGAGCTGCCACTAGCTGGGCCAACAGTTGTGTCTGCTTCTCCTGTTCCTTTTTGCATCTGAGATAAAGTAGCTTCCACCTTGTCCACTCTAGAAGAGAGAGTCTTCAAGGAGGTAGCCACCTCAGGTTCCTTAGAGAAAAACCTGTTCATCTTGGACACAGTGAGAAGAGGAAGCTTTTCATCTAGCCTCCTGTCATTAGCATCCTTGAGATTGCTAATTGAGTCCTTGATTTCTCTAGCCTCAATCCTTGTCTGCATCATCTGTAGCCTTTGGATTTCCAGTGAATCCATAATAGCCTTGTAGAATTTTTTGTCATTGGCATTTGCAGACTCATGAGCCAGATAGGCCTCATTGTACTGCCTTGTGATTGCAGCATCCAGGAAGATCCTTCCTTGTAAATCTTGAGAAAGCCAGTTTGGTGTAGGAGGCACCACAGAAGTCCCAGTCTGTGAAGTAGTGGCCACCTGATTGTCACCAAAGCTGTCCTCATCATCAGAGAAATCAAACTCACCACTTGCTGCAGCTCCTGGAGATAGATTGGTCAAGGCATCCTTTGTTCTTTGCATTGATACAGTTGTATGAATTAGTTGTAGTGACCTCTCTGCCTCCACATTGCCCTGTTGAGCCAAAACTTGATAGGCTGATACAGGATGAGTAAAGGTCTCAAGATCCAGGGAAATACTATCCAGAGTTTGTTGATAATGCTCTTGGAAGGTAAGTTCCCTTTCTCCCTCATTGACCTCCATTGACTCACTAGCAATGGCTGCTTCCTCCCTTATGACTCCTGTAGTCCCTTCTCTCTCTCCTCTATTTTCTTGCATCATGGGCTCCCCATGGCTCACACCTCTCACACCCTCACCTTCACCTACTAAGGTGGAACTCTCAATCTCTCCTTTTGCCTGGCTGGAAGAAATAGTCAGCCTCTCACTCTCATTCTCTCCTTTTGCCTGGCTGCAAGCCAGCCTCTCAGTTTCACTCCCTCTCAATCCTAAAAGTGTCTCAACTACCACCAGGTCATCTACACTAGTTGTGGAAACAACTAGATTTTCAATAAGGGGTGTAGAATGACCTATCAACGGAATGGTAGTTTGGACTGTCAACGGTATGGATACCGTTGATGGAGAAACACTTGTCAACGAAATAGACTGTTCCGTTGATGAAGTCAAGAAAGCACTTTGAGAATGAGAAATTACAGTAGAGTCTGTGGTGATTGATTTGAGAGATTGGTCCACAGATCCCCTTGCAATTTCAGAAAAAAATTGGTTGATGGCCCAACAAATCACTTAACAAGTGATGGCCACCAGCTTCAGAGTGGGGCTTCTCCAAGATTAGAGTTGGAGAATCAGGAATAGATGTATGGATCATGTCCACATCTAGAGATAAAGTTGGTGAATTTGAAGGAGATAGTTCAAGGTTGATGTTTAGAGAATGGGACTGTAACCCCAGAGTGATAATAGGGGTTACATCATGTTAGATATAATTGCTGACGTTTGTTTATCAGTGTTTAAGCAACAGGTACTGATCAGAGTTTATCGGAAGCCGGTCAGAGTTTATTTAAAGTCTGACAGGGTGAAGAGTTTAAAGGAAGCCGGTCAGAGTTTATTTAAAGTCTGACAGGATGATAGTTGAATTAGCTGTCGGTGCTAAATTGAAGATTCTAGAAGCAATATATTCTGAAGATGGAAAGAAGCAGAATATATTGATACAGCTAAGGAAACGGAATAGAAGACTGAAGCAATCCTTAATTGATATCAATTGTATAGCTAATTTTTAGGAGTATCAATTAGATAAGGATTGTATGTAGCTGTGTACTATATAAACACAGATAGGTTATCCCTAGAAGGGACGCGATCATTGAATATATTATTCTTGTAACCTAGTAGCTCTTTGTGATTCATTAACATCACTAAGAGAGAATTATTTAATATAATTCAGTTTGTTGATTTACAAACCTGTGTTCTTAATTGTTATTCTCATACATACTTGATTATATATTGTGTATTCGGCCTAACAATTGGTATCAGAGCCAAGGCTGTTTAATATATACAGTTTACGATTCAAACACAGTATTAATCATGTCTGAAGAAAATCAAACTGCTCCTAAGGTTGAACAGGTTAAGCCCAATTCTATGAGTCGATATGAAACAATCAGGGTTCCAATTCTCAGGCCAGTAGAGTATCCAATTTGGAAGGTGAAGATGACCATGTTTCTGGAGGCTACAGATCCAGAATACCTTGACAGAATCTATGATGGTCCTCATATGCCGACTAAATTGTCCCCTGTTGTTGATGGACAAGAACAAAAGACTGTTCCAAAGGAAAAGAAAGATATGACTCCTGAGGACATCTCATCAATTGCAAAAGATGCAAAGGTTAGACATCTTCTCCACAGTGCTTTAGATAATGTTATGTCTAACAGAGTAATTGGCTGCAAGACTGCCAAAGAGATATGGGATGCTTTAGAAGTCAGATGCCAGGGAACAGGTGCTATCAAGAAGAACAGAAAGACAATACTCACACAGGAGTATGAGCACTTTGATTCAAGAACTAATGAAACCTTGACTGAGACTTATGACAGATTTTGCAAACTGTTGAATGATCTGTCTCTGGTTGATAAAGAATATGAGCTTGAAGAGTCTAATCTCAAGTTTCTGTTATCTCTACCTGAAAAGTGGGATTTGAAGGCAACAACAATCAGAGATAATTATGATCTTGCTGATACAGATCTTGATGAGATCTATGGATTGTTAAAGACTCATGAACTTGAGATAGAACAAAGAAACAAGAGATCCAGCAAGAAGACAAAATCTATTGCTCTCAAAGTTGAGGAGAAGCCCATTAAGAAGGAATCATCAAGGAAGAAAGCCAAGGGAAAGGCTTTAGTTATTAAATCTGAAAGTGAGTCATCAAACCCTGATGATGACTCAAACTCTGATGAAGCTTCTGACTCTGATGATGATGAAGAACAGATGATGCAAATGGCTGCATTGATGGTGAAGACCTTCAAGAAGATGGGATTCAAGAATTTCAAGAAGGGAAAGAGATTCTCAAGGAAAGATTCAAACTCTGAAAGGAGAAGTTTCAGAAAGTCTGATGGAAGGGAGACCAAATCTGGCAAGAAGGATAAATCTGAAATCCAGTGCTACAAGTGTAAGGAGATGGGTCATTATGCCCCAGAGTGCAAGAAAGGCAAATCTGAGAAAACACTCATCTCTAAAGGCAAAGACTGGGCAGATACTTCAGACTCTGATGATGGAGAAAACTATGCTCTTATGGCAACTGTCAGAGATGAGACTGAATCATCAGAAAATAAGGTACCCCTAACTACTTATGCTTATGATACTGATAATATATCTGAGTTAAGAGTATATCTGAAAAGTGTTCATGTTAGCTATAGGGATCAGACTTTAGAGAATGAGAGAATTAAAGCTGAGAATCTTAGTCTTAAAGATAGAAACAAGTTTCTTGAAGGAGAACTTGAAAGTATGAAGCAGATTCAAAAAGAAAGAGATGATGCTGTTTATGTAGAACAGGAGTTGCTGAAAAGATATAGGCAACTAGAATCTGATTTAGAGAAGGAAAGAAAAATAATCAAGACTTGGACAGATTCTGGAAGAGACACTCATCAAGTGTTTCAGACTGATTCTGTAGGTTTAGGTTATTGTGAAAATGATGAACTTAGGTTTAAAGACAAGGTTAAGGTAAAACCACAACTTAAACCTGTGAAATTTGTTCCAGAAGCCAATAAGTTAAAATCTGTTGTAATAAGAGAAGCTGATATGAAATCAGATGAAGCCTGTGAAAAACAGGAAAATATTATAACAGAAAAACTTATGGAAATAGAAGCTGTTAGAAAACCAGTAAAAACTTGTGAAAAACAGGTTAATGTGGGTTTGATGACAGGAAAACAGTTCAATCATAAGTTGAAAGAGGTAAAATCTGCCATGAAACCAAAAGGATCCAAGAAAAATAGGAATGGAAAAATAGGCATAAATAATAGAAATAATCATTTGCCTAATGCTGGTGCTTCAAGGAAAACATGTTATAATTGTGGTAGTTCTAATCATCTTGCTAATTACTGCACAAAGAACAAAAATATCAATTCTTTACCTTCTACATCAGGAGTAAAGAATGATTATGTTAGAGTTAGACCACAGACCTTATGCACACACTGTGGGAGCACTTGGCATTCCATTTATACTTGCAAGAGTTATCATGCTATTTATCACAACTATTATGAGCTAAAACCCAATCTGAAGTGGGTTAGAGCAAACTCTGCAAGTGTAAAGTCTGACAATGTTAGTTTAAACTCTGTTGATAGTGATTCCGCTGCAAAAACTAACACTGTTAAGAAAGACAAAGGATCCAAGCAAGTCTGGGTCCTTAAAACTAACAATTAGTATTTGTTTGTGATTGCAGGGTATAATAGAGAGCACACTTATCTTGGACAGTGGATGCTCAGGACATATGACTGGAAATAAAGCCCTGCTATCAGACTTTAAGGAGAAGGCTGGCCCAAAGGTTTCCTATGGAGATGGCAACATAGGACACACTCTGGGATATGGCAATATTAATCTTGGAAGTGTCATCATTACAAATGTAGCTCTAGTCTCAGGACTCAAGCATAATCTGTTATCTGTGAGTCAAATCTGTGACAGAGGAAACCATGTAGATTTCCATAGTGAATACTGTGAAGTCATCAGTAAATCTACTGGAAAAGTTGTTCTAGTTGGACATAGGCGCAACAACATTTATGAAGCAAGTTTGGTAACAAACTCTGATGGAAAAACAGTGTGTCTGACTGCAAGAATGTCAAATGAAGAGAGTTGGAATTGGCACAAGAAGCTCTCTCATCTCAATTTGAACAACATAAATGAGCTAATAAGAAAGGATCTTGTAAGGGGACTTCCAAAATCTATACTCAGTCTAGATGGCTTATGTGATTCTTGTCAAAAAGCCAAGCAAAGGAAGTCATCTTTCAAGAGCAAATCTGAATCTTCAGTAGTGGAACCTTATCATCTTCTACATGTTGATCTCTTTGGACCAGTGAATGTGATGTCCATGGGCAGAAAGAAATATGCTCTAGTAATTGTTGATGAATATACTAGATATACATGGGTGTATTTCTTGTCAAAGAAGGATGAAACTGCTCAAACTCTGATGGATCATGTAAATCTACTGGACAAAGGATCACAGCACAAAGTCAAAATTATAAGGAGTGATAATGGAACTGAATTCAGAAACTCAATCATGGAAGCTTTCTGCAAGGAAAGAGGAGTGAAACAAGAGTATTCTGCACCTGGAACTCCACAGCAAAATGGTGTAGTTGAAAGAAAGAACAGAACCTTAATTGAAGCAGCCAGAACTATGCTTGAAGAAGCAAAATTACCAACTTATTTCTGGGCAGAAGCTGTTCAAACTGCTTGTTTTACTCAAAATGCTACACTGATCAACAAGCATGGGAAAACACCATATGAGATGGTGAAAGATAAGAAGCCAAATTTGAAATATTTTCATATATTTGGATGCAAATGCTTTGTGTTGAAGACTCATCCTGAACAGTTGACAAAGTTCGAGTTAAAAGCTGATGAAGGAATCTTTGTTGGCTATCCATTGTCAACAAAAGCATTCAGAGTTTACAATCTAAGAACTAAGGTGATCATGGAATCCATACATGTGTCATTTGATGACAAGAAAATAATTGGACTTGAAGACAAGGATGGATATGATCAACTACGTTTTGAAAATGAAGATCTATTCTCTGATGATATAAACTCTGATGAAGCAGGTTTGACAAACTCTGACGAAGCATACTCTGAACCTCTACTGGTAAATACTGGAGAAACTGGAAATTCTCAAATTGAACAAAATAGAGAACCAGTTGAGGGGGAGCGTGAAGAAGCTCAACAAGACACAGCAAGTGAGTCAGTTGAGGAAACTGATTCAAACTCTGACAGTTCAAACTCTGAGCCATCCAATTCAGGGGGAGCCTCAGATGCTACAGAAAGTCAACATATGAATTAGGAGAGCATGGATCAAGGGGGAGGATCCAATAATGATGCAAGAAACCACTTACCAACAGCAAGAAGGTGGACACAGGCACACACACCTGATCTCATAATTGGAGATCCTGATGCTAGTGTGAGAACTAGAAGTGCAACAAATAATGAGTGTCTGTATCATGCTTTCTTGTCTCAAACAGAACCAAAGAAAGTGGAGGAAGCTCTTCAAGATGCTAATTGGATTACAGCAATGCAAGAAGAGTTAAATGAATTTGAAAGAAATGAAGTCTGGACACTTGTACCTAGACCAAAGAATAGATCAATTGTAGGTACAAAGTGGGTTTTCAGAAACAAGACTGACAGTGAAGGTGTGATTACAAGAAACAAGGCTGGACTTGTGGCAAAAGGATATTCACAACAGGAAGGAATTGACTATGATGAAACCTTTGCTCCAGTTGCAAGATTGGAGGCCATACGAATCTTTCTGGCCTATGCTGCACACAAGAAGTTTAAAGTCTTTCAGATGGATGTAAAAAGTGCTTTTCTCAATGGGAAGCTTGAAGAAGAAGTATTTGTTGAACAACCACCAGGATTTGTAGATCCCAAGCATCCAGATTATGTCTACAGGCTTGACAAGGCATTATATGGACTAAAGCAAGCACCAAGAGCATGGTATGAAACTCTTGCTCAATTTCTTTTAGAAAGTGGGTTCACAAGAGGTACAATTGATAAAACCTTGTTTTATTTCAATTCTGGTGATGATTTGCTTTTAGTTCAAATTTATGTAGATGATATTATTTTTGGATCTACTAATGACAAACTCTGTAAGAAGTTTACAAAGCTTATGCAATCCAGGTATCAAATGAGCATGATGGGAGAGCTTAGTTATTTTCTAGGCTTACAGGTCAAGCAAACAGATGATGGTATTTTTATCAATCAAGCAAAATATACCAGAAATCTTCTCAAGAAATTTGGTATGCTTGATAGTTCATCTGCTACAACTCCCATGGCTACAACAACAAAGCTAGACAAAGACACAGGAGCCTTAGTAGATATGACAAACTACAGAGGAATGATAGGGTCTTTACTGTATCTTACTGCAAGTAGACCTGATATCATGTATGCAACATGTCTTTGTGCAAGATTTCAAGCAGATCCAAGAGAGCCTCATCTAACAGCTGTAAAAAGGATCTTCAAATATCTCAAAGGAACCATAACCTTGGGTTTGTGGTATCCTAGAGAATCAGAGTTTAAGTTAATTGGTTACTCTGATGCAGATTTTGCAGGCTGTAAGATAGACAGAAAAAGTACAAGTGGAAGCTGTCAATTTTTAGGTGACAGATTAGTTTCTTGGTACAGCAAGAAACAGAAGTCGATTTCCACATCCACAGCTGAAGCAGAGTATATAGCAGCTGGTAGCTGTTGTGCACAGATTTTATGGATGAAGAATCAATTGCTGGATTATGGGTTAAGGTACTCTAAAATACCTATTTTCTGTGATAACCAAAGTGCTATTGCTATGACAGGAAATCCAGTACAGCACTCCATGACCAAGCACATCAACATAAGGTATCATTTTATCAGAGAACATGTGGAAGAAGGGAACATTGAGCTTCATTTTGTGTCTACAGACCAACAACTTGCAGATATCTTCACCAAACCTTTGAGTGAAGCTACTTTTACAAGATTGGTAAATGAACTTGGGATGATCTCTGGTTCTGACTAGAGATACGGGTTAGACTCAAAATCTATACATGTTTGATTTTTAATGCTCATGATTCCTTGCATGTATTAACTGTTATGAGTACCAGTGTCATAAACTCTGTCGGTTAAACTCTGATGCTAAACTCTGTTAGTCATAAAATGTTGGTCATACTCTGATTGTTACAGTTTAATGCTATACTCTGATTGTAATTTTGTCTGAAACATATGGACCAATGAAGAAATTTGTATGAAGCATAATTCTCAGTAAGTAATTATGAATCCTTAAGAGTTGTATAGATTTTGATCTCAAACATGTGCAGTAAGTTAACACAGCATGATACTGTCTCTGTATTTATACCATCTCTTAGTTTATTAATCCTATACACTGAGTCTGTATTAGCTGTTTGCATTTTCTCTCATAAATTAATTATATTTACTGATGAAAAGTCTAAACTCTGATTCTTAATTGACAATAATTCACCCTCAAATCAAAAGATGCCAAACAGAGCAAAAATTCCTTTGAGATCATGTTGTGCCTAGGAAGATCCAGGAACTTATTGTATGAAATAAGGGCTAAAATCTTTGATTTTTGGTGACTAGTGCCAACCACTGATTACTGGAAAAATAAAAAAAAACAAAAAAAAAAAACAAAATATATATAAATATATATAAAGGGGGTGAAAAATAAAAGACATATCCAAATGAAAGGATATCAGTATACAGAGTTTAGATATAAAATCAGATTTTATGTTATACATGAGAGTTTAGGCAACCAGTTTTTACTACTTTAGTTTGTGGATTTTATGCACTTTGAGATGATCTAATTATTGATTTCGGTAAACTCTGCTATTACACACACATATTTTCACACCTGTACAGTTTGAGAAAAGAGTTTATTGACAAAGAAGGACAAATGGTAAACACTGATGTATTGTGTGACATATGCCGAGGTAACTTTGTTTTAATCTCTGATGGTTAAAATAATTTCTTTGTTTCAGACATTTTATAATTTTGAGATTAGACATTTGTTTTTCGAAAAAGTATGATTGGTAACGAATCTATTTTGCATTAAACAGAGAAAAGAAAGAGTGTGTTTGATAAGACCTGATGGTGATTAGTAGCGCTGATGGGTATGTTAGTTTATTGTTTAAAGTGATATCATTTCTTTCACTTTACAATTACTATGAGATACTGATGACTGTAGTTCTGATAATTCATTTATGATTATACATTCATCATAACATTAATACTGATATGTAAAGCAAAACAATGGATCTTTTTCATTAATTGATTCAAACTTTATTTACATTCAGACAATTTCATACTTCTGATGAAATTACTTCTGATGATAGCTACTTGTTCGGTTATCTGGTCATTATACCATCTGGGATTTCCAAGGCTTAACAACCCCCTGATGTTGAATCATCATCATCATCCTCTCGAATTCTCTTTCTGGTTTGCAGCTTGCAGGATTCCAAGAAGAATTTCTTCTTCGAACCCGTCAAGTAGCTCTGATAGAAGAGCATCATACAAATTTCCACAGCCTGATCATCTGCAAGGATGGGCACATCATATGGACCAGGACGAATGATGTACACATAAGGATTGGAGATAGGTCCTTCAGCTATTTCATCATCAGCAATGAGACCTTCATCATTCAGAAATGACAAAACAAGAAACTCATCAATAATATAGTTTGCTTGTTGACGCCAGTTCATATTCAAGAATGATTCTACATCCATGAATTCAAAGGTTCCTACCATTTGATGTATGGTATTTTTTAATGTATGAATTGCCTGTTGCTACAATGCTCCAGCTTTTATAGCATCCAACAGGGCAACTGAAAGGTTTTGCTTGGCTCGAATCTATGGGGACAGTAAAGTGCGGAGTTCCAAGACAGTCATTATTCTTCTGACTGTTGAGCTCCTTCGTACTTCGATATTATGTTTCTGAAATATTAAAATCGATAATTTTATTATTATTGATTTTGTTTGACAATAAGCGGAAATTATGAGTGTCTTATGTGATATCAGGTGTCTCCTCGTCTGCACGTGTAGATTGGAAAGTTGTTCAAGAATGTTTTAAACAGAGGAGAGAGGTTAATTGCATAGAAAAGTGTAACAGGCGGTAATTATTGCTGTTTTTACTGCGCATGCGTATTGGAAACCGCCAATTATTTGCTATCAGTGTATGCACGTTTGACATGTGTCCCACTCACATGATTATAGGAGTAAGACAGTTGTGTATTAATGATTAAAACCTCTTCAGTTTTTAATCTTTAATTTTCTTTTAAATACAATACACACATCTTCAGTTAAACTTTTCACATCTTACTCATACACATCTATTATCACACACACATAGTCATAAACACCTTTCTACACATAAACTATGTTAAGCTTTCGCATCAATTACTTGTTCTTTCTTCAAAATCTTCTAATGGCAACCACAGCTTTCGTTTCGTCTGGGTTAGAGTTCGTTCCAAACAACTATACCGCACCACTAAACACTGCAAACGCACCAGAAGCATTTCATATGATTCAAAAGTTTCTTGCTCAGTCAGCGATTGGGCGTGCTTTAGTTGAACCAGCCAAACTTTCTGGTTTACAAATCAAGGCGTTCTGGGAGTCAGGGGTTTATGATGATGGTGGTGAAACTGGGAACCCATCCATAATCTTTGAGTTTGAAGAAACAGAGTATGTTATTACTGCTGGTACTGTTCGAGCTGCAATGGGGTTTCCTGAGTATCCTTCTTATACCATTGGAATGGGTGACTCTGATTTGCTAAGGATGATGAGAGAGATTGGGTATTCTGGTCCCTTGAATAAAATTGGACAACTGAAGCGACCGTTCTTAAGGAAGGAGTGGAGCTTCTTCTTTGATTGCATCACGAGAACGTTCGGCAAGAAATGCACAAACTGGGATGCCATTCCAACGGACAGTTTGCAAATCGGGTATTCTCTATTCTATGATAATCATTTTGATTATACCCGACTTGTCTTGAATAATTTAGGAGAGAAAATGACAGAGAATAGAGGCGTAGTATACTTTTCTAGATTTTGTCAGACTTTATTCTCTTACTGTGTTGAAGGAGTAGATGTTGTTAATGAAGATGTTTCTTGTTTTAAATTACACAAGAGAGTATTTTCTGATCTCATTAACAAAGATGTTAAGAAAGGAATTGTTGGAGACCTTTTGTTACCTGCTTCTGTGCAACAGTTTGTGGATGCTCAAGTAAATCCACAAACACAAGCTGAATCTCAACCAGAACCTTTAAACACAGAGTTACCTCCATCAACTTCTGTTAAACCTGCTAGGGGAGGTAGGACCAAACATATTGGTACTAAACCTGCAAGGAGATCATCCACTGAAGCTGGGGTATCAAGACCTGAAGCGATGCCTCAGAAGACAAGGCTAAAGAAAAGAAGAGCCAATAGGGCAAAGTCTGTTGTTGAAGCCTCATAGACTGAAACTGATGAAGAAACTCTTCATCAGAGAAAAAGAAGACTAGTAGCTGCACATCTTTTTGGTGCTATCAATGTCAATATGGACAGAGTTTCTGAGGAAACTGAAGCTCCTGCATCAGAGAATGAGGAGATTTTTGATACTACTGTGCCTACTCAGGACAGAGTAAATACTGCAACAGAAGCTCCTACATCAAAGTCTGATGATGTCGTTGAGGAAGCTGTAGATGCTGCTACAGATAATGGTGAAGCTGAAATTGTTAAGCCACAGGGATGTGATATGGATCTTGCAGCAAACACCTCTTTAAATTCTGAACATTTTACAGAGGGTTTGGAAGCTGATTTAGACACTGTGAGAATTGAAGAATCCATGGCTTCTCACACAGAAATACTTACTTTTGAAGTTGAGAAAGGTGAGGAAGTTAATCAGCCTTTAGCTACTAATGATACAGAAGCTGTTGCTACAGAAACTGCGAATCTTGATGTTGTTGAAAAGGATACAACAGACAATGTTCCTTTTGCAACATAGTTTGTTTCCAGAGAAGCAGAGTTTCGTAATAATGCAAACTCTGATGATCCTGCAAAAGTGGCAGAGAATGTTCTTTCAGAAAATGACAGAGAGGATGACAATGCTGAAGCTAGTCCTGCTCATTCTAATCCTGATATTCAAGTCGAGTTGTCTGACATTCAAGCAAACTCTGAAGAAGAAAGAGAAGCAAATCGTGCTACTGCAGAACATTTTCAGAATATGTACTTCTCAAATTGGTCAAGCAAGGATACTATCTTTTCCAATGAAAGAGCTGCAGATTTTGTCACAAAGTCTTCTAAAGAGATTACAAATCCAGAACTTCTCAGTCATCTCAAAGCAACTATTGTACAAATCAAATCATTGAACAATCGTTTTGATGATTCTGACAAGGTGATTACAGGATTGAGGAATGATATAACTCACAGAGAGCTTACACAGCAAAAGGACAAATCTCTATACATCTCTTTGTGTAAAGATCAGAAGAATTTTGATTCCAGGCTATCCAAGGTTGAAGAAAATCAAGTCAAAATGTCAACTAAGTTGGATGAAATTGCAAATTCTATTGAATTGCTCACATCAGTTTTGATTTCTGATGCTGTCAAAAAGGGGGAGAGAGTATCTAAAGACAAATGCAAGAGCTCTCAAACTCTGACTCAGAGGGATGATACTGCTGATGGTGGTGCAAGAGACAAACATCATCCAAGATCAAAGAATGTTCAAAGGCAAGGGAGGAGGTCAAACTCTGATGCTCAGACAAATGCTGATGGAACAAGATATACTGGAGGGCAGTCTTCTTCAAGGGTTAGAAATTTAATTCTTTCCTCTAAAACTCCAGTTACTGATGAAGAAGTTGCTACACAGTTATTCTTAGCAGAACATGGTAAGAATGTTACTATTGAAGATATCCAGGCTGAAGAGCAATTGCTTGCTGAGGAACACAAGAAAAATCTTGAAGCTGGAATCTACAAGAAAAAGGAAATCAAGGCTCCTAGAAAGAAAGAAGTTGGTATTTCTATCAAAGAGAATACACAACAGAGTATACAATATACAAGGAGACCTGTGATTGGAAACACTGATAAGGGTAAAGGCATAATGATTGAAGAGCCTAACCTGGAGAAGAAAGATAATTCAACCTCTGACATTGCTCAAGTTGAAACAAGATTAGCAAAATCAACCTCTGACGCTGCTCAAGTTGATGATACTACTAAAGTTATGACAACCTCTGACATTGCTCAAGTTGTACAGAAATCTACACAACTTCCAGGATTCAGCAAACCAAAACTTCTTGAAGATTTAAAGCTTGAAGCTGTGAATTTCTCAGAAACCAGAACAGTATTGGGAAAAGAAGCCTTTGATAAATCTGGACTGGGTTCACACAGAGAGAGAAGAACTAATAACAGATCTCAAGACAAGTTTTCATTGGCAGAATTTGGAGTTGGAATTACTCAAGAAGGTCTTGACAAACTAGAATCTGTACAGATGATTTTTCACAAAGGAATCAAAAAGGAATTCTTGTTATATTTTATGGCTGATGGCAGAGTGTATAGAGTTGGTGAATTTGATATTCAGTTAAAACTCTGGGAAGAGCTAGAGTATGTTCTATATCTATTTGAAGTAAAGAATAGAAGTACTTATGATGCTGCTCGAGTTTTGAAGGAAAGGATGATGAAATCCAAAGTTTTGAGTGGAGCTGGAGTATCAAGTGCATACATTCCTAAATACAGAGATGCACATGGAAAGTTGGTAGAAATGAAAAGGAATAGTGCTAGGTTCAGAACTGCACTAAATAAAAAGGTTCTTGAGTTCAATCTAGAGTCTGATAAACCTTTTTATATCAGACTTGGCAATGAAATGGACAAAAACAGCATATATTCTTTGAGGGCTGCCATTTATCAAATTGGTGAAGATGAACCAGAAATGAAGGAGCTGAAGAAGATTATGATTGCTGAACTAAATAGAGCTGAGAAGAAACTACTGTCAGATTATATCAGGACAGTGCCTGATATTCAAGAGATTAAGTAAAGTCTGACTGTAAGTTTTTATGTTTTCTGTTCTAAGTTAAATTTAAACTCTGTTTTAAAATTAAACTCTGACATATGTTAAACACTGCATTTGTTATATGTTTTGACATCATCAATTATCTTTTTAACTTGTACATTTTATTATGAACAAGTTGGGGGAGATTGTTAGATATAATTGCTGACGTTTGTTTATCAGTGTTTAAGCAACAGGTACTGATCAGAGTTTATCGGAAGCCGGTCAGAGTTTATTTAAAGTCTGACAGGGTGAAGAGTTTAAAGGAAGCCGGTCAGAGTTTATTTAAAGTCTGACAGGATGATAGTTGAATTAGCTGTCGGTGCTAAATTGAAGATTCTAGAAGCAATATATTCTGAAGATGGAAAGAAGCAGAATATATTGATACAGCTAAGGAAACGGAATAGAAGACTGAAGCAATCCTTAATTGATATCAATTGTATAGCTAATTTTTAGGAGTATCAATTAGATAAGGATTGTATGTAGCTGTGTACTATATAAACACAAATAGGTTATCCCTAGAAGGGACGCGATCATTGAATATATTATTCTTGTAACCTAGTAGCTCTTTGTGATTCATTAACATCACTAAGAGAGAATTATTTAATATAATTCAGTTTGTTGATTTACAAACCTGTGTTCTTAATTGTTATTCTCATACATACTTGATTATATATTGTGTATTCGGCCTAACACATCAAACTGAATTTGAGAAACTGGAAGTGTTGCTTCCAGTGTGTGTGCACCCTGTGAAACCTTGGACTTTTGCTTCACTCTCCTTTGGTATTGGGAAAATGTAGACTGTGGGCTTGAAGTGTCCCTTACCCTTTTGGACTGTGCTCTAGGTTGAGAGCTTGTTTCAATAATCACATCCTTTTGGGAGGATGCAATTAGACTTGTGCTTAAATCCATTTTACTCATTGTGCCTTGTTGGGAAGACACAATGGGGCTAGGCTGGGAAACACTTACCTCACCTTCCTTATTCTTGGGGTTTCTTTGACTTTCACCCCTTCCCTCACCTCTCACAACTCCAGACTCACTCCCCTTAGGTTGTGTGGTAGTTTTCACAACAGGTGCCTTTTGAGAAGCACCTGAGGTTGGCTTGGAGGATTTCTTAGATTTTGGTTTTGTTGCCGGGGCAGGAGCCTGTTGGGTCACAGCTACAGACTCCATAGCAACTGGGTTGGATGAGACAATGGAAGTAACAGCTATACTAACAGGGATAGCAGTAGTTACCTCAATGATTGGCAGATACACCACTGGAACATCACCATTGTGGTTCAGCCTCAGTATGTCTGTCAATACTCTCTTCTCTTGCACAAAGCACTCAAACCTGGCAGTAGGGTTAGAGATAACTAATGGTGCTGGACTAACATGATTAGCCAGCATCATCAGAAACCTTGCATAATAGATATTTTTCTTCCTATTTGCCTTATCACCCAACTTAGCACCAATTTCATACATAAGTTGGGTGCTAAAGTTGTAATATCTATCATTTAGAAGCATGGTTAGGAGAATTAACATAGAGTTAGTTAATGCATCAAAATTACTAATCTTTCCAGAAAAGACCTTAATGAATGCATCAGCTAAATAACTGTATTCCCTAACCAAACCTCTCCTAATTATCTTACCCAAGTTATCAGTAGGCAAAGAGTAGTTTATAGAATTTAGCATGGTAGTTATTTCAGTGTTAGTAGGCAAAGCATCACAGTTATTATCAGGAATGTGTAAACATGCTTGCAAAACATCAGAATTAACTATATACTCATTACCTTGAAGAGTGAATTGCAGTGTGCAGTTTGTTCCACTATACTCACATGAGGTCCAAATCTCCTCGATTATTTCATTGTAGAGTGGTGTAGAGTGAAACATCGCATAGCCCAACTTACAGTTCCTCATGAAGTCCATCATCTTGAAAAAGATGCTGTTCGGACTCTCCTTAACAACAAATGGAATAGAATTGTTCTTCTCATAGATGAACCCACCAGCAGACATAAGCTTGACTATGGGTGCCATTGTTGAGTGAGGAAAAGCTTCGAGCTGTATTGCTTGTTAGAGAGAAGAAGATAGAAAAACTTTTGGAATTTTTGAGAACAGGTAGAAATGAAATAAGGAAATTAAAATTTCTTAAATACTCCCCAAAAAAAATCTCAGAAATTAAGTCCAATAATTAATCTAAATTACCTGATTGGCTTAAAAAAGTAACCGTTAGAATTAAATATTACCACGATTTATACTTACAGGGGTGTATGTATAGATCGTGATAAAGAACGTGCAGTTTCAACGGTTCAGATTAAAAAGCGCTACATCAACGAATCAGGATTGGGCGGTTAAAGTCCCGTCTTATTTCGTTGATAAAGCTGTGTTTCGTTGATATAAAAGAGCTATCAACGAAACACCCAGAAAAACGCTAAGACTATCAACGAAATGGTGCGTTTCGTTGACATAGTAATTTTGACTTAGACAAAATTTCACCTTTTCCTGAGAAAATCAATTCACAGAAAAATTATAGCAAATTCCTGGCTGCATTTTAACTTGCAAAAATATCAAAATAATTAAGAGAAATTTAGCATACCTAGCTCACTTACTAATCTTGAGAATGTGGATTCATCAAGTGGCTTGGTAAAGATGTCTGCAAGTTGTTGTTCACTTGGAACAAAATGTAACTCCACAGTACCATTCATAACATGTTCTCTAATAAAGTGGTACTTGATGTCAATGTGCTTGGTCCTTGAATGTTGCACTGGATTCTCAGTAATGGCAATGGCACTAGTGTTGTCACAGAAAATAGGAATTTTCTCAACTCTTATTCCATAATCAAGTAGTTGATTTTTCATCCACAAAATCTGTGCACAACAACTTCCAGCTGCAATATACTCAGCCTCAGCTGTGGAGGTAGAAACTGAGTTTTGTTTCTTGCTGAACCATGAGACAAGCTTGTTTCCTAAGAATTGACAAGTGCCTGTTGTGCTTTTCCTGTCAATTTTACATCCTGCAAAATCTGCATCTGAATAACCAATTAGTTCAAAGCCAGATTCTCTAGGATACCAAATGCCAAGGTTTGGTGTTCCTTTGAGATATCTGAAAATTCTTTTAATAGCAACTAAATGGGATTCCCTAGGATCAGCCTGAAATCTAGCACATAGACATGTAGCAAACATAATATCAGGTCTACTAGCTGTTAAATATAAAAGTGAGCCTACCATGCCTTTGTAACCTGAAATGTCCACAGATTTTTCCTTAGTATTCAATTCAAGTTTGGTGGCAGTAGGCATGGGAGTTTTGGCAGGAGAGCATTCCATTAAATTAAACTTCTTTAATAAATCATGAATGTATTTTGTTTGACTAATGAAAATGCCTTCATTAACTTGCTTCACTTGAAGACCAAGAAAGTAAGTTAATTCTCCCATCATGCTCATTTCATATTTACTTTGCATAAGCTTGGCAAACTTTTGACAAAGTTTCACATCTGTAGACCCAAAGATTATGTCATCTACATAAATTTGAACAAGTATAGTAGAACCATTCACAACCCTGTGAAAAAGAGTTTTATCTACAGTACCTCTAGTGAAGTGATTCTCAAGAAGGAACTGTGAAAGTGTGTCATACCAGGCTCTAGGTGCTTGTTTCAAACCATAGAGTGCTTTGAGGAGGAAGTATACATATTCTGGAAAATCATCATCTTCAAAACCAGGAGGTTGACTTACATACACCTCCTCTTCCAATTCCCCATTCAGAAAAGCACTCTTCACATCCATTTGATAGACTTTGAAATTGGCATGGGCTGCATAGGCTAGGAAAATCCTTATTGCTTCTAGTCTTGCAACAGGAGCAAAGGTTTCATCAAAATCAATTCCTTCTTCCTGTGAATAGCCTTTTGCAACCAATCTAGCTTTGTTCCTTGTGACTATGCCATTTTCATCCATCTTGTTTCTGAACACCCATTTTGTGCCTATGACACTCCTGTCCTTAGGCTTGGGCACCAGCTTCCAAACATTATTCCTTTCAAATTGGTTTAGCTCTTCTTGCATGGCCAAGACCCAATCTGGATCTAGAAGTGCATCCTAAACTTTCTTTGGCTCATCTTGAGACAGAAAGCTGCTATATAGACATTCTTCTTGAGTTGCTCTTCTAGTTTGGACTTTTGAAGACACATCACCTATAATAAGTTCAAAGGGATGATCTTTAGTCCATTTCCTTGAGGGAGGTAGATTTGCTCTTGAAGAGGTAGCTTCATGATCATGATTGCATTGATTGGATATTTGTCCTTGAGAAACTCCCCCTGAGTTTGTTGTCCCTAAATGATCACTCCTGGAAGCATTTCTGTGACTGTCAACGGATTGTCCATTTTGACTGTCAACGAAACGCTCATTCTGACTGTCAACAAAATGTTCATTTGGTCTACTAGCAGCTATTCTTTTCAATCTTAATGCAGCAATTTCATCTTCACTGCTGCTTTCATCTGTGCTAGATACAACAACTTTAGGCCGTTTCTCAGTAGCCTTAACATGATTCATTTGATCTCCTTCCTCATTTTCAAAAGAAAGACTTTCATGGAAACCTTCATCACAGAGACCCTGAATTTTGAGATCATAAAAAACAACATGTACAGATTCCATAACAATGTTGGTTCTGAGATTGTAGACTCTGTAGGCTTTCCTTGCTGCATAGCCCACAAATATTGCTTCATCTGCCTTTGCTTCAAATTTCCCAAAGTGCTCAGCTTGATTTCTCAGAACAAAACACTTGCATCCAAAGACATGAAGAAAATCCAATAGTGGCTTCTTTCTTTTGAGTAGCTGATAAGAGGTCATTCCTTTGGCCTGATTAATCAAAGAAATATTCTGAGTGAAGCAAGCTGTATTAACTGCCTCAGCCCAAAAATAAGTTGGTAACTTTGATTCATCTAGCATTGTCCTTGCAGCTTCAATAAGTGTTCTGTTTTTCCTTTCAACTACACCATTTTGCTGTGGTGTCCTTGCTGCTGAAAACTCATGCAAAATACCATTTTCTTCACAGAACACCTTCATGCTTGAATTCTTGAATTCTGTCCCATTGTCACTCCTAATCCTTCTCACTTTCAGGTCAGGATGATTGTTTACCATCTTGATGTGATTGATAATGATTTCACTTGCCTCATCTTTGGAGAGCAAAAAGAAAGTCCATGTAAATCTAGAAAAATCATCAACAATCACAAGACAATATTTCTTCTTTGAAATAGACATGACATTTACAGGGCCAAACAAATCCATATGAAGCAACTCAAGCTGATGGACAATTGATGACTCTGTCTTGCTTTTGAATGATGCCTTCTTTTGTTTCCCTTTTTGACAGGCATCACACAAACCATCCTTGGAAAACTCCACTTGTGGAATTCCTCTAGCAAGATCTTTCCTCACCAAATCATTCATAACTTTAAAGTTCAGATGAGATAATTTCTTGTGCCATAGCCAACTTTCATCCTTGCTTGCCTTGCTGAAAAGGCAAGTGATGGTTTCTGGACTTGTGCTACTGAAGTCAGCAATGTACACATTCCCTCTTCTGAATCCAGTCATTACCACATTGTTGTTTCCTCCCTTAGAAACAACACAGGCTTCTTTAGAAAAAGTAACTAAAAAACCTTTGTCACAAAGTTGGCTGATACTAAGCAAATTGTGCTTAAGACCATCCACCAATGCAACTTCATCTATGATGACATTCTCTTTTGAAATCAAGCCATATCCCTTAGTGTAGCCTTTGCTGTCATCTCCAAAAGAAATACAAGGGCCAACTCTTTCCTGAAACTCTGTGAGCAGGGTAGAATCACCAGTCATGTGTCTTGAACAACCACTATCCAAGTACCAAAGATTCCTTTTGTCTCCCTGCACACAATAAAACCAAATCAAGTCGATTTTGGTACCCAAGTTTCCTTGGGTCCTGTTTTGTTAGCCTTTGCTTTTCCTTTTATATCATTTTTCACCTTGGGCTCAGATTGATTTAAATCAATCTTTATCCTTGGTGTTGATTTCTGAGGATTGCTCACATTTTCATTCACAGCATGCATAATTGGAGGAACAAACATGTTATTCATATTCCATGGCATTTGTGGCACATTAAACATATTCATGTATGGATTAGACACAAATGGCATGCTGGCATATGGATTTTGAAATTGTGCATATGGAGCAAACATGTTAGGCATAACCGGCATTGTAGGCATAGAACTATTCATTGCAGGCTTGGGAATTTTCACTTTAACAGTCTTCTTAACAGATTTGCAGTTAGTAGATAAATGACTAACACTTCCACAATTAACACATGTCTTTCTAGGAGCATATTTATCAGGTGTGTAATTGTTGTGTTTGTTAATTCCTACTTTGCCATTCATGTTATTCTTTTTATTTCCCTTAGCCTCAACTTGAACATTCTCTAACTTATCTTTCAATTGCTTGTTGGACAAGTGACCTACATTAGCTCTCTCAACAGGCTTCTCAACTTTCTTTGATTTACTAGACTCACCTTGAACAAAGTTCTTGGTGACATGACCATACTTATTATTAAGTCTAGTGAGTTCATCTTTTCTTTTCTCTGTCAACGAAACACCCTGATCGGTTGATGGTTCATCTGTCAACGGAACATTGCATTCCGTTGACATATCAACCTTCAACAAATGATCATTGTTGTTTGTTGACTCTGTTTCTGATTCTAAGGTTTCACAAACATACCCTAGTTTCTCTTTGTTCTTTTTCCATGATTGTTCACAGAAAGATTCCATACCTTGAACATTAATGATGTTGGTAGCAACATTCCTGGCATCTTTCCATTTAGCAATCACACTTTGTTCTATTTCAAGTTGTGTCTTAAGAATTTCTTCCCTTTGTAACACGTTCTCAAGTTCCTTCTTAGCATCCCTACTAACACATCTCATTTTCTCAAATTCAATGAGCTGTGCTTCTAACATTGCATTCCTATCACTTAAGAGCAAATTAGTCTCTTTTATTCTTGCATTCTCTTTGGTAAGTGATTTAAGAGTAACACGCAAATTATATAATACAGTAGACATTTCATTTACTGCACTATCGCATTCCTCTTTAGAAAGCTCAGAAAGATTAGTAATTGTTACCTGGTTGCTTGAGGAGCTTGCTTCCTGCTCATGATTATTAGCCATAAGAGCCAAGTTGACATATTCAACATCATCATCAGAATCTTCACCATTACCAGCCCAATCATACTCCTGAGACATGAAAGCCTTTTCTTTTTGCTTGAGAAGTTCAAAGTATTTCTTTTTATAATCAACAGGCTCAAATTTCCTGTTGCTCTTCTCAATCTTGGGCTTTCTGCAGTCTCCAGCAAAGTGACCAAGCATTCCACAATTGAAACATTTAGATTTAGACTTTTCAATCCAGTTACTTTTGTTTGGTTGAAAGTCTCTCCTTGGTGGCCTTGCTTCTGAGTTTCTCTTGAACTTGAACTTAGAGAATTTTCTTGACAGAAAAGCAATGTGTTCATCAATCTCATCTAAGTCATCCAAGTTGGCTGGTTCTGGTTCTTCTTCTTCTGTCATCTTACCTTTACCTTTGCTAACATCACTTCTACAACTAGCTCGACTAGTTGTGGCCTTTGCAGCTTCTTCAGTGTCATCTTCCAGTTGGTTTACAGATGCAATCAATGCAATAGATCCACCCTTCTTCTGTACCTTCTCAATTTCTTCATCTTGCTCCATTTCCAACTCATATGTCTTTAATGTTCCATACAGCCTTTCAAGAGTGTAATCTTTGTACTCTTGAGTGTTTCTTAGAGAAACAGTCATAGGCTTCCATTCTTTTGGAAGAGCTCTAAGAAATTTAAGGTTTGAATCCTTGGTTTGATAGATCCTCCCATACAACTTTAATCCATTCAAAAGCTTTTGAAACCTACTAAACGTGTCATTTAGGGTTTCACCAGCTTTAAAGTGAAAGTGCTCATATTGTTGTATAAGGAGTTGCATTTTGTTCTCCCTTACTTGCTCAGTTCCTTCACATAGTGTTCTGACAGTGTCCCATACTTCTTTGGAGGTTGTATGTAACAGCCCCAAATCCGGGGTCGGGGATCTAGGGTTGTCACAATCCATGTACTCCTTGTCTTACCTGTATTACTCACACCATTCATAATTTACCTGTTCATGACCCCACAACATATATCTCACACACACACACAGGTTAGAGTCTCAGAAACGACACAATACAACAACTGTGGAAACTAACTTTTATTACAATACCCAAATGTCTTTTGAATCTGTTACTGATACAATTTCTAAGTATTGTTACATTACCCACTTAGCCTTCTGATGCTCACAATCCTCTAATACCATTCATGTCTATACATAAGTTGAATGCCAAAAGCCGTAGCCTGATTCAATTGGTTCGTACTACTCCCGGGATCACTGCTAGGAACTGTTTCTGGAAACGCCTTGTGAGGTATGTGCCGTCCCATTGGCATCCTGCTTCGCTGCTATATAATATATATAAAATAATAGCAAGAGTGAGCTATAGCTCAGCAAGGTAATGAAAGTATGGCATAATTCTGCCTTTAATTCAACCCAGAAATAAAGCGGGTATAAGACAATAACTGGTCAAAATATCTTGATACTGAAATCATTTTCTTATCGGAATGTATTCCAAAAATAGTACCATTGTGGTATTTCAAATATCATTTCATAATACTCTGCAACTTTCAATGTTTATACTATGAACAAAGTTCTAGTATAGTATAAAAGATGAAATAACAAGATACTCAGTAGATCCTTTCTGTAAAATATCTGCTATATAAATATAAGCAGACTATCAACATATAACTTAAAAGATGAAGTTATAAGGAAAATCCAATATAAGGTTTCCATAACCCAAAATCCACTTATGCATATATATATCCTTAATCAGGTCTAATCAGAGTCATAGCTCATAAATAAAAGATGAAGTTGTAGGAATTTCCAAATATCATCTTTCATATCAAACATTTATCTCATATCACCTTCTGGAAATAAAGACAAGGCAAAATATTTCCAATCCACTTTCTAAACTTGAACAACTTGCATGAACTTGAATAACTGGAATAGCTTGAATAAACTTTTCTTTTCTGGAATCTTGCTTAAAACATGTTCTTTCTCTGATAACTTGCATAAAACATTTTCTTTCATTGATGATGAACTGTAGACGGAGATTCTGGGCGACAGGGATACCTCTACGATGATCAGTCGTAAGGCAATCCCCACTGCTGTTTTTCTACGTAGAAGGGAAAATAGGGTAGACGCTAACTGACCACTACCTCCCCGCCAATCGGTTGTAGGGGGAAGAGCATACCCATTCCCTTAGGGGTACCCATTCCTTAGGGGCCTCCGATGCTCTTCTCTCATCCTACGGTCGGGCACTATCTGATAATCTAAGGGAAGTACAGACCAGTTCATAGACTGTCAGTCTCCTCGTAATTCCCTTAGGGGACAGGTCGCCACTCAGTCCCTTACATATTCTCCGAGTTCGAGAAAATCCATAACTTTGAAACATAAAGTTCCTTTCCCTTTTTCCCAAGTATACGACTCCACAAAGTAGTCATATCTGGTTGGAAAGGAAAATTCACCCATATTTCCCAAGCTGATGCTTGTTCATGGATATATCTGATTCCACTGACCTTACTCCTCGAGTCTTGAGAGAGTAATCAAAATCATTTTTGATAGTTGGATACGAAGCTGGTAAAGGAGTAGTTTCAAAAAGGTTTAGGACCGGGCAGTCCACTGGAAACATACATAAAATCTTGAGAAAGGTCCCATGCATTTGTAGTTTGAGCGAACATTTAAGTCTTTCTGAATATAGACTTAAACGGGAAATAGATTTGGGAACCCTCTCTATTTATAATAAAAATTGACTGAAATATACTTTATTAGCTATCTAGGGTTTAAAATAGTTTTCACAAAATACTTCCTTAAGAAGTAGGGCTTTAAATAATTAATGCAAACTATATTTAATAAAGAATATTTATTTAGAAATAATTCTCACGTACTTTCTTATCAAAAAGGGTAGATAACAACTATTCATCATATATTTAAAATATACCCTTAATAGATTAAACTCCAATGATCTTTAATTTGTAGACCACTTATCGAGATTAATTGTAATAACACAATAAAATAACCCTAGATAGCAACTGATACCATTCTTAGTATGTAAAATACGTATAGAGAATATATAATATATCTCTAGATAACAACTGATACCATTCCCGGTCCGTAGATTAAATACAGAGTATATACCCCCCCTACTGAGGGTTTTCTCAACACATCAGCTCAAAAATATTGCTATAACCATAGCTTATAAGCTCGACTCATATCAATAACTTTTTACTTAGCATCATAAGTATCATTTCGAAATCGTAAACACATAACATATATCTCAAAATCTTTTATTTATCACAACAGCAGTTTATAGAGGTATAAGTTTGAAAACTTGCATACATCTATCATATGCATATATTACGTCTCAACATTTTTATTACCATTACATCTATATACGATGTAAGGTTTGAAAACATGCATAATATCATATCGTATGCATCATTAGTATAATTAATGGAAAACATAGCATGGAATAAGAAAACTTGCATCTAGTATAAGCATACTTCAAAATATGGTTTTAGAAACTTGCCTGATACTTGGAACAAAGAATATATATATAGATATATTTTTGAATCAACAAGTATTAACATTCGAAAATATGCCCACTCTAACTATAGAGTAAGGGTTAGTAAACTTGCCTGATGCTCGTGAAGTGGTAGGGGTTCGCGACGATGCCGGACAATCTAGACAAAGTCAAACGAAAACACACGGTTAATTCCCTCGATTAACCACTTATAACTCAATGCTTAAACATGTAAGCGAAACACAACCAAGGCATTACTTGCTCGCTCTAGCGTCATACTAAGTCCATGTTATTCGTCAAATACTTATATCACAAGTTTGGTTTGAAATCCATTCTCAAATCCAAGTTATACTTAACCATTTGGAACCTCGGTTTCTAAGTCTCGTTTTCAGTGGTTTTCACTTGTGCGACCTCGACTAAAACATTTTTATAAAATCGAAAAATAATCTTTTTAATCCGAATCGTTTTCGTGAGCCTTCCTAACTGTCTCTAGTATTATTCCTCAAAGTTTCACATTTTAATATGGCTCCGAAGTGGTCCAAATATAGCCTCAAAGTTGCTGAACAGAGATGAGTCATTCTTCCGAATGGCGTTTACTAAAACTCACTTTTATCCTAAACCGTAAATCGTATAGACATGATCTTTATATCAAAACAAACCTTAAAACAAGACCTACACGTTCATGGTCAGTTCTGTTCAACAATATTACCAGACCAGTTCGTAATTCTTGCTCAAAACAGCCTTAAATCAATTGGGCATTACGACGGCTATAATCGTAACGTTTTCCATTTCCAAAACACAACCAAATCAATACCAATCAATCCCAAACTCACCATCCACCTTATACACCCTCCACTCAGTCAAATCCTCCATGAATAATCACAACAAAATTCATAACCCATCCTCCAAACTCAACCAACAATTTATCTAATTACTTAATCATGCTTTTAACTTTACATAAACATCAAAACCATTTCGAAACTCATACAAACAAAAGGGGCAGAGGTTTTATACCTTCTCCAAGCTTGCTTTCTGCCATACTCCTGATGTAGCCTTAGATTCTTGCTTAATACAACCTTTGGAAGCTACAAACTCATTATCAAAACAAAACAAAACAAGATACAAGTTACTATTCATCATCTTCTCCAACTGTTAATCACTGAATCGAAGGGGTAAATCACGGAGTTGAGGTGATTTCTTACCATGGTTACGTCGGGCTTCTCGAGAGCTTCGTTTTGAGTGGTAGAACGCCAAAAACGGACCACAGAATCTCGAGTTATGATCAATTCTTCTCCTCCATTTTTCTTCTCTCTTTTTCTCCCGAATTTTCCTTCTTCTTTTTCTTTTCTTTGTTTTGGTTAATAATGAAGATAATGCTGATTTTTGTATAAGAGAGGGGTGAGTCATCACATTTGGTGAGTCACCAGGACACGTGTCGCGCATGCACGCGTTTGGTTAAAGTAGCTTTACTAGTTCGTTTCTTTTCACATGGATGATCCAAATGTTGCATCCCTCGAATTAATCTTGTTACATGTTACTTCCATGTCTATATTTAATCCCGTAAATGTTACCTTATTCCTCTTGAAACGATTCGAAATATTTTCTAAAGGGCGAATAAAATTTTTACGCGATGCTCGCAGTGAATAGTAACTATTCACTATTCACTTCAACAATCGAATCCTTAAATCGACTTTAATAATATACTAAAATTCCAAAATGTTAAATCCTCAATTCCTCAATTTTAATATCTCATTTCTTGAATATAATAATATATAATTCGCTGCCCGGTCAAATACTATTCCAAAATAAAATTTGGAATTTCTGAATTCCGATCGTCTTTGCACTCACTTATTTACTCCGTAGATCACTAATATGATTTCGGAATATCCACCCTACGTCTCATACATAGGTGGCAAGAAAAATTTTGTTAATCCTCAAAATCACTATTCATCCACAATCTTGTAGATCAATATCAATTCCAACGTTTCTTGTACTTAGAAAATGTTCTAGTGCTTTCTCAGGCATACTCTATCTTGTTTACGGAGTTGTCGGATGCATAACAGATATCGATTTGGATGACATGAAAATACTTTTCTTTCTTGGAATATTATATTCCCATTTTCCAGATAGATTGTTCTTATTTAGATGGTCAGTCCATCCCTTCTATTCACAAATTACTTGTAACTGAAATCCATATTCAATTTATAATCTTGAATCTCAAAATCATTAATACATTGTGGTTACAACCACTAATCATTCATATATTCACTGATGCACTTTATCATAATTTTTTTTTTAATTCTACCGAAAATTTCGGGTTCTTACATTGTACAGTTTATGACATTGTCAAACATCTCTTGCTCCAAACCATTAAACAGAATGTTCATGGTTCTTTTATCTTTATGGACTTCTGCAACATCTTCAATAGTCCATTCTGAGACAAGTTTTGGAATTTCCACATCAGGAGCATCATCTGGCAGTCCAACTCTAGATGCAAACTTCATGGGAACGTGTGGACCTTTCTCAATGCAGTCTACATATCTCTCATCCATAGACATGAGATGTAAATGCATCTTTACTTTCCAGTGAAAGTAATTGTCCTTATCAAGAACTGGTATCTTCACACCTGCATCCTTCTTCACCATGGTTTCTGTTTTTGGTCTTGATCTTTAAACTTCTTGTATGTTAGAAGCTCACTCTGATACCAATTGTTAATCCCAAATGACCTAACAGAATTGTACAAGGGGGGGTTGAATACAATTCTTGATATTTTCTTAAACTTAAAAACAACTTAAAAATAAAACTGAACTTAAAGTAAAAATCACAAGCACATTAATAATTTCAGTTGGATTGTTTGATGATCCAACTGAAGTGATTTTTATTGCGGAAATAATCTGTGATACAAAAGTACACAGCTGCTCAGTTACAAGGTTGTAGAGAAGAATGCTCTCAAAGATAGCTAATACAAACTATTTGTTTTTCTTCTCTTACTCTTATTTTAACTGCTACACTTGGTTATATATTCCCAAGTTTACAAAGCTATTTTTGGCTACACTAAAGTACACTAAAGGTAACCGCCAATAGTTTGCTTTTCATCCCTTTGTCCAGTGGTCCTTGGAGATCCTTGCTTTTGTCTTCATGCTTATTATGATCACTCCCAAGAGCCCAATTGGAAACTGGGATGTTTCCTTATTCCCCATGTCCATTTTAATGGTTTCCAATGCAAAGTACACTTCCACATCACCTTTAGATCTGTTCAGTAAACTGTCACTATCACTTTGTCAACTATTCAGAAAAGCAATAATGATTCGTTGATAGCAGGGAGATGTGTTTCGTTGATAGCTTTATTCTTCATTTCGTTGATGAGTAAACTTCATTTCGTTGATGAGTAAACTTCATTCCGTTGATGGTGTATCCTTGTTCCGTTGATAGAGTAATCTTCATACCGTTGACATGTCTTCACTTAGGCAAAATTACAAGGCATGATATACTTACAATTAACCAACCTATTTTGCCTATCTAGTACTTAGTCAACATGACTTAGGAAACCTATCTAATACATACATCAAATGCATATCAAACTGTGAAGTATTGTACAGTGCAATTGCTACAACACTCATTCCGTGATGAGCTTCCTGTCAACGAAACACTGCAAAGCATGCCATTCCGTTGACAGTTACAAAATGACTTAATACAAAATCTACTAAGTGTTTTTATAATTATAATCAAGAACAACATATTCCTAACAGCATGCATCTTTCCAATTGGTTGACCTATAAGTCATTTCCTCAGGGGGATACAAGCTAACATCTTCTTCTTCAACAATTGGTGGCGGCTCACTAACCTCATTGAACTCCATTATGTCGTAATAAGGTGGTAAATTACGACATATTTCATCCAACTCATCATAGGTCGGTGACTCCATAAACACCTCACCTTCGGAGCTCGGTTGTGAATCACTAACATGTGAAACCGAATCATTATCCGAAGCATTACCACCATCCATGTTACCTACACATGACAATGAACGAACTTTGTTAGAAAATGTGAGAAGAACATAATGTAAAGTAAAAAAAGATGAAGCAGAGATTTATATAAATTACAATTGAACACTTTCACCACCACATTGACCACTTTGAGTACTTTGAGCATTTAATAAATTATCTTTAAATTTTTCACAAGTTCTAATATCATGTCCTTCATGTCCACATTTAGAGCATTTCCTCGGTGTTTTGCGAATTGTTTCGATGGCACTTTTGAAACGAGTGTCCTTTTTCCTTCCTTTCGTTTGTGACACAATGGGATCAAGAATTGGCTCATGCAAGCCATCACAATCTTCTTGAGTTGTTGACTTGCCAACTTCACTACTTACATGCTCAATTCCATCAACTCCCATATTCTCAAGAATTTCTGTTTCCCGATTGATTACCGAAATGGCATACTCGTAACGCTCCTTTGATGCCATGCTACTATGACAAAATGCCATGGTGAGTAAAGTCATGTTGTTGAATCTTTCGGTGGGAGTCAAATCATGGGATGATGCTTCTTCTCCGGTCAAATAATAAGGCAACATGTCGTCAACTCTATTGGCATCCTTTGTCCAACGGCGTCTCAAAAAGGCATTAGGTATTTCGGAAACACATCTCTTGGTCAACACGGCTATAATGTGTCGGCAAGGAATACCCAAATATTCATACATTCTACAGTTGCAACTACCACTTAGAGACAATTTGTTGAATGTAACAAGATACATTGTTCTTTTCTCGGGATCCACCAATTGCCTATAGCATTTGTAGTATGTATACTCATCTTCTTCCAAAGAACGATCTCTATCTTTCTCCACAAAGTAGGTTGTAGCTTCCACCAATTGCTCTTGAAACTTCCTAAACATTGTTTTTGTGTAAATGGAAGCACCATGTTGCTCCAATGTGGTCTTCATTTTAATCCCACGACAAGTTTGACGAGTCTTAAAATCCTCTTCTTTCTCCCTCATAAATTGCCTCTCCAAAGCTTTTTGAGCATTTTCAACAAATTCTTTCAAACCCGTGCAAGAACTAACATAACTATCAAAAAAAGCATTCATTCCCTCACTCCTTGAAGTGGTTGTTTGTCCCGCGGAAAATGTGCTTCTAGTGAAAGCCTTGATCCATTTATGCTTCAAACCGTACAATCCTTGTAGCCATGTATTATCTTCCAATTCATACTTCACAACCAATGCACTCCACCTATCCTCAAACACGTCTTCGGTCAATGAGTTATAAATGCAATTATTGAAATCAACTTTGAAATCCGGGTGCTTGGAATAGTAACTTGCAAGTTTCTCGGGGAATTTGTTACTAATGTGTCAACTACACAACAAATGAGTGGTGTTCGGTAGTTGTGATGAAATAGCCCCGGCCATTGCTTGATCTTGATCCGTAATGATAGTCAAGGGATGTTTGTTTTCAACCGCCTCAAGCCAACTACCTAATACCCATTCAAAACTTGTTTTAACCTCATCTCTCATTAGGGCAAATCCAAAAACAACCGATTGGTAGTGATGATTTACCCCGGTAAAAGGAACAAAAGGCATAGCATATCTATTAGTTCGGTAAGTGGTATCAAAGGCAACCACATCACCAAAATTTTGGTATGCCATCAAACAACGGTGATCGACCCATACTAGACATTTCAACCTTTGTTCTTCATCGAGTAAAGTTTTAATGTAAAATTTCCCACCACTCTCTTCTTTCAACCTATTCAACAAGTCTAAACCCGCTTAAGCATCATTAACATCTAAATTGCTCTTTCTAAACTCACGTACCACATTTCTTACATGTTGTCCATCAAAACCAACATGTTGAGCTCCGCCTTTTAAATTGCTAAAAATGGACATTTGTTGCCTAGGAGGAACACCCGACATATGTAATGTTCTCATTATATTCCTTTGTGCCGTACTTACATGCCTTTCCCTTCGAATTAAATTCATTTTTGAAGGTGTAACAACCTCGTGATTGTGCTCTAACTCTAGTGCGGTAATCTCCCAAGTACTAGTATTCTTTTTATTCAAAACATACATTCGAACCTTACAACCACATCTAGGAAGAACATCCCGACGACGTTTACCTTTAGCTTTACTCATAAAACATGCTTCATCGTTAACAATATTTTTCCCCTTATTCTCACCAAATAGATTACAAACAAATAATCGAGCATATATTTCTTTATTTCCAACACGCTTTTGTGATTCTTGAACCTTAATTGCAAATCCATTTTTCAAGGCATAAGCTCCAAATAAATTCTCCGCGGCTTCTAAACTATCAAACCTTTGATGCAAATAAGGCACAACATTATCAACATCTTCATCAACATTAGGTACATTTTTTTCATGCAAACTATCATCTTCATCTTCATCATCATCAACTATATTAACATGCTCTACATCATCATCAACTATATTTACATGCTCTACATCATCATGAAGCATGAATTTAGTACTAAAATTACAAACATCAACATCATCATCATAAAGATCATTACTTTCAATTGGTTTGGATATTTTTCTTGGATCAAACTTTGCAAACATTTTATTTGCCATAATAATCAAAGAAATACATAAACAAAGACTTACACAATCCAACAACAACTTCTTCAAGATCTTCTTTTCTCCCTCTTTTCTAACCTAAATGGTGGCTGCTACTTTGATCATATAAACTGATTTTAGGGTTAAAAAGCGCGGAGGGAAATGGGGAATCAAACGCTCCGCGGGAAAAAAGCGCGGAGCAGTACCGCGCTCCGCGGACAAAAAACGCGGAGCAGTAAGGCTCCGCGAAAAAAAAGCGCGGAGCGGTGATAATTTTTTTTTAATCCTGACCGTCCAAATCTTGATCCAACGGCAGAGAAACGAATTGTTGTTTAACTGGTCCCTGACAATCAATTGTCAGGACCAGGACCCTTACTAAAAAGGTACAGGTACAGTCGATTTGTCCCTCATAATTTACCCGTAATTCTGAAATTTAACAGGATGGAAAGACATACAAACCTTATTTTCTGTTATCATTCCCAATGATCATCTCTGTCCTTGAACCGTATTATGTACCCAACTGATACCAAAGCACCAACTGATTTAAACAGAACTTATAGTCTAATAAGTAGTTTCAAAATAGCATAAATAATTTCTCTCAATTTTGTCCCTTGCATGTATCAATCATAACAACATTTATACTTGATTTTATATTATAGAAATAACACATCTTTTAGTATTGTATTGGACATGCTCTAAAGGGGGTAACAAGTTCCAAAAGACCTGAAACGAAATATAGTTTTTAGCATCCAACACATAACTATTATTTCACTATCATTATAGTTGCACAAATCTATAGTAACGAAGATTATAGGCTTTCTAATCTTCTGATAAACTCGCCAAGTATTCCTCCAATCCCCTGTCTTTAAGCCTAAACGAAATTGTAGGTAGAATATCTATTATAAAACTAAAATCAAATGAAAACATTACATACAAATGAGAGAGATACTTCAAAAACATGCTTCCTTGAGAGAGAGCTCTGGTGGTTCCATGAGTATCAGAAACATTATTTCCATAACTTGACAGAACTGTCATGACTTGCAGACGCAACCATTCCTGTCAGAGGGGATTGTGCTAAAGCAGCAATCATATTTTCATGTGCTGGTACTGTCATGCTTTTATTTTCAGCCATATTCCACAACTCCAAAGACTGCATAAGGTGTTCAAAAACATAATGTTAGACAACTATGATTATCATACATTGTACAAGGAAAATAGAACAGCATGACACGATGCTTAAATAAAGGTCCACCATGTAACACATCTAGAATACGATTAATTGTAACAGAGACCAATAACAACTACATTAAAAAGTCATTTCCTACAATTTCACATAGAATTTATAAAAAGTAAAATATTGAACCATTGAAACTTTATGCTAGGTTCTAGGCTTAGGCTCTGTTTGGGATTGCTGTTAAAAATTGATGTGCTGTTGAAAAAAGTGCTGTTAAAATAAGTGCTGTTGTGAAAATCAGATAACTGTTTGGTAATATTTTTGATATGTACATGTTTTGGTGTATAATATAAAAAATTAATGTTTTTAGTGAGTTTTGATGTTGAAACCAGTAGCTGCTTCCCGCAAAAGCTGAAAATCAGATTTTTTTCAAAAGCATGGGGCTTTTCAGCCAAAAGCACTTTTTAGAAAAGCAGTTTTTAAATTTTACCAAACACTTTTTTAGCTGCTTTTCAGAAAAAATCTGATGTTAGTGTCTGCAACAGCAATGCCAAACGGAGCCTTAGTTGCTTAGATCATGAAAACATAAACAAATATCACTAACCTCTTTTAATAGCAGACTAATCTATAATGGCTAGACATTAGTAAAATATCTCGATGATATTCGAGATATTTTAAACAAAGCTGTAGGAAACAAAAATAATTACCCTCATTCCACCAATCACCAAGAGAGCTGAATAGCTTGGATGGAAAACACACGAATGGAACTGGTTTCCGTTCGAGCTAAATTCATTAATGCATTCCCCAGAAGTCAGGGACCAAACTTTAACAGAGTCCTCAGTGACGGAAGCCAAATAATCACCATTTAGATCCCAACATAGGTAGTTAACCACCTTGGTGTGTCCCTGATAAGATAGGTCAAGTTTAAATCAGAGATAAGTACAGGAGAAAAGATGGTACAGGAGAAGAGATGCACGGTTTGTGCGACCAACATTTATACACGATTGGTTAAGACTATCAAATAGGATCAAATCACATACCTGGAGCGAATGTGTTTGCATGTCAGTTTCAACATCAAAGATTGACACGACTTTATCAGACGCTGCGGCTAGTAAACGACCACTTACTGGTTGAAATCGCACTTGTGTACTGCCTCCTTGCTACAAGAGAGCAATTTATAGAAACATAAAACATAACAAGTTATTACTTAAGAAAAATATTCAATTGTGGATGAGAAGAAAGCCATAAATATCCACAAACCAACCTTTGAAACTCGAGTACATGAAAATGGACTGAGGTTCCAATAACGAATTTCATTCTTACTATCGCAAAAACAAAATACGTCATTCTTCTTGGGATGGAAGTCTAGGGACAGAACTTGAGAGTTGTGGCCAGTATAAGCATGTAAACAGTAGCCTGGCTGCAAAGTTAAATATATCGTGCGTTGGTTCTATGGTTATTTAGTTTTCAGAATTATAAACAAGGGTACACAACACAACTGATTATAGATAATTACATTGGCTGCATCCCACAATCTCACAGACTTGTCAAATGAAGAAGTCGCCAGTTGAGTTGAATTTGGCCTAAAACGGACATCTGTAATCAAGTACTGGTGTTCTTCAGGAGTGCTCTCTGTTTGCAAGGTATCCATGTTCCAAAGTACAGCCTGTCATATAAGCACCAAGTGTTTACAGGCATATATTATTCCCTGACATTTTCGCTATAGAAAAAAGCATAATGTAATAAGCTTTGGAACAAGTTGTAATACTACACATTACCTTCTTGTCATGCCCAGCACTAGCTAACAGCTTCCCATCTGAAGAAAAATGGCAGCATGTGACTTTGTTTCTGGTCCGTATACAGCCAACTTCTCCAAAAGAGAATCCTGAAATGGGGATGAAAACAAAATAGCGTCAACAGCATCATGCAAAACACTTAACTCGATAGTGTAAAACATAGTCAACAAGATAGATCATTACCTTTAGAAGACTCGGTTTTATGTTCAGTAAGATTTTGTTTTAATGTGCCATATAAATTCTGTCCATCTTCTCCATCATTAGACAGAAAAGATTCAACGTCTCCAACATCTCCGAAATGATCCATGTCATCCTGCAAATTAAATGTTCTATGAGAAACAACGCAATGTTTCACTTTCTACTGCTCACAGACTTCACCATTTAGTTGGATATATCATCACAAGTTTGACACTATATACACGGACACAAATTTAATAACATATTGCACTTTTTCTCAACCGTATAAACAACAGAAAGTAGGCACTCCCAACGAGTAAAATGTTGATTCATAGTATTGCATTAGCACGAAACATATTCTCAGTTGCATATTAACACTAGCACACAGGTTGAAGCTTATAGGTATATGAGGAATACAGAAGGGCCTACCAACTGATTTGCAGATGATGCACGGCCTGCTGCTCCTGAACCATACATCATCAACCCCTTATGTCCACTGTTTACATGTTGCAGGCTACTGGCAGTAGTTATCCCATCACCAGCAGTATGAGTTGTTGATGGTGGGGAGTTCGGTGAAGGACCTGTATTTCCAGTACCAGTACTATTGGCTGGTCCAGACGACGAGTGTTGTTTCCTTTTTCTGTTATTATTCTGTATCATAATAACAAGACAAAACATTGATTAATTAATACACAGAAGCCTACATTAGAGGGGACAACAAAAAAAACACCATTTTGGTGTTTTAATATGAAAAAGTAACTGTTCTGGCTCTGCAACTTGTGTTGGTAGGAAAAATGGAAAATTTTGCTAGTATATTATTAACAGTTTAGAAATCTCATAAGCAAGTTCTACCAAAGATACTAACTAGAAACAAACCTGTTGCAGTTGTTGATGTGGTAACTGGTCCTGTTGTTGAGAGGATGATTGCTGCATTTGGGGTATCTTCAGCTGAGATCAACCAAAAAACACCGAGTCAGACATCGCTACTAAAGTAATGCAGAATGCATCCTCCCAAATTAATGCTTGTCCTTGCATGTTCCTAAACCAAGTTTGAGAATTACAAGAGCTGAACTACACACAGCTCACACAGTTTAGTGATTAAGCTCGCACTCATACAGCTCAGAAATTAACAGAAGATGTATATCGCTCTAAGCAACACCGACAAGGCAACAGTGTACGCAAGAAAAACAGGAAAACAGCTAACATGAATACTTTTGAGCTATCATTTCACATCACTCTTTTAATACAAAAGACGTTATTTTCAAAAGAAAACGAGTAGCATCATGTACATGCACATATCCATCTACCAGTTGACGTTAAGCTGATTTTAATACACAAAAAAATGAACTGCATGCAAAATGCATCTCAGTGGATCCCAATTTTACTTAGCAATGTCAGTCTTGTATTGTTTTTTAACCTTTGGCGAATTCGAGTGCACTGGGGAACATATATTTCCATCATTTCTTAAATGCTGACCATCTTTTGCATTCAAACCACCCCGTGGTAGCCCACCAAACCCGTAGTTAGGTGAGTTTCCAAGACCGACTTGGGCCTGAGCTTGTGCTAAAGCCTGCTGGTTTTGTGATGCCAAGAGAAATTGATTCTGGTTCTGCAGATTTGGACGTTGTACTTGTTGTAGACCTAAATTTGGCCGTAGTTGATCAATTCCCTGCATGGTATCCAATGTTCACGCATTAATACTCCTCCGCATTATATTGTAAAGGAAAATATCAGAGTACAAAAATTTGTATAACTCACCGTTAGAGGCCAACCTTTCAGTGGAAGACCAGTGACCCCTTGATTCAATCCTGGAAATAAAAAACAATGTAATCAAGTGAATAAAATAACATCATGCTTTTATATTCTGTTTTCATGGATTTAAATGTATTTAAGAAATTGTATGACCCAATTTCATAGCTTGTGCTTTCAACCAGAATGCCACATAATCCTGACCCAACCATCACTCCAACATTCAACAATGTGTCAATGTCATCCACAAACTAGGTTTACCAGTCTTAAATCTGCTAGAAAGTGCTAGTCAAAACCAAAAGATGCTTAAAGACTAAACTGTCCTAAGCAAATAAGGAAAACATCGAACCCTAATCTCTATCACCGCAAACGCAACCCATGGAGCCTCTTCTTCAACTCTAATATACAAAGATGATGCAAAAGAAGAAAAGAATTTGATAGCTACAGATCAAGCAAAACTATATTGAAGCGTTTAGGTTATTGAACTTCATTGATTTGTCTCATTTATAATGTTTCAGACTTTGTCCCTTACTAGTTAACTAATTTGAACCAGACAATAAAAAATTTGTTTCCGTTAGTGTGTGTGTGCATAAATCATTTTCACTTTCTATTTTTGGTACACGAAAAAAACCCGCACATTTAGTGCGCCTCCCGGATTTGTGCCCGAAATCAACAACTGCGCAGATACCAATGAAGGAGTAAACAAGTAAGCTTTTTGGAATTTTGTGAATCAAACAATAAAATAGAAAACTGTTGCCACCCTGGAAAATTATTTCAAATCTTTTACTAACGAGGATTTTTACATACAAATACTCTGTAAGGAACTTAGTGTTACCTGCAGCACCCAAACCAGATTTTGACTGCAAAATTGCTTGTCCATAAATTGATGACGGGTGTGAAGGCAAAGATTTCTGATTGCCCAAGTTACCTTCAATCTTTATTTCCTAAAAGTTCAAATAGTCCCGAAACTATGAATATCAATATAATTAAACAAATACAATAAAAATCTGACAACTATGAAAAGCATATATTCCAATTACTCACATTGGTCAGTTGAGGACGCATCTGCTGCAAAGACCCGGACATGCTCCCAGAATTCCCTTGCACCAACTGGCTGAATCAACAACAAGAAAGACAATGAAGACTAAATTAACCTTAACTTTGTTAATCAATATACAGTTCTACTGACTATACCCTTGTTGATTAGTTGCAGATCTAAGAAGGGCCATCCTATTGGCATCCATTAAAGCCGGTGATGTTTCTGAATCTACTGAATGAGGATGCTTCATCCGTTCTTCGTACATTTTCATCGCAAGAACACTGGCTGATGGTTGTCCCATCATTCCTTCAGAGTTCATAGCATTTGTTGGGCCACCCAGGGGAGGATGATTTGGATCCCTACGTTGTAATTGTGCATTCCGTTGCTGCATAAGTTGCAATTGTTGAATTTGCAGCTGCTGTTGTTGATGCTCCCTTACTTTGCTCTGTTGTGTCTATAATTGATCAAATTAAGAGTTAACACGGTGAAAACATCATAGAAAATGAGCTTCACATCTCCCACATACTTATTCCCGAAAATTTAAATGGAACAATAAATCTGCAAAAGGGAGCAGCACCAGCAATTATCTGAAAATTTATATACACCTCTATGTAAGAAGCAGCAGCCTCAGAATGTTTCTCATTTGTCCTTGCAATGAAAATGTCCCAGAAGACAGACCACCACTCAAAAAGAAATCCTCCAGGTGCATCAATAGCTGCATATTCAAAATAATGTGCAAGAGTTATTCAAAATAAAATAAAATAACGGATGTATTTACGAGGGAACTAAACTTCAATTTGATCAGTAAAAATATTACCTACTGGGTCAGTTGCAACTTTCCCTTCAGTCATAAAAGCTTTTGCGGATGCATGTAGTTTTCTTTTCAGTAAATAATCATGAATATAAACATCAAGCCTAAACAAAAAACGAAACATAACCTTAACTGTCAAAACCTCCCTAGCTTCCACTTTTCAAACTTACGATCAAAACAAATATATAGAAACACATCTCCAGTATAAAAACAAATACACATATTTTACAAGAATAAACCGATCAAAGACAAATATTCCTATATAGAAGAATAAAGATTCAAAAACAAACTAATAAGTTTCCAAATAAAAGCGTAAAACACAAAAACAACATACATCTTATCAGCTTCCCAATTACTCTGTGCCATTTTTGGTTCAATTTCCCACCACAAAAAATTCAATCACGGGCTTGTAACAATCAAAACCTGCAAAAGTATACATACAATCGAGTTAGAAAACACAATCAACCCGAAATAAAGAAAAAAATTCAAAAAAGGCATCTAGACATCAAGATTCATCACAATTGACAAATCAAACCAAAAAACTTTGAACATAAAAAAAAACTACAAATTAAATCACCTCAAAATATCTTCATCAGAAACAGTAATTCACATAAAATTACGAGTATTAACAAAGATCAACTAACTAAAACAGATACATGAACTAAAAACATAAGAATTATAACAATTCATACTGCTCTTAAGTCTTATCCTCTTGAAACATATACACACAGCCAACTTATATAGATTAATAACAAAGAATTATACAAAAAACAAAACATAATTCTGATTATAATTCAAGTAATAGTAAGCGATTAAAATTAATAACAATTATTTACATGTATATATATGAAGAATTGTACATTGATCGCGATCCGAAATAAATGAACTTACATGAGAAGAGTAAACAGTCGTAAAGCACGGGAATTAAGCTTTTGTTTATCAAAATTATATGTGTTTGTCTGTATATATGTATGTATGTAAATGTTGAAGTTGAATGAACTGAAGTACTTGAAAGCAATGAGAGAGAGAGAGAGAGAGAGAGATGAAACAAAATATCAAAGGGGCTGTCCTGACGTCGCCGTACTTGGGTGTTAAAATGTATGTAACGGATCCGGGCCTCGGGTTTTGTTTCTGGTTTGGTGGACCCCGGTGGGGCGTGTTTTGTTTAGTTGTTGTTCGGGTTAATTATCTTGTTTATCACTGAAGTTGGTCTAAAATATCAAGTTGGTCATCAAACTGAAAACAGTCTCAATCAGGTCACTAAAGTCGACTACAGGGTATACTCAGCTAACTAAATAATTTTTTTTAGATGAAAAATGATGATGTATTAAATAATATTTAATGTGATATCTACATGGTAGGGTAACATACCCATTTCAGACCATAAAATCGAAAAAATTAGCATTAATATTAGTGTTTTTCGTCCAGAAAAAAGTAAGTTATATAATAGAATGTACATGTAGTTGACTTTAGTGACCTGTTTGAGACCGTTTTTAGTTTGGTGACCAACTTGATACTTTAGGCCCACTTTAGTGACCAACAAGATAATTAACCCGTTGTTTTTCGCTAGGCTGTTCACGAACTGAGCCGAGCCGAGTTTTGATGTAAACGAGTCAAGCATTAATTTTTTTTCTGACGAACTGAGCCGAGCCGAGCTTTCTTATCGTACAAAATTCGTGTTCGAGCTCGAGCTCGTTAACTAACGAGCCGAACACAAGCTTTTATCGAACAAAAACGAGCCGAGTCGAGCCGAGCTTATTAAAACTTACAATTTTTATAAATTAAAAAGCCCAATTTTTCTTGGTCTAACGAACTAAAATATTTTTTATCCAAGACCAACCCAATTCCCCACTCAATTCTCCTTATACACGTACTATAAATTGCAATTTTAATTTAAAATGTTAGAAAATACGTCAAATATTATAAAAATATACCGAATATATTTCATTTTTTCGAGCTTTATCGAGCCGATCTCGAGCCGAACGAGTTCGAGCCGAGTTCGAGCCGAGCTCGAGTCGAGCTCACTAATAGCTCGGCTCGAGCTCGTTTTCTTAACGAACATTTTTTTTGTGTTCGAGCTCGAGCTCGTTAACTAACGAGCCGAACACGAGCTTTTATCGAACAAAAACGAGCCGAGCCGAGTCGAGCCGAGCTTATTAAAACTTACAATTTTTATAAATTAAAAAGCCCAATTTTTCTTGGTCTAACGAACTAAAATATTTTTTATCCAAGCCCAACCAAATTCCCCACTTAATTCTCCTTATACACATACTATAAATTGCAATTTAAATTTAAAATGTTAGAAAATACGACAAATATTATAAAAAATATACCGAATATATTTCATTTTATCGAGCTTTATCGAGTCGATCTCGAGCCGAACGAGTTCGAGCCGAGCTCGAGTCGAGCTCACTAATAGCTCGGCTCGAGCTCGTTTTCTTAACGAACATTTTTTTGTGTTCGAGCTCGAGCTCGAGTTTTAAACGAACTGAGCCGAGCCGAGCTCGAACTTGTTCACGAACAACCCTACTTTTCACTATGTTTCTAACACCCCCGATTTAACCGATTAATTTCCATTAATTTTCTACAAAATTACTGATTGATTCGACTATTAAAATTTGATTAATTTTTACGAATACTTCTTATCAAAATATTATAAATAATAATAATATATTAATTAAATATAAATAATTATAGGTTTTATGATATAATAAATACAAATTAGTTAATAGATAACTAATAAAATCAGAATAATATATTAAATAATATTATTATAATATTAAAATCCATCCAATTTTCACTCCGATTAATTCCCAATTTATCGATTAATCCTAAATCGGTACCGGTTTCTAAAACATAGCTTTTAACTTAACAAGATAACTCAAGTGGTTAAGCGTTTATCGCTTGCCGTTCCCGGGTTCGATTCCCACTCAACTTCGAGATTTTTTAAGAACAAATACTCTTTTGTAAGGCATAAGCCTAATTATTCAAAAAAAAATCTTTGAAAACTAGAATTATAATTTATTTTAAGGTTTAAGCACAAGTCCAACGGATTTTCTATTTGATAAATTAAAATTTAGAAAAATTTAGCATAAATCATAGAACTAAATTCCTGCTAGTGAAGCATTCCAAGGAATTTACTACTTTGTCCCTAATTTGAGGGCATCTTGGTAATTTCCCTAGGCTAAATGGGCTGACCCGATCCGGTTGTTATCCGATGACAGCAGAAACATTAACCCGCGCGCTTCTCAAATTGAATTTCCATTAATTATGCCTACTTATTTGCTATCAAATGTTGTAATCAAGGTTGATGACTTCAAACTGTTACTGTGTTTACCATGTCAAACCTATCACAATTTCAATGTCAATGATCCACGTACTTTTGTCCATTCATGGGCTAAAGGTTTAGAAGTTTTGAATCTCCATTTTCAAATTTTATAATTTACAGCAAGGTGTTTTGCAATGGATAACAATAAATTAAACTCTTTGTCAAATTTTGTAAATCAGTCTGGTTAGTATGAATCACTCTATATTTGCTCTAAATGACAATATGCACTATGTATCAAGTTCATGTGTTAGGTTTGTTCTTTTGTCTCATGCTTACAGGTTCCAAACGTTCATCATTGTCTAACCAATTATCTCCTTCTTCGATTAAACCTAGTAAGCATTGTGTTTGTTGTGCTTCATAATTCCTTTATGTTGTAAATTGAATATCATAATTACTGTTATTGAATTATTGTACAGTTTTGAGAAGGCGTATGAATCCAATTGATAAATTTTGTAGTCAAGCATCCAACACAACACAACGTAGCCCCAACTCAGAGAACTGTCCTCCAAATGCACAATCAAACAGTACAAACAATATATGATTTACCAAGTTTATTGTTTATTTGTGTAATATCATATTGTATTATTCTATATATTACAATCCTTCAACAGTGTTTTTAGATAAATTTGTCAACCCAGATCATAAGGGAACACAACTGCGATTTTCTGGAGACCTCAATTTACCAAGTACAAGTATGTCTGTTTGGTCCCGATAAGTTTGTAGAAGGGGGGGGGGGGGTTGAATACAAACTGTACCGGTTTATCTAATTTGTATTGTTCGTGATTTAACAATCCAATAACAAATTATCGCGGAATTAAATGAAACAAGATTCAAGTTAAATATAACCTATATTAAACTTGAAGGGTGTTACAATTTTGAGTACAGATTACAAGGTTCTTGATAAAACAAATCTAGAATAAATTCTACATAAATTTATCTATTTTTGTAATAAAAGGTCGAATACTAAAAAGTAGTTCGATATAAATTCTAGGGATTATGATCCGCTAGATTACCAAATTAGTACAAGTAAAGTAATTCTAGTGGCTTGAATATTACAATAAGTACTAGAATTAATTTCACTGTCAAATGTTTAAAGCTCCGGAAGTTGGTTGGTTGAAGGTAGAAGGAAGGATATAATGTTGATGTTCTTCTGTCTTGATTGGTTTTATTAACTGTCTTGTAAAATGTCTTTCCTTTCATTTAAGTACCCCAGTACACATACATCGACTTCCCAGAAAGACTATCCAAAAGGACTTAGAAAGACTATCGGCAAGACAATCATTTGTACTAGCAAGACTATCCTTTGGCTTAGAAAGACTACCGGGAAAACTATCTTTGAACTGCAAAGACAATCGGTAAGACTATCCTGGATAGTCTTACCAGTTCAAATTTTAGCCTTTCCATAATTAGTTTTAATTCTAATTTAATTAACCTCTTAATTAATTTACCAAATTAATTAATTCTTAGAATTAATTTATTAGCTAAATTAATTAAATGATATAGTTAATTAAAGGAGAATAAAATCCAATTTCTTGATAGGAGAATTTGTTCTGTGAACCACTTAAAATAATGACGAACTTCCACTGAATGACGTTGACACTCGATGTACTATCTGGTTCATGAGTGACTAACTTCAATGATTGTTCTTCACCTTTGACTTTAAGCTGTGATTCTCTTTTCTTTCGATTCCCTTTAATAAAACACTATAACATGTACACTTGTTGTCACACTTATGAAATCTTTGCCTTTATAATAAATCCACTTCCTTGAATACTTCACCGAGGCTTGATCAAATAAATGAACTTCTTCCAATATAGAATTACTTCAAGTCTGTAGATGACTTTAATCTCATTCTTTTGACTGATGTTATCTTCTGAGATTCCTGTGACAGTTTAACTTATTATTTACTTATTACATTCTTGTTTAAGTTGAGTCGAATCCTCTGTGTTTACAAATAGGCCTAAACATATGCCTTTCAATCTCCCCCTATTTGTTTGTTAGACAATAACAACCAAATACCTAGAGGATAACTCAACTAATAAACAAGAAAAAGATAAAACTTTAAAAGCTAAGCAAATAATAAAAAGTTCTGGATTTCATTTAACATTTTCCAGATTCAAACATTAAAGATAAATACAAGATAGATGTTCCTCTAGACTGAACATATGTATACATTGATCCTATCTTGATTCACCTAAGCTCTAAACATATTACATGAAAAACTGAGCTTGACTTCACTTGTCTTCATCAACCATTTCACCTTCCTCCAGAGATTCTAACAAATCCTTGTCAAGAACACGATCACTTTCATATATAATACCACTGGGTGTGACAGGTTGAGTTGTGACTTTCTTCAGCCTATTCATCATTTGATGATACCTTGTGATATTAGCTGTGCAATATTCTTGAATTAAGTCAGCAACTTCTGTCTTTTCCTGAGTAGCAAATCCTGAAGTCCTTAACATATTTTCCAGCTTGACAAGATGTTTGGCAGGATAATCTTTCTGAGAGAGACAGGATCCACTCCACAAATCTGAAGTGTTCTTCCTGTATAGAACTTGACTTCAAATGGCACTTCTATGACTTGAGGACTTGTATTCAAAGCAAAATCTCTTAGTTGATGAGCATGCATCAATTCATTCAGAGGAGTTGTTCTTCTTACCTTGCTCATGAACACCCAGAGTTCTGATAAGGTTCTGTTTTCCAGTAGGTTGAGAGAAACAATGAAAGTTCCTTAATTGTGAGTGGAGATATAGATATACATTTCATCTCTGACCCTATCAAATCCAGTTGTAACCCCTGAAATCTCTGCATGAAGAGCTTTCATGTACACAGAATTATATGGATTGACCTTCTTATATCTTTCCAAAACACGAAGAAATTTATCATCATTATTGGTTCCTCTCTGTAGTGCAAACATCTCTCTAGCTTTATCCCATTCTTCACCCAGCTTCAGCCTCACTTTTAGCTTTCTGTCTCTGTGTTTGATTCACATCTCTCACTACTAGCTGTCTGTCTAGATTTCCAGATGATGTACCTGCATTTAAAATCACCATAGCCCCTTCTAGAGAGGTCAGTGGTGGTGCAATGGGAGTTCGCAAATCACAATCCCTAGTGAAGTCTAACAAATCATTTTGATTTGAAAACTGAATTGCTTTAGTGTTAGACTCACCAGGTTGCCTTCCACTTTCTCCAGTAAAAACTGCAAGTGGAAAATCCCTTTGGGGAGCCAGAGATGTTCCCTCTGGGAGGGGAGAAAATGATTCTATTATAGATGGCAGAGAATCAGATTTTCCCTATGATGCCTGTGAAGGCGCTTCTACCGTAACTATGGTAGGCACTGTATCAAACCCTATGTGCTCTCCTGACCATGTGTCCTAAGTTTCATCTAATTGTATGTCTTCTCCCATTATGAGTAATGGGAGTGTGCTTGACTCAGTACAGATTGCCAGGGCCCTATGGCTTAGTTCAATAGATTCACCCTGTTGAGAGGATTTCTCTAGATACTGTTCAGTGGCCATTTCCAAATCCATATCCTGTTGAGAGGATACATACGGGCTAACAATTGTCTCTCTGTAAGTTCTTCTCTTCTTTGGTGGTGGAGACAGAGCTGTGGGATCTCTCAGTGTATCTTCTCCACTAGTACTTCTTTGTCTGACATTAACATTAGGTTCAGGTTGATTGGTTAAAGGAGTTGACTCAGTGTTTGGCTCTATGACTGGGGATAGAGTTTGTGGTTCTACAAACTCTTGGTCAACCCTATCAACCTCTTGGGTTTCATCAAATGTGCCAGAAGAAGAACCAAAGTTAGGAATTACTACCTGTAATGGGATGGCATCTGAAGTTCCAGCATGGGTGGAGTGATCCACTGAAGGTTGTTGCTCAAGAACTTGCAATCCATAAACAGGAAGATGAATGAATTGGGTCATAAAAGGTGTAATGACCACATGAACAAAGTGGTATTTAAAAGATGTGTTTAGTCTTTGAAAAAATTTAACATGGGTGGTCTGAGAATTTTCAGAACCACCAAGTCTAAACAACTCTTTGTGAGCATCAGAAAGAACAAGATTAATCATTAAAGTGAGGAAACGAGGATAAAAACACCTGACTTTCCTACCACTAGAATGATCACTCTTAGCTGTTGGGTTTGACCGGTTGTTCAACCCAATATGGTAATACTCCCTCCGTCCCACTCAAACTGGCTTGTTTGACTTTTCTTGGTCAAACTGACCAAACTTTGACTAACTTTTAAAAATTATTGACTTACATTTCTTCAAATCTAAAAAATGTACGTCATAATAATTTCTTTATATTTTTTTATAATATTTTTTACATTAATTATATTCAATATATAATATATGTAATTTACATTACAAAATTAGTCAATTTGACTAAGAAAAGTCAAACAAGTCAGTTTGAATGGGACGGAGGGAGTATGAATTTGGGTGATTAAGACTGTTTTGGGAATAATTGTATGGGTAGACAATTATTATATATGGTAATAATTGTATGGATAGACAATTATTATATATGGTATGTCTTGGTCATGATTAAATTAAGGAATTAGGTACCAAGAATAAAAAGTCTTGTATAACAAGTATGGTATGTCTTGTACAACAAGTATGGAAAGTCTTGGTGGCTAAGTTTTGGGTGGCTATTTAAACATAGTCATATTATGTTTGATGTATGCTTGAGCATTGTTTGGCTTGAGTATCGTGTGAGTGATACACCGTTGGTGAGATTGATTGTATTATTGATAACTGTTTTGATTAATAATACAAGTTGGGACGTGGTTGTTTCCGCGTCATATATATTGCGTATGTTCTTTGTTTTGTTTGTTTGTTTGAATCTTGTATTGGTGTGTAGTCCCTCAACCTAACAAGTGGTATCAAGAGCCAAGGTTCGTGATTCGAGATGGATAAGTCTGGGGGAAAGCTCGAGATTGAATTGTTTGATGAAAGAAACAATTTTGCCTTGTGGCAGAGCACGGTGAAAGATCTGTTAATTCATCGAGGGTTATATGCAACTCTCGAAGAGAAAAAACCTACTGATGTTGAGGCCACAAAGTGGGAAGACATGAAGTTACGTGCGGCATCGACGATCCGGTTGGCCCTTGCACCGGAAATCAAGTATGATGTTCTTGAAGAGAATAACCCTAAAAATTTGTGGGAGAAGTTGACGAAGACATATCACTCAAAGTCGTTAACAAATAAGTTGTTCCTCAAGAAAGATCTGTTTGGGCTCAAGATGGAAGAAGAGGGAGATCTGAGAGATCATCTGAATCGTTTTAATGGCCTGATCAACCAGCTGAATAATTTGGATGAAAAATTGAAGGATGAGGACAAAGTTGTTCTTCTACTTGTGTCTCTACCAAAGAAGTATAGTACTGTGATTACTTTTCTGTTGGTTGGGAAAACGAAGTTAGCTTTGGATGAGACCATTGTCGTTCTTCTAGAGGCCGAAAGATTGATGAAGCAAGGATCGAGTGACGCATCATGTAATAACCCGAAATTTTGTACTTATTAAAAACTCTAATATATTTTTTTTAATTTTATTATTATTATGATAAAAGACCTTGATGAATAGTACTTTTGTTGATTAAGGAAAAACTTTTCAGACCACACTATATACGTGTTGGAGAACCAAAGTTTCGAGATTGTATTGTTGTTGTACTATGCAAATAAAAAGATGTAAAAGTTGTCGGAATTCAAAGATTCGAAGATTTCCATTTTTACTATTTTCAAATGGAAGGAACTAAACATGTGGCAGAGAATATGGTTGGAAGTAATCTAGAATAATGATTGTGAGATCCATTATCACCAGGAAAGGCCAATACAGTGGCCAATACTATAAGTAGTAAAAAGAGATTAAATATGCTAAATTTTTTTTTTTGAACAATTGATATAAGGATTGGGAAGGAAGGAGCTTCAACTGATTATTTTTAGAAAAAGAATGAGAGAAATTAATTGGAATTAGGATTCAGTCAGGATTGACTAAAAAGATAAAATTACATTAAGGGAAGAATATTAGAAAGGGAAAATGGTTTAAGGACAAAGAAGAGTAAAAGAGTATGAGAGATGAGAAGGGAATGCGAGAATATGTTCACAGAGTACGGATACCCAATATTTAAGAATTAAATGATGAGATCTTGCAATAAGTCCATAGTATAAGTATCATATTCACCCGAGGGTACAACGATGAATAGAAATTTAAGGAAATGTTATTGGTGACCGAATTTGAGAAGTGATATTGGCAGTTGTTAAGTAAATGTTGGACACGCAGAAAATGGAAGTAGAACAACAGAAATCTAGTAGACCATTACGACCCGTAGAGATTCCTGAATGAGAATATGAGTTATGACAATGAAGTTCGTAGTAGAATTACCAAAGAACGATTCAAGCGATGACGATTTGTTGAGGGATGCGCGTGGATTCCCCGTAATGATTATGACATGTAGAGATCCAAGATTGAATCCAAGATGCTGGAAGAGTTTTCAACAATGTTGACGATGAGATCAAGAATGAGCACTAATTACGACCCGCATGCCAGCGAATCGAGAAAGTGAATGCCTAGACAATTAAAGTTATGTTATGCGTCTGTGCGTCGAATTTCTCGGAGCAGTGGGGAGTGATCACTTGTCGGTGATAGGATTTTCGTATAAAGGTAGTTACCGTGGGAACATAGGGATGCCATCCCATTGAGCTTATCACGAAGAGAAGGATATCAAGAACCGCGTGAGTTCAACGAACAAAGAAGACGGCGATGTTACTTCCAAATTCGAACGTGTCTATAATGTATTTCACGTGTCTATGATACGAAGATTTAACACGGATGTTGGGAATGCGATAGAATATGAACGTATAGTAGTACGACCGTATTTGTCTTACATAGAACAACCGGTAGAAACTATAGACCAGAAAGAGAACGCGTTGAAAGAACATAAGGTAGCACTAGTGAGAGTGCTGTGAGAGAACTAGAGGGTTGGAGGGTGAACCTGGGAACTGGAGATTTTGGTCTAGGAAAGATACTTCAACTATTCCTTTAGATTCCGGGACGCAATCCTTTTAAGGAGGGGAGACTGTAATTGTAACACCCCCGGATCCGGGGTCAGGAATCTGGGTTGTCACACTCCATCAATCATACAATACCTGCATCACTTACAATATCCTAATAATACAGCTCCAAAGACCCCAATCACTTACGCGCACACACACAAGTTATAGCCTTGGAAATGAGAAACAAAAGTAACATTTGTTATTACAACTCAAATGTACTAACCAGGATCTCATCTATTATTTACAATCTCTACCTGAAGTTACAATAATAGACCTCACCGTTCTATACAAGGTTTAATAATACAAACCTACTCGAAAACAATTCTTACTAATTCAAGCTGCAACTATTCTGCTAACTCCGGCAGTATCCATCTTGCTGAACTAACTCAAGGGTGGTATCTCCATTCCCTTGCTCTCGTAGTACGGGGTGAATTGGCAATGTTTTCTTCATGCTGGAATTTTTAATAAAGCAATAATGAGCTAATAGCGCTCAACAAGAAATCTATCCCAGTTTAAATCTTTAAACCTTTAAGGTAGATAATCCATATAGGATCAAAGTTTTAAAACTACTAGGGTTTGACCCAAAATAGTATACTGTTCAAAATACTGTATAACTTATAATCATACTCAAATACTCTCGTAAATCAATTAGAAACCCTTGGTATCAATATAATGAACCAAGACTTAAAACATATCTTTTTAAAATAGATATTAACATTGGAATCAAGGCCTAAAGCCTATTCATTGATTCAAAATACTATACAGTTCAACATACTGTATATCTTAAATACCTTCTCAACATATATACACGCATATCTATTTAGATATCTCATACTGTTCAAAATACTGTAAAATATCAGTCATGAACACTTTTCAAATATGTTGTGTTGTGATATATATAAGAAGCAAGAGTGAGCACTAAAGCTCAACAATAATATAAAGCAGCTTAAATCATATATGAAAGCTTATATCATAACTAAAAGCTTTTAAAACCTCATTCTTATATAGAATGATATATTGAATACTCTTTTCATCAAAACATGCCATACAGTTCAAATACTGTATGAGGTATAGTACTTTGTTAAAATATCATTAACAAGTATCCGTAACCGGTTTTTAACCAAAGTTACCAAAACATTTCTGAAATTCTAATCCTTGGAAAAACATGAGGAACTGTACAGGGCTACACACTGGTATACGATGATCAGTCGTCATACCATAGATTTTCTACTAGTAGATGGATAATCCCGAAGGTCATTACCCTAGCCGCATACATGCTTTTAAGTTGGACCGGCGTCACTCAGCCTCTTACACATTGGGAACCCCATGGCGACATCAAGGCCACAAAAGTGGACCGCTCCCTGCCAACGGATTCCACTGGACTGGCGTCATCCAGCATCTTATTAAATTTCCCCCTGGCGACATCAAGGCCAGAAAATAGTTTTCCGTTGGGCCGGCGTCACCCGACCTCTTACGCTAACCTGGCGACATCAAGGCCATAAAAATATAGTTTTCATTTGCACGACCGTGCATTACTCGGCCACTTACGCGAAAATGTCGTTCCCCCGACTATCTATAACTGGAACGGATATTACTCCGGTTCCCCAAGCATAAGCTTGTTGATAGGTTTTGTAAAAACACCCTTACTTCCGGATTATATCGGAAGTAAGTCACAATGTGGGTTGACCGTTGTCAACTGACCTCGATCCTCGAGTAAAACATTTCGAAATCACGACCTGAGAGTTTTGTAAAATATCTTTAGTTCTGATAATTCAGAAACCCAAAATATATCACTTTTAATGAAAGAGGCAAGTGAAATCATATGTTCACTTCCTGGAATGGATTCCCAATGTTTATAAGTCAAAACCATAGTCATCATTTGAGATAATTCAATAAAAATAGTTGGGAACCCCTACTACAATCAAATAAATCTTTTTAAGATCAGAAAATATTTTAATTAAATATTGGAACCTTAAGTAATATATAATAAGGTTCTATGATTTTTAAATCACCTTTGGAATATTTAATAAATATTCAAATAATAAATATTGAATTATTATTCAATAAAACTCTACTTAAGTGAATATCCCAAAATAATATTCACTTAATTCAATAAATATTCGAATAATATTTATAATAATATTATTTAAATATCTCACATTAAATATCCAATGATATTAATATTGGAATATTTAATCAATATTTAAAACATAGCTGTCTCTGGAATCCTCCAGCTTATTACAGTACAGTCAAAACAACATAATAATTTGACTCTCGGTCTAAGTTTTAAAACCATCATACAAGTGCTCTACGCTTAGAGCCTTTATAAAACCTCGGTTTATATCTAATATACTCATAGCATATAAACCATATAAGTTCGTAAATCCTTTACAGTAATAAAATAGTTTATATCACAATAACAACAGTTTATCACAACAGCATCTATATAAGATGTAAGGTTTGAAAACTTGCATACATCTATCATATGCAAAATTATAACCTCAACAATTTTTAAACACAACATCATCTATATAAGATGTAAGGTTTGAAAACTTACATACATCTATCATATGCAATATCATCAGTATAAGTAATTTGAAATACAATATGAGATTAGAAAACTTGCCTTGAGTCCTTGGTTTTTAGGGGTTCGAGAATTTGTCAGGAAATCTATAAACAAAGAAATACTCAATCAGTCTCCTAGCGTAATCATTTAAAGTGCCATTAACTTAAGCACTAACGTTCTCTTAATGAAAATCAAAAGTCTCGTTCTTGGTTAATCATAACCTCATGATACTCCTTAAGTCTTAAGTCAACAGTTTGGGTAATAATCCATTCACAAATCCCAAGTACTTTACCATTACTAAACTCACGGTTTTAACCATCCCCTTAAGGGTATTTCACTTGCGCAACTTTTCTTCCCGCATTTTTCTAAAATCGAAAAATTATCTTTTTAACACAAAACCTTCTTGGTTCCCTTCCTAACTGTCCATACTAGTATCCACCTTAATATCATGACCTATTTCCATTTTTAAAGGGCTTGATCATATGCTCAAAGTTCATGTAGTGAACTACTTAGTTACCCGAAACCACTTTCACTAAAACGGGTGTTTCTCCTAAACCGTAAATCGGATCGATGCGATTCTTTTGCCAAAATAAACTACAAGACAAGAACTACACTATCATGGTCAGTGGTCACACTTGACAGTAGATTAAGAGCCTCGAATACCACTGTCAAGGCAGTTAATAAACATTTCGTCATTACGACGGCTATACATCGAACGTTTCCATTTCACAACCAATCCAAACATCCAACCAAGACAATCCATACATCCATATATCATTTACAACTCTAGGAAAGTTCATACTAACTCAAGAACTCATCCCTCAATCAATCACAACTCATTCAACCAACCAAAATCATTAAAACATGCATGGATCTCTTATACTACATGTTTAACGAACTATACTACAAACTTAAGCATAAAACTCAATTAATATCAAGAGGGCAGAGGTGTTATACCTTCCTTGCTGCCTTAGAGACACTAAAAATGGCCTAACTATCCTTGCTTGAGCTTTAAACATCCCTAACTAGCTTAATCTTCAAGAACAAAATCAAGAACACAAGTTAGTATTTTCGAAATCACTATTCATGCATCATCTTTGATCCAATATTTGACCATGCTACACTTCTTGGATGACCATGAAATTTTGAAAGTACCTTGGGTATATATTGAGGGAGATATGGTCCAAATATGGCGATTTTAGGACGAGTAGATTTTGAGTTATGAATTTGTCTTTCTCCCTTGTGCAAGCTCAGCAGAATTTTGAGAAATGGAGGAGATGAATACTTGCTTGTTTTTCTTTTCCTTTCTTTTGTCAAAACAATCCTAATTACATACTTCTTGGTTGTTTGGTTTAGGAAGACTTTAGTCACCCTTGCCACATGTCAACCATTGGGTGAATCCTTGGAGAAAATGGTGACAAGGTGGTGATGTGTTTGTATTTGTGTGGTAGAAAGGTTGTTTGGCTCTCAACAAGCCAACAATGCTCTCACGTGGCTTATTAACCACCACCTCTTCCGTGCACTCATTTTTATTCTACTTACTCGAGTCCTTGATCTCGTTTTCAAATTCCGATTGCAAACTTAGTCATCATTTAACTTCACAAAGCTCTCTCTGAAATTTCAAATCGTTCGGAGTCCGGAAATTTTTACTATTCATTTGGGATCGTATTTGATTGCTTAAATCATCTTAATTCCAGAATTACTTATTCCCAAATTCCAACGAGTCCCACATACGATCTTATATGATACTTCTCCTTTGGTTAGGGTTTAATCCATAATTCGTCATGTTTTTGCTTCGTTGCTAAATCCTGTTATAAGTTCGAGCGATTCCGAAAACGTTTCGTTGCACTAATGCTAGGGGATATCCTCTTGATCCTTTATTGCCTTGGCTTAATATTTGATCATGGATCTTCTCGCTTTCTTAATTCTCATAACGATAAATTAATAAATCCTCGACTGCCCGATGAATAGTGAACAAAATTTAAAGTTGGAATCTCCTGATTCTGATCGCGTTTACATTCACTTATTCTCCTTATACATAACTAATATAACTTCGAAACATTCATTCCATGTCTTCCATATAGCGTGGTCTGAAAATATTTTTCATCAGCAAATTCACTATTCATCAACATTTACTTTTCATCAATTTTTTTTAACTAAGTCCAAAATTTGGGGTTATTACAGTAATAACCCGAAATTTTGTACTTATTAAAAACTCTAATATTTTTTTTTATTTTATTATTATTATGATAAAAGACCTTGATGAATAGTACTTTTGTTGATTAAGGAAAAACTTTTCAGACCACATTATATACGTGTTGGAGAACCGAAGTTTCGAGATTGTATTGTTGTTGTACTATGCAAATAAAAAGATGTAAAAGTTGTCGGAATTGAAAGATTCGAAGATTTCCATTTTTACTATTTTATCTAGAATATACAAGATATTGGAAGATACGTCGATTATATCAAGACTTAGAGATTTAATAAAATTAGAAATTTCACGGGTATACATTCCACCAAGGTACTAACACACCAAGGACATTCACCCTGGACATTTTATAACAAAACGATTTAGAAACCGTTCAGACATTATAATGAGGTCAAGCGATAAAGCGAGTCAAGCGATAAAGTGAACACGTAGCGAATGGTGATTAAACGAGAAAAGAAGGTGTTAGGCAAGTAGATACAAGATAATTACAACCAAAGTATCACCATGTGCTAGAATTCAAGACAAGTACAAGTAGTATTATCCTTTTTCATTCTTGATTAAGTAGATTATCAACACTTGGCAAATTAGTGAAGTAAGCATGCTTATGTCATCCAACCAAACCATTAACCATACATTACTTCATACTTATCACAACCAACCAAGAAAATATCAAGAAAAGCTCTCCCCACCCCATTTTTTCAGCATTCTGCCCAGCAAGAAAGGAGAAGAGAAAAAAATTCATAACTTGAGATTTACTCATCCTAAAATCGCCAAATTTCTACCATAGCTTCCTCATAGGCAAGGTACGTTCAAAATTTCATCGCTATCCAAGTAGTATATCATGGTCAAATATTGGATCAAAGTTGAGGCATGAATAGTGATTTCGAAAATACTTACTTGTTTTTTTGATTTCTTTTGGTGAGTTTGAGGATGCTAAGCTTAGTTCAAGCAAGAACAAGGTTCTTTTATCTATACCCAAGTGTTCTTGAGCCCAAGAAAGGTATAACCCTCATCCATCTTTTGATTATGTTAAGTTATGAGCTAAGTTTCAAGAATTGTTAGTATAAGTGTAGTTCTTGATGATTTGATGCTTAGATGATGAAATCTTGATGAGAAATGATTGTGGATTGTTGTGGATGCAATGTTTGTGAAGTTTAGAGTCTAATATATGCCAAAGATGAGAGTCTTGATGGATTGAATGGTTGTTTAGTGAAGGATGTTGGTGAAACTTGAAAGATTAAGCTAGTATGAGCATGGTTGTGACCTTTGACACTAGGACGACCTTGTAACAAGAATTCGGGACAAAACTATTTGTAACCTCAGAAACCACTGACCATAATTGTCAAGATCTTGGGTTTTAGTTTGTATACATATACAGTTCATGGTGAGAGGATTTATGGTTTATGAGATATGGTCATTTTAGTGTAAGGAGGTCAAGAAACAAAAACTGCTACAAGGCTTAGATTGTGTACTGAATTAGGAACCCTTAAAGGATTGATAAATTCATGAAGTTCTGGTGATAACTAGATTTTACAGTAGTGAAGACAACCCAAAAAGAATTTAGTAAAAATATGAAGGTTTCGATTTTATAAAAATGTTGGAACCAAAGTTGCGCGATGATGTTATACCCTGCAAAGCTACTGACCTGTTGTGCACATTCAGGAAAATGCGTCGTCTGTCCAGAACTAAAATTTTGATGGATTATATTCTAGACATTCTGTAGATCGTGCACGCGAAAACGGTGTGTCGATAGAGTTAGCGGTTAATGAGTTATGGGCGTTTTCGTGAAACGAGCGCGAATAGTAAAACTCCGTAGTTGACTCGACTTTTAAAATGCATTTCACCTATTTCGACTCATGTTTTCAAATCAAGATATTTTTTATAAATATTACAAATACTCAAGAAGCTCTTTGAGGTGGTTTCGTATTTAATTATTAATTTTCTGATTTACTAAAAGTGTTAGAGTGTGAGTTGCGGAATAGTAATTCTATGGAAAGTCAACTCTAGAGATACTACTTTGACCATCCGTTTTGGCTAATTTAAAAGAGTGATTTCGAGTCGACTAAAACACGAAAATTATTAAGGATTACCAAGGCAACATATTAGTGTGAAGAACAGGATTATAAATGGTTAGCAAGAGGTATAAAATATAGTAAGTTAAGCAAACCCGAGAGGGTGGAAGTCGGATAAAATGGAGTTTACTTAGAATAAGTGAATTGTCAATCAAGTGACTAATTAAGGTTATGTATTGTCTTGGTAGAGGTTCCAGGACTAGAAGAGAGACATCCAGTTAGAGCTTGGACATCAGGCAAGTTTACTAACTCTTACTCTATTGTTCAGAGTAAGTATATTTTCAGATGTTAATACTTACTTATTCATATATGTATATATATACACACACACACACACTCATTTGATAAAAGTATCGTGGCAAGTTTTCTAATCCTATGTTTTACTTATGAAAATATCTTTGGAGCATGTTTATGCAAGTTTACTTTCTCAAATACATATACCAATGATATATCATGTTGTGTTTACGGTTTTGATATCAAGTGTAATTGTTTGATTTATATTATGAACTTTATATGTTAAAGTTTTGACAAAGCATACTTCGTTGATAATGGTATGTTATATTCAATATTCGGACGACGGTTCTAGAAATAGAGCGCGTCGGTCCAAAAAGTAGAGTTGACCGGGGAGCGGTATTTTTTTTTTGACGTATTATAACTATGTAAACCCGAAAGGTTCTTCGGGAGATAGTATATGCACTTACAATTATTTAATGAACTTCACTTATTAAAATATTCAGAAAACATTTATCTTGGATAAAATATATTATTTAAATATTTATTAAATATATTAAACGCTTCCGAAAATACTTGAAATATTATTTTAAAACGATCCAAGATGCTTCGAAACTTTTATACTCATGTACCCTCTCGCTCAAGGACTTTTTTGCGAAAACCCCCGGTCACGTTTTTCTCAGATAATGTGGTTTTCAAGAAAGAATTGGTCGACCGAGGTCGGACCTTAACTACTCGATTTTATATTCAAAATGATTTTTGAAAGAAAATAAAACAAAGGGACTCTGGCGGTGGCAAGATCGTCGACGGGCGATCCCGAGAGTGTAACAGGCCGTTAGCCAGGCGGTCCATCAACAATTATTGGCCGAATGCGCCAGGATGAGTGCATATGGAGCTCCCATCCAGGATGATCGTGAATGAAGCTTTCATCCCGGGGTAACTTATGAATGAAGTAATTGCCCTTCTACTAGTAGAGAAGACCCGCAGTGGATATGGTTGTGGCGACTGATCATCATCACTTCATATCGTGTTTTTGTTTTGGATAAGCCTTTTTCCTTCCAATTTGGAAATTGATATTAACACTGTAACGAAAGCCAAGGTGCTGAGTTACCGATAGTGTTGATAAGAACTAAAGATTGTTTCTTTATAAATGATTCTGGTTATTTATTGATGAAAGACAAGCGGTAATTTAGAAAACTGGTGAACTAGTGTTGTTCATCTAGCAGCATCTGGAACTGCGTACTTGTTAATTTCTAAAAATCGTGCTAAGTCACTGACAGTGTATTTCTAAATTATGAACTAAACTCGTTCATATGGTAGTATTCTAAACTTCATATTAAGTATGAATACTTTCAATGGAAAACTATGTACTACTTTTATATTGTTGGAAGAACTTTATATTAGTGACTAGTTAACTTGTTGAGCATTCCTTCACTCATTCTTGCTTTGTTAAAAATTATATTTTCAGTGAGACCATAGTCGGTCGTCCCGTATTGCGAGGAAAGGAATGTGGAAGATACTCCATTGAGATAGTGCAGTTCAAGAAGGATACTGTATGAGTAAGTTGGATACGTTCAGCTATCCTTATTAAGTGTGTTTACAAAATGGGTTGTAATAATTCCATGTAGAGGTTGTAGTTAGTAGTGTGAGATCCTAGATAGTACATTTGGTTTGTAATAACTAATGTTACTGTATATCGTTTCTAAGGCTATAACTTGTGTGAGTAAGAGATTGGGGTCTATGATGTTGTTTTGATTGGATCATTGAGTTAATACAGGTATTATATGACTGGATGGTGAGGTGACGACCTGGATTCCAGACCCCGGATCTGGGGGCGTTACACATCAAATGGCAGTGCACTCGTGGTGGATGTGCGTGACAAGACAAAGATGTATGGTAAGAAACATGACCCAAATATCAAGTGCTTTTATTGTGAATAATTGGAGCATATACAATCTATGTGTCCAAAGGCAAAATAAGACTTGAAGGAGTTGAAGAAAACTCGAGGAGGGGGTAATGTTTCGCTTGTGGAAACTGATGATGATGCTCTTTTGGTTCAAGAAGATAAGGGATCGAAAGAAGAATGGGTGCTTGACTCGGGATGTTCTCATCACATATGTGCTAGGAGGGAGTGGTTCTCGTCCTACAAGAAGTGTGAGGGAAAGATGGTACTTTTACTAAACGGTAAAAGGGTAAAGGTTGCTGGAATTTGTGAGGTAATGATGAAACTTCACAATGGTCATGTTCGGAAGTTAACTCAAGTAAGGTACGTGCCGAAGTTAAATCGAAATCTAATTTCATTAGGTAAATTAGTTGATTTGGGATATACTGTTATGATGAAGAACGGAATGTTGGAGGTCACTAAAAGGGATTTAGAGATACTCAAAGGTTGGAAGGACAAGAGAAATCTTTTCGTGCTATAAGGAGAGGTTCTTGTTCGAGGGGAGGCATGGCGGACGGACGTTGATGTCTCTGATGGTTACCGTTCAACCTGATATGGGCATTGGGTTGAAGGGGAGGATTGTTGGGTTTGACCGGTTGTTCAACCCAATATGGTAATATGAATTTGGGTGATTAAGACTGTTTTGGTAATAATTGTATAGGTAGACAATTATTATATATGGTAATAATTGTATGGATAGACAATTATTATATATGGCATGTCTTGGTCATGATTAAATTAGGGAATTAGGTACCAAGAATAAAAAGTCTTGTATAACAAGTATGGTAAGTCTTGTACAACAAGTATGGCAAGTCTTGGTGGCTAAGTTTTGGGTGGCTATTTAAACATAGTCATATTATGTTTGATGTATGCTTGAGCATTGTTTGGCTTGAGTATCGTATGAGTGATACATCGTTGGTGAGATTGATTGTATTATTGATAACTGTTTTGATTAATAATACAAGTTGGGACGTGGTTGTTTCCGCGTCATATATATTGTGTATGTGCTTTGCTTTGCTTTGTTTGTTTGTTTGAATCTCATATTGGTGTGTAGCCCTTAAACCTAACATTAGCAACTAAGACCCGTTTGATCAATTGATTCCAGACAAGATGGCCAATATTGATACGAAGATTATTAGCAACTGCAAAACCAATGTACTGAAGAAGAGAAGGAATATAATGAAAATTGGTTTTAGTGCAGTTACTGAAAACTTTAGCCAGGGTGTCAAGGAATAAATCACACTCACTGACTAGATTGCTTTTGGAAAGTTTTGTTAATTCTACCGGACCTTGATAGTTAATGTTGGTGAAAAATTGAACTAGGTTCGCATCAGATGGTAAATTAACAAAATTATCGCCGGGAAGTTGTAAAGCATCACAAAGAATATTTCTATTAAGTGTGTAGTGTGTGTCATCAATAGTGAATGTAAAAGATGATAAATCAGTGGACACAATAGCAGAAGAACACAACAGCCTTAAAGGTTCGTGTTTTAAATCAACATTAAGACAGATAGCATGTCTGACAATAGAATGCTCATTCAAAAACTGAATCCAAGGCCTAAAACGTTCAACGGAACATTTTAGAGGATCAAAATACCCAAGAAAATTGTTTTTGACAATCTCGAAAGCCATTTATAGAAAAACAACACAAAATCCAATTAACTAAGATTAATTCGAATTTTAAGAATTTAACATTAATTTATAATTCGAAAAATTAAAACTTCACCAAAATTAATCAATTTTAAGTATAATGATCCTTAACACAAAACAAAAACACCCGTATTTTAGATTGCTCAACATCAAATTCTAACCACAAAACCGTTGAGAATTCGAAAAGATTCAAGAACACAAATTTTAGAAACTTAACAAAAGTACGGTTTTAGGTAATCAAAATAACTGCCTTGATTAGATATGTAAAACACTGGGTTTGAAATCAAAAACACAAGAGAATCGTCTGAGAATTAAAAAGAAATTCGCAGCAATTCTGTATGTATTGTGTGTATATAATCGGGAGAAAAGAAAATTCTAAGTTAAAACTTGAGCAGAAAGACTAACTGATAGTCTTTGAAGAAAAGAAAATATATATATATATATATATGTATATATATATATATATATATATATATTAGGCTAGAAAGACAATCGGTAAGACTATAGTCTTACCGATAGTCTTTCTAGTACAAACTGAGAAATAAAATACAAAGAAAACAATTTAAATATATAAAATAAACTAAGAAAGACTGTCAGTAAGACTATCCAGGATAGTCTTACCGATAGTCTTTCTAGTTTAAATCAATTAGAAAGACTAAAACAAAGACAGTTTAACAAAAATAAACAAATATCTAAAAATAATAATAATTAGTCATTTATAAAAACTATCAATAAGACTATTTGATAGTCTTACCGATAGTCTTTCCAGCACTAAAAACAATAATATTTAACAGATAATTTGAATATAAACAGAATAAATTAAGTAATTTACACAAAATTCACATATTATCAGAAAAAATGCAAGAAATTACCTGAAAATGCAATAAATAATTTACAAACATTTGTACAAGCAATTTAAATATTCTTAAATTCATAAATTTCCAGTAAAAATAAATTTCTCCAAAACTTTAACAGAAAAATCTGAGAAAAATATTTTTAGTGCAAATAAATTATTTACAAATACTTAAACTAGGAAACTTAAAAACTAAACAAAGCATGGCATTTCAGAGAAGTAAATTCATACCAGAAGGAATGTTTTGATAAAATAAATTACAAGTGGATTTTAAAAATATACACAACACAAAACACTTGTAATTCAACCAAGAACAAACATCAATAATTATCAATATTAATCACTAAAACTATTTAACATACCCAATTTACCAACTAACCTGGTAAATGTGGATTCATTAAGAGATTTAGTAAAAATATCTGTTGTTTGTTCATCTGTGGGTACAAAATGTAACTCCACAGTACCATCCATGACATGCTCTCTGATAAAATGAAACCTGATGTCAATGTGCTTGGTTCTCGAGTGTTGAACAGGGTTGTTGGAGATTGCTATGGCACTTATATTGTCACATAAAATTGGAATTTTGTTCAATACAAAGTCATAGTCCTTCAATTGATTTCTTATCCATAAGATCTAAGAACAACAGCAATATATTCAGCTTCTGCTGTTGAATTGGAAACTTTTTGTTGTTTCTTGTTATACAAAGAAATCAATCTACCACCTAGGAATTGACAACTCCCAGAGGTACTCTTTCTATCCACAACACTACCTGCATAATCAGAATCTGTATATCCAACAAGATTAAAACCAGAATCTTTAGGGTACAAGATACCTAGATTAGGTGTACCCTTAAGATATCTCAAGATTCTTTTTACATAAACGAGATGCAAATCTCTAGGATCCGCTTGGAACCTTGCACATAAGCATGTAGCATGCATAATATCAGGTCTACTTGCAGTAAGATAGAGTAAGGAGCCAATCATACCTCTGTAGCTTGTAACATCTGCCTTGATAG